>JADMNL010000024.1:132925000-134125000 GCA_016271365.2 Neoceratodus forsteri
GAGCAGACTTGATAGACCATGAGGACTGTTTCTGTTGGCAAGTTTTGCATGTTTGTGTTAAAGATTAATCTGGAAAAATCAAATATTATGATTTTTGGAGGCAAAAATTCCAAGTATAAATGGTATATTGATTCATTACCACTTGAAATGATGAAAAATTACCAATATTTGGGTTTAATATTCTCTCAGTCACTTTCTTGAAAGCCACATATGCAATGACAAAAAAGGAAAGTAATTTAATGTATGCCTTAAAGAGGTTTTGATGTGAAATACAGAGGGGGGCTTCCATTACACCTCTATTGAGGGCAATTGATGCAAAATACAACTCACATTATTATATGGTGCAGAATTATGGGATCATAAATATATAGGACAACTAGAAAAAACAGGCATTCAGGTTCTCTGACTTGCCATGGGTTTCCTGACAACCACCCCTGCGCAATTTGTTCGAGCAGAGGTGGGGTTGGTCAACATGAAGACATTAGCAGAATTGCGTATGGTCAATTTCTGACTAAAGGTCAGTAAATTATCAAAGAAAAGGCTGACAAGAGAATACTGGAAAAAAAACTATGCTGGAAACAAGATGAAAGCTGGAAATTGGGCTGGTTAACAGCCCTTAAAAGAACTTTAAAGTCTGTTGGGTGCGAGTACCTCCTTGATCTAGCAGCAAGAAAGACTGACATTGCAGAACAATATAAATCATATATTAAGAAATTACTAGTGGCAAAATATAAAGACAATGATTTGGAGAAGATTCTTGTCTCTAAATTTGCTAGGTGGTACATGACTTATTACTGTGTACATATATATCGATATTACCTAGATATATTGGAAAATCCATTAAAACGTAAGCTTTATGCAAGATACAGACTGGACTTTTTTGAGTCAAATACACTAACTGCCAGATTTAGCAGATCAACAGACTCAAAAGCTGTAATATGCTATTGTTGGGGGGGGGGTGAAATAGAAAACTTAAAACATATTGTCTTTAGATGCCTGTGGTATAAGAGAACCAGAAATAAATAGCTAGGTCCAATTCTTTCTACCATTACAGGTATTGATAAAAATGAGATGCTAATGATTCTACTAACTACTGAGGATGATTTTACAATTAAGAATATGGGCAATTTCTTTATGATAATCCAAAAAGAAACGAAAAGGATAATTAGACTAATTTTAACATAAATAGCATGAGCAATTTGTTTTCGAAAACTTATTTCGGGTGGTCTAAGTTTATTGTAGTTGCACAATAAATATGAATGTATTGTAGACATATGTTTATATGTATTGTAATGATATTTTAACTAATAATCAATCGATAAAAAGAATATCAATGGTATATGGTACTATATAATCATTGAGTCCCTCCTCTCACTCAATAAATACTACCGGCATTTATTTAAAGATCCCACAACAATGAGTGAAGAGCTACACACAGTCACACACTGGATACAGTATAGGGAAAGGGCACACAGTGTAGGCCTGCTACTCCCCTGGTTCTCCATACCAAATATAACATCATTATAATATGTTGGGACCTGATTACAACAAGGTATACTTACAGCATACATTATTACATGTGAGTTTGCCTGTGCTTTGCTATGCCTCATATAATCACTCATTTCCAGTTTCTGTAACAGTGCCACAGTACAATAGTGGTCTGAAGGCAACATCTTGTGTCCTTTGCAAGTATAATGCCTGTTATTATAATTATAACAGAATGCCTATTGTTTACTAGAATGCTTAGCCTTGCACAAAAGTGTATATCTCTGATAACATTCACCATGTTGGAGATGCCCGCCAAACTGACCAATATGATAGTTATTAGTAATGTACTAATGATCTGTAACCACAGTAACTAGTACTGTTATCTGACATATATAATGTGATGTAATTGCATTCTTTCTCGGAGTTCCTATCTTCTACCTGGTCTAGACTGTGATCTGTATAGGCTCCTGGCATGTTAAGCTGTATTTACTGTTGTCTTATGGAAAACCAGTAATAAATGTTATTACTAGTTTCTCTAGCACTTGTTCCTGGTCGTCATTCTCCATTTGGTCAGAAAACTGCAGAAACTGAGTGTCTCATCATTGTGGCGACCGCGGCAGGACCAAATTGAACAGCACTGAACCAGTAAACCCACAAGTGATTAGAGAAAGAGCTCTGGGGCAATGTAGTGACTCACACCTATGCTCATCTGTTCAGCAAATAATCTGAATCATCTCCCAGACCCTTCCACAACATTGGACAGTCCAGGATACCGTTTTCCCCATCCCTTAGTGGTATTGTCCTGAGAAACTATACCATCACAGAGGGGTGTTGGCTGGTCATGTGAAGGTGACGGACAGACCTTATCCCCCTCACATCGACCTGACTTCATCTAGTTATGATGAGGATGATGATGTTGCCATTAAAGATGACGAAGCCCGTAGTGATGGGGGGGCAGAGATGCCCACCACTGATTGCTGTTCTCAAGAAGGAGGACAAGCAGGAGATTGATCAGATGATTGACAATGCAATAAAAGCAGCAGGCATTGTTCTGACTCTCTCAGATGAGCAGGCAGAAGTACTGAGAAGTGAAATGAGAAGGATGTTTCATGAGGACATACGAACATATGAAATTTGACAGCAGATAAAGGCCTAGAGGTCTATCAAGTCTGCTCGAATGTGCAGCTAGCACCCCTTATTCTGCAGCTGCCCCTCCCTTCCACCCTTCCCCTTCATTAACCCTCCCCCTTGTCCTGTCCCATCCCCTTTTGAAGCAGTCCACTGTTCTACTGCATACCACTTCTGCAGGTAACACATTCCACCCAGCCACCACCCTCTCTGTAAAAAAGTGTCTCCTCATCTCCCTCCTGAACCTTCCTCCCTCCAGTCTCATATCATGGCCCCTGGTGGCCCTCCCCTCCCTTACTTTGAACAGCCCTCTCTGTACCCATCTTGTTTATTCTTTTCATGTATTTAAAGGTTTCAATCATGTCATCCCTGTCCCTCCTCTTCTCCAGTGAGTATATGTTCAACTCCTTCAACCTCCTCTCGTATGATAAGTCCCCCAGCCCCTTGATCATCTTTGTCACCCTGCGCTGCACCCCCTCCAGTAACTTAATGTCCCTCTTCAGATACGAGCACCAGTACTGCACGCAGTACTCCAGGTGTGGTCTAACTAATGACCTATACAGTGGCCGAATCACCTCCTCCCTCCTCGAGGATATACCCCTTGCAATACAACCCAGCATTTTGTTGGCCTTTGCAGCTGCCTTCCTACATTGTGCTGAGTTGTTCATTGACCCTGTAATGAGCACACCCAGATCCTTCTCCTCCTCTGTCTGGGCTAGCTACACTCCCTCCAGCTGGTAACTCCTCCTTGGGTTCTTCATCCCAAAATGCAGCACCTTGCACTTTTTGGAATTAAAGCCCAGTTGCCAGGTGTCTGACCAGGTTTCAAGCTTTGCCAGATCATCCTGCAACCCCTGCCATCCACCTGGGTCATCCACCACTGCGCCTACCTTGGTATCATCAGCAAACAGACTGATCTTGCTCTTGATGTCCCATGATATGTCTGCAATGAATATCCCAAACAACACTGGTCCCAACACCGAGCCCTGTGGAACACCACTTGTCACTGCCCTTGGGTGTGAGAGCTCACCACCCACCACCACCCTCTGTTGCCTTCCCTGAAGCCAGTTCCCTACCCATCTCACCAGTTTTGCACCCACCCCTGTGCCTACTAACTTCCTTCCCAGCCTTCCATGTGGCACCGAGTCGAATGCCTTACTGAAGTCCAGATACAGGACATCCACTGCATGGCCCCTGTCCAGTTGCCTAGTTACCCAGTCATAGAACTCGACCAGGTTGGTTTGGCAGGATCTGCCATATATGAAGCCATGCTGTCTGCTGTCCTGTAGTCCTTTGGCCTCTAGGAGGGCCACCAGTCTCTCCTTCAAGATAGTCTCCATTAGCTTACCCACAATGGATGTGAGGCTCACTGGTCTGTAGTTTCCCGGTTCATCCTTGGGGCCACTCTTGTGGAAGGGCACCACATGAGTCATCCTCCAGTCCTGAGGTGCACACCCCGAATGTAGTGAGGCATTAAATAGGTCTGACAAAGGTCCTGCAAGGACCTCTGCTAGCTCCTTCAGTACCCTGGAGTGGATGCCATCTGGGCCTGGCGCCTTGTTCACCCTCAGTGCCTTCAAACCCTCTCGAACTCTGCCCTCCATGATTTCCCCATCTGTCACCACTTCCCCCCCTGCTTCTGCCATTTCTCCCACCTTGGGTGTCACCCCCCTCTTTAGTAAATACTGAGCAGAAGTACTCATTTAGTGCTTCTGCCTTATCATGTCCTGCTTCCACCCAACCACCCTCCTTCCTAATCCTTACTGTGTGGTCCTTACAGCTCCTTTTCTCCCTGATGTACTTAAAGAAGTCCTTCTCCCCCTTCTTAATGCCTTGTGCCAGCCTGAGTTCCGTAGATGCTTTGGCTTCCCTTACTGCCCTTGTCACCTCCTTCGATTCTATCAAGTACTTCTCCCTGTCCTCCCCCTTCCTGTTTTCTTGTACTTCCTAAAGGCAGCTCTTTTCCTCCTTACCTTTTCCATGATCTCCTTGCTCAACCAGCTCAGTTTCTTAGCCCTAGCCTTCTTGCTGTGGGCTTTGCAGCAGGTTTTGGTGGCCTCCACTATCCCCAGCTTTATGAGCTCCCACCTCTGGTTAGTGTCCATACTAGAATGAATTCTGGCCAGGTACCCTTTTACCACTTCCCCCATCCTCCCAAAGTTGGCCCTCCTGAAGTCCAGCACTCTTGTGCCAGATTCCACTCCTTCCTTGTCCATATCCAATGTAGGAGGGGGACAAGTGACCAGTCCTTACCAGCATAGCCAATGATACGGCTGAGGGAGTAGTCAGAGGTATACAGAGAGGTCGTAGCAGCAGCCCCATTACAATCCCAGTTGCTATCCCTCTGCAAGCTGCTCAGGCAGTCCAAACCACTGCAGACAAAGTAGGTCAGATGACTATCAATGATAATTTGAGTTATCATTTGGAAAAGGTTAGAAGTCAGTGTGAAATGCTCAGTCTCCCTGAGCAGTACCGAATACAGGTCCAAAAGCAGACTGTTGAGCCCACCCTCTGGGTAAAACTACCTGAAGCAGCTCGTATTGACTCAGGGGTGTTGTTTGATGACATAGCCACTGAGCTATTGGCTTCCAACCACCCGAACCTTGTTGGTGTAATGATGGCTCAACCTGTCAAACAGATTGCTAAGGAAAGCCCTGCCTGGTACAATAGCCGACTGTGGCTAGCATACAGCACTGGCAAAAGGCTGATTAAGGAGAGGAGCAGCAGTGATTCCATTGAATACAAAAGTTTGTTTTGGAAAAACATGCTGCCAGCCCTCAGAGAGAAGGTTGAGCCTGTAGTGATTCCCAAAACAGACAAATCTGACAAAATCCTAGAGAAAGCAGAAAGGGTTTTTCAGCTGTACATCTGAGACATGGGATCAGGGTCTAAGTTCAAAGTGTCAGCGGTGCAGCACAGCAGTGAGACATCCATACCTTATGCAGTGGAAGGGGGAAGGCAAGGAGGCCCAAAACAGCAAGTTCTCAGCCTACAAGCAGAAATCCACCCAGACTGGAAGGGGAAGGGGTTACAACAAAAATGAAAAGAAGTGCTACTGCCAGCAGAAACAAACCCAGCAGCAGCAAGGGAAAGGGGACTCCAGGTACAAAGGCCAAAACCCTGGCCCATCATACCAGAACTAGCCCAGGAAAATAACAGACTTAAGGAACTCATGACTAAGGTGCGGTCACTGGCAGAATCCCTTCCCAAGAACACCATAACTTCAGTGGTGGCTGCCACTGCATCTCCCTTGGCAGAAATAGAGAAGGCCCAAATGGAATCAGTAGAGATTCCAGATTCCCTATATGCAGAGGCCAGACGTATGCTGGAAGCAGCAAAGAATGATCTGGGAGGGGAAAGTTACACCTACCCACCATAGGATTGGGGATTGGGAGGTACAGGAAAATTCAGATTGACAGTTACAGGCCCAGTCCAAATCATTACTACTCTTGTGACTGATGATGATGAACGGCCTTGCATTAAGGTCATGGAGGGGGGCTGCCAGCTACAGCTACGACTAGATATGGGCGCAACTGTGTCTGTTTTGCATCAAAATGATCCATGGAATTCCTCGTGGTCAACAGGGAAGGTAACCTCTGCCCAAACCTTTGAATTGACAGTGGTAACCACCTACTGGTCAAATACCATGCCAGTGGAAATTGGCTTGCTCAGTGTGCACCATAGGTTTGATCTGATGGTATTACATCATCACCCTAGCATCTTAGGGATAGATTTTCTGTCACAACATGGCTGTGTTGTGGATCTAGCAAACCAGCTACTGCTACAAATCCCAGGACAGTACCATGCATTGCTCATTTCTGATTACCATGTTGTGGCTGCCATTGCAGCCAATGACATGGAGTAAGACATCATAGCTATGCTTCATGACAAAAAAACACTTTTTCTCAAACTACTACCAATACTGCAAAAAACATTTGTCAGCTTTTGCAAAACACAAACATGATTGTGGGAGAATGAACACTCTCATAGAGGTTACAGATAAGTAACCAGCTGGACACAGACAATGCCTATTTCCTACAGAGGCATTGCCCACATTAAGGCCTACCATTGAATCACTGCTAAATCAGGGGGTCCTCAGACCATGTGTTTCAACACCTAATTCACCCATATGGCCTGTGAAATAAACAAAACACACTTAGAGACTTACAGTACCATTGATTACAGACTACTTAACCAAGTCACCCCCAGTTGTGCACCCACTGTGGCATCTGCCCCAGATGTGTTTTAACTACTGAAAGTGAATCACAAATGGTTCAGTACTATGGATAACTTCAATGGCTTTTGGTCACTCCCATTGGCCCCTGAGAGCTAATACAAGTTTCACCTTTGAAGGACACCAGTACACATGGAATTGTCTGCCACAGGGATTCCATAACAGCCCCTCCCTGTCCCACATCCACATGTGGGATGCCCTCAAGGACTTCTCCACACCTAAATGGCTCTTGCAGTATGTGGATGATCTGCTTCTAGCAACAGTCAGCCTAGAAACACACCTAGAGCTCCTAGATGAGCTTCTGACTCTCTTGCAGCAAGCAGGCTTCAAGTGCAATCCCGCCAAAGTACAACTTTGCCAAAAAGAGGTCTCCTTCCTGGGACTGCACATCACTACAAAAGGAATAAACCCTGCCCTCAGCAAAGTTCAGGGCCCTCAAGATTTGTCACATCCAACCTGTGTGGCTACACTGAGATGCTTCCTGGGTATGGTTAATTACTCCAGGGACATCATCTGTAATTTTGCACAAATGGCTGCCCCTCAATATGAACTTTTGAAAAAGAATGTCCCATGGACATGGGGACCTCAGCATATAGCTGCAGTAGCTATTCTAAAACAATCATTTGCCTCTGCCCCAGCACTGGTCAATCCAAACCCAAAACTATCATTCCACTTGGAAACAGCAACCTCTGAGGAGGGCATGTCAACAGTCCTTGCACAGAAGTTTAATCACACACTCAGGCCCATTGCATATGCATCCCAAATGTTCACACCAATGGAACAGAAATACTTTCTATGTGAAAGAAGCCTTTTGGCTACCCTACTGGGCAACCAAACACTTCCTATACCTTATAGGATTTTTGTACAATTGTGCTGCACACCAGTCACACCCCTACTAAAGTTTTGCTCTCAGACAGGGTAAAGGATGGAACAGTCTCCAATACTAGACTCACACACTGGTCCCTCCTTTTGCAGGATAGGGATATCAGAGTATAGCCAGCAAAACAGCTTAATCTGGTTCAAGGTCAGTTGGCATTCATCTGTATCCCCCTCCCCCGGGTCGTGCCCGAAAATAGGCAGGATTTGTCTAGTGCACTTACCCGGTCAACAAAAGCTAAAATAAAATAAAATAAATAAAAAATTAAAAAAAAAATACCCTCCATTTTGGACCATGGCCTACTGTTCAGAGGATCACCACATGGATATGGAATACAGCCACCTACCCTGCCAAATCCTGGTCCATTTCTACCAGCCACAGGCCTGGATCTGAAAAATCCTATTTTCTGCCGCATCTTAACAGATGACTCCTCATTCTACCATGAGGGGGAGCAAGTGGCAGGTTTAGATGTGCTGGTAGTTTACCCCATGGGGATACCATACAGGTGTCCAAAACATGCACTGTCAAATCCTCTCAGTATGCAGAATTAGCAGCAGTGGCCTGTGCTCTGAAAACTGTTAAAACTGGAAGAGCTGATACCATCATCTTTTCTGATTCCTCTCAGGTCTGTAATTCACTCACAGAATTCATGCCGTTTTGGAAACTGCACTCCTTTGCCTCATCTGATGACAATCCCATCAAATACAAGGACCTATTCTTATACATTGATGGCCTTGTGCAGAAATTCAAGTACAAACTGTATATCCATAAGATAAAGGCCCATTCAAAGGCCAGACCCTTTCAAGACTACAGTGATTGAGCAGACACCCTTGCCAAGGATGGTGCTCAAGAAGGGGATATTTGGACCATGTCTCACCCAATACCAGCAGCAGTGGTAGCAGCAGCAAGCACAAAACACCAAGTGGTACCACTGGATCTTGCTGCAGCTCAAAAGACAGATCCACAGATCAAAGAGGTGTTTCACTACTTGTCAAGGGACAAGGAGACAGAGATACCAACACATAATGCATTCAAAAGACATGAAGACAAATTACACCTCTCAGAAAATGGAAAACTAGTTTGGTATAAGTCTGCAGATGAAGGACAAAAATCATGGGTGGTTCCTACATCGCTGCAATCAGAGTTCATTCATCAAGTCCATGACACCCCTACAGGTGGACACCAAGGGGTGGATAGAATCCTGTAGAGACTCACAACTGCAGGATGGTGGCCTGGTATGACAGTAGATGTTCAGCATTATATGGACAACTGTTTAGTCTGTGCACAGAACAATCCAATTCCAGGTAAGAAAAATGCAAACTACTACCTCAAAGACAATCTGGTCCCTAGCATGCCATCCAGATTGACTTCACTGGCCTCTACCCAAAACCAACAGAAACAACAAGTTTGCACTTGTGATCACAGATCTATTCTCAAAATGGGTAGAGGCCTATCCAACTAGGGCACCCAATGCAAATCTAACAGCAAAAATTCTGGAAGAACAAGTTTTACCAGATGGGGCCTATCTCTCAAGGTAGACTCTGACAAAGGATCTAGCTTTACAGGTGAGGTTATAAAACAGTCTTTGATAATGCTTGGTGTTAGCCAGAAATTCCACATTCCATATCATCCTCAATTTTGAGGCCAGGTAGAAAGAACAAACCGCAGACTCAAGTTAATGCTTTGCAAGTTCATTGATGACAACCCCAAAAACTAGGACACTTTATTGCCCTTACTGCTAATGGCAATCAGAGAGTTCCCAGCATCAGCAACCCAGTGCATTCCATTTGAAGTGATGACTGGAAGACAAATGAGCTTACCTGAGAATCTGTTGATGGACCTTTGTGCCCCTACCGCAAATAGAGTGACAGTAGACACCTATGTTGCACAATTGAGAGACAACATTAGACAGACTCACCTGTCTGTAGCCAAACACATGGGACATGCCCAACAGCAATCCAGATTGTACTTTGACAGGACTGTCAAAGATGTCAATTGGTAAGTGGGAGATCAAGTCATGGTACTGAAATTTGCTACCCCAGTCCACCAGTTTGTAAACAAATGGGAAGACCCCTATGACATCATCAGCAAATTGACACCAGCTATGTATCAAGTCAGAATCGTAGATCAGAAAAAGTCAATAGATAAGTGGCTCCATGACAACCAGCTAAAGCTGTACAAAGGTAATTAAAGAACTACCTTCCCACTAGAAAGAGGGAAAGGTTACTGATTACTAATGATTACTTTTTCTCTTTACAGATGCCCAAGATGACCATAACAATTTTTCTAATACTGCTCCTGATCCAGGACACACTGGCAGGTGTGCTCCTCAAAGATGTTTTCTCTGACTCCCAAAAGGATATGAATCCTAACACCGATCCAAATTTAACAAGCATTTGTCAATGCCAAATGTTTGCTGGCTGATATTAGCATTGGATGTGCAGGAGTTGGACAGATGCAGAATAGGAATGACAGTGAAGTACTGAACTCATTCCAACCCCACCTCCACCCTGTAGAGATGGACAGGCATTGGGGTGTGCATTTAGGTCGTCGCCCATACCGCTCACGGCATTTCACCTCACCCTATCCTGCACACACCAACAAGTGCTGAGGTGTGCCTTGGGGTGTTTGGCTTTACAGTCCCCCATTTCATAAAGATATACACTGAAATGGGTGCAGTATAGGAGAATGGGGTGAACTCTGGGGCCGAAGAGTTCAAGGCACACCTCAATGCCTGTCACTTGCTCCAGGGTGGGGGTGGAGGTGGAATGGTGTGAGCATTACAGCTGGCAATCCAAGGCACACCCCTGACATCTGTCAGTCTGTACAAGGTGGGACATTATGGTTACAAACCCTAATGCCCCAGGCGTTTGTTGGTATGTGCACT
This sequence comes from Neoceratodus forsteri, assembly GCA_016271365.2. NCBI lineage: Eukaryota > Metazoa > Chordata > Ceratodontiformes > Ceratodontidae > Neoceratodus > Neoceratodus forsteri. The sequence continues at coordinate 132,935,615 of JADMNL010000024.1, forward strand.
ATGAATTTTCAGCATGGTCTTTTTGTGACCCCCCCCCACCTCATGGAAGCATTTGGTACCTCTGCTCATGAACAGTGGCACTGTGATTTTGTTAATCTGTCCCGGACGTTGATGTCCCAAAGCGACCACGCCATCCTTTGCCAGATGTGCGAAAACACAGTTCAGGCAGGATGTGAAAAATAACAGCTGTACCATTCATAGGGAGGTGTGAAGAGAAGGCAATTCTGAAAATCTGGAGTGAAAATATTAAAAAGGCTCAAACTTACGAGTGTACATGGAAACTGCGCAACACATGCTCATAACACAGTCATTTAGTGGAATTATTTCACCAAATGTCCAACATATGCATTTTGTGACCTCTGCTCATGAACAGTGTCACTATGATTTTCTTAATCTGTCCTGAACATTGATTTCCCACAGTGACCACGCCATTGTGCGCCGGAAGTGCGAAAACGCATTTCAGCCAGGATGTGAAAAATGACAGCTGTACTGTTCATAAGGAAGAGTTCATAATTGACAATGCTGAAAATCTTGAATGAAAATATTACAAATTCTCAAAGTTATGAGTGTGCATGGAAACTGTGCAATGTACGCTTGTAACAGTCATTTTTTGGAATTTATTCAGCAAATTTGCAACATAGGCTTTTTGGAAGCCCACCTCATGAACAGTAACACTGTCATTTCGTTAATCAGTTCTGAAAGGTGATTCCATGCAGTGACCATGAAATCACCTTTTGGGACTGAATAACCAGAGGACAGTCACTGAATTCATGAGATGGGGTCCAAGAACTCCATGTTGAAAATTTGGTGGCAAAATTCACAAAAATGGCTGAGATATCCATCTAAGTTGAAACCCCATCATTTATGCCATTATACAGCTTACCGGCATTTCTTCAGTTTGTGGTCGGCTTTGAAGAGTGCAGACATGTTCTTACTCTACGGAAGATAGTTGTGCGGGCTCCGGAGGTAAGTATGGGGTGAGGGGGTGTAAGCGGGTTGGGTACGCAGAAGATGGGTGCGGGTTGTGGAGGGGGCACCAAAGACAATGAGAGATGGTTTTCTGTTTTTACAGGGTTTAAAAAAAAAGACCTCGTGGGATGGTTTTTCTATTACAGGGACAATGGACACACTGGGGTGGACTCCCAGCGTACCACCTGGGTGTTTGTTGGGGGGCTGTAGCCGAGGGGGTTTGGGCACCCTGTCAGCACATATAGAGTGTTTGGGGGGACACATGAGCCGAGGGGGATTGGACACCCCCGGCACAAAACAAATGGGAGGGACATTATTCCGATGGGGATTAGGCTCCCCCATCAGCAAATGAACTTGGGAGGGGGCATGCCAACAGGGGGATTGGGTACCCCCATCGGCTTTCATGGGGACTGTGAGAGGTGGACGGTGACAGCCACCACCATATTTATTTAAAACAAATGAGGGGGACATTATGACAATGGGGATTGGGCTACCCTGTCAGCAAATGAACTAGGAAGGGGGCAAGCCGACAGGAGGTTTGGGCACCCCCGTCGGCTTTCATGGGGTCTGTGAGAGGTGGCCAGCAACAGCCTCCACCAAGTTTATTGAAATGGGACACCAGACAAGGCAACCTGTGATTTACCACTGGAATCAGGGACTGCCCCAGCAGCAAAAACAGCTGACTGTTAAATGACAGGATGTTCCTTGATTGCTGCGGCGAGTTTCTTTCAAGTTAGTGGCACACTACAATACTGCTGTCATTGACAGTGTGCTCCTCTATTGGCACCACAGAGACCAGCTCCAAAATGAACTGCTGGAATTGGCCACAACACTGCTACACCTCCACAACTCACTAATACAGCAAGCTGCTGCAATATGTTTCTTACGCATGCGCGCAAGCAAACATAAAAAGGATCCTTCACTCCTCACCTCCTCAGGATGACAGATATTTTTCCCCACGTTATGTGCCACCAGCAAAACCATCTAATGGTATTAGTATTAATGTACCATCCAGACTCATCACAGTGCACGAAGGAAAAGATGCCTACCTGAATGCAATGGTGGTGGCAGCTGACCAAGCATCCCTACAACTTGAATGGCAGACTGATAGCAATGGTAAGCAAATTCTGGTAGTGCACCTTTCCAAAGGCACCTTCCAAAGTTGGCCAAACAGCAAAATTTCCCCCAGTGGTACCCTATCCATACACCAGGCTTTGGCCCAACACACTGGTTTGTACAACCTTACAGCATTAATGAATCCAACATTTTTGCACCAAATTCCCCAGCATCACAACTAGACAGTATTGTGCAGACCATTCCATTGCCATGTTTCTTACTGTAGTACCTCCTACCAAGGAGGAACCTATGCAATGCCCTGTTCAAGAACCAGGACCAGCTAGTGGTCATGTAGCATCATCACTCCCAGGTACCCTTGTAAATAATGTTCAATTCATGCATGTCCCAGTTGTGCTTAATCTCACTAACTGGAACATGGCAGAGTTCAGCTCTTGTGCTGACACAAACACTTCCAGATTCCACAGTGTTACTAGATTTACTAGCAGCCTATCAAACACACACACACAGGACCCCATAGCAGGGCCACACAACACAGAAATTTTAGGAATATTCTGTCCTAACCAAAACAAGGAAAGAAACAAAACAGAGATTTAACTGATGTAGCCAGTACTACAAGTGCTGTTTCAGGCCTAATTGGTACAGGTATGTCAATTTGGAATAGGGCAGACCATGCCAGTATTGAGTCAAACCCTAAAGTTTCAGTCAGGAGTAAATCAAGATGTTCTTACTCCTGTTCTACATGGTGTAGATGGGCTCACATAAGAAGAGAAGTTTACAATCTATAACGTGTATGATGTTGTCCATAGATTTAATGAATCTAAGCACAAAATCAATGAATTGGTATTTCAGAATAACAAGGAAGCCTCTGAGCACCACATAGCCAGGTAACTTTTATGTTCAGCCTATGGTTCTTATGTAATGTCTACTATGACAAATATCTTCCCGGATTTGGAATCTGGTAGAATCCCAGATTTGATTCGTGATAAACATATGGCCAAGTGGTATTGCCCACTCTGAATGAATGAATGAATACTTTATTTTTAAAAAGCGCCTTTCCAAAACCAAGGTACTTTTACAACAAATCAATACATAAAATTAAAACAACATCCTAAAATCAATCAATAAATATATTTAAAAATCTGAATATGCCAGACTAAACAAATATGTCTTTAAGGCTAACTTAAAACTTTGGACTGTCAGGCAATCTCTCACCTGATGAGGTAGAGAATTCCACAGGGTTGGAGCCATAAAACTAAATGATCTTGCCCCAGATGTCTTTAAACGAACCCTGGGAATCTCTAGCAATCCCTCATCGGTGGATCGGAGCCGATGAGAAGGACAGTAGGGATGAAGAAGATCTTGTAGGTAACTAGGTCTCTGATCATGTAGGGCCTTATAGGTCAGAAGACTGACCTTGAAGGTAATCTGCCACTGTATTGGCAGCCAGTGCAGTCCACGGAGGACAGGCGTTATATGACTGATTCTTGACGTACCAGTCAAAAGCCTGGCCGCCACATTCTGCACTAACTGCAAGTGGCAGATATCCACCCCCGCTAGCCCTAGGTACAGGGCATTGCAGTAGTCCAAGCAGGAGGTAACGAAGGCGTTACCTCCTCGGGCTATATTCCTCAGATGGTAAAAGGAAGTTTTGACAATGGCTGACACCTGATGTTTAAGGGTCAGACAGTCATCAAATATAAAACCCAAGTTCCGCACCTGGTCTGAGGTCACCAACTGGGTCCCCCCAAGCCAAAGACCTGAAGGTGACCCTGTCAGCAAACCCATCCCCTGGTGGCCTGGGTCCACAACCAACACTTCAGTTTTTTCAGGGTTTAACCACAACCAGCTCACAGTCATCCAGTCCTGAATCTCAGTGAGACAGTTCTTAAAGACCGAGACAGCATCACCCTGGTCAGGCATGAAGGACATGTACAGCTGAGTATCATCTGCATAGCAGTGAAAACTCAAGCCGTACTTCCTAATAATCACTCCCAATGGCAGCATATATATCGCAAATAACATGGGTGCCAAAATAGAGCCCTGCAGCACCCCAGAGAATAGGGGGAGTGATGCAGAGGAAAAAATCCCAGACACCACCCTCTGAGTCCTACCCTCAAGGAATGATCGAAACCAACTGAGGACCGAGCCAGATAGTCCACAGATAAACCGCAGGTGCTCCAAAAGCACTCCATGGTCAACGGTATCAAATGCTGCAGAGAGATCAAGAAGGACCAAGATGGAACGAGTCTTTCGATCTCTCACTATTAGGTCGTCATTTAGTACCCGAACAAGGGCTGTCTCAGTACTATGTCTCTTCCAAAATCTGGACTGGAGAGAATCATAGACATTGTGGCTGAACAAATGATCATCCAGCTGCAACGTGACTGCCTTCTCAATAACCTTACTCACAAAAGGTAGGTTAGAGACAGGCCTGTAGTTAGCCAGATAGTCCGGGTCCAAGGAGGGCTTTTTAAGAAGGGGCCTAATCACAGCTTCCTTCAAGGGATCAGGAAAGATCCCCTTCTCCAATGACAACCAGACTATCTCGGCAAGAATCGGGCCGATTTTATCCACACATCCTACTAAGAGGCGGGTGGGCCTGGGTCCAAACTACAGTTGATCGGTCGCAGCGATTGGACAATCATCACTATGTCATTGATTGTGGGCCGGTCAAAGTCAGACCACACAAACTGGGAGTCTGACATCTCCTGCCAACCACCACAACTCCTGTTTGAAAGAGTTAGAAGGAGATCGGACCTGATTGTGTCAACCTTATCTGCAAAGAATCAAGCAAACTCCTCACACCGTTCCTGTGAAAACACTCTCTCAGGCTGAAGACAGAGTGAATTGCACAGTCTGTCCATGGTCCAAAAGAGCTGGGATGGATAATTCTGTGCAGCAGCAATTTTTCTGGACAGGAATTCTGCCTTCTTAAGGGTAATTGCTGATTGATAGACACAATAATGGTCCATCAAACTAAGCCTGTCACACTCCATACCCGACTCTGCAGTTCTTTAACTTGTACTGTAAAATGTATGCAAAGAACTGTTTCTTTTCCTTTAGCAACAGCTAGAAATCTAGGTTATGTGACCAGATACCCCAGTCAGGGGGCCTGTTACAACACACACCAATGTTCCATCCAGGACACTATGTACGTGACTTTTACAGAATTATTGCCACGCTTTGATCCAGAAACTGCAATTTTTGACAAACTTGCTGTTATCCATTCTGTGAGACACCTTGAGGGCAGCATCTACAGAGAAAGGATTGATCTACCACCTCTTCTTGTCTTCCATAATGAACCTGATGCGTGGGTTGCACCACACACTGACTGTTGTGCCAAAAAGGGTTATCATTATTTATGTTGTTGTGATGTATTTGATTTAATTAAGCCTGTTTGTGGGTATGGACCTGATTCCTTTGACTGGTCTTTTTCCATGGACTCAGATCTCTGATAATGATACCATGAACTTGCCATGCCAAAAACAGCTTCGATGTACTGGGACTTCAAGGAGGATGTTCAGCGCTTCACCAGCCATCTGACAAATTCATTGTTTACCTGCTATATCCAGCTCACCAAATGGAGGAATCCACAGGTTCATGTATCTTACATTTCCGATGGACAGTACTGTATTGTAACAAATCATAAAACCTTTGCATAATCTGATCTTACATGCAATATCACTCACCCTAACTTTTGTTTTGTTCCACATGAAAGTACAGTTATTGTCCATAGACTTATAACATCTGTTCCCATCCCAGAACCAGATTACATTGATAGCAATCCTGACTATCTGAATGCTCTTTCACAATATTTACCTAGTTTCAATGTTCACATTGACCCATTGACACTGAATTTACATTCTTTGCTTGAAAGAAAAGATTCTCACCTTATTCATGTTAGTAACAATATTTCCAAGGCAGGGGATTCCCTGAATGATTTGTTCAATGATGGAGATCTGTAGACAGCTCTATCTAGTACCTGGTTAGAATTTACATTTAAAGATGTTGTCATTTTCAAACATTTTTGATTATATTTCTTATATTAACACTTTGCTATTTGAGACGTAGGCTTCCACTACATCATGCGCAACTGAAATACCTTTTGGCCTAGGTGCAGATGGTCTGTGAGAGTGTTAACACTATCCAACCACCCTATTTGTGTTGCCTCCTTATTCAGGAAACAAGGTGGGGATTATGCTGGCCTGATACCCCTCTGGTCCCCCCATGTCAAATATATCACCATTATAATATGTTGGGAACTGATTATAACAAGCAAAGTAGAGCAAACTTTATTTATATTAGGTGCCCTTCCAAAGCTCAGGGCGCCTTTACAAAGATACAACATAACATTTATCACCCAATAAATTTAAAACAATAATATAATTAGCTACAATTATTAAAATTCAGTTTCCATTTCGAAGTGTGGCAGCAAAGCAGCATAATCAAATTTCCAATAACCCATCAAATGCAAATAAATGGGCTTTAAGGGAACTTTTAAATCCCTCAACGGTCAGGCTATCTCATATCCGGTGATGTAAATAATTCCACAGGGTAGGAGCCACAAAGGCAAAAGATCTATCTCCAGATGTTTTCAGATGTACCCTGGGAATCTCTAGCAATTCCTTGTCAGAGGATCAGAACGAATGGGAGGGGCAGTAGGGAAACAGCAGATCTTGCAGGTACTGAGGTCCCTGATCAAATATATATATATATATATATATATATATATATATATGTATACATACACACACACACACATATATATAATTATATATATATATATATATATATATATATATACACACACACACACACACACACACACACACATAGTCATGTAACAAGGTATACCTACAATATATAATACTGCATGTGAGTTTGCCTATGCTTTGCTATGCCTCATATAATCACTCATTTCCAGTTTCTGTAACAGTGCCACAGTACAATAGTGGTCTGAGGACAACATCGTGTGTCCTTTGCAAGTATAATGCCTGCTATTATAAGTATAACAGAATGCCTATTGTTTACTAGAATGCTTAGCCTTGCACAAAAGTGTATATCTCTGATAACATTCACCATGCTGGAGATGCCCGCCAAACTGACCAATGAGCTAGTCATTAGTAATGTACAAATGTTCTGTAACCACAGTAACCAGTACTGTTATCTGACATATATAATGTGATGTAATTGCATTCTTGCTCGGAGTTCCTATCTCCTACTAGGGCTAGACTGTGATCTCTATGAGCTCCCAGCATGGTACAGTAAGCTGTATTTACTCTTGTCTTATGGAAAACCAGTAATAAAATGTTAATACTAATTACTCTGTCACTTGTTCCTAGTCATCGTTCTCCATTTGGTCAGAAAACTGCAGAGACTGAGAGTCTTTTCAACAGCAAGATGATGGCTACAGTTCATCACATAGAAGTCACACAAAATACAGATATTTTACAGCTGCATTGGGCAGACATCTTGTGATCAAAAAAGGAGTTTTTTCCTACCAAAGAACAATTTAAGAGTTGCATCATAGTCACTTCCGCGTCAGTGAAGCACTCTGCTTTGTCAAACCACTCTTCCCATAGCACTGTTTTTATCCCATCAGTTCCGCATGCATGTGTATGAGCGGTGGAGGTCCTGTTTGCCCTGTTTTCTCACCACTACTTTGTCCCAAGTCCCTGATGCTGGCTGAGTCTCGATCCAACCCTGCATAATGATTGTTCTTCTAAAGAGGGGCCAAAGGAGCAGAGCCATGGAACCGCTTGCTTCCGCACCATGAGTGTGTGAGCTGGCAGTCTGCACATGCATGGTAGCACACATCCATTTTCTTGCCATGATAATGGCAAATCAGGAGCTCCTCTGGTAGTCCCAGACCCCGAGATCAGTTAGTTGGGGTCCGGAGACAATAGGACTGCTGTGGAGAAGCCACAAAAATATTTTATTTTTAATTTATTTATTAGAATTTTGGTAACCGGGTAAGTCCACTAAGACCTTTTTCAGTGACGACCCGGGTGTCAATGGTGAACACAGTACAACAGATAAATACAATAATAATATAGAGGATGCAGAGAGAGTTAACAATGTTGCAAAGATTATTACAGTGGAAAGCCAGGTAAGTAACTTAAAACAGATCAGGCATTAAGCATATATAAATAAACAGGATAACTAATATTATACAATATATACATAGCAGGAACACGAGAGCAGGTTGATTACAAGATACATCTATCAGAGTAACACATGTATTTAAAGAGTGACAATGAGCAATATGAAACTGAACTTATACACAGTAATGACCTGTTCATGAGTATTAATGAACCCTTCCTGCCTTCTGCTCTTTGGAACTCATTGGCAGGGTTCATTAATATTCATGAGTTGGTCATTATGATATCTAAATTCAGTTTCATACTGCTCAACTGTCCCCCGCACCCAACCCTCCTTCTCAGCCTCCCCACACATAATACTGACACTGGGGTGCCTAATCCCCCAGTATCGCTGTCCCTCTCTGTTGTTGTCACTCCTGAAACTGTCCCACCCACCGACCCTCCCTCTCAGCACCCACCACCCCATCCTCCCACAAACATAACCCTGGGGTGTCCAATCCCATAGTGTCATAACTTGAAATAAAGAAACCTTAACTTGTAGGGTTTTTTTTTTCAATAAAACACTGACACTGGGGGTTCCCAATCCCCCAGTATCACTGTCCCTCTCTGTTGTTGCCACCCCTGAAACTGTCCCACCCACCTGACCCTCCATCTCAGCACCCACCATCTCACCCCAACTACAAACATAACACTGACACTGGGGGTCCCAGCCCCCCCCCCGTGTCACGACTTGAAATAAAGAAAACCTTCCCTCCTAGTTTTTTTTTCTTTAATAAACCCTGTAAAAGGAAAAATATCCATTGATGTCTGTTGCAGCCATTACTGTCCCTTCACCTAACCCTCCCACTCTGCATCCACCACCCAATACCCCCCCAGCCCTAACTTACCCACCAGGGGGTCCAGTGATGTAATCTTCTGTGGACCGCAGACACATCTTCACTCTTGAAAGACTAACTGCGAACTGAGGAAACAGGTGTGCGGTTCAATGTATTTCAATGGGGTTTTTAACTTAGTGGCATAACTTGGCCATTTTTTTAAATGAGTATTTTAAACCAATGGGGACTTTTTTTATGTTTTTCTCTGCATTTTCTAGCTGTTATAAGTATTGTATTTTCTAAACAACTGCCATGAGCTTCTGAAGAAGGACTGGTTGGTCCGAAAGCTAGAGCACTTTGTTCTTGTTGTTACATCTATGTTGGTCCATTAAAAGGTATCAAATCATTTGCTTCTGGATCTCTCTCTTGTCAGTAACCAGTTAGTGGCAATTGGCCCGGTTTCCCTTCCCCTAAAAATCCCAATGCCCACTGGCTGGGTGTCGCACAGGGATCCACCTCCAGGTGATTGGCATAGTCAGAATTTGCTTTTCAAGTTGTAACTGGGTGACCTGCACCCCTGACCTAATCTATTAAAGTTTGGTTGGGCTGTTTGGGTAGCAGCTGCCTAAACTGGTCGGAAGATACTAGTGATTGTTCTGTCTAAGAATAAACACAATTTTCTAGTTAATGTTGAGGCCATTGCTAATAGCGGCATTGGTGCCAGAATCCCATGACAGATTCTAGCAGATGGTTTGAGCTGTGATAATGGTGCAACAGGAGGGATACACAAACAGCTGGATTTAATCACGAAGAAGACAAAAAAAAAACAAGAGGCTTGTGACACACAGGAGAATAGGGCGTGAGTAAATATGAATTAGGAATTTTGCATTAGTGGGTACTGCCATTTGTAATAATACACATCAATAAATTATAAAAATGAAATTGATCAAGAACAAGAAAAAAACCTAAGAGATCTGCTAGTTTCTGGCAGGATGATGCCAGTTTGCATCAGCAGGACTCAAACATGCTGTACAACACTCCAAAAAAGTGAATTTCAAGATATTCCATTCTTTAGTTTTGTTTGTTTTATTTGCATGATGCTGCCAGTCAACTTTTTTCTAACAATCATAAAAATCTCCTTAAGCAGAGTGGGGTAAATGCAAAAAGGAGACAAGAAAGGCTATGCACTTTTATGTACTTTATAGACACCAGCAAGAGCTGCCAAAAGGAGAAAAGGATAAGACACAAAAGAGGAAACAAATCAACATATTTTGCAGTTTGTTCAAATACAGACTGCATGCAGACTGAGAGAATGGGGTCAGTAACCAATCATTTGACATAAATGAACGAGGTGTCAGCATGACATATGTTCAGTGCCTCTGAGAATTATTAACTTGTCTGCTGGAATGACGTTGCATCCTCAGATATTAGACAAATGTTGAAAAATGGAATTCCAATAATTAGATAGAACTGGACCTCCTCAGAACATATGGCAAACACAGCCTGTTGCATTCCAACAGATCCAACATGCAGCTGAGTCTAATCATTCCTCCTTGAGTAAAAGATGTTCCTAGAGAGAAGTTTAACTTTATCACCTCCATCTGCGGCAGCTTTGGAAAATGAGATACTAGATATATAGCACTTCTGTCATTTGCTGTACTGCATTATAAACTAAGTACGTTTTGCATCCTGCTGTATCAAGGGACCCCTATAAAAACAATATATCATGTCTCATGGGGTCAACCTGCCATCTGCATGATGGAACTTTTAGAAAAATACATGAATGAAACACTTACAAAAGACATACTATTGTTGTAGCCGAGTAATCCCTGATACGTATATATACAGAGGTTTGGCAAAAAGCATCAGATTTTAAAATATGGTTAGACCTCTTTTCCTCATAATCAGACTGATGCATTATTTAAGCATCAAGGCAAGAAAGGGGTTGCATTTTTGTGGGATATGTACATACATACATACAGTACCTGAGAAATGCCAGTATCCTACAATTATGCACACCCTTACGTGTCTCATTGCAAATATGGTGGAGCCCACTTATGTGCACATCAGATAAGTGCGCATTCTGGATAAATGCACACTTTTTCTATTTCCTGAGTTTTGTCCTGCCTCTGCAATGTTACATTTTCTGGTTAAGTGCAGATCCTATTAAGTGTACATTATCACAGTTCACTGATGCATCTATTAACTTGTAATTAGCACCTGCTAAGTACACATTATCACAGTTCACTGATGGGTCTATTAACATGTTATCAGCACCTGTTAAGTGCACATGAACACCTGTTAAGTGCACATTATCACAGTTCACTGATGCATCTATTAACATGCAATTAGCACCTGTTAAGTGCCCATCACCACAGTTCACTGATGTGTCTATTAACATGTAATTAGCACCTGTTAAGTGCACATTATCACAGTTCACCGATGCCTCTATTAACATGTAATTAGCACCTGATAAGTGCACAGCCTGTTTTCAGCTGGCATGAAAACAGTATTTTAATGAGCATCCTGCCTGCAATGTCTTTTTAACACAGTGAATTAAAGTGAAAAAAAAATGTAATCACATTAATGTATTTTTTATTTGATATAATAGTTGTTTAATGTTTTTCTAAGTGCAGAAATAAAGAAAGGAAAATACAGATATCAGGCTCCTTCTTTCACATTGAAATTATGTAGGTCTGGATAAGTGCACAGCTCACTTAAATGCACATTTTTTTGTGCGAAAGGGGTGTGCATTTAAGCAGGACCCACTGTATAGAATGGTTCCTCCAATATTTATTTAAAAAACTGATAAATGAGCTTCAGAATGTTAAATATTTAGTTAGTTCAAAAGTTTCACCAGGAAATACATACCAAGCTGATAACAGCTTGTTTCCAGTTGTAAGGAAGATAGTTCAAGAGAAGAAAAAATATACGGTATTAACAGCATTACAAAAATAGAAGTCATATGCAGCAATACAGTATATCAAAGGAGCATAATCATAAACATTGTAAGGCAAATCAGCACAACACATATATGTAGCAGATAATTTGAGTATTGGTAGTGGGGGGAGATTACTCATACAGGTATAGTGGGGTAGGAGGGGAGCAAAATGCCAGGGCAATATGGGGTTGGGGGAAGTCAAAAAGTAGAAAAGTCATGAGGGAAAGATTTAAGGGAGAAAGCACAAGAGGCAGAGTGGATAGACAGGGGAAGAGAGGACCAGAGTTTATGAAAGTGATATGAGAAGGCAGCTTGACCAACAGTAGATTTACTGGATGGAACAGAAAAAGAATGGGAAATGCTGATGTAGAGAGGGTAAGAAGACAGACAGAGGAGGATAGGACAGTAGTGAGGTAATCTAGGATAGAAGGGAACCAAACCAGAATTTGGAAATAAAGGAGGCACAGTGGGAAAGGTGCCTGGCATTAAGAGAGGCAGAGCAGTGGTGGGTACGAGGTGGACAGTCTAAGGTAAAATGACAAAAAGAGTGAAAGAGGAAGTCCAATCAAGCAGCGAAGGATTCAGGAGCTCCACTGTAATATAGAAACATAGAAACATAGACTTTGACAGCAGATAAGGACCACTTGGCCCACCCAGTCTGCCCAGTTCCTACCTACTGGATAAGCTGCAGATTCTAGTTAACCAACAGCCTACTTTCTGCAACCCCCCACTATAATTGCCTTATGTCTGTCCCATGCATGTTTGAATTCCACCACTGTTTTAGAACCCACAACCTCTCCAAGAAGGTGGTTCCATGCGTCCACCACTCTCTCCGTGAAAAAGAATTTCCTCACATTACCCCTGAGCCGTCCCCCCTCTAACTTTAAATTGTGCCCCCTTGTTCTTACACATCTCTTTTTCTGAAAGATGCTACCCTCCTGGACTTTGTTGATTCCCTTGAGGCACTTAAAAGTATCAATCATGTCCTCCCCGTCCCTCCTTTCATCAAGGGTATACATATTAAGCTCTCTCAGTCTCTCTTCATATGGTTTCTAATGTAGACCCTGCACCATTTTAGTTGCCTCCTCTGACTGCTTCCATCCTGTCTATGTCCTTGCATAGATGAGGTCTCCAAACTGCACACAGTACTCCAGATGGGGTCTCACCAACTGTCTGTATAGAGGATAACCACTTCCTTTTCTATTTGTGATGCCCTCCCTATGCATCCCAGCATCCCCTGGCTCTCCTTACTGACTTCTCACATTGCTTACTCACCTTTAGGTCATCTGATATGACTACACCCAGATCCCTTTCCATTATTGTTGTCATTAGTACCTCCCCTGCTATTGTGTACTCTTCTCCTGGATTTTTATTTCCAAGGTGCATTACTTTGCACTTCTTTGCATTGAATCTAAGTTGCCATACGTCTGACCATTCCTCCAACCTTGCCAAGTCCCTTCTGATCCTTTCTACCCACCCTTGTGTATCAACTCTGTTACAGATCTTTGTGTCATCTGCAAAGAGTCATACCTTTCCTTCCAGACCCTCTGCAATGTCACCTATAAAGACGTTAAAGAGGACTGGACCCAGTACTGAGCCCTGAGGTACTCCACTAGTAACCCTTTCTTCAGAATGTGTTCCATTCACTATTATCTTCTGTGTCCTGTTGTGCAGCCAGTTTGCTACCCAGGCTACCACCCTGGGACCCATTCCCAGGCTGGCTAACTTGATTATTAATCTTTTGTGTGGGACTGTGTCAAATGCCTTGCCAAAGTCTAGGTAGGCCATATCCACAGCCCCTCCCTGGTCTATTACTTTGGTCACCCAGTCAAAGAAATTGATTAGATTCATCTGACATGACCTTCCTGCTGTGAATCCATGCTGCTTTGGGTCCTGTGTCCCGCTGGCCTCTAGGTACTCAACAATTCTTTCTTTCAGAAGTGATTCCATCATTTTCCCCACCACTGAGGTCAAACAGGTCTGTAGTTTCCTGCTTCTGCCTTGCTCCCACTTTTGTGAAGGGGAATCACATCTGCCCTCCTCCAGTCCTCAGGTACCACCCCATCTTCCCATGATTTGTTAAAGTGTGGTAAGTGGGGTCACTAGGTCCTCCTTAACTCTTTTAGGATTCTAGGTGAATCTGGCAGGCCCCATTACGCTTGTCCACCTTGAGTTTTAAGATTTCTTTCAGTACTCTTTCTTCTGTAAATGGACTGGCGTCAACCTCACTATCCAGAGTGCTTCTACTGTTTGGTTTAGGTAACTCCTCCTCTTCTTCTTTTGTGAATACTGAGCAAAAGTATTCATTCAGTATCTCTGCCTTTTCACTGTCTCCCTCTGCCCACCTCCCCTCTCCTTTATTAATCTTCACTATCCCTCCCTTAACCTTTCTATGCTCTGTAATGTACCTATAAAAGGTTTTATCCCCCTTCTTAACTGAGTTGGCTATCTTTTCCTCGGTTTGGGCCTTTGCTTTTCTGACTGCCTTCCCCACTTCTTTCTGCTTTAATTGATACAGTTCCCTGTTGTGCTCCGTCTGTGATTCCTTATACTTTTTGAATGCAGCATTTTTCTCCTTAACCTTCCCTGACACCTCTTTTGAGAACCATAGTGGTTTTTTATTCTGCTTTGTTCTCTTTATTTGTTTCACACAAAGGCTTGTTGCTTCCATGATGGCAGTTTTGATTTTTCTCCATTGTTCTTCCACCCCTCCTTTCTGGCCATTTGCTAATGCATTCCTCAGGTATTCACCCATTATGCCAAAGTCAGCCCTTCTAAAGACCAGTATCCTTTTCTTTGTATGGCTTATCTCCATGGTTGTGTTTATTGTGAAGCACACTGTGCAGTGGTCGCTTGTTCCCAGATGTCTACTGACTTCTAAATTTGTGATCCTCTCTCCATTTGAGAGTACCAGGTCTAATATTGCTCCCTCCTGAGCAGGTTCCACCACTAGTTGTCTAAGGCATGCCCCCTGTAAGGCATCGAGAATGACCCTGCTCGTGGATGTGGCTGCAGTCCATGTCACCCAGTAACATCTGGCATATTCAGGTCCCCCATCAACAGTATCTCCCCTTTTTCAGCCATCTTGAGAATGCCCTCTATCATTTTCTTGTCCATTTCCTCCCCTTGAGACGGGGTCTGTATACAACCTTGTGCAGATTATGATGCCATTCCCTGTCTCCAAGGTGACCCAGAGTTCCTCTTGTCCTCCCCTTTACTTTGTAGTTCTGTAGCTTGGATCCCTTCTCTTTATGTGAGAGCTACTCCACCTCTCTTTTACCCTCCCTGTCCCTTCTGTAGATTGTGTACCCTGGTATGTTGACATCCCAGTCATGGTTCTCCATGTACCATTGTTCTGTGACTGCCACAATATCCAAGTGTTCCTCTACCATCAGGGCTACTAGCTCTGGAAGCTTGTTTCCCAGACTATGGGCATTGGTACTCATTGCCCTCCACTTAATGTTGGCTTTATCCTTTTTTACCCCATCCCTGCTCTTATTGCCCTTGTCCATTTTTCCATTTACCCCTGTCCTGCCCTCTGTCAAGCTCTGTCACCAAAGTCAACAACAGGAAGAACTATCTTTAAAACAATATCTTGGCAGGCAGGAAGTCGGATACTCACTTTTTTCCTTAGAAGTGCACTAAGCTTGGGGTGGAGCTTATGGTTTATGGCATCAATATGCACAGAGAAATCAAAGATGTCAGTCTAGCCAGAGCCCAAGGTCCTTAAAGGAGGATACATCCACAATTGTAGTGCCATCAAGGAGGCAGAATAAAGAGAGGTGAATGTGGTTAAGCCTCTGTTGGGTGCCAAAAGTTATGGAAACAGTTTTCTTGGCATCAAGGGACAGTTGGTTAGACTGGAACCAATGCTGAATATTGTCAAAATCCAGCTGAAGCTGGGAAGGAAGGAAGGTCATGGTAAGAGGAGCCAGATGCAGAAAGTACTGTATCATCAGTGTACATATGAATGGACACAGAGGAATAGACAGAGGGGAGGTCATTCAAGAAAATGGAAAACAGAATAGGGCCCAGGACAGACCCTTGAGGAATGCCTGAACAGATAGGGAGTGGGGAGGAAATGTAGCTTCTGATATGGTCTGCTTGAGACCTTCCCTCAAGGTAACAGCAAATCTAACTGACTGAGGAGTCAGAGAGGCCTGCTGCCTTATGCTTGTCCAGAAGGAGGGTGTGTGCCACAGTGTCAAAAGCTTTAACAAGATCAACAAATATGACGGTGGTGATCAGTCCCTGATATTTCTGACCTATGCCATTGTATTGGAATAATACACAGTCATGAGATCCCATCTAACCAATAACAGGTCTTGATTTGTCTTACCCATTTTATGATTCTCAATATTGCATACGGTACTTCTAAATCAGCATTGCGTATTTTTTTTTTAAAGTTTAAAAAATGAAGCAATTTTTGGCTCACCTAGTGTACTGTACTACAGTATATAAAACAAACCCTGGAAAAGTGCTGTGTACTAGGGAAAGAATATTTTGGGGGCTGAAGAGCTAATAAAGCCACTCAGCATTCGGTCTTGTGGTGTACAAGCTCTTCAACATGTCAGTGGTATTATTTTCTTATAAAATTGGTACTGCTCAGTTCTGGTCCCCACTGGTCAGGACCCCATCACCTGGAACTTCATTAAAATAGCACAGACCCCTGCTGCAGAACACCACAGGGTATTCAGTAAGAAAACAACCTGTTGAGATCAGAAGGTCATTATACTCCTAATAGAATCATTTCCTCAAGCCTTCAGGCCATGGTTACTGTGCCTTCCACCACACATGACTAGTGCTCAGGTACAAGCAAAACCAAACCTACTGCCTCCCTGGGACACACTGCCCTACCAGCCAATGATAGCACACACTAGCCAGCACGTTGGGCAGCACATCCTCCACAGCATCCCTGAATGAAACCTCCCCTAACAACACATGAAAGATGTAATCACTCACCAGCATGACTGCAACTGCTGGCCCACATGACCCAACTGCTCGCTCACCAACATGACCATAACCACGAGGCCAGCATGACCCAACTGCTCCCAGCACCCAGGAATGGACCAAAAGTGAAAAGATGCAGTTGCTTGCAACACGACCAAAATCACTTGCCAGTATGACCTAACCACTTCCAGCACAACTGTAAGAACACTGCCAAACAACAGAGAAACTGCAGTACTGTTGAGCCACGTGAACTGCCCTCCCTGCTGCAAGTTGTCTCCCTGCCTCTTCACCCAGACAGACATGTGAAGTCACAGAGACAGCAGAGACACACACACACACACACACACACACACACATTTTGTACGTGGAATAAGGCAATTCCATTGGGGGGAGGGTTATGCTAGTTAAGGTACCTCAGGTTGGTTGAAGTCCCTCGCTTCTTCGGGCTCAGGAATCCAACCCGCCTAGGTACTTTAACATAATATAATCCCTCTCTGACTCTCATGCCTTATTCCTTGTGTACCCTATGTTTATCTTTCATAATACTGTAAACCTCTAAATCATCTGCAAATTGAATCAAGGCAACAAACATTTCATGGAATCCTGAGACAGAAAGTGATTCCATTGACGAGCATGTGGTAATTAACATTATACAATGGCAAGGAAATTTCAATCCTCTGATTGGTAACTGGGTGCCTGAATAGTGAGTGATGTTATTTCACAATAACATCCGTGTTTGAAGTCCAGGCACACACATGACCGTGACAGAGTTTGAATCATGCTCACTTCTTCAAGTTACCAATGCTCGGACCACCGCTGTAACATTTGAAAGTTGCATCAACAAACATAGCAAACACTACCATATTCCCAAATCCACACAAGCACTGAAAGTCCCAGACATACTTTATCTCAAGCCTCTTGTTAGTTGACGATGCCACATTTCATTATCAAGTGGCCATGATAATATATAAAATTGATGCAAAGCTGCCGCCCATTGATTATAATGGGAGTAGCCACTGCACTCTCACTGGCATCTCGTCATAACGTTAGTGAGTGCGGGGGAAAGTGAGGGAGGCACTTATAACAGGGAAGTCTGTGGGACCCTGTTTCAAGGATTTTAAGAATGATGCAGTTTTTTTCCTAATGGATTATCTTTGGAAATGTTCACAATTTTCGACTCCTGTGGCAGTAAGGCACCTATATTTCAGGTGCAGGGATATTTATATTTATATTGGTGAATCTCTTTAAGATAAAAAAAATGTAAAACATTTTTTTAACCTGGTTTACTTTGTTAATAAACAAGCCACTGTATAATAGCAAGTTGGGAGGCAGTACAGTGCAGTGGTCTAAGGCTTTGAGCTGCAAATCTGGAGACCTGGGTTTGAATCCCACAGCCCCCACATGCATACTGTGTGACTCTGAGCAAGTCCCTTAACTTCCCTGTGCTCTCAGGTCCCACCTGTAAACAAGCTTTCAGCTTAGTGTGCTACTCTTGGTTAAACAATTAGAAATAAAATTGAGAAAATAAGGCACTTCAGGGACGTGTGCTATAATGTAATAACGTCACTTCTCGGGTGTTGACCATACTCAGCCTGCAGCCTTATGATTCAACCACCCGAGGCATGATGTTATTACACAGTAACACACACCCTGTTGTGCCTTATTGCTTAAACATCCAGCTTGCCCCTCAGTGACATCCGTTTGTTTTAAGATTCCATAAAATTGCTGCTGTCATATTTTAATTTTCTGATGATTTAGATATTTATATATTGGACTCCTGCCACTTTCAGGTAAGCCCAATACCTCATTTGAAAGAACTTTGCATGGACTTTCAGGACTTCAAGGGTTCCAGCACACTTACATCTCTAATCTTAAATCTCTCTTAATCCATGATATCAACACTGACCAAGGCCTTCATGTTTCTGCCACATTGAGATGTGACACACTCCCATTTATCTCTTCACATGCTCAGAGGCCACCCCATGGCTGAAATCTTTCCAACAGTCCTTTCAGTCATCACCAGACCAGATCTTAGTGTAAACCCACCTCCCAATCAGGGCCTTAAGGACTGGGCTCCACAGAGTCTCTGTGCCCTTGTACAGTAGCTTGCTCTTCACCTTGACCCCAAGGTCCTTTCCTGTTTTGGGGGCCAGGCAGCAAGAAGGGGAGCTGCTGGTGCATCTACTAGTCTTTGAACATGGCTGCTGAGTCATTGATGTAGGACCTAGGATCGGATTTGCCTGCCTGCACCGGTGAACCGGAGAGCTTTTTTTGATAAACAAACAATATTTTATTCATTTTTTTTGTTTTTTTAAATAATTTAATCACATACAAAATACACTACTTTAACTTGCCAGGTTTCACAGTTGCAATCAAAAGAATCCCACACCATGTTTATGTCCTTGGAAATATAACACTAAATATGTGGAGATAAAATTTAAACACAGTTTAAACTAAACTGTACCTACTGTATACTGTATCCATACTAAAACTACCAGCTCTAAAATGGTACACTTCAAATAACCCAAACAGCATAACATGACTTAATAACCTCAATCTCTAAAACTCATCCTTCAGAACCTTCTGGGGTAAGATCCTCACAGTGGTAATTAACTAACAACATACATAACATACAACTTACATTTTAGTGGGATAGAGGTAGTAAGAGAAACAATGTGACATAAACCTATAATTTTTATTTTTATTTATTTATTTTAGTCTTTGGTAACGGTAAGCCCACTAGGCACAAGTGCCTGTTTTCAGGGAGCGACCTGGGAGCACTGTGCAGTTAAGTGACTTGCTCAGAGTCACACAGTATGCAAATGGAGGTTGTGAGAATCAAACTCGGTCTGGTCTGCTGGATGTATCAAGCTTGTGCACACCTCGTTCCTCTTACCTCTAGGCTATACTGCCATTTAGCTTTATTTTAATTATAATTGGCTCCATCCTGACTGTACACATTAAACAGTTGGTCCCTCTTATTCTCCCCCCAGGGGGTGAAGAGAGGGAAGATTAAGACCAGGAATGAGCAGTTATCTTCACTGTATGGCTGCCCCTGGTCTTTTATCTTCTGTGACCCATACACACCCTACCTCATTGAAACCATAGTTGGTTAGCCCTTTTCCACCCACTCCCCCCCATAACACCTATATAAGTTACCCATGGTGACCAACCCCTTTCAAACTTTCCAAAATTGCCTCTCGTTTTGTGTTGCACCCTAACAAAGGATGCCATTTTAGTGACTCCATTTGCCCACTCTAAGATGGTCAGTGGTTCTGGTTTCATCCATTTCATCAATAACAGTCTCTTAGCTTCCATTGCTACTGTGTATAAAAGTGGTTTAAGGTGACACACTGATTACTTTAACAGCCCAGTATCTCCTAACAGCCACTATAGTGGGGATTCTGGAAGGGGCTCTTCTACTATCCTTTCACCTGGTCCCTGACCTCTGTCCAAAAACCTTGCATAATCGGACATGACCACATTATGTGGCTGAAGTTAGCAGGCGTCTGTTGGCACCTCCAACACCTATTTTGTATATTCATGCCCAGTTTCACTAGTCTATCTGGTGTTTGGTGCCATCTACCCAGGATCTTCTTTTGGATTAGTTGATATCTGGGGTCAGTAGTTCCCCTAAGTGACACTTGCCAACACTGTTCCCACGTATCCCATGAGATATGCTGACCCACGTCCTGTTCCCATCTAATTCTGTGCGTCTCCCAATCTGGTAACGTTAACTGCTGTAGGTGTCTGTAAATTAACCCGCTTTTATCAGCTCTCTTTGTCCATCTATCTATAGTGTCTGCCATATTACAACGCTGTACGTATATTGAGGGCCTAACGGCTTTAATGGCATGTCTTAATTGCAAATGTCTCCAGTGATCAGACACTGGAAGCTGAAATTCTGTCTGTAATTCTGCAAATGATTTTAGGATCTTGCTTTGTGGTGCTATCAACTGCTTTACCTGTGTAATCCCTTTTGAGCCCATTTCTGCCATCTGACACACCTTCCTCAATCTTAATGTTAGGGTTCCCCATAAATTCTCGTGCAGGCCAAACCTGTATTCCTTCCAGGCAGATTCCCACCATACATGTTTGAATGAGCTATATGTGAACTGAAAAGTGGGTGGCAGGCCTTTGAGACTACCCTGTCTGTTCTGCAGTATGGCTTGTACTGGAACACCTCCTGAGAGTCCCTTCTCCAACTGACACCAAAAGGGGCTGCTTGACTTCCCTACAATCCAAATGAGGGCACTATTGAGTCCTGCATCCTCATGATAAGTTTCAACCATGGAAGATTCCATCCCCCTTTTTGCATCGAAGCCCTCAGTATTTTCTTAATATACCTGGGCCTGGATGTACCCCACAAGAAATGTGACAGCACCTTCTCCACTTTACCCCATCATTTTTCTGAGATCAGTAGAGGCATACTGTTAATACATTATAATATTTTAGGTAGGGCCATCATTTTAATAGCTGCGATCTTGCCCGTAAGTGTAAGTCTCAGCTGACTCTACTTTTCCATATCTCTTTCTAAGGCTTCCAGCACTGTATGTAAGTCAGCTGATATCCACCCTTTGATTTCAGCTATTATTGTCATACCCAAGTATGTGATTCCCTTTGTGGCTAGGGAAAGTTTTAGCCCATGTGTAACCTCCATGTACTTTTCGCTCTGAGAGAGTGGCAACATTTCCGTTTTGGACTCATTAATCTTTAGCCCAGATAGTTCTCCAAAACGTGAAAGCATCTCGAGGGCAGCAGGTAGGAATGCTCTCCTTAGAAAGGGTTAGAAGCATGAACCAGAGAGCTTGTTACTGCCTAACAAGTGCATTTGGAATTCTGACCAGAGTTGCCTATGAGGGAGCTCAAACTTGCAACTAAACATGGCCGTGGACATGTTTATATGTCTTCTGACCCCAAGACAGCTGGAAGAAAAGGTCAGAGCTTACCCTGGATAATGCTCATGATCATATAACCAATAAGATGTCAGAGCGCCTTGCTGAAAGGACATTGAAGTTGAATGGGGCATGTTAGGAGTGAGAGCAAGAAGAGAAACCCGGGAACACTCAGCCAACCAGAGACTGTGTTTTGCCTCATTAAGCCACTCCCAAGTTGATTTAGCCAACCTGGGGCTATGGCTGAAGGAGTGTAACACTAGCTCCAAGAGCAGAAAAGACAGAGGTACTTGCTGTGAACAGATGTACAGGTAGTGCAAACAGTACTCTGTAAGAGGGCAGATTGACCTGCTTATGGAGGACCAGTAGCCCCAACTGAGTTGCAAGCTTATCCAGCTGAGAGGCCAAATAAGTGTTTGAACTTGGGCCATCACCCACAGAGACTGGTCCCCATGAGGGGTTGTGCCAAACAGCCAAAGACTGGTTTGGATGCAGGCAGCAGCCTGAAAGCAGTGAGTTTGGTCTGGAGCCCAGACAGAATAGGAATGAGACAGACATGTGAGACTGATAAAGGCAGTATGAGGAGTGGAGGGATTGGGAGAAGGACTGAATGGCCATTAGGGACATCACATCCAACTTTAAGTAATGCTGGGCAGACTGAATGAACCATAGAGACTTTATTCTGCCATCAGCTTCTATGATTCTTACACAAGTTGGAGCCTCAGGCATCTTCAACATACCTGTGGGCTGGCTCCAGCCCTCTCTATCTATCTGACTGCAGTCAGCTGGTCAGTACTGGGAACTCTCATTCCAAGAAACTGCCTGTCCCTTTGGGCATCCCAGAAGTTTATTTACGGTTCTTTGTTGTACCACCTTTAATGCCTGTTGTGTACCCACACCACCCTCCCCCAGGGCAAATCTGGAAATAAGCAGTCCAAGTACCCTCCTGGACAAGTAATGTTTAATAAATAAATCAATAAATAAAATCCTACTTAATCAAAAATACCTTAATTAATAAACAGTGGAAGGAGCTGAAATTTAGATTTTGGATGAATTTTGTTTAACTGAATCTGCTGAAGCCAACTGGGAGTTATTTGCTGGAAAACAGAACATCTCTTTGAACAAGAGAAGCACCCCACAGCAACACCCATCTGGATATCTCTTGTTCCTGTGGGGTGGAAGATGCAAGATTTCAGGGATACCAGGGATTGTATTGCACAGTGCACACTGGGATTGGGAGAAGTAGGGGGGACAACAGACTAAGCAGGCCAAGTGGTCTTTCTGTAGTCCTCCACATTGTCAATGAGAAGTCATTACAACTGGGTATTGTGCACCCCTACCAGGGGAATGAGACAGCCCAAGCTTTAGAATGCTGGGCACATGAGGATTCCAAGCAGCAGCAACTCCCCAGTTAAGTTGTACCATTCACAGGGAAGCAGCTTGTCTACCTTCTCTCAAGAATTTCAAGATTTTCAGTCGGGCATGCAATTCTGTATAGCAGGTTGGGGCTACCTGTTTTCAGTGAGCACCTCTGAATTAAAATTGTGCCTGTTAAGCTGGGCTTTCAATTGACTAACCTGCCTTACCCTTTTCCATTCGTGGACTGGGGTCCATTACTGCCTTGCTGTATGGTGTCTAATGGTCTCCGATTAAACAAACAAAGAAAAAGACAAAACAAAAGGTGCCACATGTAGGTACATCTTTAATTTGGGGGTACCATAGGTTCCCTGGGGTTCCTCCGGCTTTTGCGTCGCCACCCCAAAGTTAAAGCCGCTTGCTTTTTTTGTAACAAAAAAAAGGAGAAAGTGCAGAAACAGTGTTTTATTGTTTTTTTTGGCTGGGAAGTTGTAGTTCAGAAGGACTGATTACTTTTCCATCATCCTTCTGAACATCTCACGCTATCGCCATTGTACATTGCGGTGGTTGGGCACACAGTTCTTCATCCCTTGGTTTTTTCCACCCTTGCACTTGCTTGCCAGTGCTTTCTGCAAGTGCTGCTATTTTTAATGCATCTGCATCAATTTTTGATGCAACTGCATAAAAAATTTTGCAATATCAGCAGTATTGCAATTGCACGTTATGCATATTAATGCAATTACTACCAATTACATTGCCACGCATGCAAGGTCACATGCACATGCATTTAGTCTCCTACTTTCGTAAACAATTTTCCAGTTCAAGTAAAACAGTTTTTTCTTGTCTTAATAAAGGGGCATATTTACAAACAGTATTGTCCTTTGGCACTACAGCTTATCGGCGACCATTAATTACGAAAAGGTGTAAGACCTGCAAAAGGGTGATGAGGCCCTCCCCAAGGGTTTCTATTGCCCTCTGTTACCCGGCACAATATTTCTCTCATGGTTCCCCCAGCCAGTCCTACGAGTTGGGAATGGGGGCACCTGGTTCTTCAGTTGGCAGTGGCAAAGCAGAATTGCGAAAATCTCTTTTATTGCTCCTGGGTGAGCTTTTGAGCCCCGATCTCCTGCAGGACATCCTATCATACACACCTGACCCCAAATCGGGCCCCTCAGGTCAGGGGTGCCCACCCAGACATGTCCAGGTGCATCGCAGCCAGAAGAGGCTGCAGAGACAGATGTGCAGGCAGACCTCGACCCTGAACACTTAGTGGATCAGAATGAGGACTTCAGGGATTTGGGGGAAACTCCTGACCTACAAAAACTACTTACTGATGAAGAGGACTTTCCTCTGAGAAGGAGGAGGAGGAGGAAGGAGAGTAGACGGAATCCAGATCAAGGATTCCTATTCCTCCTTTGTTTGACAGGTCCTTATCTTTTTGGTAGTGAAGGCATGTAGATCTCACAGCTCAAGGAGGAGCAGTCCACAGAGCCAGTGGATGTTAATCCAATTCTGTCTGCAGCCTCCTCTGCTCCTAAATGTTTTCCGAGTTTTATTCTCTGTGACCAGATTATTGAAAGAAGAATGGGCTGGTGTGGATCAGAGAAAGTATCTTCCAAAACCAAAAACATAACCTTTTCCCTTTTCAGAGGAAAAATACCCACAAGTGGGAAGCCCAGCCGCTGGCAGACAAGGCGGTGTATAATTCAGTCAAGCACTCCACCATCCCTATTGAGGGTTCTCTGCCTTGTCAGATTCCGCATGTGACAAATGAGTGGATGCCACCTGTAGAAAGGCCTTTGCTTCAAATGGTACAAATCTTCATACCTCATATGCTTCTTTTATTGTTGCCAGAGCCTTAAACCTATGGATCTCTACCCTGGACAGCTTTGTCCCACCAGATTCTGAAAGGGCGAGCATTTCACAATTGTTTGCCATGGCCTCCACCTTTCTCAGTGCTTCTACAGTGGACAACTTGCTCATGTCAACCTGCTCGCCCTATCATATTGTGTCGGTCACGCAGAGTGTACGGCTTAGGCACTGCTCTGCTGATCAAGCTTCCAAGTCTAGACTATTTAACCAACCCTTTGAGGGAGGTCTATTGTTTGGTTCTGGCCTGGATGACATTTTGAAGCAACTCCTGGACAAAAGGGCCATCTTCCAGAGTCAAAACAACAGTACAAGATCACCCAGTTCAGAGAGGTCAAAGTAATGGCCGACGAGGCCAGTTTGGGAGGGTTTCATCCTGTTTGGGACGTAGTAACCAGAGAAATAGAGGGCCTACTCAGGTAACAAGGGTTGCAGTAATAGAAGGGTCCTGGCCAAACACCATGGAGGAGGTCCAAGCCAAAGCCTGATACCTCACAATGATGGTATGCAGGCCCATGCCCGCCTCCCTCCCTCCCGTGGTGGAAGACTACAGGGTTTTATTCAAGATGGGCCCAAACAACATCAGACACATGGGTTCTGGAAATCCTAGTACTAGAATACAGAATAGAGTTCTCAACAAATCCCTCAAGGAGTGATTTTGCTGTCCCTGGTTTCTAAGGATGTTGTGAAGAGACAGGCGGTGTCAAAGACCCTGAGTCACCCTATTCAAATTGAGAATATTCCTGTCCCACCATGTGAGCAGGGTCAAGGATTCTACTCAATCTACTTTGTAGTTCCCAAAAGACAAGGGATTCAGACCCATTTTAGATCTGAAGCATCTGAACAAATTAGTGCACCACACAAAGTTCAAGATGGAGTCCCTGAGGTCAGTCATTCCTGTGGATCAGCTGGGGTATTTCCTAGCATTGACAGATCTGATGGATGCCTATCTTCACATTCCTATCCATCAGTCACGCCAGAAGTAGCTCAGGTTTTCAATACTGGGCCGGCATTTCCAGTATAGGGCTCTTCCCTTCAGCCTTGTGATAGCCCCAGGGTCTTTTCAAAGGTGTTGATAGTCATAGTGGCTCAACTTTGGAAGCAAGGACATCATGTCTATCCTTATCTAGATGATCTACTCATCCATGCACTGATATTGTCCTTGGCAAGGAAATCAGTGCACAGGTGGTTGGAAACATTAGATTACCATGGCTGGGTGGTGAACCGAGAGAAAAGCTCTCTTGAACAGTCTCAGACATTGGAGCATCTGGGGGCAGTCTTCAACATGAGACAAGGAAGGGTTTTCCTGTCATCATCTTGGATGGAGACTCTCTCGAAGGAAGTTCAGTGGCTCAGGGCTCAGCCATCGGCCTCAGCCCTCAACATGCTATGCATCCTAGGTCTCATGGTGGCAGCAATAGATCTGATCCCCTGTGCTCATTTTTATATTCAAGCCCTGAAAATGGGATTGCTGACAGCCTGGGATCTGACGTCAGAAGATTATCAATCCTGAATCTCCCTTTCCCTTCAGCTACGTCACTCCCTCAGTTGGTGGGTGAGTGTGAAAAATCTGAGCAAAGGGGTTCCATTGGAACTTCCCTCAGAACTGATTTTAATAAAAGATGCCAGTCTGCATGGTTGGGGAGCAGTCCTAGATTAACTTCCCACACAGGGTACTTGGTCAGTCCATGAACAACTTCTCCACATAAATATTCTGGAAAGGAGGGCGGTACACATAGTGCTTCTTCATTTTCAAAATCAGTTACAGTCGAAAGCGGTGAAAATAAGATCAGACAATGCCATCACAGTGGAGTATATAAACAATCAAGGAGACACAAAGAGCAGGAAGACGCTAAAAGAAGCCTCCAGTCTTCTCAAGTGGGCAGAGAAGAATCTTCTCTCTCTGTCAGCAGTCCACCTAGCAAGAGAGTTGATCTTCAAGCCAACTGGCTAATGCATTAAAATATTCACCTGGAAGTATGGAGGTTGAACCTGTAAGTGTTCGACCTCCTGTGCAAGAGGTTCGCCAACATCAGATTGATCTGTTTGCCTCCAGTTGCAATGCTCAGACTCAAAGTTTTTCATCCGTTACTGGTGTCCGCACGGTGGCAGTGGGTGCTCTGTCCCATGAGTGGACCTTCAGCAGGGCATACGTCTTTCCTCCACTACCTCTTCTTCCAAAAGATGACACTCAAGAGGAAGTTTTCTTCTAATACTCCCGGAGTGGCCAAGAAGACAGTGGTTGTTGAATCTAGTGAACCTAGCTCAGCAAGCACCTTTTCGCCTCCCAATGCAGGGAGACCTTCCGTCTCAGGGTCCCATTCTGCTCTCAAACCAAGGAATGATGCAACTTGCAGCTTCAGTCCTGAAAGGAGGAGTCTCTTAAAATTAGGGTTTTTTTTTAAGAAAAGTAGTGGATACTCTAACGGCTGCAGCAAGGAAGTTGTCTACCTCTGCAGCTTATGCTCATGTACGGTCAACCTTTTCAGCATGGGCCAGAAAGAAGGAGCTCCACCCTTCCAAGGCTTCAATTCCACAAATCTTGGATTTCTTACAGGAAGGCATGGAAAAGGATCTGGCCTTGAGCCCTCTGAGAGGCAAGGTCTCTGCTCTTGGAGCATCCTTGGTCATCCCCCTAGAGAGTAATAGAGAAGTCATTCAATTTCTACGTACAGTCAGCAAGAATCGATGTCTTCCGATCCCTGATTCCTCTATGGGATCTTAAAATGGTTTTGAATGCTCTTTGTAAGGAGCCTTTCAAACCGCTGTCATCCAGTCTGCTGGATGTGATGTCTTTTAAAGTGTGTTGTCTGGTGGCTATGTGTTCTGCCATGAGGACTGGTAAGCTCCAGGCCTTGTCACACAAAGAACTGTACTTATTATGCATAAGGATACGGTGGTACTTAGAGCAGTCCCATCGCTTCATTCCAAAGTACCTATGGCCTTCCATGTGAACCAGAACATACAGTATGTTCATATCCTTCTGTCAGCAGCCATCTCATCTGAAGGAGAAGGAGTTGCACAAATTAAATTTGTGACAGGCTGCTAGAACATACTTCAAATGGACGGATGTGTTCTGAAAATCAGATAGCCTGTTTGTTCTTCGAGCAGCCAAACAGGGTCAAAAAGCCTTGAAGGCCACTATAGCTAGGTAGATGAGGCCTGCATTGCTAAGGCCTATGTTGCAGGAATGTAGAGGCCTCTGGCCCTTAACAGAGCTCACTCCACAAGGGCTATAGTGACTTCCTGGGCAGAGATGGGCACAATGGTTGTAGAAGCTATGCAAAGCAGCCACATGGTCCTCCATCCCCACTTTCACCAAAAGGCTGTAGTGTCCTGTAAGAGATCCCTGGTGGACTATTGGCCCCCCCCTACCTCCCGTATGCCCGATCACAGGCAGCCATCAGCAGAATAAAACTTCTATGCCGGATCACGGGCTGTAGTGTAAAAAAATAGATCCTTGGGGGTCTAGTGGAACCCATCCCAAAAGCCTGATCATAGGCTGTAGTAAAAACCGACATCTACCTGGTGGTCCAGTGGTACTACCCTCCCCACCCACAGAGGCAACCCAGCACCCCCCTGTCATCGGCAGGCAGCAGCCGTCTGCCCGCATACCACCTGGCCACCCACCGAATGATAGCTTACAGTATGATCTGTACGCCCATTGGGCCACAGTGTGGATCAATGGGCATGTAGACCATACTGTACTACACAGGTCTACATGCCCATTGGTCCACACTGTGGCCCAATCGGCATGCAGATCATACTGCACACTGTCATTTGGTGGGTGGTTGGGTGGTATGCAGGCAGGGTTCTGCCATCTGCCGATGACGGGGGGGTGCTGGGTTGCCTCTGTGGGTGGGGAGGGGGGTGCCACTGGACCACCAGGTAGATGTCAGTTTTTACTATGGCCTGCGATCGGACTTCCGGGGTGGGTTCCACTCTCCCACCAGGGCGCAATGTGGGGTTACACCAATGTAATTCTGTTGTGCCAGGCACAACCCCTTTGAATATCCCGGCCCATATATATATATATATATATATATATTTTTTTTTAACTTTCTTTTTTCTTCCGTTGAGTCGACAGGGAATCTCCCCTACTCTGCCTCCAGATCCCACACCTGGGATCTCCCACCAGGCCAGCACCAGTCTGGGGAGGCCTGCAGCTTGCCCTCTGCAGCAGGCCTCCCACACCCATGGCAACAAGGTGGAGGGAGGGAATGCAATCCACCAGAGGCCCCAGCCATCACTTAGCCTGGGGCGTCATTTGTGCAGAGATCCGAGGACATCACAATGTGTGGCTCAGAGGAAGTTTTCCCATTACGTGCACCCCAAGAGGCATGGATGTATAATGACATCAGCACAAGAAGGTGTGCTCCTGCACCTGTCCCACAGACATTGGCCATCGCCTCCCACTACTGAGTAACCCCAGGTGCTGCACATCCAACCTCTGCTGGGTGTCACTAGATGCCTGGAAGACCATGACCTTCCAAACCTCCCGGAAGAGGAGGAGAAGGAGGAGAGCTGTCCATGGGATGCTCATCCTACCTTCCCCCAGCTGGCCCTCTGATGCCCTGGCTCACTCCCGAACATGGGTCATCAGCTTGCGAGTGGTAGCGCTACCGCTGCACCGGTGGGCCTGCACTTCAGAACACTGTATATTAGTGCTTATGTCTTTATTGAGGTGACATAATAAGTTTAAAAAGACCTCAGGACATGAGTGCTGGGTTTATTTTGCTGGTTTGGACCTTAAAGTTATAACTGAAAATACCAGTTCCTTGCTGCAGCTCCTTTTGTGCGAGTACTGACCTACCGTACCTCTCTGTGGCGGTTCCATGTCATAAAGGTGAGCGACAAATGGCGGTCACCATTTTGGTGTGTGTATATTGCTGAAAATAAATAATGGTGATGTACACTTGTGGCGACTTCAAAACTGCTACAGTTTTACATGTTATGTGGGGGCTGTGCCCCCAGCACCCTCTAATTAAAGATTCTCAACTCCAGGGGAGGGTGCATGATGGAGGGGTGAAAACTTAAAAAAAAAAAAATGTCCCCAACACAAAAAGCAATCCCGCCCCAGGACCAAACCCAGCACCCTTCCAACCCCAGCCTGCCACCCTACCAGACACACCACACAGTCAGCTCAGCAGCCAACTGCCACACTAACTCCCACATACCTTCCCTCTCCTTCTGCCCATCTCGTGGTGTGGTCCTTCCCCCCCCACATGCATGTATACATACAGACATCCTAGACTGTAGTCGCCTACTCCCGTATCCTGTCGCTACCCTGCCAGGTAGCCCGGAACACAGGCGCAGTGATTGAGTCCCTCTTTTTGCAGTCACTCAATCATGGTAACCATGTTCACAGGATACTCTCTGGGGCCAGCGGAAAGGATGTGTTTTGTGCTGAACACACCTAATATTCATGCAAACACATTTAGGACACTCGCACTGCGCTCTCAATATGTTCCAATATCATTTAGGGCATAGCGCTAATTTGGGTTCAGCATAGGAACTTTGTGAAGAACAAGTGGGAACTTCTGACTATGCCGCGCTGTACATATACTGTAGATGATGGCTCACACCGATAGGTGCACATTAATCAATTTTGCAATTTACATAATGCCTTGAGATTGTCTTTGAATACAGTTTGTTCTAACAAATTGTTATTGTGTACCTCTTACAGCTAGATGTCTTGAGTACGTAGCCACAAATACTGTACATAGGAAGCTATTCCTTCAAATCTTAGGTTGCCCTCTGCATCTGTGAGTGCCTTTAATGCAGCCATGAAATGGAACTTGTTCAAATGTGTGATTGTTTTAAATAATGCAGTTTAGCTCTGCAACATAAGTATTGTTACTGCCTATAAGTTTTAAATTAATGTAGAAAATACGTATCTTGTATGATGTATTTATCATATTTATAAAATGGGTAAGGAATTCCCTGCATCCTTATTGGCTGAGAAGGTTCTGAAGCCATGTAGTTTAGAAGAGAAAACCCATAGCTTTGGTTTTCTTCAGGCAAGCAGGATGCAGCATGTGCCAGTGTCAATGCCTCTCTGAAAATATTTTTGAAAATTTCTGTCATCCATTTTAGTGATGTTTAGACAATTTTGTAACTGTTCAGCCCCTGATTTTATAAGCAATAAAAATGGTGATGATCTACACGTAACCTCCCATCAGTTACAATCACAGAGTTCATCACACAAAATCAGTATCCCCCCCCCACCCCATCTACTGTGCATTTACATTTTTTTATCAATCTGGAAAAGAATGCTTCAGAATCACCACTATTGATTTCTGGTTTTCCTGTAAAGGGTTTTTATTATTTAAAGATCAGAAATGTAACAAAGAACATACACGCATGTCAAAGTGTCTTAAAATATAACCGAGGATAATATATGAGCAGTCATACACAACAGGTCTATTTTTCAATTGAAAGGTTTCCATGGAAACAGAAAACCTCGAGAGCACAGCTCAAGAGGTCTTGTTACCCTGGAAATCTCGAGTTTGAAAAATAGACCTGTTGTGTATGACTGCTCTTACACTGTCTTTTATAGTGTATGGTCAACCATAAAATTATGAATGTGTCCTTACTTTTCATTTCCATTAGCATAGCTCTCTTCTAGGGCCAGTCTCACTGCTGCAGCCATTTTGAGCAGATCAGAGGCTCGCAGAACGCACATGCATGAAGCTATTTTTATGTTGTTGTGCTGCAATAGCTACGAGCTAGGTGCAGCACAACAGCTACGATGATGTACCTACTGCAGCTCAACAATGTTGTTTGAGGGATGGATTTCCATCTTCAACAATGTTCCACCATACACTTTGAGGCTATAGTATACTGTATTAAACTAAGATACAGACCGGTAACATTTTTTGGTTATTGTTATATTCGTCTATAATCATGACATCAGACTATAAAGTTATTTTAGAAAGCTCTGATGTGCGATTCTTTAACAACGCTACAGTAAAAAAAAAAGAAACAAGCACAAAATTTTGATTACAATATCCTTCCTCAATTCAATGTATACTTATTTCAGTATTTCTTTCTTCTGACCTCTACTTTTATAGCTTGAAAGAAAAGGTAGCTAAATGTGATTAAAGAGCTCAGATTTGTTCAACAGCGAGTAATGATTCTTTATTGTTTGCTACACAGCTCTTCAGAGAGCACCATTCATCTGCAGGCATGTTTACATTACCTTGTTTGTTGTTCTGCCATATGCACTGCTCCTCTGCTGCTCCTCCCAAAACCCTGCCAACTGTCATCTACACAAAAGAGGCTGTGCATCCCTGAAGAGTCATTCTCCCTGCTTGACTGAACTCCTAATCACATGTATTGGATTTCCACTGAGGGCCTGGATACATTTGTGTGAGTTAAAAACCTGACAAGGTGCAGGGTGCCACAGGGTGCACCTGTGCAGGTGAGCTGCAATGGAGCAACTTAATGCTTTGGCAAGTGTTTATACAGCAGGATCTGCGCAGTGCAACTCATTGGCACCACTTGCAACAGTACAGAATCTGTACTGTAAATGCAGCTTATGTTTGGTATAATGGGGTTTTTCCAGTTCCTTAATAAAAGCTATTTTAGGCCTAGTGTTGCTGCCAAAACCTATATTTGTTGCAATTTATTAAGATCATTCAATCCTAGCATGAGCCCTAGTATGAATAAAAAGGGGGAATGGGGTGATGCAGTCTGTGACAATCTGGCATATGCTATGTAGTTGGAGCCAGGGGGTTGCAATTAATGGGCATATCCACAGTGTATGGGTAAGATCTGCATGGAGCTCTCCACATCTCCATCACGGTACCCCAGTAGAAAGCCCATCTCTTTGAGTATTTTAGGGGTGTAATAAAAATAGTGTAAAATCATAAATTGAATCTATTTCTCTTGAACTTCCATACTGGATTTGGAGGCAGTATCCCAAAGAGACAGCTATTTCTCAACAGAGCTCCCTCGCTCTCCATAATTCTGACTTTGGCCATCACTGTTGATATTTTCACTTCAGTCAGAAATCATTTTGTATAAAAGACTGGCTCCTTTCCTTAAGAAGGACAGACTAATCATTTGTTCCCATTCAGCATTGATGTTCTGGGCTGTATTGCCTTGAAGAGGACCATTACTTAATGCAGTGCGAAGCTGGCAAGATAAGCAAAATTGGAACCTGTGCAAACTACATATTTTTTTAAGTTCATCGAACAACAGCAACCCATTAGTTTGGGGATCTATAAGGTCTCCAAATCTTTGGATGAGCCGTTTCCCCATCCTGGATCAGGATTTGGTTTGCTACTATAGCAGATGTATGGATTATTCCATAAAGGGTTAGTTACTCAATGAATTAAAGAATGTTTAGGTTCCTAATGGTGGTATTAATTGTTTGTATCAAGCCTACTCTGCATGGTTTATCTTTTAATTCTGATGCAATAAGAATGTAGGAAAACCCAGCAACATATAGGGGCATAATAGCTGTAGCAGTTTTTCATCAGATAGCCAAAGAGGAGAGTCTGATATTTTGGAAAGGTTAAAATGTGGAAGGGATTATTTGAGTAGAATTCATCTTTATATTTGTCCTACTAAGACAAAGCAAACTCCCTCTTTATCTCTTCTTGCTCTTAATTAGTTTAGGTGGAATCAAGATGGCTTATCCCCCATAGAAATTTCTTGACTAGACCATCTGGTTACACTTGTAGGATTTTGCAGAGCGTCATTGGTATGATCTGTATTACATAAAAGAATATGGGCACTGAGATCATCTTAATAGCTTGTGTCTTCTGCTGAGATAATCTTAATAGCTCGTACCTTCCCCCAGTGGGTAAGATTCAATTTGTTCCATTTCTTGAAATCTCTTTGTATTTCTTGGAGTTTAAGTTGATTTCATGCATTTTCTTAAATGTGTAGTTATCAGTAGTCCCAAGTATTCAAGGCTGTATTTTAAGATATTTCCTGAGAATTTATCATTATTGTAAAACGTAAGTATGGTGGGGTAGAAGAGTGTAATATGGGTTTTCCCAATTAAGTTTAATTCAGATATTTCCCAGAAGTGGGACTATATGTCTCAAAGTTGCTAATATAGTTTAGAGGTCTACTCAGTGTTAATAGTAAGTCATCTGCAAATGCAAATATTTTGTTCTGTGTTTTCCTGTCATTACACTGTGACTAGATGAAGATGCCTTAAAGCACAAGTAAAGAAGTAATTTTGCAACTATCAATTCCAAAATCCGGCTTCACAGCAAGATAAAGGAAAGGCTGCTGTGCACATTTACGCTACAACTGCATTTATATCATTAACATAAGTGCAGTTTTGTAGCATTTGAAAAATGGTAAACAACAGCCCTCTCCTTTCAAACCTCCTGCTCTGCTTGCTCCCTGAAACAGCAGCTGAGTGTGCTATGTGATGAGCTCATAGTAGCGAGAGCCTCTGTACATGACTCTTTACTGTGCCAACTCTGTCAAGTTTTCCTTTCTCTATCCTGTTGTAACTACATAAAAGATTATTAAAATCATGACTTATTTTATTTTTTACTTTTTTTTACCAGCTCCAATCCCCTGGGACCAGAGGTTCTGGTCTCCCTGCTCTACTCACCAACCACCCTCCTCAACCCCAGGCTTACCCCTGGGTGGCTGCCAAGTGGCCCCAGGAAACATGGTCTCTTGGCCCTGGATTACCCCCCAGGTTGGGGCCTCGGAGTGGGATCCTCCCTGCCAGCGGACCTTGGTCTATGACTAAAGCAGTGGAGGGAAACATCATCGGGGCCAGTGTTTTTGCAAGATTTTACCTGGAGCTGGGACATGTAATGATGCCTGTGTCCGTCCTTCCCCCCTAACATGTGGTGCCGGGTGCAATGGTACCTCCAGCCTCCACCAGAGGTCTGCACTGCATCAAACATATTTCATCCCCTTCCCCCAGAGAGGGAGAGCAGTCCCTGGGATGCTCAGGTTTTCTCCGCTCAGCCAGCCCTCCAACTCCCGAGTCCATCACCGAACCCAGGATGTTGGTGCCACAAGCAGACACCTTGCTGCTGCACCAGCGGGCTGGCATCAAAATCATGACTTAAAAAATGTATTTTTTATACATAACAAGCTATGTTTTTGTCATTTACTTTGCCCCAAAAACTGTAGAAATCTTTGTCTAAAATGGCCTCTCAGCCAAACATCACTGTTACTATCAGTTTACATACCTGGTTCAATAACGCTAATGCTAATGGTGCCAGTTTGGTCCAAATGAACTGCTTTTATGAAATTCAGTTAGTCCACTGTTTGCAATAACTGTTTCAAGTGTTTTCCAATGTTTTATAGAAAACATAACCCATGGCTGCCAGCCCACCTGCTCGCTTCCTCTCCCTCTCTCATGTCTGCTTACCATTGCCTATTACCCATTTCTGTTTTATGCCACTTCCCTGTTTGAAATCACATTGCTAGTCTAAATTTCAATAAGATGCAGAACTGGAGCCTTCTCTATTGAGCACACTTCACTGACCACTCCCTCCCTTTCCGTCAGGCACCATTAATTGCGTTGAGCACTTAAGATCGCAAAGTAAAAGCCAATATTGATTTTCATACTCTACTGTACCTCAGAAATTCACTGTCAAAGTCAAGCTGGCATCCCCTCAAAAATGAATATTGATGCCTATATCCCACATAATGTAGTTGGTAAGGAAAATAAGATGCATTTGTTTTTTTACACCCACCCCACACTCCCTCCTAACTCTGGAGCTTGTCAGTTGCTCCACCAGCAGTGCATCACAAAAGTCGTCCCCACCAGATCTCAATTACTATGACGCTTCCCTGGCCAAATGCTAAAAATGTCTGTCAGTGTTTCTGACCACCATTGTAACCGCAGATAAAGGTGGCTATTTCCTCCACTCTCTCCCCCCACCCCAACCCTATTCTGTACATTATAAGCCTCGACAACACTTGTCAGTTTGGCTGCCGTGCCATGGCCTGAGTACCGCATGGAACCATATCTCCTCATGACCCCAACCATGCGGGCTGAGTGCTGCACAGAATGGTGTCTCCTCATGAGTCCAATGATGTGGTCTGAGCACTGTGACCTGAGTGCCGCACAGAACTGTGCCCCCTTATGACCTGATGATGCAGCCACAGCACTGCGGCC
This sequence comes from Neoceratodus forsteri, assembly GCA_016271365.2. NCBI lineage: Eukaryota > Metazoa > Chordata > Ceratodontiformes > Ceratodontidae > Neoceratodus > Neoceratodus forsteri. The sequence goes on from JADMNL010000024.1 coordinate 132,971,701, forward strand.
TGAGTGCTGCACAGAACCACACCTCCCCATGACCCCAGCGATGTGGCTTGTGAATGACACATGGAACTGTGCTCCTCGTGACCTTGATGATGTGGCCTCTGAGTACCACAAAGAAGCGAAGAATACCACTAGGCTGACAGTTTCAATAACTGCACTTCCTCTGATGGAAGCAGAGAATACCAGCTGGTAGTTTCAATAACCATGCTCCCTTGGATGGGAGCAGAGAACACTATCCTGCCAGGAGGCCACAACAAAAATGGGGCGGGGGGTACAGCTGAGCAGACAGTATTTTTAAATTGAAAGTGATTAGCCGCCACAACTGAGTAAAAACACCTGTAATGGGGGGCATTCTATGATTTCTTTATAGTTAGCTGGGAACTTATGGGGCTGAAATGGGACAGTTTGGTGTGTTTGTGGTTTACAAAATAAATTAATTTAGCAGCATTTTCCCAGATTATGCAATTATAAAATATGAGTTCTTAAAGTCTGCAATTTCAGCAAATGATGCAGTGTTTACAAACTTCAAATTCTAAAAACTGTGGGGAAAAAAAACATTTTCCACCAAAACTGGCCTTTTAAACACACTGAGCTTGATTCTCAAAGGTTGACACAGGGTTTGCACAAGCCCTGTGTTAAACCGCAGCGCTGAGCCGGACACATTGATGCACCTTGCACATGATTCTGAAAGGTTGCACGCATTAGCAACACTTTACCCTTTTATGGTGGCTTGTGCCAAATGTTCAGTGCAAACTCTGTAATAGAATATGTAGACCAGAAAAGCTGGTCTAACTTGGGGCAAGTGGCGACGGATCGAGAATCTTGATTGTTGGTTGGGGAATGCCTTCAAACCCCACGTGCACAAGTGTTCGGGGCACCCAGGGCATGCGGCATTCTAAATCATTTGAGAACTGAGCCCACTGTTCTACTTTATAAAATTGCATGAAGCTATGCAAAACTGATGCAATTTCATAGGAGGTATAAGGAACAGAGTTATCTAATTTCACCCTGCACTAGTGAGAAGTCAAGCAGCTACATCCAAACAGTATGAAGTTTAGAGACTAGAGACGAGGGAAGTCCCAATGGTATAAAGTAGTCAGTGCGAGAGAGGAGGCAGGCATGAATGTGTGTCTTGGCAGAGGTGAAGCATGTGACAAATGCAATGTTTCAAGATTCTAAAAGGCAGATTTGCAAACCACTGAGATATGTGGAGAAAAGGTACGCTTTGAGTCAAGAATTGTACTCATATTTTTACAGAGGGAAGAGGAGAGACACTGCCTCAAGACGCTTTGGGAAGGTCGCTCCTCCATCTACAGGAATAGAGGGAGATCACAACAGAGTGTGGGTACTGGAGGTGGTTCAGCAAGGACATGCATTAGAACTCCCTCACGTCCTCTGGTGCCACCTCCATTGCCCAACAGATTTCCCACAGGACATCTTATTGTGTCTTATTGCTTATGTAATGCATATCTAAACTGTAATTCTGTGAACCTGATATACAGGACCTCCTTGAAAATAGTGCTTGTTATGCCCTAATAGTGTTGATTTTCTTCCTGTCTAGAAAGAAGAAAAAAAGATTTTACTACTACACTGTAGGAATATTTCAGCTTGCTTCTTCTTTGGTGGCCCTGTTCCCTATCAGATTCTGACTGATTTTGCACTGCAGCTAACCTTGCGTGCGTCTTTAACATCTAATGTCAGCACTGCTGAATGTCAAGGCAGGCTGTATAATCTCATGTTCTCTCCCCTCCCCTCCCTCATCAGCCTTTGATATTTTCTTGCAGTTATTACTCAAGGGTGATGGCCTTCACTGGATGACAGATGTGGCCACTGCTCTGGGGCAAAAGTTTGATGTCTGCATTGGACAGTTAAACTGATTGTGGGGGAGGCAGAGGCTAGGTGAACCACTGAGAAGGGAGAACAGGTGCGGAACCTAGCTAGGGCTCCCCGGAACAGGGGACTAGGTTGAAGTTCAAATTAGGTTAGGGAAAGAGGCCAATTAAGGAGGGCTGACAAAGCCTACCTTGAGCATGAAAATAAAAAAATTATAGAGACTAAGGGAGAAGGAATAGGAAAAAGTGAAAGGCAATCAGAGGAAAGATGGAAGGGGGTCTGCCTTAATGCTAGGAGTCTGGGAAAGAAAATCAGTGAGCCCCAGGCAATGGTGGCAGACACTACTATGAACTTAGTAGCCATCACAGAAAGATGGGCCACAGAGAATAATGGTTGGGACCTGACAGTTCCAGGCTACAGTATGTTTTGACATGATAGAAGAAAAGATTAAGGAGGAGGCATAGCCTTATATGTCAGGGAAGGCATAGAAGATGGAAACATCAGGGGTGGTAATGGGAAGCAGAATCTCTGTGGATTCAGCTCATGGCATCCTCAGGCAAGAAGCTATGAATAGGGGTGATCTATAGACCTCCAGGACAGGGGAAGAGAGAGAGAGAGCTATGGAGTTAGGTGTAGAACTGGAAAAGGGGTGGCAAAGGGAGGAGGTGGTGGTGGGAGCTCTAAACCTGCCAGATATTTATTTATTTATTTAAAACTGGTAAATAGGAAAGGTGCACTGAGCCAGGGCTCATTTCCAGGTGTGACCCATGGAAGAGGTAACGTGTAAACAATGTATACAAACAGCAAATCAATACAGCATAACAGCAAGTGTAGGGTACGCATTAAACAGAGCAATAAAGAGAACAGGTACGCTATACCAGTACAGTAAAGTAAAACATAAGATGTAAGAAAAACATTCAAATACAGCATTCCAAGTGCAGTAAAACTCTTGAATAGGGCGAAACAAGTAACAGTGGGACAGCTAAGTCAGACTGTCTGTAGCATGAGCAGAGTTAATTTGTCCTGCTCTGAGGTGAGATAGAAGAAATGGGAGGAGTAAATTCCTGGGCTCTGACTTGTGCATGGGAGACACTCATGTAGTAGGGGGGATTGGACTACACTGTGAGCACAGCGGAGCAGGGAGGAGTCTTTTGACTGAAGAGAGGGTGGGGGATAGGTGAAGGTCAGAGGGAAGATAGTTCCAGAGTAATGAGATGTGATAGGAGAAGGTGGATTGGCCAGGGACAGAGTGGGGATGAAGGATAGCAAAACTGTGCTGGTCTTGGTGACATAGGGAGTATGTAGAGGTGGTTGCTTGAGAGAGACAAAAGGAGAGGTAAGGGAGGAAGAGACCTGAACCAGAACTTAGCAACAAGGGAGGCACAGTGAATCATCCTTCTGTGGGACAGTGGTGCAAGGGAGAGAGCAGAGTAGAGATGGCAGTGGTGTGTGAGGGAAGGGGAGACGGAGGCAAAATGGCACAAAGAATTTAGGAGGGTATCCAGTTTGGCGAGGGAAGCGACTGGAGCAGTGCCATAGACCATGTCAGCATAATCAGTAACAGGCAGGATCATTTTAGATGCTAACTCATGGCAGGTGGGGAGAGGGTTACTATCTCTGTGTCGATACAGGACTGCAAGCTTTGGTCAGAGTTTAGCACAGATGGCATCAATGTGGGTTTTGAAATCTAAGGGTTTGTCCAGCCATACCCCCAGGTATTTAAAGGCTGAGACCATCTCTAGAGGGGAGCCGTCCAAGGTAGTGAATACTGGGGAGACTGAAGGGTGGCTAATTTTGCCTAGAGCTGAATGCCATAGCAACTTTTTTTTTTTGTGGTGAGTTTCGGATGGTTTGAGTGAAACCAAGATGTTGAAGTCTTCCTGGAGAGGGGATTGCACGCAAGTGGAAGATGGGCCAAAAGCAAACATGACTGTATCATCTGCATGCATATGCATAATAAAGGAGATGCAGATGGAGGGGAGGCAATTGATGAATAGGGAGAATAGGATGGGGCCAAGGATAGAGCCTTGTGCCAAAAACAAAACAAAATCCAAGGTTATCTCCCCATTCTCCAACCTCAATACAAAGGCCTCCAGTATCACTCAGATTACCACCCTGCTTGGTGAATCTCTAGAAATAGTGGACAAATTCAAATACCTGGGAGTATGGCTGGACAACAAACTGAACTTCAATGTGCACCTAAATGAGTTATCTAAAAAACTAAGGCAGCGTCTTGCCATTTTCTACCGAATTAGACACTTACTTACCCTGGAAGCTAGAAAGAGATTGGTTCAAACTACCTTCCTTCCCCTGCTTGACTATGGCGACTTTCTATATAGTCACTGCTCTCAGCATGAGCTCCAAAAACTAGACACTCTTTATCACCCTGCACTGAGATTTATGCTTGGTTTACCCCTACAGACTCATCATTGCTAACTGTACTGAGCATTAATCTGGCCTTCCCTCTCCCTGAGGAGACAAAAAATGCACTCTTGTGGTTCTTCTGAGCCCTGTCAAACAATCTGCCTCTCTATATCAGCAAACTATTCGGGCACTCAATGTCTACCTATGGTATAAGGAACTCCCGTTTCATCAATTTTAAAATACCTTGGACCAGTACACATCTTGGCTCCACTGCCATTAGCTCATTCCTACCAACGCCTGGAACAACTTATAAAAGCACTTAAACTCCCCATCCTGCCCAGCTTTTACATCTTCAGGCAGCTGCTTGCACATGGTGTGTGACTGTTTGAGGTAAACAGATTCCCAACTGATCAACCATCCCCATAGACCGAATGGACCAGGCCTTCTATCTCACCTCTTGGCTGGATCCCATTAGGGTCAATATACTCCCCGGCCTGTTTCACCCAAGCACTTAGCTAACTCTTTGGGGCCACCTCCTTTAGTTATACCCCTACTCTCTCTCTTATTTGTTACCCTTCCAACCTTCCTGTGGCCCCCCCCAAGACGTGGGTTAGTTATAGAATGTGAAATTTGACTATGTATGTATCCTCCACCTAAGCTACGTAAAGTTGTTTTTGACTTGTTTTTTATACAGTATTACTATCTGTCATGCACAAACTGTTACATCTTGTTATTGACTATGTCCTATGTGTCCAGGACCATCTTGAAAATTAGCCTGCTCACGATGTAACTACCTTGTTAAATAAAGTTTGATTGATTGATTGATTGTGGGACTACTGAGAGGATGGGAAGAGGAAGGAAATGCATCACCAATTTGGACTGATTGCATCCAGTCATGTACAGTAGATAGGATTGGAACCAGTTAATGAACTAATCTGTGAGGCCAGAGGATTTCAGTTCATGAAACTGGAGGGCATGGGAGACACAGTCAAACGCCTTGGCCAAATCTATGAAAATGGCAGCTGTGATATGGCTTTGATCCATTGTGGAGAAAATAGAATATGTGACCCAAAGCAAGGAGGAGATAGTCAAATTCTGTCTTCTAAAGCAGGACTGCACAGGCATGAGATAACTGTTGTTTGCAAGGTGCTCAGGCAGCCTAGAAAGAATCAGTGACTCCTGTAGTTTGGCGAGACATAGGAGGAGGGAGATGGCTGGCAGTTCCTGGGTGTGGAAGGGTCACCACTCTTCTGTAGTGGTATCACCCTTGTAGATTTCCAGGCTTTAGGGACAATGGCGGTAGAGAGGGAGAGGTTAAGGATATAGGCAATGAGGGGCAGCTATAGCAGGGGCAGAGTTATGCAGAAGCCTAGGATGAAGACAGTCTGGGCTTATTTTATCAGGGTTAAAGGCAGTGAGGGCCTTAAAGACTTCATGGGGGAGCATGGGGGGAAGAGAAACTCAGTATGGGGGGTGGTTGGGTCAGGAGGGATGGGGGAAGTCTGGGGAGGAGGAGAGGGTTTGTTCGGGAGAGCGCAGGTAATGAAAAATTTGTTGAAGATCTTGGCTACTGAGGAGGGGTTAGAGACAGGGGAACCATTTACTCTGAGGACTGGGGAGGCCTGCTTAGCAGGGGAGGGTATCAAGGAGGGAGTGTAGCACTTTCCAGAAAGATGAGGGTGTGGATTGTCCTTGTTGCAGGTGGGACCTGAAGTATTTAGCCTTAGAATGATGGATGGCTTCAGTGCAGTTATTTCTAAGAGCTTTGTAAGCTCATAGGTGAGCCTGGATAGGGTCATTTTATAGTGGCCCCAGGCTTTTTCCCTAGTTCTGCATTTGGCCAGCAGGTCAGCTGTAATTCATGGATGATGGTGGCGTTTCACAGAATATTGATTGGGACATGCCAGTGATCAGGAGTTCCAGATGTCAAGGCCTGCTGGGTACACTGCAGGACCACCTGCTGCTGCAGCTGGTTTTGGAATTCACTAGGCAGGCAGCCATTCTCAGTGTGATGCTCACCAACTCTGAAGTGGTAGGAGGACTGAGGTTAGGAGAGCCACTAGGGTACAGCAATCATAACTCTATATGGTTCATCCTGGTCCTTGGAACAAGTAAGCCTTCATTAAAGGCTGAAGTTCTAGATTTCAGAAGGGCAGACTTCAACCAGATGAGGGAGCTAGTCTGGAATAAGTTAGTTGGAGTGGACAGCATCAGGGATGGGGAGGAAAGATATAAGGAAATGAAAGGGGAGTGCATTCTCGAGGCAACGAAGTCTTGCATGAGAACAGTAATCAAATGAATTAGGTACAAGAGACCAGTACGGTTCTCTGGAAAGGACAGGAAAGTGGTGAGAACCAAAAAGAAAGCCTTCATCAGGTACAAGGAAAAACAAGGGAAGGAAGAATGGGGAGAGTCCCAGATCAGAACAAGGGAAACCAAGAGGGCGGCCAGAGAAGCAAAGGCAGACACAGAGCGGTGTATTGCAAAGGGGGTCAAGGGTGGGGAAACACAGTTCCTTAGATATATTAGGGGAAAAAAGAAAGACGGGAGGAGGAACTGTTAGGCTAACAGAAGGAGGTAGGGTAATTGAGGAGGACGAGCAGAAAGCAGTCATTCTTAACCGCTACTTCTGCTTTGTAATTCACAATGGAAGACAGTGGGCCATGCCAGAGAGTGGCATTAAGGCAGCTGTAAGAAGGATCCCTGAGATAAGGCAAAAAGTATTTACCAGTGAAAGGGTTCAGAAAGGGCTATCAGCCCTTAAGATAGGTAAAGCCCTGGGGCCAGATGAGACGCATCTGGGGGTGCTCAAGAAACCGGCAGTGGAACTAACTGAACCCCTGGTAGGGCTCTTCAATAACTCATTTGAGACAAGGGTAGTTCCAACAGACTGGAGAGTAGTGGACATAGTACTGCTCCATGTGTGTGTTTGGGGGGGGACAAAGAGCAACCAGGTAACGACAGACTTGTCAGTCATAGAAACAGAATTTGTTGGCAGAAAAGGATCGCTTGGACCACCTAGTCTGCCACTTGTTCTCTGCCCACTCTGCCTTAGCAGACCATCACTAGTATCCGCTACCTTCCCTTTTTATTTACCAGTACCCCCTGTGCCTATTCCATGTGTGTTTGAACCCCCACTCACCTCACCACTCTTTTAGCCACTACTACCTCAAGTGGCAGGCTGTTTTATGCATCCAGCACTCTTTCAGTGAATTGGTATTCCCTCACATACTTTCTAAATGTCCCCCCTCCCCTTTTAGCTTTGTTGCATGCCTTCTTGTTCTGTATAACTTCTGAAACAGGCTCCTCACCTATACCCTGTTGATTCCAGTGAGGTACTTGTAGTCTGTATCATGACCCCTCCTCTCTTACAGGACGTACATATTGAGCTCACCTCAGTCTCTCCTCATACTGTTTCTCATGCAACCTCATGTACCATTTTTGTTGCCCTCCTCTGGACAGTCTCTACCCTCTTTTGTGGGTAAATTGATGGAAACACTTTTCTAAAAGAGTCCTGTGGGTTACCTGGAGAGCAGTGGACTCCAGGATAGTAAACAGTATAGGTTTAGGGTGCAGAGGTTCCCAAGACCAGCTTGATAGTACTTTGACTGGTAATGGCATGTCCCTGCCAGCAGTGATAAGGGCCAACTATGGATTTACTCTACTTTTATTTCAGCAAGGCTTTTACTCAATGCCTCACAGAAGTTTGTTGAAGAAACTAGGGGATCTGGGTGCAGTGAAGTATACGTATGAGTGAGAAAGTGGTTGGAATGGAGACAGCAGAGGACTGTGGTTAATAGGATCAAATCAGAAAAGGGGGAGGTCACCAGTGGGGTACCACAGGGATTAGTCTTGGGTCCAGTCCTTTCAGTTCTGATGTGGAACCTGTGTAATGAGCTTGTTCTCAAAGGTGTTAATCCAAGATCACAATAAATAAATAAAATAAAATATGTTCATTAGCGACATGGGAGAAAATCCAGGGCAAGATGTGTTCTTCATTGACAACACTGAGCTTCTATGGCACAGCAGATAGCAAGGAGGAGGTTAGGGAGATGCAGAGAGACTTGCAAAGGCTAGATAGGTGGTCAAATGTTTGGCAGTTGAAATGTAATGCAAAAAGTGAAAGGTGCTGCACATAGGGAACAAAACCCCAAGACAGAGTATTGCGTGGAGGGCAAAGCTGGGCACAGCCTCTAAGGAAAGTGACATGGGGTCTTCATCTGTAACTCCCTAAAACAATCAAGACAGTGTAACAATGCTGGGGTGTATAGGAAGGGGAAGTAGCCAAAGGAAGGTGGTATTACTACCTCTGTATACTATAGATCACTGGTGAGGCCCCAGTTAGAGTACTGTGCCCAGTTCTGGAGTCCTCACCTAAGGAGAGATACATACAGGTTGGGCACAGTGCAAAGTAGGGTGACCAAAATGATTCAAGGCCAGCAGGGCAGATCTTAAGAGGATCGGCTCAAGGCACTGAACATGTACTTGCTGGAGGCCAGACAAGAGGAGGGGAGATATAATAGAGACTTTCTAATTCCTGAAAGGAATGAACAAAGTAGATTGTCAGTAACTATTTAGCATAATAAGTGGATCAAAAACATGGAAGCATGAGTGGAAACTGATGGGGGGTTCAAGAGGGAAGTGAGGAAGTTTTATTTTACAAAAGGTGGTGGAGCCATCAGCCAGCTGATGTGGTGGGTGCCAAAAGTATTAATGGTTTCAAACACAGCTGGGACAGAGGGAAGGGCCTAGTGGTTGTTCAGGGTGGTAGCAGTACGGCAGGGAACATGGGATGGATAGTGTAGGTTAGAACCCTGTAGGGACAATAGGTCCTTGGTTTGTTAGGGTTTTATGGGTAGACAGGATGAACCAATGGTCTTTTTCTACCACTCTTGTCTACATTTCTATTATTGTACAGGTGACGGTTTATAAGGAAGGAAGGAAGGGAACATTGTTTAACCAGGAGTAGCACACTAAGCTGAAGCTTGTTTCCAGATGCAACCTGGGAGCACAAGGAAGTTAAGTGACATGCTCAGGATCACACAGTATGCACCTAAACAGTTGTGGGATTCAAACCCAGGTCTCAGATCTGCAGCTCAGAGCCTTAACCTACTGCTATACTTCCAAGAAAGGCAAGAAGACAAAAGGAGTCGGATGCTTCACAACTTGTGCTTGTGTCTTCACTGTTTTGTAATGTAAGCCAGGATATCAACATACTGTATAGATTTTTAATATGGTAACAACAACCAAACCAAAACACAGGTATGTGAGCAGTATGTTGACACTGACCAAGTATCACTGTCTCCAGGAACCTCCACCATCTTAAAAGGTGCATTACGGTTTATCTACAATTAAACTAAGCCAGTCAAGGAAGAGTATTTATGTATACATTGTTGCTGTGTCACAGAAAGGGCACCAAGCATGCAAGCTAGGGGCAAATATGGAAGTAGAACAGTGTCAAAACGTGATGACACCTAGACTGCACTGATGATTCTGCATCAGCATGCCACACAGCTCTACAGATGACCAGGCCTTGGGGATGAATTGAGTGTGTCATGTCAGGGATCAGGCCTAGCCAAGTCAACTGTAGTGTTGCAGTGCGTCTCGGCCATGGAGGACTGGTGGAGGGTTTCTCCACCACTGCAACCACTATAGCTGGGCCAGAAAGCTTGCTCCTGTCACAGTGGTGACACTGTGCTTGTCAAGGCCAACAGAGGCATTGCCCATAGCTCCAGCAGAGGGGGTAGAAAACCTTGGGCAAAAAAAAAATGGTTACCATCTACATGACGTCTGGGATCTCTTGACCTGACCAGAGTACATCCCTGTAAGATGGGCAGTAGGCCAGGAAATAAAATACATAAATGAAGAAATCTAAACTTTTACTTTATTCTTTATTTTTTTTCAAATTCAATAAGCTTTATTGAGTTTTAAGTTTTCCTTTCCCATCACAAACATGTAGGCATCGTTGTTGCACAAGGACATAAGAAAAAAGGGGGAAGGTCTAATTAAAGCAGTACATGGGTTGATATTAAATACATCTCTATTATATAAATAGACTTCCTAGCTCTAGTAGACAACAACAACAAGATAATGACAACATGTGAATTACAACCATGCAAACAAACCCCCCATCCCCATCCTCAATCCCTATAAACCCCTCCCTACCCACCCACCCTACCTGGTACACAAAAACAGTCCAATCACGCAAGTAGTTTTAAACAAGGCAGGAAGAAATAGCTGAAAAGTAAGATCTACTTAAGGTATTATTACCTGTGTCCTCTCTAAAATAGTCTGGCTGGAGTGTTAAAGTATGGAGAGGGGCCCATACTGATTGGTAATATTGAGGTCTATTGAACATCTGAGTTATGAGCTTTTCTACCTGTAAGGCAAAAAGGATCTCATGGAACCACTCTGTTCTAGAGGGAACTTCCTGGTCCAGCCAATGACATAGTATTATCTTTTTTGCACATAGGGAGATAAGGGCTACGTGCTTACATTGTTTACCTATTAGGACTTTTGCATAATCTCCCAAAATACAGATTTCCTGTGTAAAGGCATCTGAGGCCAATAGAGGATCTAAGTGAGATTTAATGTCATCTCAGAACGGTGAGACCATGTCACATTCCCATAGTATATGTAACAAGGTACCAAGTTGGGTCCCACATCAAGAACACAAACTGGAGGAAAGCAGGCCCATTCTATATAATTTGACCAGGGTGTAATATAAATCGTGAATCACAAAAGATTGTAGTAACCGGTACCTATCCCATTTACATCTTTTGTAGATGGGCCATATACTGGGCCAGGACCTCGTGCCCAGAGAAAGGGCAGGTAGGGCCCTGTCCAGGAATAATATGGTTGGCAACTGAGCTCTTCCAGGAAGTCCCTCAGGAGATGGTAGAAAACAGAAATGAAGTGTGAGGCAGGGGGAGATACAGTAACAGGTAGTATAGGTCCTATGAGATATTGCTCCCAAGGCCCCAATCCAAAGTGGCAACAGAGCATGTGTGATAGTTGTAAGTACTTAAAGCAATAAGTGGAAGGCAAGTTGTATTTGGTGGAGGCATCTTGAAAGGATAACAATTTATGATCCTTCAGGAGATCAAGTACCTTGGGCTTGGGGGTAGATGACCAGAATTGTTCAGTGAAGAGTGTTCCAGCAATTTTGAAGTTAGGATTTCTAAGGATATGTTGCAAGACATTCCTCTCTAAAGATACCTGAAATGTAGTGCTCAATATAGCATATATCTGAAGAGTAGTCTTAATAAGCGTAGAGAGTAGGGCTTTGGGAATATTCTGAAGGGGAGCATATATAAGTGTTCTAAGGTCAAGACCCTGGAGGGAACAGAGAGTATTCTCCAGTTGTAACCATTGTGGGGAGTATTTTATTCTTTTTTTTTTTTTTAATATAGAAACAGAATTTGATGGCAGATAAGGACTGCTTGGCTCGCTCAAGTTACCCATTTTCCCTGCCTATACTGTCACCACAGACTCTTCTTGCTCTCTTCTCCCCCTCACTTCCCAACTAAGATATCCTTGTGTCTATCCCATGCATGATTGAAACCCATCAGTTTTCACCCCCATTACCTCAGCTGGAATACTGTTCCAGGCATCCACAACTCTTTCAATGAAGAAGTACTGTATTTCCCCACATCTCTCCTAAATTTTCCCCATTCCAGCTTCATTGCATGTCTCTTGTTCTCGTGCATCTTTTTCTCAGAAAAATACTCCCCTCCTTTACCTTATTTAACCCTGGGAGGTGTTTATATGTCTCTATCATGTCCCTATTGCCCTCCTCTCTTCATGGGTGTACATATTGAAGTCTTTCAGTCTTTCTTTGTAAGGCATCTGATCCAGCCCTGCATCATTTTAGTTGCCCTCTCTGGACAGCCTCCACCCTGTCTATGTCTATTCTGAGATGTGACCTCCAGAGCTGGACACAGTACTCCAGGTGGGGTCTCACCAGTGACCATACAGTGGCAACCCTCCCTCCCTCCTTCTGCTGTTGATATCCCTCCCTATGTACTCCTGCATCGCACTGACCCTACCTACTGCCTTGTCACACTGTCTCGCCATCTTAAGTCCTCAAATAAGATTACTCCCAGGTCCCTTTCCTGTTTCATTACCATCAGTAGCTCTTCTCCCATTATGTACTCTGCCTCTGGGTTTCTGCACCCTAGGTGCATAATTTTTCACTTTTTTGCATTGAAACCCAGTTGCCATGCCCTCAGCCCTTCCTGAGTTTATTCAGGTCTCTGCACATTTTTCCACCGCCTCTGGAGTGTCTACCCTATTGCAGATTTTGGGTCATCTGCAAAGAGGTATACCTCCCCTTCCAGATCATCTGAAATGTCACTTTTAAAGACATTAAAGAGGACCGGTCTCAAGGCCCGGTGATACAGAGGGGCTGAGGTGCTGTAGCACCTTACCTGTCACCACGCCGGCAATCCGGGTTTGGGAATGAGCTCAGGTCGCTGGGGGCTGGCAGAGGGGGAGGGATCAGAGAGGACTGAGTGGCTGCCTGGCAGCTGTCCTCTCCTGAATTGGGATGGTGTGTTGTTGCGTCTCTTAGCTGCCACCAGGAGGTGGCCTGGTTGCAGCGCTAATGTGTGGGAGGCAGAATTAGGTGAAGGTGGGTGGAAGGAGTTGTGGTTCCAGCGCAAATGTGTGCCTCCACATGCATGCATCTTCCATGTCACCACGGTACTGGGAAGGAAGAGAAAAAATGGAAAGGTGATGGTGGGGGCTTAATGAAGCCTTACTGCCTACCTCGACCTGTGCTGATGACAGGGTTAGCTAGTCGAACCTGGACTTGTGGACTGGGAGGGAGGACAGCCCACCCTCTTCTGGCCTCATCCTAGTGGGTAAAACATGGAAGGACTCTCCAGCCAGGTAAGTCCCAGGGGCAGCAGACTCTGGTTGGGAGGAGGTAGGACAGAGCTGAACAGCTGCCCTGACCATCAGTGGAGAATAAGCTGTATGAAAAAAAAAAGAGAACCGTCCCCAGTACTGAGCCATGAGACACCCCACTGGTCATCCTCCCTTCCCTGGCATAAACTCAATTTACCACCACCCTCTGCTGCCTATCCCTTGCCCATTTAACCACCTTAGGACCCACTCCTAGGCTGCCCACTGTCATTATAAGTCTGCTATGTGGTACAGCGTTGAATGCTTTACTAAAATCTAAGTAGGCCACGTCTATGCCCCCCTGCTCTAATTCCTGGTCACCCAATCTCAGAAATCTATCAGATTTGTTTGACAAGACCAGCCCCCATCCCATCCCTGTTAATCTGTACTGCCTCAAGTCTTGTAACCAACTGAATTCAGCATACACCACAATCTTTCATTTAGCAGTGACTCTATTAACTTCCTCACCACTGATGTCAGACTTAACAACCTAAAGTTGCCAGCCTCCTTCCTGCTATTACTTTATGAAGCAGGCTACATCTACCTTCTCTAGTCCTCTGAACTACTCTTGTTTCCAGTGAGTTGTTGAATAAAGCTATCAGAGGTGAAGGTAGTACCTCCTGAGCCCTCAATACCCTTGGGTGTACCCTATCTAGCCTCATTGTTTTGCCCACTGTTAGATTTGCAAGTCCCTTTATGACACTCTCCTCTGTCAATGGACTTGGTCAACTCCCCCAAGTGTTCCTGCTGCTTTTATGCGGCTCATCCTTTTCTCCTTCCTCTTTGAAGAATGAACAAAAGTATTTTGTTCAGGATATCTGCTTTTTCCTGTTCCTCTTCTGCACAGCACCCCTACTCTTCTTAATCTCACAATCTAGTCTTCCTCTTTTCCCTTATGTACCTAAAAAAGGTCTTGTCCCATTTAGTTACCCCTTTGGCTATTCTTTCCTCAGTTTGCACCTTTGTGCTACTCACTGCTTTTCCTGCTTCCTTCTGTTTCCCCGATACACCTCTCTATCCTCTTCCATCTGTCTCCTTATACCTCCTGAATGCTACCTTTTTAGCCATTAACTTTTTAGCTACTTCCCTTTGAGAACCATAGCAGTCTTTTTGTTCCTGTTTTTGCTCACTTCCTTTGTGCAGGTTTGTTGCCATCACTATGCCTTCCCTTAACTTATTCCACTGTTCCTCCACTCCTCTCAAGTGACCCACCGCTAGGTTGCCTCTGAGGCGTTCACCCAGTTTTGTAAAATCTTCCCTCCTGATATCCAGGACCCTTGTTCTTGTGTGGTTTACTTCTGCATCCATACTTATGTTGAACCACACTGTACAGTGATCACTTTTCCCCAGGTCAGCTCCGGCCTTTACATCTGCAATACTGGTCCTATTATTGAGTACCAGGTCCAGTACTGCCCCATCTTGAGTGGGCTCCCTGGCTAGCTGCCTGAGGAATTCCCCCTGCAGGGAGTCTAGGATGTTGTTGCTTCTGGCAGATATTACAGCTGGGAGGCTCTAATCTACATATGGCAGATTGAAGTCCCCACCGGCAACACCTTCTCTTTTTCTGCCATTGTGCTAATGGCTTCCACCAGTGCTTTATCCAGTTTCTCCCCCTGTGTTAGAGATCAGACCATGCCAGTGCCAATAGTGGCTCCAGTTCCTGGCTTCAGGGGGACACACAGTACCTCCAACCCTTCCATTTCCCCCTGGATTCCCTGTGTCTCCACCTCTTTGATACCCTCCTTTACACACAGCACAACCCCTACTGTCTTCCTTCCCACCCTAGCGTTCCTGAACCGAGTATAAGCTGGCATGGTCATGTCCCAGTTCGGTTTCCTGTGCACCATGACTCAGTAATGGCCACAATATCCAGGTCTTCCTCCACCATGATGGGCTATATGTTCAGAATTTAATTTCATAGACTTCTTGCGTTTGCACACATGGCCTTCCACGCTTTGTTCCCACTCTGCCTGACACCCCTTATTTTTCCTTTTGCCCTGCTTCCTTATCCCCTCTCTTTTTACATTTCTTGTTTACCCCTCCTTGTTTTCTACCACAATTGTTTTTTCCTTTATTTTGAACTCTATGGGATTTTCCTCCCCACGGGTCCTCCCTTGTCTTTGCTTCTCTCTGTGGGAGCTATTTATGCCTCTCTGTTTCCTTCCACCATCCCTCTCAGCCAGTTTAAATGATCATCAAAATAACATTTAAACCATCCACTGAGGACTGCTGTTCCCCTCCCAGAATGATATAGGCTATCACACCTGTATAAGCCCACATCCCTCCAGGTTGCTATTCAGTGTGATCAAACCCCTCTTTTCTACTCCATTCCTTCAACCATGAGTGGAAGCTCCTGGTGCAGAAAACCCTATCCTTCCCTGGTCATAGACAGGCAGCACCTCAGCAAAAGCCACCAAGTGCTAACTGCCTAAGCCTCTCCCCAGCTTCTGAACTCCCACTCACAACCCCTGCCCCATCTCTAGCCAGGTTATTAGTCCCCAGGTGGACAATGACAGTCAGCTTCCCCATCCTGCCCCACCACCCTAGTAATCCTTAGGATACCTTTCCACTCCTCTGAGCCATGTGCACAGCACTGATTTTTTTTCTTGCAGGCGTTTGTTCTCACGGTGCATTTCCACCGTACCTTCCAGCCTTGTATTACGCCTCAGACACTTACCTCACTAATTTCTCAGGACCAGCTACTGGTTGGTGAGCACCATGATCAGAGTGCAGGGCTTGCAAGGTTGCAGCATCATTCTGCCAGTCACGGGTTTCTACCTTATGTTATGC
Organism: Neoceratodus forsteri; assembly: GCA_016271365.2. Classification (NCBI taxonomy): domain Eukaryota; kingdom Metazoa; phylum Chordata; order Ceratodontiformes; family Ceratodontidae; genus Neoceratodus; species Neoceratodus forsteri. The sequence goes on from JADMNL010000024.1 coordinate 132,987,592, forward strand.
CCTGAGGGCCGCCAAAGACAATAACACGTAGGTGCAAGAAGAGGCACATGCATGCTATCAGCATCCAAAGGCTGGCCCTCCACTAATGTGTGTGTTTCATTCTGCTGACACCCAGCTCTCCGCTAGGTGGTAGGCAGCTGGATGCAGTCTCCCCACCAGGGAAGACAGTTTCCCATGGGTTCACTCTTGATAGGTGGGCCGATCCCAGTCCTTTCACAGAAGAAAAGGTTCTGCAAGAACTCCTAAAACTGAAGGTGGACAAAGCAATGGGTCCTGATGGAATTCACCCCAGAATTCTAAAAGAATTAAGGGAGGAACTAGTGAAACCACTGGCTACTCTTTTTAATAAATCATGGGAGGATGGTGTTGTACCCGAGGACTGGAGGAAGGCAGATGTGATTCCCCTTCACAAAAGTGGGACCAAGACAGAGGCAGAAACTACAGACCTGTCAGTCTGACCTCTGTGGTAGGGAAAGTGATGGAGTCACTTCTGAAGGAAAGAATAGTTGAATACCTAGAGGCCAGTGGGGCACAGGACCCAAGGCAGCATGGGTTCACAGTGGGAAGGTCATGTCAGACGAATCTAATAGATTTCTTTGAATGGGTGACCAAAGCAGTAGACCAGAGAGGGGCTGTGGACATGGCCTACCTAGACTTTAGCAAGGCATTTGACACAGTCCCACACAAAAGATTAATAGTCAAATTAACCAGCCTGGGAGTGGGTCCCAGGGTGGTAGCCTGGGTAAAACATTGGTTGCACAACAGGACACAGAAGGTAATTGTAAATGGAGTCCACTGAAGAAAGAGGGGTTACTAGTGGGGCACCGCAGGGTTCAGTTTGGGTCCAGTCCTTTTAATGTCTTCATCAGTGACATTGCAGAGGGACTGGAAGGAAAAGTATGCCTTTTGCAGATTACACAAAGATCTGCAACAGGGTTGATACACAAGGAGGCGGAAAAGATGAAAAGGACTTGTCAAGGTTGGAGGAATGGTCAGAAGTATGGCAGCTAGGTTCAATGCAAAGAAGTGCAAAATAATGCACCTGGGAAACAAGATCCCAGGGAAGAATACACAATGGGTGGGGAGGTAGTAACAACAACAAAAAGGAAAGGGACCTGGGGTAATCATATCAGATGACCTTAAGGTTAGCAAACAATGTGAGAAGGCAGTAGGGAGGGCTGGGGTATACTGGGATGTATAGGAGAGGCATCAGTAGCAGAAAACAGGAAGTTGTTATCCCTCTGTACAGACAGTTGGTGAGACCCCATCTGAGTACTGCATCCAGTTCTGGGGACCCCATCTCCACAAGGACATAGACAGGATAGAGGCAGTCCAGAGGAGGGCAACTAAAATGGTGCAGGGTCTGCAAGAAGCCGTATGAGGAGAGACTAAAGGAGCTTAATATGTATACCCTTGAGGAAAGAAGGGAGAGGAGGAACATGATAGAAACTTTTAAGTACCTCAGTGGAATCAACAAAGTCCAAGAGGGTAGCATCTTTCAGAAAAAGAGACGTGCAAGAACAAGGGGACACAATTTAAAGATAGAAGGGGCGGTTCAGGGCAATGTGAGGAAGTATTATTTCACAGAGAGGGTAGTGGATGCATGGAACAGCCTTCCTGAGGAGATTGTGGGTCTAAAACTGTGGAGAATTCAAGAATGCATGGACAGACATAAGGCACTTCTTGTGGGGGTAGGAAGAAATTGGCTGTTGGTTAACTAGGATCTGCGGCCTATCCTGTAGGTAGGGAAATGGGCAGACTAGATGGGCCAAGCAGTCCTTACCTGCTGTCAAAGTCTATGTTTCTTTGTTTCTAGGGATGCTCAGTCCTGCCTCCCTGACTTGCCCATGAGTGACCTGAGTCTGTTCTCAAACTGAGTTACTGGCCTAGCAAGCAGCAGTGCGAACTCTCTGCTACCAAACCTACCTGTCAAACACTAACTTTATTTATTTTTTTTAATTTATACTTTTTGCAGCCCTGTCTCAGCTCCCCCACAGGGTGTACCCAACCCTATCCCCAAGTGTTCATGCTACTTACTCACTGGTGACTTTCAGTCTCACAAACTTGCCCCCTGGTAGTGGGGACCAGCTGAGCTGGTACCAATCCACAACTCCTCCAGTGCCACTGATGTTCCCAAGGCAGGCACTGGTTGGGGTTGGGGCTCAAGTGCGCTGGAGGTTTATGGAGTATGGGCCATTATCCCCTTAAGCTCCACCCACAGGACGTCAGCACACTAGGAACTCCAAGCGTGTGTATGCTGTACTTGCTTTCACAGGCATCAGCTGATGTCCCCTCTCCCACATCTGCTACCCAACTGCACTGCCACCTGTGGCCACTCAGGAGGTAGTCTTGCAGTGGTAGTGGCAGCCCTCTCTTCCCCTCAAAAAGGCGATGTCCTCTGGGACACTTGATCTTCCTCCCCCGACCGGCCCCAGCGGATCAAACTTGTTCCCAAAACCAGGTTGCGGGTGTCATAAACACACTACCACTGTACTGACAAGCTGGCCTCAAACACTTATTTTAAACACACATTCCTAAGGATAAATTCAGGCACTAAGGAAACCAAGAGTCCTACAGAGTAAAACAGGGAGGAGGGGAGTTGCTCTCTAGAACTCGTGATTTCTCTGGGACCCTACATGTTATTTGTAGCTCCATTGGTTACTAGACATGAAGCAAGCAAGAGTAAACATGTAAATGAGCAGTATGATGTCATATTTCACTGCCTGGCCCCCCCTCTTCATGCTACAAAAGTAGCACTGCGCATGTGCAAGCATGTCCCCATTGGCTACAGAGGCAGCTGCTTATGCAGAAGCTGCAGGCTACAGACCAATCAATCAATCAAATCTTTATTTATTCAGGCGAACATCATTGAGCAAGGCTCATTTATAAGATGGACCTGATAAGGTCAAGGTTCAATAGCTGATACACAACAGATACATCATACACTTTGTAAGACAGTTATATATACAGAGGAAGATAACGTTTATAACACAATGATGTACAGTGAATTCACATGATAAAAACTCGGTTACAGGAAAGTTAAGCTAATATTTACAATATATACAGTACATACATATCCCAATGGGGCCATGGCAGACACACAACATAATGAATACTAGGATGGTGAAGGTATTATTGGGTGCCATAAGATGGTGTGCCTGTCTGGAAGGAATATGCCATATATGGTTTGAAGTGAGATTTGTGATATGACAATTCTAGCTCTAGTGGTAACAACTGCATTTCTCTGTGAAGAAGACTGTACAATGCTGTTTAAAGGATGCAAATGGAATGATAATGGACAGTTTTAGGGATTTTTGTAGGGTGTTCCATGCTATAGCTAGAGAATAGCTGATTGCTGCCCTCCCTAGCCTGGTGTTGAATTTGGGCACTTTGAGCAGGATGATGTTGTTGCTTCTTAGGGCATAGGAGCTAGGAGTGGTCAGGTGAAGCAGTCCAGGATATAGTTTGGAAGTTTTTTTGATAAAGCTCTGTAAATCCATAGTGCTGCATTTCTGCTCCTTCTGCTATGAAGGGAAACCCATCCAACTGCATCATAAGAGAGCAATGATGGGTATTATATGGCAGATCTGTAATGAACCTTATTGCTCAATGATATAAGGTATCCAACTTGTGAAGGTAGGAGATGGGGCAGTGACTATAAAGAAGTCTGCATAGTCAACAACTGATAGAAAATGGCCTGGACTAACCTCATCTTTGAGTCTCTGTTAAGGAAGGTTTTAATCTATATAGAAGGCCAAGCTTCTCATGTAAGCTTTTTTAACAGTTCTTCTAGATGATGAGTGAAGTCGAGTCTGCTGTCAATCCACACACCTAGGTATTTGAAGTTTTCAACATACTCCAGATTTTCTCCAAGTATAGTGCATAGCTGGGGAGAGTGATTGAAGAGGATGTGCTGGTGGAGTTTTGATTTGTGAACATCATTGCTTTAGTTTTCTTTGCATTTAACAGAAGCTTTTTCTCGAGTAGCTGATGTTGTAACAAGGAGAATTCTGTTTGTAGGATTTCACGAGCAACTGCAGGCAAAGGGTTGTTGACATACAGAACAGTGTCATCAGCAAAGAGGTGTACTGAGGAATTGGTAAGGGTTGAATCCATGTTATTTATATAAATGGCAAAAAGGATAGGACCCAGAATAGAACCTTGGGGAACTCCTCTTGACAGTGGTTTTAATAGGGATAGGTCACCTTCAGCTTTTACCTGCTGTGACCTACCGGTGAGGTAGCATCTGAACCACTTAAGGGAGGGTGGATCTAGGCCAAGGGAGTGCAGGGATGAGAGTAGCAGCTCATGGTCCACAGTATCGAATGCTTGCTCAGGTCCAGGAATACTGCACAGACATTCTTTTTATCCAATTCGGTTTGCCTGTCATTTGTGACCTTGGCTAATGCAGTGATAGTGCTATGCTTGGCCCTGAATCCAGATTGAGCTGGATTTAAGAGGTTAGCAATGTCAAGATATTCCCTTAGCTGATTACTCACTAATTTCTCCAGCATCTTGGATAGCACTGGTAGAATGGAAATGGGCCTGTAATTATTAAGATCCATAGGGTCCCCTGATTTTAGAAGGGGGACCACTTGGGCTGTCTTCCACAGTGCTGGAATAGAGCCAGAGTTTAGGGAAAGGTTAAAGAGGTGTGTTAGGGGGACTGCAAGTACATGGCACGCAATCTTTAGAAAGAAGGGGTCCAGGGAGTCTGCTCCTGCACTTTTTTGGTATCCAGATGCCATAATAGATCTTCAACTTGTTTCAACAGTATAGGTTTGAAGCTAAAGGAAGAGTCAACTCTTTGATCACCAGTGTAATGGGAGCTTAATTGTTCCCTCAGCAGGTTAGCTGGAGAGGTGTCAAAGGCAAGGCCAGCCGTTATGAAGTGGTTATTTAATGCGTCCAGGATTTCCATTTTGCCAGTGATAGGGCCATAACTGTTGTGTAGTTGAGTTGGAAGGGGGTTGTTAGCATCCTGCCCCACCATACCCTTGATGGTGTCCCAAAACCTAGCAGGATTATGGTAGGAGGAGTCGAGCTCGGCCAGGTAGAAGGCAGCCTTTGCATCCCTAACTTTCTTGGTGCACCTATTCCTGGCTTTCCTAAAAATCATCCAGTCATTTGCATTCTTAGTTTTTCTTGCCATTTTCCAGAGTTTGTCTCTCTCCAGCAGTGCAGCTTTGAGGTCAGCTGAAAACCAACGACAGGATTTGTTTTTATACGGATACTAGAGATTGGAGCATGGGTGTTAAGGGCATTTATTATAATGCTATTTAGCACCTGCTGAGCTTTTTCTACAGAATGTGCAAGATAAAATTCTTGCCAGTGTGGAGAGTAAGCTAGATCATGCAAATATCCTTCAATATTGATGTTTTTCTTGGATCTCCTCATGAGGAATTTTGCAGGATTTGTTGTTGTGCTGGTGGATCTTACCTCTGCGATGGGGCAGGGATCACTTATATCGCAGAGAAGCACTCCAGCGTGTGTGAATAGATGTGGTTTACTCACTAGCATGATATCAAGTAGTGTGCTGTTATTACTATTCCTTGCATTAATTCTTGTTGGTTCATTAATTAGCTGTGTGAACCCATATGTGTCATAGAATGATACCAGAGGTGTAGCTGCCTGGGTGAGCCAGTTGAAATTCAGGTCACCTAGAATAATGACTTCTTCAGTGCTGGGCTTGACCAGGTTCTCCAGGTGGGATAAGAGTCTGTGTTCAGCAGAGGAGGGTCTGTAGCATCCAATTAATTGAAAAGCTGCTGTATTGGGGAGAGAGACTTTAGGGATAGGCATTCAAACTCCTTGGGCATACTGTAGATGTTGCAGCAATACAGGATACAGCTATACTAGATTTTGCATATATGGCTACTCCACCTCCCCTTGTTTGGTGATCAGCTCTGAATAGCTGATAGTTAGGTAGGTTAACATCCCTGTCTGCTGTGGTGGGTTTGAGCCATGTCTCAGATACCACGAGAAAGTCTGGCAAGGTATGGGCAACCCAGGCTTGTATCAATGTAAGTTTTTTCAACAGACTGCATACATTAATATGCAGGAAACTGAGGCCTTTAATTGAGGTTAGGTCTGATGGAGAGGTGATACATTCAAGAGGTCCAGGGTTGATTTCACATTACCAATACAGAGCAATAGAAAGAGCAGGAGTTTCATGAGGGCTGCCAGTGATAGGGAGAGGGCTGTCTTGGTCCTCCTTCTTTATTCTGTTGCCATTCTTTTTGGGGTGCTCCTGTGGTTTAAGGAAATGTGTCGAGACACCAAGTAGCAGTTTGGCACTTAGATTTAGGGGGATCTGCATATCCAGCAGTGGAGCCTTGATTGAAATACATGTATGGTGGTATGTGTCTCTTTATGGTGATTATACCACTGTAGTCGATGCAGCAATGGTAGAGCATATGTGAGGGTTTGAGTGTCAACCAAAGGGGATGGTTCAGAGAGACTGGGTGGATGGATCACCCTAATTTGTATGACAGGGACATCTTCTTTGTGGAACCCTATGGCTGATAGTGAAAGGAGTATCAGAAGTAAACTCCCATTCTGAAAGAGATATTGGTAGTTGGCTGTCAGGAGTAGTGAAGTTGCTGATTGGTTGGATCAGCAAGCCGGTGTACTGTCTGTTGGTTTAGAAAATGCTGAGGGCGGGAAGAGATTTCGTGGAAGATGCTTATAAAGTAACACACAAGAGGGGGAAGGGCGGGTGGGCAAACATTTTGCGCTTTCCGAGTGCTCCTCGCTGTTCCTCCCAGCCTCGTGGTTCCCTGGTTCGCTAAGGTGCCGACCGCCTGGCTGGCGAGCTGCCCAGCGCCTAGCTGGGTGCTGTGGGTGGAATTGTAGGCTGGAGAGAGACAGAGGAGGGTGCAGCAGTTAATAAAGGCAGAAACAAGTGTTCCTGAGTGTCACTGACTAAATCTGCACAACAAAAAGGACTGTGGGGGTTCTGTGGCCTCAGCATCTGGCCCACCTTGCAAATGCAAATAAAGGAGCTGTAATTACAGTAAAGAGCAATAAAATGGCAGTTTCCCCTTGCAATTACAATAGTAGAAATCAGCACCTTTTAGGTAATTTACACAGTTAAGGGAAGGAGAGTGGCACCTCAGCGTCTGGCCCACTGCTGCTAACAGGATCCAGAGATACAGCAGAATTCAAACAAAAACAACAGATTCCTTCTACAGATGCATCACAAATTGAAGACAGCTCTTTTGGGGATTTTGCAGTAGTACAGAGGAAAAAAGAAAAGAAAATCAAGTCCCATACAGATTTCGGCAAGGCAGGCTGAGTCAGTGAAAGTCAATAGGGCAGGAGAGCCAATCGCTGCTGTCACTGGAGGAGCGCTCACACTGACATGCGCCTTTTCCCGAGTGCTCCCTCGCTGTTCCTCCCGGCCTCGTGGGTTCCCTGGTTCGGCAGCAGCCGCCGACGCCTGCTGGCGGAGCGAAGCCCCAGCGCTAGCTGGGTGCTGTGGGGTGGGAATTGCAGGCTGGAGAGAGACAGAGGAGGGTGCAGTAGTTAATAAAGGCAGAAACAAGCTGCCCTGAGCGTCACTGACCAAATCTGCACAACAAAAGGACTGTGGGGGTCTGTGGCGCCTCAGCATCTGGCCCACCTTGCAAATGCAAAAAGGAGCTGTAATTACAGTAAAGAGCAATAAATGGCAGTTTACCCTTGCAATTACAATAGTAGAAATCAGCACCTTTAGGTAATTTGGTAATAAGACCAACGTAAGTGTCGCTCAGCTATGTGACACAGATACTGCCTTGAAGCTAACCGCTTGTCAAAGTGAACTGAAAATAATGGAGGTTCATAAACCGCCACAAAAATATGTCTTCCTGGTTTTAGGCTACTACTTGTAATCTTTATTTCAAACTTTTCCCACTAATTTAATTTTTTAAGCCTTTAGCTGTATTCCTGTAGTGGGGGTCACCATTTTTTCTCAATGTTTACTTCTGAAGATTAATAATTGATAAAGTCTTATTGTGAGTGGACTCAGTGGTTTAGCCCTGATGAAGTGATGGGTCAGGCATGTGACAATGGCATTTAGTTCTCTTAAATCTGATGCGGGCACATTTTTATACACAGTATTTGATACAATATGCTGTATATACAATATGTGAAAAAGCACCAATAAAAAACAAAAACTATAAAACACATCTATCGTGAGTGGACTGTTTTATCAGTTTGTGTTCTATCCCAAATCCCAGAAGCAATGGAATAGATCCTCCAGGGATGTCTGTTTTCCTTACAGGATGAGTAAGGTCATCCTTACAGTTAACCAATCTGCAGCACTCAAGCAATAAAAGACATTCAAGAGGTCAATAGGGAGACAACCCAGTTGAGATGTTCATGAACATTCATGAATTGTTCCCAAGCCCAGTTCCTGAACAGTGATGAAAGTTCATCAAAGAGGTTCATGTTGCCGGGGAAAACCTTACCTTGAACTGGCCTACTGAATCTTTTTGTTGACTCTTATATTGACTACTGTATGTAATTAAACCTAGGTGGACCCATGAAAAAGGGACCTCTCTCAGTGGGCCCACTCAGTCAACAAAATCAAAATAAATCAATTAACATTCAGGAACTCTACATGAACATTAAATGGCACTCTTGCATTATAGGTAATAATACATGACAGGGCATGCGGTTATTGGTAATTACTGCACCCCCAGTCGGTGGGCTGGAGGCATAAGGCATTAGCTGAGTGACCTTCAATCATGGGGTGGGAGGAATGTAGTAGTTACCTAATAACCACAAGCCCTGCAGTGTGTTATTGTGTTTATAAATGGCACCAAAATAAGAAAAAACAGAAGACTAAATACATCTTTAAATTAAGAATACATGAATCTTTCATCACTGGTGACTTAGTTTTGCACCAACAGCTGGGTTTGTCCCATCAAAGAGGTCAAATGTTGGCAGGTAAGTCACTCATGTTGTTAGTTGAAATCTCCCCACCAACTGTCACAGTTACTGAGAATGCCAGAGCAGTGCAGTGATAGCTTGTGCAGTTAGATCAGCCTAGAAAACAAGTTCCAAGACTGGAAAGGCATTTTCCAGACCTATCTGGTCATTGGTCATTTACCACAGAGGTCTGACAGCTATTGACTGATCAGATCACAGGATTTTTGCTACCCATTTTATAATGAACATTCATGAACGGCTGCATGCATCATAGTCTACCCTGCTGTCTCACCGACACACTAGTTCACGCGTTGGGGCAGTAACGCACCTTAGCTCATCCTGTGGACTTCCCCTTTACCCTTCCTCACTGCCCAATTTTGGTGACTCTCAAACCTATCTCTCTCTCTCAACTGACCCTCTGGCTAACTTCAATGACCTCTAGAAAAATAGGACAATAAGAAAAGAAAGAAAACAAAAATATGATTATTACCTTGTTTTTAAATTCAGATTTTATTGATTTTTACAGAACCACAACTAATTTATAAATCCAGATGACAAGCAAAAAGTAAAACCAGAACATTTCATACAACAAAGATTGTACATTTCAAGAAAAACTGTAAATAATTGCCTTTGAGGTTAATACAGCAATTCTTCTGGAAAACAACACTGCAGCAAAAAGTTACCATAGTTTCACCTTGGGACTCAGTCATAAATGTGCATCCTTGGACAGGGTCGTACCAAGACTGTCATTTTGGGGAGAGGGGGTTGGGGTATGCAAAGAAGTCATGTCAAGACAAACTTTATGTGTGCTCCATTTCTTTTAACTATGCTGGTCCAATTTCAGGGGTGGGATGTTAATAATAATAATAAACTTTATTTTGTATAGTGCCTTCAAAATATCAAGGTGCTTCACAATAAAACCAAGCAGCAGTAGTAAATTCAGCACAGACAGTAATAAAATAATAAATACAAGCTGACAGGTCCCACTATACTGTTCCAGAAAAGGCCTGAACCACAAAATGTCTTTAGCTCCTGTTTGAAACCCCCACAGTTGTGCAGTCCCGGTTGATAGGGTAGAGAATTCCAGAGAAGGGGCACATAGATAGATGCACGGGCCTCAGAAGATTTTAAAGACACCTCGGATTCTCCAGCAACCCCTTGTCAACTGAATGGAGCTGTCGCCAGGCAGTAAGGTATGAGAAGCTCTTTCAAGTAGTCAGGCCAGGTCCATGTGGGGCTTTGTACGTCAGCAAGCCGACTTTAAAGGTGCTCCATCACCAAATCGGTAGCTAGTGCAGCTCACGCAGTACGAGCATAATATGAGAGGCATAAGACATTCCTGTCAGCAAATGCGCTGCAGAGTTCTGCACTAGCTGGAGACGGTGGATATCAACCCCAGGTAGCCCTAGGTATAGGGAGTTACAATAATTGAGGCGCGAGGTCACAAAGGCATGGACCAGTATAGGCAGGTTCCTGGACAGAACCAGGTGCTTGATCCTGGCGATATTCCTAAGATGGTAAAAGGAAGACTTGACAATGCCAACACTTGAGATCGTAAAGTCAGCCTGTCATCAAGCACCATCCCCAGGTCTCACACCTGTTCAGGATTGGGGAGCCCCCCAGAAAGTGTCCCGAGAGCTGGTCCACCCTTATCCCCCCTTTATCCGGTGGCCTGGGTCCACAATCATCACCTTGGTCTTTCCCATTCAACTATAACCGGCTCAAACTCATCCACTTCTGGATTTCAGCGAGGCAGTTGTTAAATATCAAGATAGTACTATCCTGGTCAGGTGCAAAAAACAGGTAGAGCTGGATATCATCAGCATAGCAGTGAAACCTCTGCCCATACTGTCTTTCAATGTCTCCAAGGGGCAGCATATACACTGCAAACAACATGGGGGACAACACTGAGCCCTGAGGCACCCCACATGACAGAGGGAGTAGGTCTGAAGAAAAAATCTAGGACACCACTGTCTGCATTCTGCCAGTGAGGAAAGATGTAAGCCATTTGAGTACCGTGCACATCAGGCCACAAATGGATCTCAGGCACCCAAGCAGCACCCCATGGTCCACAGTGCCAAAGGCTGAGAGAGATCAAGGATCACAAAGATAGAATGGCTTCTCTGATCTCTCGCCATCAGGGATCATTGAGCACACGAACCAGCATAGTCTCAGTACTATGCCTCTTCCTAAAACCGACTGGAGAGGTTTGTAGATGTTATAGATGGTCAAGTGGTCCTCCAACTGCATTGCCACTACTATCTCAATAACCTTCCCTATAAAGGGAAAGGTTTGAGATAGGTTTGTAGTTGGCCAGAGAGTCCGGGTCCAAAGAAGCCTTCTTCAGGATGGGTGTGCCACACCGCCTCCTACAGGGAGCTGGGAATTCACCTGAATCAAGGGAGCACCAGACTATCTGAACCAGGACCGGATTGATAATATCACAACCCATAATCAGGGATGTTGGGCCAGGATCCAAACTACAACATGTAGGGCACATACCTGGACATTCTGCATGACATCCACAAACTCCGCAGGTCAAAGGTACACTAGGAAACACGGTGAGGCGACTAAGCACCGATCATCAGTATCCCCCACAGACTGGGTCAAGAGGATCTCCGACCTGATGTCCACCACCTTATTCGCAAAGAATCAAGCAAGCTCATTGCACTCCATTTGTGAAAAGGCTCTTCGGAACTGCAGACATGCAGGGTTGCACAGCCTGTCCACAGTTTGGAAAAGCTGAGCTGGTCAATTCTGAGTGGCAGCAATCTCCCCGGACAGGAATTCTGCCTTCTTATGTGAGATCGCCGATTGGTAGGCCCGAAAATGCTCTACCAATCACCCCCCATACCTCCCTGCCCTTGGAGCCCTTTTGGGGTTTGCAGAAGGTATAATATTTGGTTTGGGGGTCCTTCTTTACACTCTTCTTCAGGGGAATGTTACTCAATACCTAGTTACAGTAGCAGCCACAAACACTGCCAGCTATTTCCCAAAATTTCTGTGATATTTCCAGAAATGTCTCATGCTTTCTGCATTTCCACAGTAGAGGCAGCAGAGAGAAACTCTTCAGATATTTCGTGAAATATCTGGAAATAGCTGGCAATGTCTGTGGCTACTACTGTAGCTGGAACTGGATTCCAATTACATCCAACCAGCTGCAAATAAACACACTCAGGGCACTCTGACTTTCCCTCTGTTCTGGTCCCTGATCACTGGTAGTCTGCCCTACTTGGCTGGTGACTGGCAGGCTGTTCCATTGACTGGTGATTAGTGGGATGGTTAGCTTGTTGATTACTGGCATTCACATCCTGTCTGGAAGGCTGGTTAGGAGGCAGATGACTGGCAGGTTGGTTAGCTCACTGGTTCTGTTGAAAAGAGGGAACAATAACATAAGTGCTGTAAAATAAACCTCTATGCTCAGTCTTTAAGGGGCAAATACAAAGGAGCAAAAACTCAGCACTACTGTATGCAGCCCTCCCCCAACCAGCAGAGATCATGTAATTGTCTGTAGGTAGTCCCCCTCCAAGCAAAAATAGTATTAGTTCATGCCGTCTCCCACCACAAAACATAAAGACTGTGCTGCAAGCAAATTTTCACATCTCTGCAGCCTTGGTTCTGATCCCAAGCAGAAAGAAGTGGTGAAAAGGCATACAGTTTTTAGGTGTCTTCTTGTTCCAAAGCAATTACTGCCATTCAATGGGATACAACCAATTGATTGGACAGCCAATACATCAGTGCGCTCGATGCTTCATCAAACAGCTGCATCACTGTGGGAGGAGGGAGACTGCTGCAAGGAGAGGGCAGGCTGAGGGTGCAGAGACTTCAGAATCACATAGACACGGATGGCAGATGATGGCCACGCAGTCTGCCCACCCTACTCAACTGCAGTGCGCTGGTCAAGTGGCTGTCCCATCACTTAGTTTCTGCCCCTCTTCTCTAACTATGCCCATATGCGTGTCCCACTCCCACCCTGAAACTTCCCACCAGTTTGGCCCTTACCACTCTTTTCGGTAGCTTTTCTACTTGTCTGCCAGTCTTTCCATGAAAACATGTTTACAGACATCTTTCTTGAATCTCCCTCCTGCTAACTGGAGTAGATTTCTCTTCATTCCCGTAATTGAGCTCAAGGAAAATAATTCCTTTAAGTCAGCTGTTTATCCCTTGCAGATACTTGTACAGTTCTACCATGTAGCCCTTTCCTTCTTTTCTCGAGTGTACATGTTAAAGTCCTGCAGCCGCCTCTCATATGCCATGCCCTCAGGCCCTGGACCACCTTGGTTACCCTGTGCTGTACTGTTTAAAACTTACTGCAGTCTTTTTTCAGGAGGGGACTCTTAAGTCATATTCTATATGGGGTCTCACCAATGACCTCTCCAGTGGGAGGATTACCTGTCTGTTTCTGCTGTTGATGCCCTCCTATGCATCCCAATATCTTATATGCTTTACCCACAGCTCTGTCAGTGTGCTGATTCAAGACTGGGTGGCCACTAGCTGGCTTAGTCTAAATCTCACAAAGAAGCAGGTGCATCTGGTGGAAGCAGATCATTGTGTGGCAGCAATGAATGGCGTCGATGTCACTTTACCATCTTTAATTACCTCCACCCTTGGACCTGTGGATAGAGTTAGGAATTTGGGGTCAGCAGGATTCCAAGCAAACTCTCAGGTGTCAGCTGCTGCCTGCAGTGGCTTTTTTCAACTTTGAAATATCACCTGGATCAAGTCCTTTATAGTGTCCACTGATTTCTGACATGTCATCATGTAGATTGGACTACTGCAGTGCTCTTTATGCAGGGTTCCCAGTGAGGCTGGTGCATTGCCTGCAGCTTGTGCAGAACACTGCAACCCAGCTGATTGCTGGGACATTTCGATCTGAGCATATCACACCGGTACTCCTATGGACTGCACTGGCTGCCAGTTTGGTAGCACATCAGCATCAAGGTGTGTTTGCTGACCTAACAACACTCCGGGGTGGCTAGGGAAGAGGGAGCATTGGGGGTGCAAAGGAACATATGGGACATGGAGGAAGTTCAGGGTGGTAATGTGGCATCCAACCAGGGTGCATTGTGAAATGCAGTGCAGCCAATCGACTGGCAGTCTGTGGAGGGTGGGCAGGGAGGGAAAAGGACCTAGCCCCAGGTGGGCACTGGAGGCACTATTGGTTCAGCTGAAGCCACATTTAACAGCACTTTGCTGTTAAATTAATAAAAGCGTCTAGTTGCTGAATGTGATGTATGCTTCCAGTTCTTCATTTCAATGCACTATTTTCAGCTTAATGGTGCTTAATTAGTTGATACCTTGCACAATAAAAAAGGCTGCCACCATGATTAGTCATCCAAATAAACATATTACAGTCACAGCAACTAACTGCTAACATCTCTTGACCCATCCCTTCCATCCCATTCCTGACTTATTGATGAGGTCTGTTTCCCTCCCTGTCCACCCTCTACTGACTGCCAGTCGATCGACTACATTGCACTTAACAATGCACCCCAGCCAGGGTGCATTTCACAATGCACCATGGCCACGTACCCCATTACGACCCTGAACTTCCCCATATCCCACATGTCCCTCATGCACCCCCCATGCTCCGTCTGCCCCCCCAGCCACCTCCTGGCAAATCTCCCCAATGGCATCACTGTTCCCTATTGGCGCAGGGCTCTTAGACAACCTCCTGGCTGGTCTAAGTGGAGCCCCTTGCTACATCCAAAGTGGGACTTGCAAAACTGGAAAAAAGGGGATGTTGCAGCTCCACCGTGGAACAAGCCCCCTTGTGACCTGGTGAACCCTGCTTTATGGTACAAGGCTGGGTGCAGTGCCACTTTGGCACAATGGCTCTCATTTAACTGACTGCGTTTGAAAATTGGGAATGGCACATTTTTTGACCCAGGGTGTCACTTGCATCAATTATGTTTGATGCAGGCACCTGACGTCAATCCCCAGGCTTTGAAAATCAAGCATCTAGTCTTGTGTATTTGTTGGTTATGTGTGTGTGGATTGCAGCCCCAGTGCAAAGCAGGAATCTGCTATCCCTGGAGGTTAGAGAAGCCCCCTCAGCAGATACATTTAAAAATGGAGCTGAAAAGGCACGGGGGTCACTTAATGTCCGCGACATTATGCCGCATGGCAAAATCGCGCTGCTAATGGCGTGATATCGCTTATCTGCATAATTCTTTTCTGTGGGGGTCTGCTCTCACTAAACCCCAGACACTTCTCCCACTAAAGAGTCTCAACTCCGGGTGGGGGCAATTTGGGGAGTGCACAATCTGTGGAAAATAAAATGTCTGGGACCGAATCAAACCCAGTCCCAGACGCAGAGCTTGGTTGCTGCTGTGGCTCAGTACAGTGAGCCACAGCAACTGCTCAGTAGAATCACCCCAGCAGAGGTCTTATCTGCCTGAGTAGTAAATGGTGCAATACTGTGTACAGCAGTATACTGTATTAAAATTCATTCGGCTGTCATGGACAGCGCTTGTTTTAGGTTAGCTATAATGTCATACGCTATTAAGTATATGACATTATGACCCAATAGGGACTGAAAATGCATGATTTTAATCTTTGTTATGGGACTGGTGATATTTTTTAACACTAAGATTTTAATGTATTTATTATGGTATCTGTTTTATTTATGGGTCACACAGTATTTTAAGTGTCAGTTTTAATGTAACTGCGGGTAGGTAGTCATTGATTATATGCTAAAGGAGTAATTACACAGTAGTTAGATGTTTGCTGCATGTACCTACATTGCAATTCCAATGCAGTGACAGTGTTTTGTTGGCTGTCGCATCGAGATCGACGATGACTGCCCTGAAGGAGATTGAGTTAGTTGGGCAAGTTGTGCGTTCGCATGTGGCTGATGAGTCCAATGCATACTATGCAAATTAGTCCATTTACATGGCATGTGCAGCCCAATGCAGCTGCTGCTTGATATTGAGAAGCAGCTTTCCTTGCTTTTCTGTTTTCTTCAGCTTCCATCACACGGCTTTCAAAGGTTGTGACTCCATCACGAACAGTGGAGCTCCATAATGATCTGCCTTGAGCCATTACCTCCAGTCATTGATGTAGATGTTACATTTGGTCAGTGAATGTTTCAATTTGTCCCAGTAGTAGTTCTGTCCATCCACGGAGCCTTTACCCAACTTCAGCTCTCCATAAACGATAAGTTTTGGCAGCCTTGTGTCATCCATACAGAGCACATGACCTGTCCATCTAATCTGAGCCTTGATAAGTTGCACTTCAAGACTGATCATTTGAACTCGCTGCAGGACTTTGGTGTTGGTGATTTTGTCCTGCCATTTAATGTGGAGAATTTTTCTTAAGTGCCACATGTGGAAAGACTTGTGCTCCTTTACATGCCATCTATAGAGTGTCCAGGTCTCGCAGACATATGGAAGTGCAGTCAATATGACAGCCTGGTATACTTGGAGTTTTGTTGACAGTTTGAGACCACACTAATTCCAGACTCTGTCATATAAACAGCCAAAAATGATGCTCGCTTTACGAATGCGAGCAACTATCTTCTTATTGATGAGTGCATCATTAGACAGATGCTGCCAAGGTACGTGAAAGATGGTACTTCCTTCAATATGACACATTGATATCGATGTTGGTCTCAAAATCTGAAGTTATATCGTTTAGCAGTCTTTGATGCATGACCTCTGTCTTGCTGAGGTTGATTGACAGGCCAAACGTTGTTGCTGCTGCAGAAAAGCAATTTAGATATTTCCTAGAGGTCACTCACTTTGTGTGTGAACATAGCACAGTCATCAGCATAAAGAAGTTCTTGAATAAGTGCTTCCAGTACCAGGGTACTCGCATATAGCTAGCACAGATTGAATACTGTAGTTTGCCTGATGCACAGAAATAAATGCAGATCATGGCCTGAGTCTTTGACAAGGCTTCCTTAAACATAGCAGCACAAAAAAGGATGAACAGGAGTGGCATCAGAATTAGACTTGGGCTACCCGACAGGTAGTTGGATCGGGTATATCAGGTAGTCACCTGTTTAAGCCAGATAGGATAGATCTGGTAATATACTACCCTACCTGGCTTAGTACAGTTGTAATCAGGTCAGGTATTGGGTCAAATGTGAGTGGTAGTACTAAGTGTGTTATGAGCCTGAAAATTTTAAACTACACACAGCTGTGCAGAGTGATGGTCTGAGTTTGATTGGCAGCAGACATCAGTCCTGAGTGGGAGGGTGACATGAGTAAGTCTGGCTGCACTGGCTCCCCTCCACACAGTGACAGTGATATTGTTCCGCCCCCAGCCTCTCTATTGCATGAGTAACAGGGCCGGACTGCTGAAGGATCCTTTCCACTGGTGCCATGTGCATCAGTATATACTAGGCAGGCACAGCACCTCTGTTTTTGGCATCTTTTACTTTTGTATCTCATGAGGGTGAGTTGGTTGGGAGGACAGCGGACTCTAGTCAGTTGAGTGGGTCAGGAGCAGCCGGATATGTAACTTTTGGGGGAAGCCTCCAAGAGGCGAGTCACTGAGTAAAGAATCTGTCTGCCATCCCAGTACACCTTAGCAGTACCAGACCATTCCAGACCAGTGCACTAGGAGTCTTTCTACTCTCTGGAGTGGGAGCAGGCCTGGAATCTTCCCTGTGAAGCAAGCAAGCAGTAATGCACTCTGGTTTGGTTAAGTGGCTGAGCACAGGCTTAAGGTGCAGACGAACAGTATTCTGGGATCAGGTGAGTAGGCAAAGCATTTGTTTGTGTGTGGGTGATGCAGGGCATGGGCAGCCAGCATTCTGTGGGTCAGGTGAGTGAGACAGGTCTCCAGTCGTCTTTGTTATCTACCAGTATAGATTACAAAATGCTCATATTTAAAGGGTGTTGAATCCTTGGTGAACTGTACTTATATTTTATTTAAAAACTGCTCCTCGGGGCAGCACTGAGCAGCTAGCTGAACGGATGCGACTTCCACGCCTGGTCCTCATCACGGCTAAATATAGAAAAATAAAAGTTCAAAGTGCCCAAAAGTAAGGAAAGCGTGCAGCCTATGGTGCAGGAACTTAGGATGGATGAATATTTGGCATCGGGAGCCTCCAAGAGCCAGAGGACAGTGGCAAAAAACACAAAGAAAGGGGTCGATGGTGCCAGCCTAGTTTCCTTGTCGGCAGCGGAGGTGGCGGCCCTTGGGAGAGAGGTTATGGGGCAGGTTATTGCAGCGCTGGAGCCCTGGTTAAGTAAACTTGAAGGAAAGCTGGATCTGAAACTACAGGAGATACAAGAGCAGCAGGTGGTGCAGGCTGGCAGAATGACAGATATGGAGGAGAGAATCTCACATATGGAAGACGAGCTGTTGGTGACTCCCGGGCTTGTGGTGGCACTCCAGAAAAAGCTGAATGATTTAAAAGAAGCCTTTGATTATCAAGAAAACTACCACAGATGACTGAATTTAAGACTGAGAGGATTACCAGAGGGCATGGAAGGGGAAAGTGTGCTGGATTTTTGTGCAAGAGTACTGCCTGGACTGCTGGGCCTCCAACCAGCAAAGGGAAAATTTAAGCTTGAGAGGGCCTATCGGGCCTTGATGCCCAAACTCCCGAATGACCACCCGCAGAGGCAGATAATATTCAGGTTCCACCACTTCCAGGATAGAGAACTAGTTCTGGAAGGCATCCGTGAGAAGGAAGGGTGGAATATGAAGGCCATCGCCTGTTTATGTCGAGGATTATTTGGCCAGACTCAAAAAGAAGGAAAACATTTAATAGTACCATGCAGCAATCATGTGACCTGAAAGTCGAAAATTTCGCGGATACACCCAGCTGCTTTTAAAAATAAAGCACGAAGGCGGCGTACTGCTTTGGGAAGTGAAAAAAGCAGAGGAGTTTGTGAGAAGCCTAAGACAAAAGCTGCGCTGAGATTCATCTTAAGAGCTGAGAAATGGAGCAGAGAGCTCTGCATTGGAACTTGAGTGAAGGAGTAAAGACGTAATTGCTGACAATTGCTCGTTTATGTCTGGTTCTGGAGTTTTTTCTGGTGTTAAAGTTCGTGCTGGAGGAGAAAGAGGGAGACCTGGAAAGGATGAGGCTACTGCCACGTGTGAAAAGGACTGGGGGCCCAGGAACTGGATAAAAATGGCGGAGCGTCCGGATGATGGCGGAGAGAAATGCAGAAGATATGTACAGAGACAGTGTTCAAGGACTTGGCGGGAGGAGAAATTGAACTCAGTGATGGAGATATCTGGATGTGAGGGAGAGTCCCAAAAAGCCTGTGAGGAGAGAAGCTGTCTGGAACAACGTCTTGGTGCAGGTAGGAGGGTGGACGGGAAGGGGGCTTAGCGTGTTGTTTTTTAGGCGCTGCCTGCTTTCCTTGCGTTCTTGCTGATACCCCCAACCAATTTAATTTTTGGGTGAATATGTGTGTGAAAATTAAAAGGGAGGGAAATAATGCAGGTAAATGGGAAACCGAAAGGGAAGGGCTTTAGGGAAACAGGGTGGGGCTGCAAGGAATTGGGGGAGAGAGAAGGGAAATGCGGGATCGGGTAGAGATGGTTATCGAGGGCACAAAGACAAAATGGCTGTGGAGGGAGAGCACGGGAGCTCCTGTTTCAGTATCTGGGGATGAGGCAGACACTTGAGTCAAGGAGACTGTTAGTGTTTAAGGATTGGGGGAGTGTACAAGGGGAAGGAAAGGATTGAGTTAGGTGTAAGGGAATTTCAAGGAGAAAAGGAAGGGGGAGAGTGTGGGAAGGGAAAGAAGGGTAACAAGGAACAAAGGGAGCAGTGGAAAGTGGAAGGAGAAGGAGTCCAAATGGAAGATGGAGGGAATGAAATCAGTAGACGGAAGACGAAGAGTGGGATATGGTGGGGGGGGTAATGGATCAGAGAGGAAAGGCAAGAAAAGTAGGGGGATATTTGTACAAAGTTATACGTTTGAATTGTTGCTGAATTTGTATGTGTTGTTATTGAGGTTTTTTTTTTATTATGAACAAAGTGCAACCAACAAAGTTAGATATATAAATTAGCATGCTATTGGTGGAAAGGTGATGATGAAAGGGAAAGAACCAATATATGTGAATGTCGATTAGCAAAAATGTTAATGTAACTACCTGGAATGTTTGGGGTATTACAAATCCAGTAAAGAGGTCTATGCTGTTGACAACTCTTAAAAGAGGGGTGCCCATATAGCTTTACTACAAGAAACACACCTAACAGAAGTAGAACATGCTAAATTGGCGAAGGGATGGGTGGGGAGATGCTATGCGGCTTCGGCCTCAGTGCGCAAAAGAGGAGTTGAAATATTAATACATAAAGGATTGAACCTTGAGGTACAGAGAATAATTAGGGATACTAAGGAAGGGAGATTTATTTTTATTTCAGGAGCTCTGGATGGGGAGCAGATCACTTTAGGATTGATATATGCTCTTGCAGTATATGAATACCAATTTTATGCCTCTGTGCTGGATTTATTGGTGCAGGAACAATTCCCAGGACTAATAATGGGGGAATCTGAATTTGGCTATGGACCCGAAAATGGACCACTCCGAGGGGAAAGGAAGAAGCTCAGGCGTGATGCAAAAATGGCAAGAGGGGATGGCCGAGCTGGAACTGGTGGATGTTTGTAAGCAGCAAACCAGGGGGCGAGGAGTTCGTTTTCAAACCCCATAAAACATGGGCGCGGATAGATTATATGTGCCATGAAGGAATGGTATCTTGTGGATGTAGGATGTAGGCATAGCCAATACATATCTCAGATCACGCTATGGTGATAATGAAAATACAAGGGAGAGAGACAGGGATACCTCCCACATGGAATTCCCACTTACTTGGCCCAGAGCGAGAATTTAGAAAACACTTGGAAGATAGTTGGGACTTGTTTATTGCAACAAATGATAAGGAAGGAACCTTGAATAACACACTATGGGAACCGGGCAAGGTGTTTATGAGGGGAGCAATTATCGAACACGATCCCAAGACAAAGAAAAAATGGATGTGCAGAGAAAGGGAGCTAGGAAGTAAATTAAAGGAATTGAGAGGAGAGTGGCTCGAGGTGAAAAGGGAGGCCATCTGGACACTGGGTGTGATCTTGGGCTCTAAATGCACATCTAAGATCAGAAGTGGGGATAGCTAACCTGTTTAACAGAAGGTATGTATTTGAGTGGGGAAATAAACCAGGGCCAATGGTGGTTAATCTTATGAAGGGACACAGAAGGATGAATAGAATTATGGGAGTGAGAGATGAAAAGGGTATCCTGCAGAGTAAAGAAAAGGAGGTAAGGAAAATCTTTAGGTCTTTTTTCAAAAATTATACCAGGCAGAGGATGAGGGAACAAAAGAAAGGATGTTAGAATTTTTAGAGAAAATAAAAGTCCCAAAAGCCACACAGATGCAGAGGGAAAGGTTAGGAAAACCAATAACGGAGGGGGAGGTGAAGAAAGCCATCCAAAATTTGCAGAAGAGAAAAGCTAGTGGTCCGGATGGGGATCCAATGGAGTATTATAAGTTGATGGGATCCCGAGTTGCAAAGGTATTGTGCAGAGTGTTCCAACAGAGAGAGGGGGATGGAGGAGGTTAGCTTGCCGGATACGTGCTATGATGCTAGTATATGCCTCATACCAAAGGAGGGAAAGGATCCGCACCTATGAGCCTTGTATCGGTCAATATCACTGTTGAATTGTGATTTGAAGATAATGGCTAAAGTTTTGGCCAGTAGATTAGAGGAAATTCACCCAGGGATGGTTCATCCGGACCAAACGGGGTTTATTAAAGGGTGACAGTCGTATCATAATATGAGGCGGCTGTTTAATGTACTGGAGAGCAAATAGGGAAAGGAAGATATAGGGATCCTTTTGATGGATGCGGAAAAGCATTTGACAGAGTGGAATGGAATTATCTGCTTGAAATATTGGGAGGTTTGGTCTGGGTGAACTGTTCCTGGGGTGGATAAAGACGATGTCTAGAAAGCCCAGCGTTGACAGTAGTAAATGGGGCAGGTCAGGAGTTTCAACTTGAGAGAGTCACAGAGCAGGGCTGCCCGCTCTCCCTAGTATTGCACTTGCAATAGAGCCTCTGGTAGGTGGCAATTAGAGAAAGCAGGGACATACAGAGGTGGGAGGGAAGGTAGCTCAACAGAAGTTGGCACTATACACGATGACATGCTATGTTTATGAAGGATCCTAGGCGATCGGTTCCCCACTTCTGGTGTTAATCAAGGAGTTTGATAAATTTTCGGGTTATAAAATTAATCTGGGAAAGTTAGAAGTTATGTGTCTAAGGAACAGCTGAGGAGATTAGACAATGGGGACTCAAAGTGGTGGGGGTGAGTATGACATATTTAGGGGATCAGGTTGGTAGATCCCTGGGGTCCCTATATAACCTAAATTATGTTAAACTGATTATAGAGGCAGACTTAAGAAGATGGATGCAGTTGCCCGTGTCATTGTTGGGCAGATTTAATATAATAAAAATGAATGTGCTGCCTAGGATCCTGTATCTTTTACAAATGTTACATCTGGGCCTGTCCAAGGAGGATGTGATTAGGTTGGAGAAGGGCTTTACTGTTTTTATTTGGAAAGGAAAGCATCTGAGGGTGAGCCTGGGGAGGTTAAAGGCAGACAAGGAAAAAGGGGGTTTAAACTTCCCAGATTTGGAAAACTACTTCTTGGCTATACAACAAAGATACGTAGTGGACTGGGTACATAAACCTGAAGCGGCCAGATGAGTGGAATTGGAACAGGGAACGGCACAGAGTAAACTAACGGCATATCTCCATAGTAGGGGTTAAGGGTGTATAGGATGGGAAAATAAGTTAATCCCATGGTAGTACAAGTATTATTGGCCTGGAAGGCATTAAACAGGAAAGGATGGATACAAGGAAAAGAGACACTCTTGATGCCGGTGGCGGGGAACCCATATTTCTTGCCAGGAATGGAACACACAGGCTATGGGAACTGGGAGCGAAAGCGGATAGGAAGTTTGGGACACTTATTAGTGAAAGGATGGTTCTGCTCATTACAGGAGTTACAAGAAGTGGAAGGAAGGGATAAGAGGGATAGGTTCTGGTATTTCCAGACCAGGGCAAATATGGGAAGCCTAGGAAAAGAAAAACAAGGGCTGTATGAAGTGGATCCGGTAGAGGTGATGATATATGCAGCTCAAAAGCAAGGAAAGGGATTTATAGGCCGGGCAGCTAAGAGAGGGGAGGCAATACTCCCAGATAGGATGGTAAGAACTAGGAGATTGTGGGAGAGGGACCTTGGGAGGAATATATTGGACCAGAATTGGACTTAACTGCTTCAGATGCACTCTGGAATTATGATATGCAACAAATATAAGGAGGCATATTTTAAATACATTCACAGAGTGCATCTACCACCAGTAATTGTACATAAGGCGCACCCTGAAGTGTCACCCTTATGTGGAAGGTGTGGATCTGAAAGGGGAACATATGTGCATTGCTTTTGGGAATGCCCAATACTGCAGAAATATTGGACAGAGGTGGTGGATAGAGTGGGAAAGATTGCTGGGAGGGAGTTGCCAATGAACCCTTTAGGATGTTTATTTGGGGTGGAGAATGGGGAGGAAGAGGAATGGATATTACTTCCTAGGTGGGTCAGGGTGCTATATGTCCTGGCTCGACATGGGATTCAGAACACATGGGTCTCACAGACCGCACCAACAGTGCAAGGGTGGTGGAGGATGGTGCTTCAGACACTGGGGCTCGAGAGGCTAACTTATGTGCTGGGAGGAAGAGAAGAAGGATTCTAAAGACATTGGGCCCTCTTCTTGGCCTCCTTGTCGGAGGAAGAAAGTTGGATGTCATGGGAGGGTACAGGAGGATAAGAAAGAGATGGTTGAAGTGAGGAAGTATATAGAAAGTAGTAAAGATGAAGTGACAAAGAAGAGGGTAGTGAACATGGTGGAGGAAGGTTAAGAGAGAGAGGATAAAAGTGAATTATAGAAAAGCATGGAAAAGAGAAAGGAGTAAAAGACTGGATGTATGAAGCATGAGTATATTGGCTGCACTTTGATTTTATTTTATGTTATTTAATCTAAATATAATTTAGCTTAACTTAATGTAATGTAACTTTGTAGAACTTGAATGAAACAGTGTGGAATGAAGTGTATAGATTGATCTCTGCAGAGTATACTGGTTACAGTTGAATGAATAAGTTATGTATTTGATTGTATGTAGTAGTTTATTGAAAAAGCAAATAAAAATATTACAAAAAAAATGCTCCTCCACCTATTTCTGCTTTAAATTAATTGGTTTGGGGTATGCTGATCCGCACTGCAGCATAGTAGAGTAAAAGCTTGTCCTTGCAGTGAATTTTATCTAGTGCCATATAACATTTAAACCATTTTGTAACTTTAGTAACTACCTAAATTACCCTAAAAATACCATAATGCAAAACGGGTAGTTGGTTAGGGTCAGGTAATAGGTAGTAGAATGCAACTGCCCATTTTACATTAGTGCTTTTTCGGGTAAGTAGTAGTATAGAGGTACCCAGGGTAGTGTTTAGGGAAGGTATTTTACTACACTCCCATGCCTAGTCAGATGCATCCTGCTTTAAGCCATTTGCTATCACAAAAGAGTCTGAAAGTCAGTCAGCCACTGATATTCTTTCACATATGCCATCGTGGAATGCTTGCACGATGTTACCAATTTAATTGGACATCTTAGTTTTGTCAGCAAAGCTCAGAGTGCAGATCTCTTCATGGAATCAAAAGCTTTAGTAAGGCCAAAGAAAACAGCATACAGACATGTGTTTTGTTCATGACACTTTTCTTGGATTAGCCTTGCAGTGAAAATACAGTCACTTTCTCCTGAGCTTGCTGCAGAGTCTATTCCAGCAACAGGAGTTGGATTTTTAACAGACAAAATATATGGTCTGTTTTACTAGAACTTCAAGTTATGAGGTACGTCACTCATTTTACCTCTTGGAAATCCTTCGTCCCTCATGGGGAAGGTGATATTTCACATTTCACACTGAAGCTTTAAAGCAGAAATTCATATTAATCTGTTACGCCCAGTGTTCCGAGCTTGTAGTGCCATGTTTGGCGATATGTCACACATTTTCCTCATTTGTCACACATTTTGTCATACATTTTGGTGAAGAAAGGTTGAGAGGTATGGAACTCTATATTATAACTCTGCTTATAAAATGGCTGGGAAAAAATCTAGAAATTTCATTGGCTGAGAGACATCACCTGACCATGCATTAACTCTCTATAAATGCATGGTCAGGTGCAAGATCTAATTTTCCTCCCCAGAAAACCTACTTAGAGCCATTTTATAAGTGTGATAAGCCCCACCAGGGTGTGTGTCATAGGATTTTAATACACTTCTCAAGGGCATAAGGACATTTTGCCTTCAGCCTTGTGCCTTACTATACCCCTGGGGCATGCATTAAAATCCTATGATGCATACCCTGTCATGGCTTATTATGTACTTATTGCCCTATCCTGGTCATGTTCTATAAAACAGTTCTACATAGCCATTTTAAGTGAGGTGGCTTCAGTTTGTCCTGCGCCACAATTCCTGGTTGGCAGCTGTGGTAGGAGTTTGAGGTGGTGAAGTCCTTCTTGGTGGAGTGTGGGGAGTGTTTCCTAGCACTTTGTTTGATGGTCATGTACTGGACCTGGCCCCAGGCTGGTGGTATTGTTGCTGGACAGAGGACTTGAAATGAAGTGCCCTCTGACTTTCCCTGTAGCAGCAGGGGCTGCTGTGAGAAGGCAATGTGATTTCTGGAACCTAATCTCCAGCTTAGTTCTTTCCACTCCTCTTCTGCCTGGGTGTTTGTGGACCAGTGGGCAAGATCCTGGTAGAACAGGTACTGTAGATCATATTCTTCCCAGTGTCTTGGATTGCAGCCTGTGTTACAGCCTGCTTGACTGTTCTGATCATAATTTTCCTTTTTAGGTGGTCCTTTTAGCTTGGAACATTTTGATTATGTTCTGAAGATTGTATCATTGTGAGAGGCTGGATTCTCTCTTAGCACTCATTGATGATCTTGCTGGATGACTAATTATAATCACCTCATCTAGTGGCAGTGGATGAAAAGTCGACCTCAAATCTGAAGTGCTTCAGCTTTTTGGACTTATAATTATTTAACTGAATCTGTATCATAATTTTATCGACACCAAAATCTTGTTATTTCAGATTGACTCAGTTTTTAAATTGGAGTGCTTGGGGTGTGTGATTGTGTAGGTTCAGCAGTTCTCTGTAATACCAGATCTGTAAGGAATAAAATGGCCAGGATAGAGGCTTTCCTCACAGATTCCTTGGCTGATCTGGTATGTATCACTGAGACTTGGTTGGTAGACAGCTCTGGCCCCATGCTAGAGGCATCCATTCCTCCTGGGTATTCCGTGGTGCATTGTCCTAGGCATGAGTGCAAGGGTGGTGGGGTAGCCATCTGTTTAAGATCCATAGTGGGACTAATGGTGTACCCCACAGGAGTGAGCAGATCATTTGAATGCATGGTGAAAGGTAGGCAAGATAAAGGTTGCAAGATTGTTCTCATACCAAGTTCTGGGGTATGGAAGCAATTTCTTGCAGGAACTTGAGAGCTTTATGGCCAGGCTGGTTTTGGACTCGCCAGACTTCTTCTTCTGGGTGATTTCAATGGCTGGGTTGATGATGAAACATCTCTTTTGGAATGCAGTTCCTCCAGCTGATGTCTTCACCAGCCCTCATACAGGTTGTTGCCACTGGTACCCACTAGCACAGTCATGCCCCAGACCTGGACTTCCTCATTGGATCTTGATATCAGTAATGTCAATGTTGATCTGGTCTTTGGTTGGATCATCGTGCTGTTCAATTTCTTTGGGGTTCCCCATTTAACCTTCCCAGTGGAAAGGGTCAGTTACATCTCTTTTCAAAACCTGGAGTCTGAGACCTTCCTAGCAGTATGGGCATGGAGACAGCCTTAGTGATAAGAGACAAGGGGGCCATGAAGGGCTATAACATGGCTCTTGCAGCCATGTTTGACTCACTTACATCTCTCTCTGTGTCCTCCCCTTAAATTCCTGCCACTGGTCATGATAGCTTAATGGTGATCTGAGGAGGTTGAAAACAATGGGGTGGAGGTTGGCACGTACCTGGCAGATGTTCTGAGCGGAGGATAGATTGGCCTGATGGCTCATTATGATGAGTACTAATGGTAATCACCTGAAAAGTCAGCATTCCTGTCAAGGGCAATTGCTGCCAGAAAGAACTGACCAGCTCAACTCTTCAACACTGTGGACAGATTATTAAATCCAATCTGTCTTCAGTCCTGCCCTGAGTCTGCAGAACATTTTCCACAGAAAATGTGAGGAGTTTAATCATTTCTTTCTGAACAAGGTGTCTTCCATCTGGAGTGGGATATCCTCAAGCAGCCTGTCATCGGCTGGCATTGTGTAGTCTTGGGTGGGCAGATGCAATCCATCTTCATGGAAGGAGGCAGTGATGGAGAGGTAGATATTTTCACCATCTCAGAGACCTGGGCCACCCAATACCAAGACTGGGATCTCAAGACTCGGATAGAAAGTGTTCCACAGGGACTGGGAGGCAGAAGAGGGAGGGAGGATATTTATGTTAGGGAGGGATACTGTCATACCAGGGAGGAAGGGGATGAGGGAGGCCCGAGCATATGGGTATTGCTCCAAAGTCCTAAAGGTAAGATGCCCAGGATGGGGTGGTGTACAGACTACCCTCACAGAGCAAGGAGGTGGATAGGGAGCTGGAGGAGCAAATCAGGAAGCTTAGTGGCAAAGGGAATGCAGTTATAGTGGGAGACATTCTCCTACCTTGGGTTGACTGGCAGACAGTAACTACAGCACACACAAGGGAACAGGTGCTGCTAGAGGCTATCCAAAACAGCAACCTTGTGCAAGGGGTGAAGGATCCTACTAGGGAGGGGAACATACTGGACTTGGTGCTAACAAATTGGGATCAAGTCCAGGATGTGGTAGTAAGGACCCTCTAGCAGGAAGCAACCATCGCTTAGTGTGGTTCCTCCTCAACACGGGAAGGGAGTCGGCTAAGATCAGGACAAGAGTGTAGGACTTCAGGGAGGTAGATTTTGCAAGAATGGGCAACATTCTAGAGGGGTATTTAGCTAAAATTAACCTAGGGATGGATGCTGAACAGAAGTAGGCTGTCTTTAGGAAGGGGCTGAATGTGGCCATGAATATGTATACCAAATCTCAGGGTAACCAGTCCAGATCAAAAAGACTTAGCTGGCTCAGCAAGGAAGTGGAAGGAAGGTGAGGGAAAAAGACTGGCCTTCATTAAGTTCAAAAATCAGGGTATGAGGAAGATAGAGAGGTGTTCACAAAGGCATCTAAGGAGGTGACCAGGTCGGTCAGGACAGCTAAGGCAGAAAGGAGCTGAAGTTGGCTCAAGGATCAGAGAGGGAAAATGTTTTTTAATACATAAGGGAGAAGAGGAGTTGTAGGGGTGACATTGTTAGAAGCAAGAGGGGATGGGTGGAACAAAGGGAAGATCAGGCAGAGGCACTCAATGAGTATTTCTGCTCAGTGTTCCACGAAAGAAAGGGATGGCCCAACACGAAGAGGAAAGGGAGCAAGGATGGAGGGAGGGCAGAGATAACAGATGGGGCCATCCAAGAGGATAGAATTCTGAAGGATGTTAAAGCCTTGTGGGTGGACAAGGCACCAGGACAGGATGGTGTACACCAAGGGTCCTGAAGGAACTGGCAGAGGCATTGGCAGCCCTCTGACAGACCTATTCAACACCTCCTTGGAGATGGGGAATGTACCCAGGGACTGGAGGATGGTTCATGTGGTGCCCCTTCACACGAGTGGACCCAAGGACCAACCGGGCAACTACAGACCGGTGACCTTGACTTCCATAGTAAGGAAGTTGAAGGAGACCATTCTGAAGAAGAGATCGATAACCTTTCTTGAAAGCAATGGTCTGCAGGATGAGAGACAGCATGGGTTTGTCACAGGAAGATATTGCCAAACTAACCTGATCGACTTCTTCTACTGGGTCACTAAGGCAGTTGACGAAGGCCATGCTGTGGATGTCGGTATCTGGACTTCAGCAAGGCTTTCAACTCAGTGCCACACAGGAGGTTAATGAGAGCTGAGGACATGGGGGCGGGGAAAACTGGTGGGGTGGTGAGCTGGCTGCAGGGCAGACAACAGAGGGTAGTTGTAAGGGGAAGACATCCATGCCAAGGCCAATAACAAGTGGGGTACCACAGGGTTCAGTGCAGGTCCCTGATTTGTCAATGTCTTTATTGGAGACATTGCAGAGGTGATCTAGAGTAAGATCAGCCTGTTTGCAGACGACACTAAGATTTGTGCAAAAGTGGACAATGAGGAAGGCAGGCACTCAGAGAGGATCTAGCTAAATTCAAACACTGGTCTAGGGAGTGGCAGCAGGGATTTAATGCTAAGAAGTGCAACCTAATTTAGTTATACATTTGGGAACCAATGACCTAGCTGGAGAGGAGGTTGAGGTAGTGCAAAGTAGGTTCAGAGAGTTAGGGAAAATCTGCAGGGAGGAAGGAAATTCACTGGCCTTCTGAGAGGTGACACCAGTACCTAGGGCTAGCACAGCCAGGAAAAGAAGAATAGAGGACTGGCTGAGGAAATGGTGCAGGAGGAGATGTTTATCTGTATTGGGGACTGGGAGGAGACCTGGTCAAACAAAGCAGTCTGTTCACCAGACAGGCTACACCTCAGTAGGGAGGGTTTGAAGGTACTCAGTGACAGACTGGGGGAATACATAACCACTACACTTAATTTAAATTACTGGATGGGGGCAGAAGGCATGGCCCACAGATTTCGAGAGCAGGAGGTCAGTGAACCTGCCCCGCCCCACAGTGATGGAAGAGATCTGGAGCGAGCAGGTGGAAGGGGCGAGAACACAGATAGCAAAGGGTGGAGGGGAAGGAAAACATAAGGGTACATGGTGGGATGCACACAGAGGGAATAAATGAGAATAGAAGAACAGAGGGAAGAGAAGGAAAGTCAGATTCTAGGTGGAAGGTGGTGTCTCTGAATGCACAGAGTCTTGGAAACAAGATGGATGCCCTGCAGGCACTATTAGCAGAGAGGAGGGTGGATATAGCTGCAGTAACCAAGACTTGGGCAACATCACACCATGACTGGGACCTTGCTATCCCTTGATATAAACTATACAGGAGGGACAGAGTAGTCGGGAAGGGGTAGCAGTTTATATCAGGGAGGGAATAACTTGCATGAAGGAGGAATCAGAGGAAGGGGAAGTGGAGGCATTATGGGTTCAGTTAAGGTCCAATAGAGGGAGAAAGGTGAGGTTGGGGTGGTTTACAGACCACCCAATCAGGATGAGGAGAGGGGCAGGAACTGAGCTCATAAATATTGGGAGCTGCTGGGAAAGGAGAGGTGGTAATTGTGGGGGACTTCAACCTACCCAAGGTGAACAGGAGCATACGCTCCAAAACATGTACTAGGAGTCAGGTGATCCTATAAGGACTGCAGAGTGGGTTCCTGACTCAGGGTGTCACTGAACCAACAAGAGCTGATTCAGCTCTTCATCTGGTGCCCACAAATGGGGAGCATGTACAGGGAGCCACTGAGTGGAAGTGACCATTGCACAGTGTGGTTCCAGAAAGCATCCCGACTAAGACCAAAATCTTAGATTTCAGGAGGGTGGACTTCAGGAAAATGGGCGAAGTGCTAAGGAGCCATCTGGTGGGCATCAAAGCAGATATGGAGATGGACCAAAGGTGGTCCATCATTAAGGAAGGAATACTGGTTGCCACAGATGAGTGCATTAGGCCCAGGGGTAAGAACACAAGGGCCAAAGTGCATAACTGGTTCAGTTCTGGGGTTGCCCAGGCAGTAAGGGAAAAGAGGCTGGCCTATAGAAAATTCAGGAAGACCAAAACAGAGATGGATAGGGAAAATTACCTAAGGATGGCTAGTGAGACAAGTAAGGAAGTCTGGTGAGCAAAGACACAGAAGGAGCTGCAGATAGCTGAAGGAATTAAGAAGAAGGAGAAGGTTTCCTTTCACTGTATAAGTGAGAAAGGGGACAAGAAGGAAGGATTGTTAGGCTTAAGAAAGGGTGGAGTGGGTTGAAGATAATGGGGGAAAAGCAGAGATACTAAATGAATACTTCTGTTCCATCTTCTCCAGGGGGAAGAATGGACCAGTACCTTCAGGAGGGAAGAGAGGAGCAGGAAGGGAGGGGAACACAAATGTAGTGATAGAGAAGGACAGAGTGAGGGAGGGACTGCTGGCATTGAAAGTGAACAAATCACCAGACCCGGACAGAGTACACCCAAGGGTACTAAAGGAACTGGCTGAGGAGCTGGCAGGGCCACTGGCAAACTTATTTAATAGTTCACTAAAGTCAGGCATGGTACCACAGTACTGGAGAACAGCACATGTAGTGCCCCTCCACAAAAATGGTCCTAAGGATGACACAGGGAATTACAGACAAGTCAGTCTGACCTCCATTGTGGGCAAGC
Organism: Neoceratodus forsteri; assembly: GCA_016271365.2. NCBI lineage: Eukaryota > Metazoa > Chordata > Ceratodontiformes > Ceratodontidae > Neoceratodus > Neoceratodus forsteri. Next base: position 133,018,939 of record JADMNL010000024.1, read on the forward strand.
TCATGGAGACCATACTAAAGGAAAGGTTGGTGGAATATCTAGAGGAGCATGGTCTCCAGGATGCGAGGCAGCATGGGTTCATGGGGGGGGGTTGGGATTGTGTCAGAGAAATCTGATTGACTTCTTTGACTGTGTCACTGAGACAGTAGACAGGGGCCAAGTAGTAGACATCCTCTATCTTGATTTCAGCAAGGTATTTGACTCTGTGCACCACAGAATGTTGATCAGGAAGTTGGTGGATCTTGGGGTTGGAGAAAAGATGACAGATGGGTGGAAAACTGACTGAGGGACAGAACCCAGAAGGTGGTTGTGGAGGGAGAGTTATCTGGTACAAAGAGGTAACCGGTGGGGTCCCACAGGGCTCTGTGCTGGGGCTGGTGTTATTCAATGTCTTCATCAATGACATTGGTGATGGCATTAAGGGCAAAATGTGCTGTTTGCGGATGACACCAAGCTCTGTGGGAGAGTGGACACAGCTGAAGGGATACAGGACCTACAGAAAGATCTTGAAAAGCTGGGGAGGTGGTCCAGGATCTGGCAGCTTGGCTTCAATGCCAAGAAATGCAAAGTTATTCATATTGGAGCCAAGAATCCCTGGACAGAGTGCTACCTGGCTGGAGTCCGATTATGTGCATCAGAGGAGGAAAAAGACCTGGAAGTGATGATCACTAGTGACCGAAGCACTCCACGCGAGTGCAAGAAAGCAGCAGCAAAGGCAAACAAAATGCTGGAATGCATATCTAAGGGATCAGTAGTAGGAGAGAGGAGGTTATACTACCCCGTACAGGTCATTGGTATTTATCTAGAGTATGGAGTTCAGTACTGGTGCCCACACCTCAAAAAAGACATCAACCTGATGGAGAAGGTCCAGAGGAGGGCTACAATGATGGCAGTGGGTCAGCAGGGTAAGGCATACGAGGAGAAGTTGAGGGCACTGAACATGTACTCCCTGGAAGACAGCAGAAAGAGAGGAGACATGATTGGGACTTTCAAGTACTTGAAAGGGATAAATAAGGTTGATAAGGAGAGTTACTTTAAGCTGAGTAGCGACCGTAACACTGGGGACACAGTCTTAAGCTGAAGGATGGGAGGTTTAGGAGGAGGGTCAGGAAGCACTTCTTCACAGAGAGGGTGGTGGACACTTGGAATGCACTGCCAGAAGAGGTCATCTTGTTGAAGACAGTGGGCAGCTAAAAGAGAAGCTGGGATAGGCATGGGGGGATGTAAGGATCATGGGTAGGGAAGATGAGAGGAGTGGGGAGGGAAAGGGGGGCAGGGACATTAGCTCAAGCTGTGGACCCTGCAATACGAGTAGACTTGATAGATCAAATGGTCTTCTTCTGCTGGCTTCTTCGTATATACGAATGTATGTTCAAATGTCATGCATCTCAGAGCCAGAAATCCCAGGAACAGCCACTGGCTGAGGGGGAGTGCAGGTAACAGCTTCAGAGGAGGAAAGGGACCTGCGGGTAATAGTTACAGGGGACATGAAGGTATCAGCACAGTGTAGGAGGGCAGCAGCAAGGGCAAATAGGATGCTCGAGTGCATTGTCAGAGGGATCACATCTAGAAAGGAGGAGGTCATCCTGCCATTGCATAGATCACTGGCGAAGCCACACTTGGAGTACTGTGTAGAGTATTAGTACCCATACCTCAAAAGGATGGGAAATTACTGGAGGGGTGCAGTGGGGCTACAAAAATGATCATGGGATTAGGGGTTGCCACATGAGGAAAGGTTGAAGGAGCTGAACATGTACTCACTGGAAGAGAGAAGGAAAGAAGGGACATGATAGAGACCTTAAGTGCTTGAAAGGCATAAACAAAGTCAAGAAGGGAGGAGTGTTCCACTTAAAGTGAGGAAGGGTCACTAGGGCCACAGTCTGAAGTTGGAAGGGGAAGGTTTGGAGGGAGATGAATAGGCTCTACTTCACAGAGAGGTGGTGGCAGGTTGGAAAGCACTGCTGGAGGAGTTAATCGCTCAAGGACAGTAAATAGCTTTAAGCGGGGTTGGTATGAGTCAAGGGCAGGGTTAATACAGACAAGAACACAAAGGGGAAGGACTGGGAAAGAGGAGGAAGGGAGGGGTTTGGGTGGAGGTGGGCAGCTGCAGTGATATGAAACTAAGAGCTGCACAATCGGCAGACTTGATACACCTGTGGGCCTTTTCTACTGCCAATTTCATATGTTCAGATGGCAGACAATGTCCTCCCAGTAGTTTCGGGATTGAGCCTACCTACTGTATATTGGACCCTGGATCAATGTGGCTTCTTCTCAGTTGCTTGGGGTCTCTGGTTCTAATTTTGTGGAGTTTGTTGGGTGTTCTCTTGAGGATGTGTACTTCCTACCAACTTAAAAAGTGCGGTGGTGAGGCCCTTTCTCAAAAAAAACATTGTTGGACCCCGACATTCTCTGAAATTACAGGCCTGTCTTGAACCTCTGTTTACCAAAATTCTAATAAATGAATAAATAGGGAAGTTAATCGAAAAAAATGGTTGTGGTGCAGTTAGAGCATCACCTGAAGATGTACATCCATGAGCATCTCCAGTCTGGTTTCTGGCCTTGACATAGTACTGAGACTGCTCTAATCAAAGTATACCATGATCTCCTCATGGCAAGGGATAGCAGGCCTTGTTTCTTTCTTATCCTGCTTGACCATTCAGCTTATCTGAGGTACTATCTAGGACTCGCAGGGATGGCATTATGGTGGTTTGAGTCCCACTTATCTGGCAGGGCGAGGAGGTGGTCCTTGGTCTGTCTATCTCAAGCAGTGCTGCACACTGCTGTAGTATGGCCAGAGGTTTATTTTATCACCCACGTTGTTCGCTGTGTACATGATTCCATCGGGAGAGATTTTTAGATTCTATGGTTTGGGTTTTCACTGCCTGCAGATGATACCCAACTGTATGTGTCTTGTGCTTGATGATGGTGTTGTTGCCTCGGAACTGAGTGAGTGCCTTAGGAAAATTCAGAACTGGATGGCAGCCAGCTGGCTTAGACTTAATTCATGGAAGACAGAGGTGCTATTGGTGGAACCGGATCAGCATGGTTTTTCAGTGATGAGTGGTGATGCCATTCTTCCATCTCTAAATGGCACCATGCTCAAACCTGTAGATAGGTTGATGAATATGGGCATCATTATGGATTTTAGGCTGACCTTAGAATATCAGGTGTCAGCTGTTGTTCACCATGGTTTTTTACCATCTCCAGAACATCTCCTAGATCAAACCCAAATGTTGCAGTGCACTAGGTGTAGGATGTTTTCTTGGATAAAAGCTGATATAGGAGGGTTGGACTACATGTGTGTCAAATGCCAATATATCTCTAGCCTACAGAAAGAACTAGAGGAACTAAGACAAAGGCTAAGCAAAATGCATGAATTCAATGAACAGGAAGGATTTTTTGGACCAGACAATTAGATATATACACTTATTGGAGACAAACACAAACAGAGACAGGAATGAGGGGGAACTACAAACAGGACTTGGAGCAAAGTGTGAAAGGGATATTAGGGGAGAAGGAAACCTAGTCAGTTCTGATGAGGAGAATAGCTGGTTTGTGGCTGATAGAGGAGGAAAAACAAGGAAAGGCAGAATGGATGACTATCATATTTTAAACATATCTAATAGATATGAAGTATTAGGAGAGCATGAGAAAGAGAGAAACCTAAATAAATACAGGGGACTAGAGTCGCAAAAGGAGGGGTTACCAGGCATATATGATAGGGGGACAGAATCGCAGGAAAATGAGACTAGTAATATCATAGTTACTGGTGACTGCATATAAAGACACACAATGTAGTAGTAAGGCGAGGCTGGGTCTTTTGAGTGCACAGTTGTAGCAGGTGTAGGCGTTCGAGTCATGCTCATCTACCGTCCACCCGGAGATGGGAGACGTTTCTTACAGGAAGTAGCAGACTTCCTCGTCGACATGTCATTTGAGTCACCCAGATTGATGGTTCTGGGTGATTTCAACGCCTGGGTCGACGATGAACTCTCTAATTTTGGCAATCACTTCCTCCAATTGATGTCTTCCTTGGGCCTCACACAGGTGGTTTCCACTGCTATGCATAAATCTGGACACTCTTTAGACTTAGTCTTCCTTCTAGGGGATCGACGCATCCGACATGGGGGTGGAACCAGTCGCCTGGTCTGATCACCACATCGTGAGGTTCAATTTTTGCACCCACCTGAGAAGACCAGCCCCTGTGGAGATGGTCAGGTACCACCCATTACGGAATGTTACTCCACAAGGTCTAGCGGCGGTCCTTGACCTTACATCCTTCGGTTCGGTGAGCAATAATCCAGAAGCATTGGTGTTGGCCTATAATAAGGCCATCACGATGGCTCTGGATTCTATTGCTCCTGTTTGTGAGGGCCCCCTATCCCTTCGCCCTGGAGCCCCATGGTTTGACGGGACCTTGAGGGAGATGTGGAGACAGGGGCGAAGGTTAGAGCGTTGCTGGCGCAGGTCCGCCCTTGATGCCGACCACTCTAGATTGATGGAACATTATGTTAGCTATCAATCTGCAATCACCCATAAGAAGGCAGAATTCCTGTCCAGGGAGATTGCAGTTGCTCAGAATCAACCGGCTCAGCTGTTCCGAACTGTAGACAGACTGTGCAACCCAGCCTGCCTGCATGTTTGGAAAGCTTTTACATAAGAGTGCGATGAGCTCGCTCTATACTTTGCAACTAAAGTGGCCAACATCAGGGCGAACCTGGTCCGTAACCTCTATGGTGATGCTCTGGACAGCATGAGATGACAGTGCCCCATTTCTCCTGGAGTTCCTTTCGACAACCTGAGTTCGTGGACATTATGAGGATCATCCATTCTATGCGTCCCACAAGTTGTGGTTTGATCCCGTCTGACTCCCTCATTTTGGGTTGTTTTGATATCATCGGTCCGGTCCTGGCAAATAGGTACTGGTGCTCCTTGAGTTGGGCAGTTTCCTGCTCCTTGAAAGAGGCAGTGGTGACCTCTTTGAAGAAAGCTTCCTTGACCCAGACTGTTTTTCTAACTCACTGCCTATCTCTAACCTCCCTTTATTGGGAAGGTTATTGAGAAGGTCGAAGCGTTCAACTGGATGACCATTTAACCATCCATAATGTCTACGAATCCTTCCAGTCGGGCTTCCGCAAAGACACAGCACTGAGACTGCACTGGTTCGGGTGTTAAATGATCTTCTGATGGTGAGGATCAGAAGAGACGCTCCATTCTCGTTCTTCTTGATCTCTCTGCAGCCTTTGACACTGTGGACCACATGGTGTTGTTAGCTCACCTGGGGCAAATCTGTGGAATGTCTGGAACCTTTGGCAATGGTTCACGCTATTCCTCACCGAGATCGCAGAGAGTTGTGTCGGGTATTTTTTCCTCTGACCCAATTTCTTTGTTGTGTGGAGTGCCCCAGGGATCCGTGCTGTCACCCATGTTGTTTGCAGTGTATATGCTGCCCCTCGGAGGTATCATTAGACGATATGGGCTGAGGTTTCACTGCTATGCTGATGATACCCAGCTCTATCTGTCTTTTGCACCCAACCAGGATGGAGCCCTCTCGTTGTTTAACAACTGTCTGGAGGAGATCCAAGACTGGATGGAATCTAGTTGACTAAAGTTGAACTCAGAGAAAACAGAGGTGCTAGTAGTGGACCCAGGAGGTCGGATGGTGAGGCCGGGTATTGGTGCACCATCTGGAATTTTCCTTGGTGGAGTATCTCCCGCCCTCAGAATGGGTGCGTAGCCTTGGGTTTATTCTTGATGACAGGCTGACTCTTAAAGCTCAGGTGTCAGCCGTTGTCAAGACTTCTTTTATCATCTTAGGAACATTGCCAGGGTTAGGCACCTTGTTCCATCCGACTCCTGCCTACTCTGGTTCACGCTTTTGTATCCTCACGCTTGGACTATTGCAATGCCTTGTACTTTGGGCTTTCTGGGGGTTGAAATCCGTCGCCTACAGCTGGTGCAGAAACGCTGCAGCCGGGTATTGACTGGGACAAGTAGGTCCTGTCATATCACTTCGTGCTCGCGAGCTGCACTGGCTTCCTATGTGGTGGCAGATCACCTTTAAAGTCATTTTATTGACTTTCAAAACCCTTCACGACCAGGGTCCAGCCTATCTGAAAGACCTCCTGGTTCCTTACTGCCCTGACGATTACTGCTCAGCCGACATGGGGTTGTTAGAGATCCCAAGAGTGAGTTTAAAATCCTCTGGCAGCAGAGCATTTTGATGCTGCACCGCTCTTGGAACTCTCTACCAAGTCGGTTATGGTGCAGCCCGTGGAGCTTTTTAAGAGAGACCTGAAAACTTATTTGTGGAATATGGCTTTCTTAGATAATTGGTTATTTATTAATGTTTGGATTTTATTATAAATGTCCTATTTTGTTGATATGTTGATTTTTATGGACATGTTCCTTTTTTATTTAGTGTTTTGAATTGTTTTAAAATTGTTCAGCACCTTGATATATTGAAAGGTGCTATACAAATAAAATTATTATTATTATTATTATTTTATTATAAATAGAGAAATGTGTAAAAAAGGGAAGACTATTGCAACAGTGAGCTGCTTGCCAGGTATAAGAGTGTTAGATATTAGGAGGAATTTAAATGGATTTCTAAGTAACTCTGGAGAAAAAACAATTGTCACATTACTCATTGGGGTAAATAACATTGGAAAGAGAGTTGATGAAGAAATAAGAGAAGACTTGGTGCAAATAGGAAAAAGGCTTAAGGAGCCAGGTTTTAATAAATTATTAAAAGAGGCTGCTATGGAATTGTCACCCATACTAAGGGACATTTTTAATTGGAGTCTAAGAGAGGGACAGTTTCCTTCTAGTTGGAAATTAGCCAAAATGATACCAATAGATAAGGGAGGGGATCCAAAGGATGTTTCAAATTACCGTCCAATAGCCATGTTTCCATAGTATCCAAGTTATTTGAAAAAATTGTCCATGATCAGTTAATGGACTACTTGGAAAAATATAATAAATTGGCTCAACAACAGTATGGTTTTAGGCAGGGTAGGTCCACGGCAACCGCACTCACGGACTTTTTGGATCTCATAGCAACCCCTCTTGGGGAAGCTAAGTCTGTGGGTGTGGTATACGTGGACCTATCTAAAGCATTTGATTTAGTAAACCATAGTATTTTGATAAACTCATTAATGAAAATAGGGGTGGAGGAAGAAACCTGCAATTGGTTTATTATCATACCTTGATAAAGATCACAATTTGTTGTCCTAAATGGACACCAGTCAAAATGGACTACGTGACAAGAGGGTTCCCCAGGGATCTATCCTGGGCCCCTCCTGTTCATAGTCTATTTAAATGACTTACAATAGAAAATTAGACATTCAAAAATCGTCTATATGCAGCGATAAGGTTTTAGTAACAGAAGGAAAACTACAAGTGAAGTAGAACTAAACTTACAGAGTGACTTTAGCATCATGCAAGGTCACTTTTCGTCTCTGGGTTTATTAGTTAACAATAAAAAGGCACAGGTTATGTCATTTGCATTGGACTTAAAGGGAATTTCAAAATTAAATATAAAGACACAAGAGGGTAAGTTTTTAGAACAAACTGAAACATATAAATATTTAGGGGTAAATATAGATCAATGTCTTACTTTCCAATATCATATAACAAATTTAATAAAGAAAACACATGTTAAGATTGGAGCTATGAGACGAATATTAAATTGTATGACAAAAGAAACAAGATTGATTATGATCAATCAATACTGCCGGTTATTGACTATGGAAGTCATATTTACAGACATACAGCAAGAAAACATTTAAATAACTTGGTTACACTTTATAATAAGCTTGCAAGATTTGTGTTAAGGTGTGATTTTAAAACTCATCATTGCACTATGTATATGGATTTGGGCTGGATTCCATTAGACTTACAGGCTAGGGGAATCTGGCTAAATCAGGTTCGTAATATATTTAAAAATCAATCTTTAGATAACTTAAAAAACAAATTACAAAAACCAAATTAATAATACCAAAGTTAAAAAAATCGATTTAGTGAAATGACCCTTCAATATCAAGTAGCTAAAAGCTGGAATTGTCTTCCTCCTTTTTTATGTGAACTAACAACTAGTGATCATGTTTTTAAAAATGGCCTGAATCACAAACTTAGTTTTCGTTGTTGTAATAGGTGAAATTAATGTAAATCTAAAACTGCTAACATGCCTGTCATTGATGAGTTTGTAAAACTCTGATGTATTGTTTTGTACTTTTCTGTAACTTGTATTGTTATAAATGTATAGTTGTAATAATTTTGCATAATGTAAACAGGTAAGCCATGTGATCAGGGATTTTCAGAACCCTAATGGCTGTATCACTGTATAAATAAAATTTTACCATACCATACCATTATCACAGAAACATGGAAACATAGAGTTTGACAGCAGATAAGGAATGCTTGGCCCACCTAGTCTGCCCATTTTCCCTACCTACAGTAACACTGCAGACCCTATATGATGTCCAGCTCCACCCCTTTCCTTACCACTAAGGTTCCCTTATGCCTGCATGAATCTGCTATAGGTTTGCCCTCACCATTCCTACTGGGAGGCTGTTCCAGGCATCCACCACTCTTTCTGTGAAGTAGTACTTCCTTACATCTCCCGAGCCTACCCTCCCAGCTTCATAGCATGGTCCCTTGTTCTTGAGCATCTTTTTTCTGAAAAGGCTTCCTCTTGAATCTTATTTATATCTGTGAGGTATTTGAAAGTCTCTATCATATCTACCCTCTCCTCCTTTCCTCTAATACTGAGGTGCTTCAGTCTCTCCTCATAGGGCTTTTGATGCAGACCCTGAACCATTTTAGTTGTCCTCCTCTGGACCGCCTCTACTCTGTCTACACTTGTAGTCTCCAAACCAGACATGGTACTCTAGGTGAGGTCTTACCAGAGAGTTACACAGTGGTATCACCACCTCCCTCTTTCTGCTGGTGATATCTCTTCCTCTGCACCCAAGCATTCCACTGGCTCTCCTCACTGCCTTGTCACACTGTTTGGCCACCTTTAGGTCATCAGCTATGATTACCCCAGGTCTCTTTCTTGCTTAGTGGTCACCAGTACCAGTGCCTAATTTTGTATTCTGATCCAGGGTTCCTGCACCCTGAGTGCATGGTGCTCTTCTCTGCATTGAAACTTAGTTGCTGCACTCTTGACCCTCCTCAAGCTTTCTTAGATCCCAATGCATTTTTCCATCCCACCCATGGAATGTGTACTCTATTGCAGATTTTAGTGTCACCTGCAAAAGGTATACCTTCACTTAGCCCTCTGCAATGTTGCTAATAAAACCTACCTTCTTGTAAAAAATACCCTGCTAAGGCTTCCCTCCCTGGGGTCACCACCTCACTGCAGCGTGCCACCCCTCAGTCTCCACCCGCAGCACTTTCTAAACCTCCCTTATTGTCCCCTAGGTAAGGACCTCTATGGCCCAGAGATCCTTTTGCTATCGGGCTCCCTCCTGGCTCAGTTCCCTCCCAGCCAACATAGCTGACTCAACTAAGCTTGGTCCTGTCAAGGTCTCCCTCAGAAGCCATCTGACAAGCACTCACTGCTGCAACTGCACATAATCCCCCACCTGCCCCTTACCTTCAGCCTACGGCTGGGTCTGCTCTGTCTACATTTGCTGTATATACCTGGGGTCTCAGGCAACATCTGCTGACTATTGTAATAAAATATCTCTGGTTGCTACCTGACGTGGTACTCGTGTACCTATATTATGACTACTGTGCTCTATCTATTACCAAGCGTGTACCACCAGTGAATGCCTGTAACACTGGTTGCTTTTTTAATCTAAGTGTTATGTAATGTACTATTTTTGTTTGGTGTTATGTATTGCTCTCTTGACGTGGTGCCTTTGTAAATGAGTCTATGACTCAAAGGTTTGTAAACCGATGATCTAATAAATAAAATAAATAAAGACATTAAAGAGGGCCTGCCTCAGTACTGATCCTTGTGGCACCCTGCTGGTCACCCTCCCTTCCTCGGAGTGAACACTGTTTACCACCACCCTCTGTTGCCTATCCGCCAACCAATTTCTTACCTACAGTAGTTTATCACCTTTAGATTCACTCCTAGGCTGCCCAGCTTATTTATGAGTCTCCTATGTGGAACAATGTTGAAGGCCCTACTGAAATCTAGGTAGGCCACATTCACCACTTCCATCCTAATCTAATTCTCAGGTCACCCAGTCAAAGATTTATTTGACATGACCTCCCTTCAGTGAATCCATCCTGCCTCAGATCTTATACGTCAATGGATTACTGAGTGTTTTATGTTTTGTGCATTTGTTTATCTGGCTATGCTCTTGTGATAACTATTCCATGTTAGTGTTGCACCAGTTGTTTGCACTATTTGTTGGATATCAGTGTGTTTATCACCTATTGTTTCTGCTTTGGCTGTAGACAAACAAAAGGAAAATTCAATAAACTTTTTTATGATAAAAAAAAAGTCAATGGATTCAGGATATTCCACAATCATTTCCTTCAATAGTAATTCCATTAACTTCCCCACCATTGCAGTCAGACTGACTGATCTGTAGTTGCCAGCCTCCTCCCTGTTACCACTTTTGTGAAGCGGGACTACTTCTGCCCTCCTCCAGTCTTCCGGGACCACTTCTGTCTTCAGTGTGTGGTTGAACAGGACTGTCAGAGGTGCAGCCAGCACCTCTTTGCGCTCACTCCATATCCATGGTTGTATCCTGTCTAGTTCCATTGCCTTGTTTACTTTCAGATTTGCAAGTGCCTTCAGGACTCTCTCCTCTGTAAATGGAGTACTGTCCACCTCCCTTCCTTCGATGCCTGTATCACTTATCTGTGGTCCCTCTTTTTCCCTTTCCTCTGTGAACACTGAACAACAGTATTTGTTCAGGATGTCTGCTTTTTTCCTTGTCTCCTTCCACACACTCTCCCCTTCCTTCCTTTCTTAGCTTTACAATCCCTCCCCTTGTTTTTCTCCTTTCACTTACATACCTGGAAAATACCTTGTCCCCTTTCTTTACTGCCTGAGCTCTTTTCTCCTCCGTTTGTGCTTTTGCATTCCTGACTGCTTTCCCTGCCTCCCTCTGCTTTTTCTGACACACCTCCTTATCCTCCCCCCTCTGTGACTCCTTATTGGGCTTTTCCAGTCCAGTTTTCTAAACTCTGGAACTCCTTGCCTCAACACTGCATAGATGCTGTTAGTCATGCTAATTTTACAAAAGGTTTCTTAAACTACTTACAATCGCAAACTATATGTAAATGTTTTAAAGAATGTATTTTGTCTTGTAAGTTGTGTTTCTGTATTTTATTGTTTATGTCAACTAAGCCTTACTTGTTGAGGCTCCAGGTCATTCCTGTAAACAGGTCGCGGCCCAGTGTGCTTACCTGGTAAATAAAGTGAACTGAATTGAATTACACCACCTGAATGCTAATTTGTTTGCCCTTACCTTCCCAGCCACCTCTTTTGAGAACCATAGTGGTCTCTTTTTCTTCTTGCTTTTGCTTACCTGCCTGACACAGAGGTTTATTGCTTTACTATCCCTGCTTTCAGTTTCACCCTCTACTCCACCCAAGTCCTCTCCCTCTGCCAGGGCATCCCTGAGGCATTCCCCCATATTTGTAACAAAGGCACTCCTGAAGTCCAGGGCCCTCACCTTTGTGTGGTTCACTTCTGCCACAGTTCATATACTGCACCACACTGTATGGTGACCACTGGTCCTCAGGTGGCCACCTACCTGCAACACTGTCCCTGTTGATGAGTACAAGGTCCAGTATTTCTCCCTTATGAGTGGGCTCCTTTACTAGTCATGTGTGGAACACCCCCTGCACTGAGTCTAGAATGTCCCTGCTTCTAGCTGAAGCTGCAGCTGGGATGCTGCAATCCATATCCTGCAGACTGAAGTCCCCCACCAGCAGCACCTTCCCTTTTTTCACCATCTTTTGGATGGCTTCCACCAGAACCTTAGCCACTCCCCCCCCAATGCTGGAGGTCTGTAGATCATGCCAGTACAAATAGTGGCTCCAATCTCCCACCCTTCCTGTGTTCCCTGTACCTCTGTCGCTTTTATGCTAGCCCTCACATAAAGACCCACTCCTCCCCCTTTCTTACCTACTCTGTCCTTCTTGGACAGAGTATTTGCCTAATATGGCTATATCCCAGTCATGGTTCTCACCATGACTCGGTAATGGCAACAATGTCCAGGTCAGCCTCTGCCATAATGGCAATTAGGTCCAGGATTTTATTTCCCAGACTTCGAGCATTTGCACACATGGCCTTCCAAATTCTGCTATCACCCTGCTTCTCAACCCCCTCCTTTTTCATTTTGCCTCCTTTTCTTATCCCCGCTGCCCTCATTCCCATTCTTCATCATTTCTACCATTCTGTTTTTCTTTTTATCAGGTACCTTTGGGGATGTGCCTACCTTGTGGCTCTCCCTACTACTTCAGCTTGCAGAGGTGGATAGTTTATATCTCCCTGCTTCATTCCGCCCCCCCCCCAACTCAGCTAGTTTAAATGCTCGCCAACGTAGCATCTCTGAGATACTGCTAGTACCTAAGGCAAGAGAGGGTAAAACCTCAGCAATAAGAAAGGCAAATGCATGGCTTAGTCACCGGGCCAGGAAAGAAAACTTTGTGTTCCAGAGAAATTATTAGATTTAAATTTGCCTCAGACATCTATAAAAGGGATGGGCTGCATCTTAACTACAGGGGGCTAAAGTATTAGTGGACAGGATAAATTTCCAAATAAGTAAATTTTTAAACTAAGAGCCAAGGGAATGGGGATATGAGTCTTGATGAAACAGATCATGGAGAAGCATAAGTGAAAGGTTTACTGCACTAGCTTATACCCAAGCCAGAAAAACTAAAGTGTAAAGATAAAAAACGAAATCTGAATGGACATGTGTGTTGTGCAACACTAGGAGCATGAACAATAAAATCAAAGAACTGTAGGCTATGTTGGCTAAAGAGGACACTAATGTCTTCAGTATCACTGAGACCTGGTGGTCATACATGGAGTCACACCCAAACAAGATGCCACATACAATGGGCCCAATTCTCAAAGCTCTCGGCAGGGCGCAAGGAGCTTGCACCACAAAGAATGGTGCAAAGTGCCTCTTGCCCCAAAAGATGTGCCGGGAGCTATTCACAAAGGCAGTCTGCAGCAACCACAGGCTGCCTGCCCCACACTGGGCTTGCACTGCCTGTGCACCCCAAAATGGTCTGCGACATGGGGTCAGGGGATATACAGCAGATGCAGGTTGCCACATCCCTGAATGTCCAATTTTCAAAACTCAACCCGAGAGAGAATTTCTAAGTACCCTTAGAAACATCCCTTTGGGAGAATTTGACACAGTGCTCCAGTGTGTAGTGGTCCCCTTCCCAAGCCCCAATCCCCGACTTCATTATTAGTGAAACGATTATATTTCCTGGTGGTCTAGTAGCCCCCCACCCCAATCCCTGCTGTCATCGAAAATTAAATAATATTGCAGAATTCCTCTCCTGGTGGTCTAGTGGCCCAAAACCCTGATCCCTGCTGTCGTCAAAAATTAAGTAATATTTAAGAATTCTTCTCTTGGAGGTCTAGTGGCCCCCCCACCTAGATTGCCTCTGTTGCCAAATATTAAATAATACTTACAAATTCCCCTCCTAGTGGTCTAGTGGCCCCCCCAACCCCAATCCCCACTGCCACTGAATATTAAATAATATTTATGAAATCCCCTCCTGGAAGTCTAGTTGCCCCCACCCCAATCCCGCTGTTGCTGAATATTAAATAATATTTTCAAATTCCTCCTGGTGGTCTAGTGGCCCCCACCCAGATCCACTGTCGCTGAAAATGAAATAATATTTAAAATTCCCCACCTGGTGGTGTACTGCCCCACATGATCCTCCCCAACCCAAATGTAGCCAGCAACCTGCAGCCACCCCATCACCTCCACAGCTGACCACCAGACTGAACTGTTGAGTGAGTGCCCACTGTAGCAGTGTGTATGCCCATGATAAGCATGTACACTATACAGTTGTCACCACTGATAGTTCAGTCCAGTGACCAGCTGCAGAGGTGAGGGGTGGGTTGTGCTGGTCACCGGCTGTATTTTGGATTGGGGAGGGATTGGGGTGGGGGCCACTACACCACCAGGAGTAGAATTCTTAAATATTATTTAATTTTAGGTGACAGCAGGGATCAGGGAGGGGGTCACTAGACCACCAGGAGGGGAATTTGTAAATATTATTCAATTTTCAGGGATAGCTGGGATTGGGATGGGGTGCCACTAGACCACCATGAGGGGAATTCTGAAATATTTATTTACTTTTTGGCAACAGCGGGTATTGGGGTGGGAGGCCAATAGACCTCAAAGAGGGAAATTCTGATACATTTATTTACTTTTCAGTGATAGCAGGAATCAGGGTGGGAGGCCACTAGACTACCAGAAAGGGAATTCTGAAATATTTATTTACTTTTTGGTGACAGCGCTGATTAGGGTGGGGGGCCACTAGACCTCCAGGGGGTGAATTCTGAAATATTTATTTACTTTTCAGCAACAGCAGGGATAGGGGAGGGGGACCACTAGGCCACTAGGGTGAGTGGTGTATGGCTTCCCTGTGGCTTGTGGCACACCCTCTGTTTGGCACCTGGCCACAATTTTTGCAAACAGCAGGATTTTGCCATGGGGACCCTGCCTGATAGAGAATCAGTCGCAGCGTCCCTGGCATACGGAGCTTCAGCACAAGATGCTGTCTGCTTCAGCTTGTACCAATCTATGCCCCCTTTGAGAATCGAGCCCAATATCTTTGGCAGAGACAGAGTCAGGAAAAGGGGGAGAGGAGAAGCAGTTTACATCAAAGACTACATGGAGGAAGAAGAACAAATGGATAAGGTAGGGTAGGGGCATGGAACAATGGGCTTAAAAATTAAAGACAATTATAAAAATAAATGTCTTTATTTGGGTTCATGTTACTGGTCCCAAAATCAAATCACTGTATCTGACAATCTGATGTTGAAAGACATCTCATTTGTTAGCGAAACTGGGGAGCGTGGTCTTCCTGAGGGATCTTAACCTGCCAGAAAATCAACTGGGAAACAGTGGAACACAAGACTTGGTTTAGAAAAAAAGATTTCCTCAGTATAATGGGGGATAACAACCTTAAACAGCAAATGAAATCAGGAACAAAAGGTAGCAACATACTTGATATTGTGGTATCTTATACAGATGTAAAACAGTGTGCAACCAAGAACCCACTAGGTAATAGTGACTACAGTATGGTGGAATTTAAAATTAAAAGGAGGTTGGTAACTAAGAGGGAAGCAACAAAAAGAAATTTTAAAAGCAGACTTTGGTGGGATGACTACTGAGCTTGTGAAATGGATTTGGGAAAGCAAATTTTGGGGTAAAGGAACTAATGAAATAATGGACTCAGCTTAAGTAAAGATTAAAAGTATGGAGTAAAATACATTCCGCTGTCTATAAAATATAACAGCAAGGGCAGGGTACAAGCTTGCTAAATTCTAACACTGAAAGGAAAATAAATAAGAAGAAACTATTTAAACAAGCCAAAAGAAGTAACACTAAACAAAAAAACAATGGGAGGAGTTCAGACAAAGAGGACTGCAAGTTTGATATTAAAAAACAAAACCAGAATGGAAAATCAAATAGCAGTTGGGCAAGGTAACCCAAAATCTTTTATAACTATATAATGTATGGGAGAGGCTAACTAAATTCACACACTTTACAACGTTGTTATACCATCGATATGACATCAGATTGTTGTTCTACCCTCTTCACTGTGTCATATCGATGGTATAAACGTTCACTCTGTGTAACATTCTGTGCTGTGAATTCAACACAAGCTGGTGTCCATACACTATAAAAGCAAAGGATGGTCTTCAACTAACAACCACATTTCTTGAGGTTACTATGACAACAGTAAACCTCTCGAGCTCGCTTTTCGGGGTTTACAATGTCATGACATCCTCTCAAAGTGATTACAGCATGGTTATTACCCAAAGACCATCCATTATCCTCACATAAGGTCAACAAAGGCTATGTCCAGTAATGGGCCATTATTGGAGAACAATATACTAGTGAGTGCAGATATGGCTAACATTCTGAAGACTTTTTTTGCTTCATGCTCAGTGCACCATACACTGGAAATAAAAATCAGTCACATGGGGTTGGCAGACTATAGTTATAAATAAAAGCATGGTAGAGGTTAGGCTAAAAAACCTAAATCCAAAATTGACTGGCCCAAACGACATCCACCCATGGGTATTAAAGGAATTAGTACAGGGCCTTTCAGATCCAATTAGGATATTAAATGAAATAGGTATGGCTGAGGGGATAGTTCCAAGTGATTAGGCAGAGGCAGTTATAGTTAGAGACCTGTGTTTTTCTTAAATAAGAAATAACAAGAAATTCAAGGTATAAAAAGAAAAAAAACAAAAACAAGCACATAAAAAAAGTAAACAAAAAATACTTTTTTGGCAAAAACTAAATAAATGATTGCAGCAGTTGTTTGGGCTCCATTGTTACCACAGAGACAGTCTGCTGCAAGAAAGTGGCAGCGGAATTGTCTGATTCACAAAACCTTTCAAGACCATAGAATAATATTGCTTAATACAATACAAATCCTCATTTTCCCCCACTCCCCACACCCTTACTTGCCTCACCTCACACTAGTTCTATTATTTTTACTGTTTGAACTGTGATTTTATTCCTGGTGCAACTTTGCTTGGCTTCATTGCATATCTATTTTCCTAATTTTGCTTAGCCTCAGGATGTACATATTTTCTAAAACCCTGTATCAAGTGTATCATCTATTTCTTTTGCCTTTCTACTCATGTGTATTATGTATTACCTCCTTTTTACTTGTGTACTGTGTAACTGTCCTATGCCTTACTGTTGTTACATTTAACTGTGTGCCACAGTATGTGGCCCGGGTTGTACCTGAAAATGGTCCCTGGGATCAGTGCACCCTACCAGGTTATCAAAGTCATAAATTGGTCTCTCCAAAGAAGTGCTACAATGGTTTGAGAGTTATCTTGTGTGCCGGTTCCAACAAGTCAGGATTGCCAATACCACCACGAATCGAAAGCCAGTTCTCTCAGGCGTACCACAGGGCTCCATCCTGGAACCATTACTGTTTAGTCTATTCATGAATAATCTTCCTAATGCCTGTCACCAGAGAATGTTACTTTATGCAGATGATGCTGTCATCTTTCCCAGTCAAAAGGACCCTAAACTCATTGAGCTTCAACTACAGCTTGACATTGTACAGGTTGAAGAATGGTTCAGTGCCCACAAGTTGATCCTGAACCTCAGAAAAACCAAGGTCATGCTATTCAGCAGTGTGCGTAGCAAGCATAAAGCCCATTCCCTCACCATCCGGAACAGATCTGGCACCCAGCTCAAGCGAGTCAAGCTTTTCAAATACCTTGGGATCATGTTGGATAACTTCCTCTCCTACACACAACACATCAAGAATGTTGCCAAGACTGTAAACATTTGAGTTGGAATACTACATAGGCACAAGCATTGTATGACTACAGATGTTCTGCGGCGCTGGCAATCCACAACTCAGTAACCTCCGCTATTGACTACGGTCAGCCATCTATGGCTCTGCCTCCCTACTGCCCTCCATAGGATAACGGTGGCACTCAACAAAGCCTGTAGACTACTTGTTGGCACTGCCCATCTTACTCACATGTGAACTATATGTCCAATCTGGATGGCTCCCACTCCTTAGCAGGATCTGGTATCAGACCTGCCTGCTAACAAAAAATGCACTCCTGGGCCTCATGCCACCAGGTGTAGAAAAGCTTCTAAACACACACAGGACCACTCAGCACACCCGTAACACCATCAATCAAACCTTCTAGGTTCCCAGATGTCATACTTCAATGGGACAAAGATAATTTGCCAACAGGGCTCCACATTGGTTCAATGCTCTCAACCAGGCTATCCTGACTACTCCCAAAATTGGCCCCTTCAAACGGTTGCTCCGGTTATACCTCTCCTCTTCTAGTAGCTGCAACTGTTTCACTTAGTGCTCCACCTCACCTTAAAACCCCAGAATTTCCTGCTCCTCTCCTATAAATTTCTGCTATCTAGTCCACCTTTCATACCCCTCTGCTACCCCCCGCTACACTCACCCCCATCATCGCCAACACCAGCACTTATTGCATCCCTGTCCCCTACTCCTACCCTACTAGCACTTCTCAATCCCTCCTCCCTCATTGACAATGACCTTCTAGCCTGCCCACCCCACTGGGACTACCCTCCCTATGGCCCCTCCCTCCCATATGCCATCTCATCTAGTCTTCCAATGCACTGCTAAGTCCTCAGTCTGAACTGTCCTCTCTACATCAATCACTAGTTTAAGCTGTACTCCTACCTTACCTGTGTAGTCTCATATAATGTATAATGATGTTCACCCTTGTTTGTTCCCTACCTTCATTGTAACTACTCTATAATTTTTTTATATATGTTTGCCCTGTTTGTCTGCCTACAATTTGATGTGGAACCTTTGTAAACAAGCTGTTCTTGCTCAAAGGTGTTTAATCCGAGAATTAAAAAATTAAAAAAAAAAGATATCTTATGAATGTAAATGTGATAGCAAGAAATAAAACTACATTTTCAATGAATAAAAAGAAATAACACAAAATTCCAGAAAAATAAAAGGAAATGTTATAAAAAACAAAAAGAATTTCACGGGGTTCTAGTTTTAGTGCCAATATACAAAAACAAAGACACCAAAAAGGAAAAGGAAATTACAGACTAGTGAGCCTTACATATCTGGTAGCAAAAATCTTAGAAAAAATACTTAGAGATTAGACTAAGAACTACTTAGATCAAAACAATCTGGTGGATATAACTCTATATGGATTTAAAAAAGGACAGATCATGTGTTACAGTTTGATCAAATTTTTTGAGCCCTTCAGTAAGGCTATGGAGAGGGGTATAACAGTGGATGTTGTTTATATGGACTATAGCAAGGCATCTCATACTGTCCGTCATTATGAGTTATTTCAGTAACTAGACAGTCTTGGTATGAAACAAAATATAACCAGTTGGATAAATAGCTCACTAACTGGTAGACATCAGAGAGTCAGAGTAAATGGTTATATGTCTGATTGGGTGTCCATGACCAGTAGGGTTCCTCAGGGCTCTGTATTAAGGCCAACTCTCTTTAGCATCTATGTGAGTGATATGCAGAGTATAAATTGTAACTGAATCACCAAATGTGCGGATGACATCAAAACTGGCTATCAGGTGGACTCACAAGGGGGTACCCATAAACTGCAGCAGGAGCTGGCTATGTTGTACATCTGGGTACTGAGAGCAAAACTGTCATTCAGTCCTGAAAAATGCATAGTATTGCACTTTAGAGAAAATAACACTAGATCAGAAAACACAATAAATGGGAATAAACTAAAAGTAAGCAACTGTTAGAAAGATCTAGCAGTGCTGGTTGAAGACACCCTAAAGCAGAAACTGCAGTGTGATAGTGTCATCAAAAAGTGCAATAGAATTCTTGCATGCATAAGAAGAAACTTTGTCAGTCGAGATAGGGGGGTAATTGTGCCATTGTACAGGGTACTGGTTAGGCCACACATGGAGTACTGTGGTCAGTTCTGGAGCCCACAGAGCAAGACAGAGATAGCAAGAATGGAGGAGGTACAGAGAAGAGCAAATAGAATGATTAGCGATCTCAAATGGATGGATTACAGTACTAGGTTGGATAACTTGAATTTGTTTTTGCTTAAAAGGAGAAGGTTGAGGGGTGAAATGATAATTGTTTTCAAGGCATTTGGGGATACTAATCTGCAGAAATGTTTAAGTCTTCATACCACGCAGGTGATCAGAATCTAAGGAGGCATGGTTACCAATTAAGAGGAGAACTGCTCAAAACAGAGGAGAAAGTGGCTTAAGCAGAGGGTTATGGAGGTCTGGAATGGATTGCCCAGAGACATTGTGGGTAGTGCTAATCTGGAAGCCTTTAAAATGAACCTAGAAAGAAATATGGAGGGAATGTCACATTTGTTTCCATAAACCGCTGTGTAGGTGACAGACAATTTAGAAGGGCTTTTACCTACTTTTGTCTAAAATATGTAACTACTGGCTGATCTTGTGGCTGTGTTGCACACCCTGGTTACATCTAGTCTGGACTACCATAACGCTCTATACCTTGAGTTATCCATGAACTTGATGCTTTGCTTGCAGCTGGTCCAGAATGAAGCAACCTGACTGGGGCTGGAATATCTCAGTTTGAGCATATCATGCCGGTTCTCCATGTTCTGCACTGACTGCCAGGGCATTGGTGTATCATCTTTATGGTGTGCTTGTAGACCTACAGGGTCCTGCAAAGTCTGGGTCCAGGTTATCTGAAAGACCTCCTGACTCCATACACTCCTGGCTACCCAATCCAGTCAGCACAGGCAAGCTTCGACTCTATACCCAGATCTAGACTAAAGTCCTCTGTGGATCGGGCATTCAGTGTGGCAGCCCTGATTTTACAGAACGTCCTTCCCTCGGAAGTGAGAGGTTCTCCTCGCTGGACCTTCTTTAAATCATATTTATAAATTAATTTGTTATTCACGAGTTTTGGGTCTGTTACTGCCTTTTCACATTTTTTTAACTATACTAATATATTAATGTATGTTAATTTTTGATAATTGCTTTTAAAACTGAACATTTTGTTATGAACAGTAAGGCACTCAGAGCCCCCTGGATTGGGCACCATACAAATATAATTGCCATGCCGTTGCCTTGCCTTTTATGCAGCTTGCCTGCCCATGTATTTTAGTCACAGTGATTTATTTCTAACAACAGGGAGAACCCAGGCTTTAAAATGGGTAAATTATTTATTTATTTATTTTATTTCTTGAATTTTGTTGACCGGGTAGGCCCACTGGGCCCCGGAGGTCCCTTTTTCAGGGGCGACCCGGGGGTAAAAATAACATATAAGTAACAGAACAGTACAAGTTGATAGATGACATATTGTGTTACAGAGCTGGATTACATAGGGTTACAATCAGAGTAGGAAGAGTTGGAACATACAGTCAGAGAGACCTCCAGAGTAGGAAATAAAACAACATGTTGCATGCACATAAACAAGAAGATCTAGGGAGAGCATGGGACAACAGCTACGTTGCTAGGAGTCAGGTCACCTTCCTAAGAGGATCAGGGGTGACGTGAGGTCAGGTCCTAAGGCATTGGCAAGTACTCCCTGTTGAGCAGGTGGGCTTTGAGTTTGGACCGAAGCAGGGGCCTGACCTGCCTCCCTTACCTCCTGTGGGAGGTTGTTCCAGCTGGAAGGGCTGTGAACGAAGGATCTGGACCCAGCTTTAGTCCTTGTTTTAGGAACCAGGAGGAGAGTTTGTCCTGAGTTGCGGAGGCTCCTATGAATGGACTCTGACCATGATTAGCCCTTTGAGGCTAGGGGAGAGAGGGCCCAGTAACTTTGAAGCCAGGCAAGAGTTGGGTAGATGAGGCGGGCTTCCAGTGGCGGCCACCTGAGCCTGGCCTGGGCCTCACAGTGGTGTGTTCTAGGGTGGGACATTGTGGCAAACCGAGCGATCTTGTTGTATAAGGTCTGGAGCCGGCTTAGTTCAGAGAGGCCACACCATGTAGAATGGAGGCTGCATAGGTGAGCTTAGGGATTAGGACGCTGGTTGCAATGGCAACCCCACAGGGATAATCTGGTCCTTTAATCTATAGAGGATGCCGGTTCACATGGATGGCTTTGGTGAGTTGGTCCATGTGATTTTTAGGAGAAGCCCTAGTCAATGGTTAGACCGAGTACGTCGTGTGGTAACCACCTCGAGTTTGTCTCCCTCTGGACTGCAGTTGAAGGAGCATTGAACGCTCAGATGCCAGGGATCTGGGCCCAAACAGCATCGTCTTGGTTTTGCCGGTGTTTAATACCATTTTGTTCAATGTGAGCCAGTCCTCCATCTGAAGGATGTCCTCTGAGGGCAATCTTCAATTCCTTTACATCAGGAGGCTCAGTAAATGACAGCATAGATCCGCATATTGGATGGCGCTGCTGCTCCCACAGTGTAAGTGCAGGTCATTTATGAACAGGGTGAAGAGAAGGGGGCCGAGTATTGACCCCTGTGGTACACCCTCTTTGAGCGGTGCGGTCTGTGAAACATTGTCCCTCCACCTGACCCTCTGGGTTCGGTCAGTGAGGTAATTCTCAAACCAACCTAGTGCATGGGTGTCCAGGCCTATAGCGCTCATTTTATGCAAGAGGAGATTATGATTTACCAAGTCAAAAGCTTTGGAGAGGTCAATAAATACCGTGCCTGTACTGGCCCCTGAATCAGTATTGCACAGGACATCCGCTGAGAATTTGGTTAGGGCAGTATCTGTCCCATGCTTGGCTCTGAAGCCGTGCTGAGATGAGGAGATTACCTGGTGTGTTTCCAAGTACTTGAAGAGTTGGGAGTATGACTAGCTTCTCCTGTATTTTCGCTATTGCAGACAGCAAGGAAATAGGCCTATAGTTCCCTATAGGCTCAGTGAGCCCTCCTTGTGAATGGGAATCACTATGGCCTGTTTCCATGGTTCGGGGACCAACCCATCCAAGAAGGACCGGTTTATCAGCCAGGTTAGTGGCTTCGCTAGAGCTGGGGCCCCTTCCTTAAGGATTCTTGGCTGGATCCCATCAGGGCCTCCAGTGCCTCTCGCCTGTAGGGATTTAAGGATAAGCAGAACTTCCTTTACCTTAACCATCCGCAGATGAAACTGTGGGCGGTCAAGTTCACGGGGCAGAGGCTCATATGGCTTATGCCCGTTGTCTATGTGCCCCACCTTGTATGCATCCAGATTTGTAAAGTAGGCTTTAGGGCCTCTACGATGCAGGCCCCTCATCAAGTATCATGCCTGCTCACCAGGATAGGGCCGGTTGTGATTTTTTGTGACCCTTTAGGAGTTCATTAATATGTGACCAGAAGAACCTAGGGTTTCCCAGGTTAGTTTTTGAGATAAGAGATATAATCTTTCTTAGCTTTTTATGTTCTGTTTGCATTGGTTTCTCAGGGCTCTGTATCTGACTAAGTCCTCAGGAAGATTAGTTCTCCTGCACTTTTTCCAAGCTTTGTCCCGGGTGGTCATCTGGGCTTTTAGGTGGGAGAGATCCATTATAGCAGTTCCTTAACCCTGTGGGTTTTCATAGGGGCTACAAGGTCGGTGTGATACCAGTTAGGGTGGTTTGGAAAAATTTGACAGCTTCCCTCCAGGTTGGGTAGAAGTCTTATGGGGTTCCAGTCAATGCCATTTAGGTAGCCAATGAACTGGTCCGGATGGAAGTAGAGTAGTCCTAGCAGTGATAATTCGGTAGGGACTTTAATCCCATTATTCTTCCATATGGCAAATATCGGTGAGTGGTCATAAGGCATCTGCCAGAGTCCCAGCCAACTTTCACGTTACTTGGGGATGAGGTCAGGACCCAGTCTATTTGGAATGTCTCCCTGATTTGTAGTTCAATCTGGTTGGGAGGAGATAATTTGAGCAAGGTGGGAGTCGTGTAAGACTCCGTTTATTTGGACTTAGCCTCTTGTGCCCAGTTTAGGTTGAAGTCACCCAATAGGATAATCTCCGGCCTGAGTCCACCACAGGGCTCTTCAGGGAGCAAATCAAGGGAGCCGAGGGCATTGGTTGGGGGCTGTATATACAGCCAATAGTAGGTGTTTAGCCCCACCTAATGTGACCTTCAGAAAAACTGCTTCTGAGTCCAGGGACAAGTCAAGGGGCTGCCTAACTAACGAGGCTGAGATAGTGTCTTTAACGTAAATTAGTACTCCACCCCTCTTTCGAGGGCTGTCCTTTCTAAAAGGGTGTAGCGGGGACTGCAATCTCGTGATCCAGAATGTGGGGTTTAGCCAGGTCTCCGAGACTGCGAGTAAGTCCGGTTTGTACACAGCCAGCCATGCTTGTACCTCCTGGATCTTTGGCCTCCAGGCTGGATGTTCATGTGGACCAGCCGCAGACCCTTAGCTCCATCCCAGGCCTTATCCATTGGGGAGGAGATAGATGCATTCAATGTCCCTGGTCCAGGGTTAGGTTGGATGTCCCCGGCCAGTAGGAGTAAGGCAGCGAGAGAGCTAAGGAGAGAGAGGGTAGGGGGAGGTAGCGCCAGCTTAACCTGCCATAGGGTCGGGCTCCTGGTACAGAGAAGGACTCTGAAGAGGACCCCCTTCCTAGAGAATTCATGGGCAGCTAGGAGAAGGATGTTAATCCTTGGCGAAGGGCATAAAGTGCCTCGCCATATCTCTCTGACCCCTCGTGTGTGTCGGGGGCTGAAAGCATTTCTGATTAGGTATCGGTCCCAAGTTGAGCCAGAATGTAGATTATGGACAGGATAATACCATTGTTCCAATGAACGGGGTACATGATGTTTCCCTGTCTGTATCTGGTAAGGGTTTAATAATCAATTCAGTAAGGAGTTAATCAATTCACCACGAGTCTGTATTTGCATTGATCTGGTAAGGATACTTAGGTGCAGACAGGATGCAGGAGATCATGTAGCATCGGCTTAGCTAGTAGCAGCAGACTAAAGGATTTGAGCTGACAACACAGTTGACTTAAATTAAGTATACAGCATTAACAGGGCTAACAGGTTGAGTTCACAGGTACAGAAACCTTGTGATGTATGCAGCAGTACCCTAAATCAAAGATTATATTGGCCTTTGGAGAAGTCAGTTGAAACAAAATGCAGAGGATATATATGATGCAGCTGGAGAGAGTCTAAGTCAAGTAAAAAAAAAAAAAAAAAAAAAAAAACATTTGTTGGGTCTTTTGGCTAAATGACATATGAACATAACTAGGCACATGCTAGGCACATAAATTAATGCCAGCACTGCAAGTGCCTGGGAAACCCAAATGGGCATTTGGATCTACCACAACTGTCTGACAGTCAATCAAGTGTTTTGGAACCAACGGCAGTATGTGGAGGGCTTTGATAGTGTGTGATCTGCCCCCACTACCTACCTGTGGGAAAAAGAAGCCACTAGCCAGGTTACTGCAGCATGCTGTTCAGGAGCAGAATTTCAGCAGCAGGTCAAAGGCTCCAGTTATTTGAAGGCAAATTTACTTACAACAGTGCTAGTCCACTGCCTTCCAACTCTACCTCACAATGAATATATTATTCCTTCTCACTGCAGCTCTACTGCCTCCCCACCTCCTGACTCTGCCCAGGCCCTGTCACATAGCTCCTTCCTGCAGTCCTTACTGCCTGCTTCCTAACTCAGCCTGAGACATCCCTGGTATTTACCAATAACCCTACCACTCCTTGACCAGCACCAAACAGTCCCTGGTGTCCAGTGGTACCTACCTCCATCTACTTAACTGGTACTGAGCAGTTCTTGGTGTCCTAGTGGTACCCTTCACTCTTCACAATAAGTACTGAGCACTCCTGGTGGCCAGCAGTACCTACCCTTTCCCGATTAATACATCACAGTGTATGATAGATATCAGACTGTTTGGCTCTCCCTCTTCCACTGTCCTACCTATCACTCAATTCCCACAATTGCATCAGGAAGCACAGGTATACTCGTATCCTGGCCCAAATGATCCTGTTGTGACTGAGAGGGTTGCCCAACGTTATCATAGATTCTCAGCACTGGCTTCACAGTGTTGATTGCTTGATGTCTGCAGCCAAGGTAAAGGGCATCTGCAAAGAGATATAGATAGACAAAGGGCCTGATCTACTTAGCTGATCAGGATATTCTAGATTTGAACATATCCCAGCCATAACATACCCCATTTCTGATGCCTGTCCATACAGGATGGCATTCACATCTCCTTCCCACCACACTACGCTAGTGGAGCTTCACATGGGGGAAGGGGGCGGCACAAGTGAAAGGACCTGTGCTAGATGCTAGGCATCCAAAGGGATGCCCAGACTGGCTTGCCAGAAAATCCTTGACACTACTTGGAGCAGGGGCCGGTGGGATACAACAGTCCTACATGGACTAATGTATCCCATTGGAAAAGGACAGTTTATCCAAATATCCCCAGCCAGTGCCAATATGGCCACCAGCCCACCATGGAGGTCGAAGGCTGGTGGAGGGATACAAATCAGACCCCACAAAACACATAGTGATGGAGTGGAGGGCAGTGGAGCAGCTAATTCAGCCACTAAGGCTGTATATCCTGGACCCCTCCACCATCTCTCCACAACCTGGAGTTCAGTTTCACTGAGTGATGTTAGGCAGCCTGTACTTTTCTCACCCCATTCCCACACACCACAGATCTTCAGCTGGCACTGGGGGAAACCTGGGTTCCATAACTGAGAAGCATACCAAGGGACCTTATATAAGGAAAATATAGGACTATTTTAAAATAAATGATATAGTACAAGTTTCTTTAGCAGGACAGCCAAGTGGAAAACAAATCGTCCCACTTAAGCGACCATCTCAGCAAAGTGAAGTTGACTTTTGGTGGGAAAGGAGGGGAGTGAGGTAAAGTACAGTGCTGAATGGGTCAGGAAAGTGCTGATTAACAGAACAGTTCAGGAGTGTGCTGACTGACAGAACAGGTCAGGAAATTGTGCTCGTGTCTTTTATTTATTATGCTTGTGTTTTGTGCTCATGCTTTTAAATTATATGTACTTTAACACTATATGGTACTGCAGGCTACTGCCTTGTAGTGCTCATAGTGCTTAAAGCACTGTATACACTTTTGGGTCCTGGTTGTCTTCCTCTTGCATCAAAATTGCTGCCTTCTCAGTGAGGAATGAGAACAACGAAGTGGATGGAGCTTCATCTTCTACTTCTTAATGTTCTTGTGGAAATGCAGACAATGCTGATGATGCAGATGGGGTTCCATGTCATAACAGCGACTGCCAAAAGGTATAGCCATTATGCGAAGTCAGAGCACTGAAAATCAATTTTGGTGCTCTGATTCCCCAGCGCACAACAAAATAGCACCAGGGACTTACATTTTTACATTTATGTGGTGGGATGTCCCTCAGCACCTTCCAACTTATGGATTCTCAACTCGGGGGCAAACATAAAAATAACGTTTGGGCCTGGCACAACAAAACAAACCTGCACCCAGCACCCCACCCACCAAAGCTGCAAACCGACCCACTACACCATGGGGCCAGCTCGACAGCCTACTGCAGTGCCACCACTCACAACCTCCCGCCTCACTGGACATGCTCGCCCCACTCCACCGTCCGCCACTTACCTGTAGTGACTTCCTGTTGCTATAGTTGCCCACCCAACCCATCCAGTCTCTGTAGGTGCCCGGTCACCCCGTACCATGTGCGGCAATTGAGTTACTATTTCGGCAGTCGCTCAATCGCGGTTGCCCACATCACTGGATACCTGCAATTGGTGCTGATCGAGTTGCTGCTTGGAAGAAGTCAGTTATTGTTTTTTTGACATTTCTCCTTAACTGCTTGAGCCTGTATGGTGTATTCTACATTGAAAAGCTGTTCCTAGGTAGAGGTCTGTCAGTGTCTGTGTCTACCCCTTTAAGCACTTTAACCACAGCATTCACAAGCTCTCTGTCTGTAAGTTCTCCCACTGTTGGTTTATGAACATCCATGTCCACAAAGTCAACAAAAGCTGCATCATCCATGAAGGCAGGGATCATGACATTTTTGTGCCCAGTCACATTGTTTATCTGTTCAGTGGGTAGTGTAGTTGCATCACAGTTAAATCCTGCTTTAGCGAAGCAGTTCTCAATTGTGCTTTCCTTCACTGCTCCCCAGGCTCTGTGCAGCATATAAATTGCATCCAACAGATTCACTTTACAGGCGATTTCTTCCCCTCATCAATGGACTGCAAGATTTTGCCAGAATGTATGACTGGTAGTGCCCTTTAACATTTCTGATACCCCATATCCATAGGTTGCAAGATGCTGGTAGTATTGGAAGAAAACCAGTTCTATAAATTTAAGCCTTTAGATGACAGTGAGCTTGTTGGATTGTTCAGCGCTCTTCAACGCATAAAATGCAATCTACCAAAGTGAGCTCATTTCTTGGCAGAGACATAACTGAAAATGTCAGGGCAGACAACAAAATTTCATCTCCTAGCACTCTCAGCATGCTACGTCCACAGCTCACAGATGCAATTTTACACTGTTTTAAACTGTTTGCAGCTGATTGAAGGCAATTACAGGATTACAGTATGCTGCTAAGGGTCAAAGTAATTGTCTGAATCAGCTGCAAATCTGCTGCTAGACATCTCACTAAAGCAGAGATCTAGTGAAGTTGTGTCTCATTTAAACTTTGACCACTACAGTACTTAAGATGGGAGCAAATCTGTTCCTGCTGAGACATCCCATATAACCAGGCATCCTGCTTAAGCGCATCCTACTTAAATGACTTGTACTCAAATACACCAAGGCCAGGATATTGGAAGCCTAACTGTCAAATGAAACAGGTTAGCACCTTACAAACTGTGCTGAGCATGCCAAAAGGAGGACTTGGCTAAATGTGCCATATTGGAAGCCCAGATAGCAGGTACTAACCAGTGTGTGAGATGTCCTAAAATATGCTACTGTGCCTATGCAATGCAGCTGACTGCTCTTGCATATAGGTGCACTGGCACATTATAAGGTTTGTAGAGGTTGTAAACAGCTCTTAGTGTGTCACTATTTAATGATACTTCAAACCTGGTCTTGTGAACAGTGCCACCTCCTACCCTCCCACCTCCCATAGTATGAAATATAAAGGCTCTGGTGGTCTAGTGCCGCCTGCTTCACTGATCACCCACCTGATATGAAATATGAAAGAGGCTGGTGTTCTAGTGTCCCCCACCCCAAGGATTACCCACCCAATATGAAAAATGAACAATCTCTGGTGACTTGTAGACCTCAATCTTACCACTGATCTTTTGCCCACCCACTCATGGCCCTTCATCTCCTCCCCAGCCCTCACTTGCCAAGTAGCCATGTTCCCAACCCCAGAGATGGTGGCCGGCACAGCCCCTCCACTCACCACTTCATCCAGATGCTACTTGAATAACAGGTTGCGAACAAGTGCCTACTATAGAAACAGCTTTTTTAACAGTAGGTGTCCACTTGTGCCCTGTCATTTAGACAGCAGCCAGTTGAGGTGGTGAATGGAGGAGCTGTGCTGGTCGTCATCTACAGACTGGGAACCATGGCTATTGGGTTAAGTGGAATGCCAGGGGGCAGGTGTTGGAGGGACATGAATGGGCGGTGGGTCATCAGTACGGGGGGCCACAAGCCATGATATACCTCCCCGACAGTGACACCAATACAGCAAACTACATCTATGCCAGCAACATCACCAGTTCACTGTATTGGTGCACCAGAAACCTGGGCACACTGTCTCCAAATCCTGCACCCCCTCCCCGAATCAACTCTGACTCAGAGTTGATTATATTTAGAGCGGGGGTGTGGGGGCAGATTTCCAGTATGGGGGGTTCAGGGGCAAAGCCCTCCAAGAGAAAAAGAGACTGGGGGCCCAATTCTAAAAAGCATGGTGCAACTCACGGGCATATGTGAGTTGCACCATGCGGCGCTATGCTGGGGACTCTGTGCCATATTCCAAGACAGGCAGGATCCCCGGCACCTATATCCTGTGACTTGCAGCAGCCACAGGCTAGCACCACAGGAATAGCATAATGAACCTGGGCGCCACAAGTCACAGTCCACAGATAACTGCTCCCCCTAGCCCCCCACCCCAAAACACCACCGTAAGTACCTGGAGGCATGGGGGGGGCTGGACGGGTGGCACTGGCTTTTGGGGGTGCTACGTGGAATGGACCCGGGGTCCTTGACATTCGGAGGTGAAGGACATGTCCATGCTGGAGACCGGCAATGTGCATGACATGGTGCTGTGGAGAGGGCATTCATCGATTGGCACAGATGGATGCCCCTTAGACCATCCCCTGGCTGGTTTAACTCTGCTGCACCATAGCGGTTCTAGGAATCATGTTGGTGGATTACAGTAGCCGCTTTTTTGGAATAGGGTGTAGTTGCTGCCATAACCCACCCGTGTGTTGTGCCGCAGTGGGTTGTGGGTGTAGTGGGTGGCTTAACCCACACTTGGCACAACCCGCATGCGGCATGTTGCAAGCCGTGACCTGGAATCCTGACTAGTGTAACGCATGGCGCAAGGTGCGTTTTGCACCATCAGGTTTGGCATGAATCACCTTGCACCAGGCATAATGCCCTTTGGAATCGGGCCATGGGAGTCCTTCAGGATTTATGTTGACTGCAACTTGCAGTCAACATAAATTCCATCACTGTGATGCCAGTCAACAAAATTGTTATCGAACTGGCATCATAGAGCCACAAACCACCAGAGACTGTATGTTTTTCATGCTGTGAAGGCAATCGGGGCACAGGGCATTTGACCACAAGATTCTGTCTTTTTACATATCGGGTGGGTGATTGGCAGGATGGGGAAACCACATGACTGCCTGGGACAGTTTGCAGGCAGCACTGATGGGACAGCATAAAGAACATTTGTGTCAGTTCTGTAAGGAGGCCTAATGGGGTGCAAATGACACCATAGCGTCTTAGTGCTATGCAATCATTTGCATTGGAAGGTATGAATATGCCAGATTGTTCCACAGGAACAGTCACCTTTAGCTTGCCTTAACAGCCTATTTGCTCCTACAAGCCCCATAGCTCCCTACTGGCCACATACCTCATGTGGCCAGCAAGAGGTTGTAGTTTGCAGGATCAATCAGAATACTGCTTGGTTCAGTTGGTTGGCATATTGGAATAAGTCATAAATACTCGCTCCATGTTACAGGTATGTTCCAACTGACTGTTAGCTCCAGGCACTAATTTACACCTGGAGCAAATGTTTTGTGGGCACCAACAGGACATTTTAGCCAGCCCACCGCAGCGGTAGCAGTACCTGCTGTGGAGCTGATGACCCATATTCAGGAGCAAATTAGGTACATCAGAGGGTTGGCCATGGGAGGTAGGATGTTCCATGGACAGGGGTGACGGTTGTGGATCCCCGGCAAATCAACAACACCCTGTAGAGGCTGGGTGTGCATCAGCCAGGGCAAGTCTTCGGTGAAGTGGCGATGGCAGACGTCTGTAGGTCAGGTGTGAAAGAACATCTGACCTGCTCTAACATCATTGCATGTCTGTGCCTCTGGGGAACCAATAGGAAAAAAACACTGGGCCAGCAGAACCGTGACAACCCCGAACCTCTGCACGAATGACACCCCAAGCACAAACCTCAGCTGGCATGGGGCCTCAAGGTGATATCGGTGTCTTCCCCCTCCCCCGGGGGGGATGCCCTCAGAAGGTGCCATGCTGTGGACCTCCCTAGTCTGGGATAGCCTGGGGGGATGCCAGATGTGAGCTCTAGGCACTGAGAGGGGGTAAATCCCCTACGCATTCCAGGAGCAAAAACATAGTTGAAAAAAAAATTATGTTTTGAATATTCCACCCTAGTGGAATTAAATAGACTCAAATATGCCATTTCCAATCATAATAAAAATATAAGAAAACAAAATTTAAGTTCACTTGAAGAGCAAAGGAATATACATAGTAAATTATCAGGAAATCCATACAAAAAATAGAAAAATAAAACTGAGGTACATGGACATCTGAAACAACCTGGGGCCCAGCTTAAGCTGCATACGACTCTGCCTAACCCAACATTATAGGGTTCATCGTCAACCCTAATGCCCCCAATATAAAGGAAGCTGGCCTTTGCTGTGAGAGACCCACTCCACAACAGTTGTAGGCACTCTATTATAATGCAATCTTATAAATGAGTTATGATAACTTACCTGGACTGGTAAAGGAGCCTCCTTAGGATGACTATTGAAGCAGATGGGTACCTTAAATTGAAAAATAAAATATTTAGACAACATCAAAAATCTGGAGGTCTATAAACGAAACAGGGTTATGAATATTGTAGTAAAAATAAAATACTTATCTAACAAGGAGACAGTGCAAAATCAGACCTGTTAAACAGGAAACAAATAAAGTTAGTTTAATTAAAAATAGGATCATTGTACAAATAAAACAGAAAATGAGAAAAGAGAAAATAAGACCTCGCTGGATGATGGGCTGACTCCTTGCAGGCCCCACACCTCCTGGTCAGGTATCCTGGTCAGGTATCCTCTCAGTTTTGAACTGTGCTCTGGGAAGAGGCAGACAGGTCCCCCAACCCTGCCATGAGGTGTGAACTATAGTGGTGTCTGGAGGAAGTACCTGTGGTGGGTGGTGATGGTTTTGGATAGGTTAAAGTGAAATTCAGGGTGACCAAGAGACTAAAACCTAATGAAAAAAACAGGGGAGGACACACATCATGAACCATATATAGAAATCAGCAAGACTCCAAACCAACAAATGTATGTACTGCAATCTGAACATATACAGCAGAGCCCCCCACACACACACACACACACACACACACACACACACACACACACACACACACCACCACCACCACCACTACCACTACCACTACAGCAAACAAGAACAAATGACCAAGAAAACAGTACAGCTACCTGTATTTTTATGGCTGCATTGGTGGAGCCATGCTGATGTATTGCTGTTACATAACACAAGAGGGAGTCTAGAAACACGTGACCGGATACCTAGACTGTGTCCTTCCATGGTGGAATCAAAGCACATGCAGTCCTCTCCATTCATCACAGTGCTGTTCCCTTCCCCACACTATTTTTGTTGCTCCATGCTCACTTCAGGATCACTTCTAGTTCCCCATTGCAGCAGAAAAGAAAAAAGAAAACTGACAGATCCATGTGTGCCCCACTGGTGTCTCCTTATGCAATTTAAAGTTTTATTTCCTTCCTCTATATTCGGGTACAGAAAAAAACTCGGGCATACACCTATCAGGTGAAAACGGGGTAGCAGTTCCCAATACAATGTCACAGAACAACAACAAAAAGACCGTGCTATCCATTAAATTAAAAGAGGTTCCCAAAATGAAGTAAAGTGCTCAAAAAAGTATTTTTTAAGTGGGCTAGCTACATAAACAGCATACAAATACCCCGACACTGATATTGCATTAGGAACCACTGCTCCGTTTTCACCTGATAGATGTGTCCCAGAGTTTTTTCTGTTTCAGTGGACTCCATGTGGAATTTGCCATCTGGCTGCACCACATCATCTCCTGCATCGTAGAACAAATCTTAAAGGTCAGCTTTTGAATACTATACATATGTTGATTTTTGTTTTTTGCTCCCATTGTATGTGATTGTTTGTTATTACAGTTTATTTTATACAGAGTTGTTTAGTGGGCAGCTGTGCAAGCTAATTCTGTTCCCCTTTTTTAGGGCTGCAGTGGGCAAAGCCCTGCAGACCTCTTGCTTTCAGAAAATGACTGCATTCCTTGCATTTTGCGTGACGGAACAAGCTGTTGGATATGCACCACAGTCGCCTCTGTGTCTATGGAGCACTCCGCTAGCACTGCACTATTTTTTGTTTGAAAAAAACATTGGGTGTGTCCTGATTGTGACACTGGGGGATAGGGCACCCCAGTGTCACTTTATGTTGTGGGGGAAGAGTGGGTGCTGGGTGCTGAAGGAGGGAGGGTGGGGTGGGGAGTAACTCAATTTTAAAGAAAAACAAATGGTGGTCATGGCAGACCACAGCCCACTCTGCCATGTGCAAAATGGCTGCTGCACTCTACTGTGCATGTGCTACTAGTTGTGCATGTGCAGTGGAGTGCAGTGGCCATCTGTGTTCTGTGTTCTGCTGTGACCTCAGTTTACTTTTCCTCCACAAACATAAGAGTCACACTGGGGGGGGTGCCTAATCCCCCCGTATCCTGATGTGGAATCCTCAATTTTCTTTTTTTTTAAAGCACCCCCACACACTACTGCACTTCAAAGTGCCCCCCCATACTACTGCTCATGTGCAGTTATTTCTTCTTTAATAACAAACCTATATATATGTATGTAACCCCCTTGTTACCCGGGGTTACTAGAATCCCAGTAAGACCTAGTGGTAGGCAGGGAAGGCAGCATGTGAAACTCCAGTTAAATGGGTTTCACACTGTCTCACTCTGTTCTCAGTCTCAGCTGAGACTGAGGGATGACATCACCATAGAACTATTGCAGCTGCATGAGCACAATGGAATCTGCAGCAGGGAGCTGGAGCAGAATGTTGGGAGGTTTGAACAGTAGTCTGTAGGTCAGTTGGAGTTTGGAGCTTGCTGAGAGAGGAGCACAGCAGCTGTGTGTAGGCTCATGGAGCCTTAGCCCTGAGATAGGGCTACATTTAGGAAAAAAGGTGTGTGTTTCCACCTAAAGAGAGACACAGAAGATAGTTTTAAAGTGGTGGAGACCGCTGAATTCGGGTCTCAGTGCCCCATCCCTCGGGGGATGGGGCAGAAAAGGTTGTCCTGCATATTCCAGGGGCAACCCCCTGGTTTTCTGCTAGTGGAGAAGCTGCCTTATTTGGTCCAAGAGTTTTGGGAAACAAGAAGATTTTGTGATTCGCCTGTGGGGCACCTGCAACTGGAGGGTGAGTTTCTGCTCTTTCTAAAGGGCCCATGTTTTCACCCTGGGACTTGGGTGATAGTGGGGATTGCACTACTGAAGTAGTGGGAGGCCTAGAGTAGTAGGCTTAGCCAAAAGTAAAAGTATGTTCAAGTCCAGCACATAGGGGAAGTCAAGACATGTAGAGGAGATATGACATATGTATACCCAGTAATCTACATTGCCAAGCTTTCAGAAAGAGTTGTTTAGTATCCAGAGAAATGGTCGGGTATGGATTGTGGGAGCTGGAGGTGGGAGGCCCCACATCTTTAGTGACCAGGTTCACCTCTGTGGATTTGCTCTGTGGTTTCTACTTTGCCTCATGCACTTGGCCAGTGATGAGGGAAGTACCCAGATGTGGGATTGGAAGGAAAATTCTCTAGGAGTCAAGGCTCTAAGGTGGTTTGGGGAGCCACCAATTGGAAAACTGGTTCATTTCCCAAAATGGACAGCGGATCAAGTGGCGGTGGGGAGCTGGGCCAGTGGGGAAAACCAAAAGTGTACAAGTCGGGCTGTATCCAAAGCTGCATGCAAGTCCGGGCTGTGTGCCTGGTGGGTTCAGAGCATGAGGGCTGAAATGTGAAGAAGTGTTCTGTTGTCTCTAATCTGCATTACCAGGAATGTAGCCCCGTGGGGGTCCGTCTATGCTTTGTTTGTTCAGTTTGGATGTGAATAAAAGCCACACTGTAGAATCCCATTCCTGGTTCTGGACATTACAGTTATTGCTTCCTGTGTTCGGATTTACTTGGGTGCCCCTGTGCAGAGTAGCCAAACCTAGGCCCCCTGTGCCGAGTAACCTAATCCTCCCGAACTCAGTCCCCACTAGCTACTGCTGTCAGCTTCAACAGCATGCCATCTGTCATTTTGCAAAAGAGGGGTCCGGGTTATATATATATATATATATATACATATACTGTATATATATATATATATATATATATATATATATATATATACATATACATATATATATATACACACATATATATATATATATATATATATATATATATATATATATTGATATCCCCTCTGACCCTCCTCTCAGCACCACCATGCCACCACATCCCCCAACAACATATAAATGACACTGGGAGTCCCCAACCACCCAGTGTCCTGATGAGAATCCCTGTGCATTTTTTAAACCTGAAAAATAAAACCATCCGTTGATGTCCTTGCGGCTGTAACTGCCCCCACCCAACCTCCAACTCAGCACCCACCTCCTGCACCCCCAAGCCCTTACTTACCAATTAGGGTCCAACTCTGTTATCCTCTCTGGATTGCAGAAACATCTTCACTCTTCAAAGCTGGACCACGAACTGAAGAAACAGGCATGTGGTTTAATGTATTTCAATGGGGTTTTGAACTTGGTGGCATAACTTGTGCATTTTTGCATATTTATGGCCCAAATTTTCAACATGCCTTCTTTGGGACCCTACATCATGAACAATTGCATTGTCATTAGGTAGATCTGTCCCAAAAGGTGATTTTGTGGTCCTTGTGTGAAATCACTTTTCGAGCAGCAGTTGAATATTTTCTCTGCCCTTGTTCATGAGGTAGGCAGACTCATAACTTTGGTAATTTTCAATAATTTTCCACCAAATTCACAACATAGACATATCATTACTGCACCTCATGAGTGCGACAGCTGTCAGTTTTCAAATCCTGGCCCAATTTTTTTTTACAACCCAAAAGGTGATTTTGCAGTCCCTGGGTGAAATCACCTTTTGGGCAGGAGTTGAAAATTTTCTCTGCAGTTGTTCATGAGGTGGGGTCATGAGAAGGCTATGTTGAAAATTTGGTGCAAAAATATTAACAAATAATAAAGTTATGAGCCTACGCTTGAATTTTGCAAATGCAGGCTTGTAATGTTGGTAGTTTCAATATTTTTAACCAAAATTTACAACATAGCCATATTTTTATAGCACCACGTGAATGGACAGCTGACATTTTTCAAATCCTAGCCAAATTTTTTTTGACATCCCAAAAGATGATTTCGTGGCTCCTGCATAAAATCACCTTTCTGACAGGAGTTGAGAATTTTCTC
Source organism: Neoceratodus forsteri (assembly GCA_016271365.2). NCBI lineage: Eukaryota > Metazoa > Chordata > Ceratodontiformes > Ceratodontidae > Neoceratodus > Neoceratodus forsteri. The sequence goes on from JADMNL010000024.1 coordinate 133,055,442, forward strand.
TTACTTTGTTCATGAGGTAAGGTCATAAGAAGGCTATGTTTTAAATTTAGTGTAAAATATTATTTAAAAAAAAATTATTAGGCTATGTCGAATTTGCAAAGGCAGACTCATACTTTTGGTAATATTCAATAGGTTTACCCCAACTTTTCAACATAGCCATTTCTTTACAGTACCTCAAGAATGTGACATGCTGTCATTTTCAACTCCTGCCCAAAATGCGTTCTGCATCCTGAAAGTTGATTTGTCAGTCCCTGAGCAAAATCATCTTTAGGCCAGGAGTTGAGTATTTCTCTATTTTTCTTCATGAGACAGGGTCATAAAAGGCTGCAGTATGTTGAAAATTTGATGCACATATATTAAAACAAATTTTCAATATTTTCTCCCCAGATTTGTCAGCTGCAGCCTATTGGTTCTGGCCAGAGTTTGTTTCATTTATTTACTGTGTGAGCTGTTCTTACTCAATCGCTGATTTACCTACAAAGAATTCTGGAGTAGTGTAAATGCCTCTCATGCTTTAATACAGTGTGGCTTTTTACATCGAGTAATGAACATCTGATTGCGCTCCCTTCACTAAATTCTCATAGTGTTGTTAAAATCGCTTTTTAATTAATATACTGTGACTTGCTGAGCTGTTTTAATGTCACATATTGTGGTTTATTGGTGGAACATTTCTGTTATTCTCTCAAAGACCTCAGTGCTGGTATACATTAAGACGTGACTCAATTGCTGAAATTGTGGAGCATTCTGTAAGTGGCTTTTGAAGTAAAACAGCACTGATCTCCACATGTAACAGTGAAAATTTGCTAGAACTGTTTCAGATTAAAATCTTGGAGCACTGTGAATACTTTTTCTTGAATCAACAGGGTGCAGAATTTTCATACAAACTACTGCATATCAGTTGGACTGTTTTAACTAAAGTTCTAGAACATTTTGAAAGCCATTGTTGAATTAATATAACCGGATAAGAAGTGATTTAACTACTGAAATTTCAGAGCACAGCGCAAGCTGTTCTCTAATTAAAATAGTGCTGCTGTCTAGACAGAATATTTGATATCTGATGGGACTGTGCTAATTGAAATCTTGGAGCACTCTGAAAACTGCATTTTAAAGTAATACATTGTGTTTTTTATATAAACAGTTGCATATTTGACTATACTGTTAACATGTTTGGAGCCCTTGGTGAACTAATATAGCACTGTTTTCTATACAGACCATTGGATATTTGGCTGAGCTGTTCTAATTTCATCAACTGCAGTGTACCAGCAATCTGTGAAAATGTACAAGTTCTGTTGGATCAGCACAGACTAAACCCCATTATCTAGTACCATGCTTCCAACTTTGAATGAACTCACTTTCCCAAATAGAAAAAAGTCATACAATCAGGAAAATGTCATAATGGGTGACATCTGCTGTAAGGTTTATAAATAATTTTGCTGGTATGTTTGGGCCTGTCTGTACTGAAATCAAGAGGAGGTGCAAGGCATGCTAGTAAGTTGAACAAGCATTTGTCAGTGCTGAATGTTTGCTTGCTGATATTAGCATTGGATGTGCAGGAGTTAGACAGATGCAGAATAGGAATGACAGTAAAGTATTCAACCCATGCCAACCCCACCTCCACCCTTCAGAGATGGACAGGCATTGGAATGTGCCTTTGGGTCATCACCCATAATGCTTACGGCATTTCACCTCACCCTATCCTGTAGACACCAAGTGTTGAGGTGTGCCTTGGGGTGTTTGGCTTTACAGTCACCCTATTTTATAAGGGCATACACTGAAATGGGTGAAGTATAGGAGAATGGGGTGAAGTCTGGGACTGAAGAGTCCAAGGCACACCTCAATGCCTGTCACTAGCTTCAGGGTGGGGGTGGGGATGGAATGGCATGAGCATTACAGCCGGCAATCCAAAGGCACACCCTGATGCCTATCAGTCTGTACAGGGTGGGATGTTATGATTAGAAACCTAACACCCCTGGCATTTGTTGGTATTTGCACTAAGATTTTCAACATGGCCTTTTATGACCCCCACCTCATGAAAGTATTTGAGACCTCTGCTCATGAATGGTGGTACTGTGATTTTGTTAATGTGTCCTGAACTTTGATTTCCCACAGTGACTGTGCCTTTGTGCGCCAGATGTGCGAAAACACAGATCAGGTAGGATGTGAAGCATGATAGCTGTACCATTCATAGGGAGGTGTGAAGAGATGGCAATGCTGAAAATCTAGAGTGAAAATATAAAAAATGCTCAAACTTGCAGGCGTACATGGAACTGCACAACGTATGCTCGAAAAACACATTTTGCCAGATGTGTAAAATGACAGCTGTACTGTTCATGAGGAGGTGTGAAAAATGGCAATGTTGAAAATCTGCAGTGAAAATATTACAAATTTGCAAAGTTACAAGGTGCGTGGAAACTGCATAGCGCACGCGATAACACAATCATTTTATGGATTTTGTTACCAAATTTTCAACATAGGCATTTTAGGACTCTACTCATGAACAGTGTCACTGTGATTTTCTTAATGTATCCTGAACACTGAATTCCCACAGCGACCGCGCTATTCTGCGCCGCAAGTGTGAAAACACACTTTGGCCAGGATGTGAAAAATGACAGCTGTACTGTACATAAGGAGATGTAAAAAAAAATGGCAATGTTGAAAATCTGCAGTGCAAATATTACAGATTCGCGAAGTTATGAGTGTTCGTGGAAGCTGCGCAATGCACACTCATAACACAGTCATTTTTTGGAATTTTTTCACCAAATTTGCAACATAGGCTTTTTGAGAGCCCACCTCATAAACAGTGACACTGCTGTTTTGTTAATCAGTCCCAAAAGGTGATTCTGTGCAGTGACCGCGAAATCACCTTTCGGGACTGAATAATGCCATGGCAGTGACTGAATTCATGACGAGGGGTCCCAAGAACACCATGTTGAAAATTTGGTGCCAAAAGTCAAAAAATAGTCGAGACATGCACATAAGTAAAACCAAAAAAAAACATTTATGCCATTATACAGCTTACCGGCATTTCTTCAGTTTGCAGTCAGCTTTGAAGAGTGCAGACATGTTTCCGGTCCACTGAAGATCATTGCACTGGGCTACGGAGGTAAGTATGGGTTGGGGGTTGGGGAGGTGGGGTGTGCAAAGGGTTGGTGCGGGTTGGGGAAGGGGGCAAGGGACTCAATGAGGGACTATTTTCTTTTTTTAACAGGATTTTTTAAAAAAGACAACGCAGGATGCTTTTAACATGCTGGGGTGGGCTCCCAGCGTGCCACCTGTGTGTTTATTGGGGAGGAAACCAGAGCTGATGGGGATTGAGTACCCTCGTCTGCCATATAGTGTGCTGGGGGGATGCGCATGAGCCAAGGGGGATTGGGCAGCCCAACAAATGGGGAAGGGGATCATGTTGATGGGGATTGGGCTACCCCATCGGCAAATGAACTGGGGAAGGGGCATGCCAACAGGGGGATTGGGCACCCCCGTTGGTATTAACAGTGACTGTGAGAGGTGGCAGCAGTCTGTCAGCTTTGTGTGGACTGTGAGAGGCTGATGGAGAAGCCGCCACCATGTTTATTGAAAGAGGACACCAGACAATGCAGCTGTAATTGGCTTCTGCACTCAGGGACTGCCCCACAAAAACAGCAGATTGTTGATGATGGGGCACTCCCTGATTGCAGCGGTCAGTTTGTTTCAAGTTGGTGGCAAGCTACACTACTGCTGTCATGGACAGCATGATTCTCTATTGGTGCCACACAGACCAGCCCCAGAATAGGCTGCCTACATTGACAACAACACTGCCGTGCCTCCACAACTCGCTACTGCAGAAAGCTGCCCCAATATGTTTCTTGCACATGTGTGCAAGCAAACATAAACATATTTCCTAGTAGCTTCATACACCTAGCTACAATTAGGGCTGCCATGGGAATTACAATTGGTGGTGGTGGTGGGGGGACAAATATTTTTGGTAAAATTGCACAGGTTATTTTAGCTGTGTTGTGCCATGTCCCAGTAATAACAATACTGGCCCTGTAAGCAGTATTTTTGATGTGCTCATTATCAACAGCTAGAATCATTAGGTCCTCAAATCACTGTGGCATCACAGCTGACCTGCTGCTGTCAACAATGTGTATCTTGTACACGTGCAAGAAATTATATTTCCAGCTGTGTCTCCTGCAGTGCATTCCATTAAAATGTTGTGCCATCTGGATGGCTTTAATTTCTGTTAGCAGTTGCCGTGTTGCTACATGGCATAGGAACTGTGTCACATTCAGGCCTAATCCAGCCACCACATGGAGTCCTCTATGGCAGCTGAGTCAGCTATCGTTAAACAGATCCTCTAGCCTCTTGGAAAACCATTACAGCATAATATTCAGATACAATTTAGATTTCATTCAAATATTTTCCTATGTATCTCACCTAGTTCTTTATTACTGAGGACATTTGCAAGCATTTAGGATCTTTGTGCAGAGAATTTAGCTGGTCCCATGGCTTTTCCTTCTGCTGAAGTCACAGTCTACCTGTTTGTGACATTCTGATCATTTCCATAGGAACAGATCTCAGTGTGACATGCTGAGGATCTTGATATCAGCAGAGGGAAAAGCAGGAGGAGTCAGTGAAGTTTTAATTAAAATATATGCTGAATTGTGTTTATATATTTTATTTAAAAATGTGTTCCTGATTACTGAAGAATCTCCTTGAGCAGTGCAAAAGCAAACCTTTGGCCTCTGGATTAAAAGCAATGGTTCCTTACGAACTAACTGTTTATCCTGAATTTTATTAGCTTTTATTTCTTTAATTTGTTAACATGGACTGGTAGCTGACTATTTTATTCAGTATTATTTATTTGTAAAATGTTGGAACTTTGTACAGCACCCTGAACCCCTGGGAATGAGCACGCTATAAATAGGGGTTCGCATACTTACTTACTCCATCATCCACCACAACCCTCATGCAATGGCAGAATTTTATTTAATTTGTGTATTTATTATTTTTGGGGGTACCCCAATGACTCATTAGCATGATGGCCCTGACAAAGACTAGAGACCTGGCACAGTGTCTGGCTGGTCAACAAAATGAACACACCCTTTGGGCCACTGCTGTACTCTATAAAGAGAGAGGTATGCAGTGTATCTATTTTATTTGGGGCAAGAGAGAATAGGCTGAGCCGAGAACAGCTCATTTCTAGTTGTGCCCTTAGGGCGGTTACATGGACTTAATGGAGCAGTGTATGATAGTGGTGAAAATTCTGACCTATACTGTATTGTTTTAGTTAGATTGCCACCTCTCTCCTGACTGGTATGATACCCTTTTTCCCCACATTTTGATTCTGCTTTAACACCTTTTTTTTTTTTTTACAGTTGAACTAATAAAAGGTGTGCTCACTGGTCCAGTGGAGGAGCTGATGCACTTCCACCCCCAATGTGGGTAACCCAGGCTCGGGAATGGACGAGGATCACTTGGTGTGCCAGCAGAATGAGTGAAGACTGAGTGCCTGAGTGAAGCTCTTCTTTCTCTGGAGTGGTATATCAGTTCTGACTGCACAGATTGCCATACCACTTGGTACAGGTTGGGCAGCAATGCAGCAGGAGTATGCAGATCAGGGTTGGAGCATGGCATGTTGGTGCACACATCGCTGTGCTCCAGTCCAGAGAGAGAAAATGGAGGGAAAAGATAGCAGGCTGCCCTTAGCCGGCACCCCTGCAGGTGTTTGCATGAGTTACATGGAGGGCCACCCACCCAATGATGTTCTGAGCAAGTGGTGGATAACCAGTAAGTCCATAACGATGTTGGTGATGGGGCTGTGGGGGTGCTGTCCTGTGGATCCAGAGGACGGAGAAACCCACTGATTGAAAAAGGAGCACTCCTTTAAATATGTCTTGGACCAAGTTTTAGCAGTACTCCTGTTGTTTTTGAACACCTATTTTAACATCACTTTTCCTGTGACAAAAATGAACTAGCATGCAGCAGACAATGTTCCTTGACCTTATGGGACACAGGTACAAAAACAACTGAAACTGTTAATGAACACCTGATTTGAGCCATAATAAAAGGAGTGCTCCTTGCATTATTTCAAAAGTGAAAAAAAAAGACACTAAAACAGACTCAAACTGGAGACTAAAGTGTATCAAACAAGTGAGGAGATGAGGAGAAATTTAAAATGGAATAAAAAAGTATAGGTCATCATTTTCATTGCTATTATGCTCTGCTGCTTTAACAGAAAAAATACAAGAGTACAGTACTATCACAGACAATACAGTGCACTACAAAAATAAGTAACAAGGAGTGTTTATGCTTGCCAGTAAAGGACATAATAATGTGGATACAAATAAGCAAATAAACAGAAGGATAAACCCATGAACAATGGTTGGTTGCCAGCTATGGTGGGAATCAACCACAGGAAGATCTGAGTTTAACAAAAAATCTGTCCTGCACAACAGGAACACAGTCCCACTGAAGTGTTCCCTTTTCTCCACAAATTGTTTTTGTGTGGGTTTCCTGTAGTCCTGCAGAAATCACCCTTTGCAGGTAAACCCACACTACACCAGATTTCTTTGTTAAAAAGGATCACTAACCTTTCTTTACCTTTTTGTAATATAATTGTACAGTTAGGCATGTCTGTACCCTTCTTAATCTCCCTAGTGCACTTTGTCTGTTATTCACTTTGAAACAGTACAGTTTTTTATTTTATTTTTGTGTCCAAAGTTGACCGTGCTCTTTTCAGCTTGTCCTTGACAGTGCTACAAGAAGCAGACACCATCAGGATTCCATCTAGAGTTGGGATTCTTGAGCCAAATGTTCTGATTAGGTTCACTCAGTTTATTTACCCGGTTTTCAGTCTATAAAGCAGTAGGAGCTGCTTTCTAGTTGAACTGATTCAATTGGACTGCCTGTTTAGTCCAGTTAGCACTCGGTGCACTGCAGTGGAGGCGAGACCACACACAGAGGAGCCTCAAATGCCAGCTTGTTCTCTGTAGTGCTATGAAGTGCTGATGCCATCAAGATGCCATCCAGAGTTGGGAGTCATGATCCAAGTGTTCTGATTAGGCTCCCTTAGTACATTCACCTGATTACCATCCTGTAAAGTAGCAGGAGCTGTTTTCTATTTGAACTGATTCACTCGGACTAATTGTTTTGCCCAGTTACTGCTCAGTGCACAGTAGTGGAGGTAGAACCACACACTACAAAGTTCCTGGCTCATCAAATGGTCCCACATGAGTGGTCCCAGCATGAGTGCCAAAGTATGAGTGGGAGTCCTTGAAGACAACCACTGGTGAGGAAACGTCAGAAGGACAGGAGACTCTGCGTAATTTGTATTCTGCAAACTGTAAGTGTACAGCTACCTCGACTGTGTTGCATTGTGAGTTAAGAGGGGTAAGGTGGAACCATATTATTGATACATAAGGATAATGCCTGAGTAACAGTAGTTACTTCGATGTAATCACCTCAAGCAGTTGCCAGGACAACCAAAAAGTGGCAAGCGCTGGCACCGAGAGGTTTACAGCTGTCATGGCAAACCGCAAGAGATGATTACATCCGTGGTTGACCACCGTTACTCAGGCATTGTATTTATAATATATGGAAAAACTAGCCACTGTGGGGGAAAATATCATTTTTTCCAATGTGCATTTGTTCTCCTGTTTGGCTATGAATGCCTCCTGGTTTGAATGTTGAGCAACCGAAGTGCTGAAATTAGCCATTGTGATCTATACTGCAGTGGGTATGTAACTGTCTGAATGGAATGTGTGTGTTTTGAATGAATGTCCAAGCAGCAGATCACCTTTCCTTTCCAAGAATTTTGACAGGTGGTGACATTCTATCCTGTAATCCCATCATTATGACATAGTTGAGCAAGGTTTACAGCATACTGATGTCATAATGATGGGATTATCAGGTTATAAACTGATTGAAAACAGGGGTTAATAGACACCGTCCATACATTATAGTGCTACTTCTCATTTGAATTGTTCTCAGTATTTAAGAGGCTCAGTTTACTTAATTTACACTGCAGTTCATACTGGGAGGTTCAAGCAGTAGAACACATAGCCTGTATAAACTATCCTCCACTGCTCAGTAGTAGTAGTGCTAGTACTCAGTGCATGTTCCCTTACCCATAAGCTTGTCAAGTACATGTTTACAGCTGTCTAGGTTGTTACTTCAGACTAGTTCCTTACATAAATGTGCTCCAAAGGTTAATTACTTCTGAGTAAAGTCTACCCTCCTTTTATTGGTTTTATAATTCTTTACTGTCAGTTAGTGAATATGCCTTAATGTGCCATGTGCCTGTTCTTTTACTGTCATCTTAAAGGAGGTCATTAGATCCTGGTCACCTACTGTTTTATACATTTTTAATAGGTCTCCCCTTATTCTATGATTTTGCAAACTGTGAAACTTCAAAATTCCCAGTCTCTCCTCGTAGGTTTTGTCACCTATGCCTGTAATCATTTTGGTTGCCATTCCTAGTATTTCCTCAGTTTGTTTTTGAATTCAATTGCTGAATCCACAAAGTCTGGATATGGCTTAAAATATGTGGTGTATAAAGAGGGTATACTGCGCAGCAGGTACTCTCTGTGAACAAAGGATTTTTGATAGTTAAGTGTCTGGTTTGCCTTACCACATACTGTATAAGAGTATCTTTTGTTGTTTAGATCATTAGTTATCACCATCTCTAGGTCAGTTCCTTCCTTAGTGACTTTTAGTACCCTGTCTCCTAAAAGATGCATATAATTTGGGTTATCCCCCCCCCAAGTGCATAACTGAGCACTTATCAAAACTGACTTTCATGTCCTACTCTTGGGTTCGTCTATTTTTTTCCTAGCCAGATTGTAATTTCTCCTCATCTTCACTTATGCATATTTGTGTAACCAGCTTAGTATTTTCTGCGAACTTGGAGCACCAGCAGATTAACGATTTACATCACGTATGTAGATACTAATGAGGCATGGACCCAGGATCGACCCCCGAGGCACACCACTCATCATCCTCTCCATCATTTTAAAGTGAATCCATTAATTACTACATACTGACCTCTATTCCTTTGCCAGCCCACTATCCAGGTAGTCAGTTTGTTATGAACCCCAAAGTTATCAAGTTTTTCTACCACCTTGATGTGGTTGACAACATCAAATGCCTGCAGAACTCCAGGTATGCTACATGTACAGGCACCCCATTTGTATGTGACTCACTAATAGGTCCACAGAAGGCAATCATATTTGTTGTACATGATCATCCAGTTCTGAATCCATGCTGCATGTGATCCGCTTGACCTACTTTCATCATATACAGTGGCAGCCATAGACATGGTCAGATATTTCTTGATATATTTTTTAATATCTCTGGAGAAAATTCCTGCCTGCCTGCCTCCAGTACCAGTATGGGCAAAAAGAGATAATCTCTTTAGACATATTGCAAAATATCTGGAAATATCTATCAAAACAATGTTAAAAAATGTTATAGGCCACAGATGTATATAAAACATCCATATGACTACAAAGCGATGTTACTGTTGATACTTGCATACCGCCTATTATACCCTTTGTAAATTAGTGGTAAAAACCAAAAAATATGTGCTGCAGGTACCAATGGATTTATTTAAAATGGCAGACAGCAGCCCATCTTAAACTACATGCCACTAAAAGGTTCAGCCCATGAAACCTTCAGGGACAGACAGGTGAATGTTTTGCAAAGGACGTAACAGCTAGGATGCAGCCACCATCAAAACATCATTTTGCAGCCATATTGACTCTGACCAGAATTTGATTTCTACTGTACACTGTACTTTTATATGACCTCAGGTTTTTCAAGCAAAAATCAGACAGCAGGATTTACAGCATAAGTCCAAAATTCAAAGTGATGGCAGCACAGACCTTTTTATGTTCACCATGTGCATGTGTGTGCAATGAACATCTTGCTATGATAGTGCCTTTTGAGGGGTGTAACACTGTCCATCCAATGCAGACCAGTGTTTAAGGGTGAGTCAGTGCCACACTAATCATTAGCTCAGCTGATCATGACAGAGGTTTGGCTTGCTGGGCCAAGATGTCCTGTACTTGGAAAGAAAAAGCCGACCAAATCATGGATCATCTCTTCCCTTTGGTCTACATTACCCAGCAACCTGATCTGTCATGACAGCTTGCTGAGGAATTTGAAACATTCAGGAATAGCCCCGCTGTTGCAGATGCCAACTGTAACAAGTAAACTGTCCATGGATGTCGGTTGCTGGTACACTGTAACTCCCCCCCCAACAGGACCCTCCCTCTCAGCACCCACCTCCCCAAGCACCCCCACAAACATAAAACTGACACTGGGGTGCCCAGTCCCCCATGTCGCCACCTCCTAAGCGAAATCTCCATAGTCCGCTACCACACCGCTCACATCTCTAAATGGCACTGAAGCGCCAGAAGGCTTGTTCACGGTTCAACACACCCAAGTTAAGCTAAACAGATTTTTTAAAAGTATTAAAAAAATACCAGTGCTGAAGAAGGGAGTCTTATCTCTCGAAAGCTAGTCTCAGATGTAATTTTGTTAGTCCAATAAAAGGTATCACAAGCAACATATTTGTTGTTTTCTTTTCTCTACATTAAAAGTATTAAGAAAGCTGAACTCAGGAAAGTGTAAGCCAACATGAAACAAGGACTTTAAATGATAGAAATCAGGGTATTAAACTCAAGCCATGATACAGGGCATGTGCGACTGCATATGCATATTCTGGGAATGTGCATTTGCACATGCTCAAGCTGCAATACCTCAATTTCTATCTTCTCATTTTATTAGCCATCAATCGTTCTCTGTTGCTGCTGCCCTGTAACTGTCCCACCACCTGACTCTCCCTCTCAGCACCCACAACTCCACACACCCAAAACACAACACTGACACTGTGGTTCCCAATCCCCTAGTGTCATGTCCTGAAATAAAGAAAACATAAACCATAGTTTCTTTCTTTTTATAAGCTTCTACAAAGAAAACTGTCCATCTGTTGCAGCTGTTACTGTTCCGCCACCTGACCCTCCCACTCAGCACCCACATCCCTAGACACCCCCAAGCCCTTACTTGCCCACCTGGGGTCCAACACCATAATCTTCTATGGACAGCAGGCACATCCTCACTCTTCAAAGCCAGACTGCTAGCTGAAGAAATCAGGTATGCAGTTCAATGTATTTCAGTGGGGCTTTGAACTTTGTGGCATAACGTGGCCATTTTTGGATATTTTTGCTGCAGATTTTCAACATGCCTTTTTTGGCACCCCACCTCATGAACAATTGCAGTGAAATTAGGTGAATATGTCCCAAAAGGTGATTTCATGGTCCCTGTGTGAAATTACCTTTCAGGCAGGAGTTGAACATTTTCTCTGCCCTTGTTCATGAGGTGGGGTCATAAGCAGGCTTTGTTGAAAATTTGATGCAAAAATATAAAAAAAAAACATAGTTATGAGCCTATGTTGAATTTTGTAAAGGCAGGCTCATATCTTTGGTAATATTCAATATGTTTACCCCAACTTTTCAACATAGCCATTTCTTTACAGTACCTCATGAATGTGGCAGCTATCATTTCAAATCCTTGCCAAATGTGTTTTGCATCCTGAAAGGTGATTTTGCAATCCTGTGTAAATCACCTTTCAGGCAGGAGATTGAAACTTTCTCTGCACTTGTTCATGAGGCGGGGTCATAAGAGAGCTATGTTGTCAATCTGGGGCAAAAATATTAAAAAATAACAAAGCTATGAGTCTGCATTGAAATTTACGAATGCAGGCTCCTAACTTTGGCAATACATAACCCACAACGTGTATCAAAAACATCTAGTACCCCAGGGCTTCTATACCAGTGGCAAACATCCGGCATTGACAAATACTTGTTCTTTAATTTAAATAGCTACACTACATGGATTCAGAATCAGTTTACAAAGCAAGCTTTTAAAAAGAACAGAAAAACAAGTGCATTGATACAAGCATTACCAAATGTAATGGATTTACACAGATATAAATGTTTTAATCAAGCATAATATCAAATGTAAAAGCACTGCTCCCTCTGCACACACACTCAAAAGCATTAAACAATCTGCAGCAAATATTTCTTCTGCCAGGAAGAGAAAAACACCAAGAGGAAGGAGCTACTTGTATAACTAAAACGTTTCTACTGGGACTAAGAACTAGAACTCTTGTACTGGGACCTTCAATTTAGGGTAAAAGAAAAGAGTGTGTTTGTCAGAGGTAGTTGAGGTAAATTGTTATCTGGTATCTGTGTTATCTGTGTACTTATCTAGGTGATTGTCACAGGTGTAAGAAGGGAAGTGTTATCTGTGACATTAACTAAGTGTAGAAAGATTTGCAAAGTAGGGGAAGTGGCTTAGATAGAAGGAGCCAGGTTAAAACCAGATTTAAGCACTGCCCTAGATAGCTTCTGCCAGAGAACAGACAGAACACCAGGAGGAAGGAGCTACTGGCATATCTAAAACTTCTCTACTGGGACTATATTGCCCTCCTTTCCCCCCACCTTAAAACAGTTCTACTTTTATAGGCACAGGATTTAACTGACAACAGGAACTTCCTGTTTGGGAGCAGGAAGTGAGTGATCACAGAGCCACCAAAGACTCACCATCCTAGAAGGGCAAGAGTAGCTCTCCATCCCCCCCCCCGCCCAGCTGCTGGAGGTCAGACTCTGAGCAAGTAAGGATACTACTGAGAAATATAGGAACTTCTTGTCTCAGAACAGGAAGATCAGGAGCTAAAGGGCACAGAGGCAGTAAGTAAGTAGGGGAAGAGAAAAAAAATAAACAAACAGAGGAAAGAGTAAGTATTCCAAACAACATTTAGGGGGACAGAAAAAAGACATGACGGGAGTGGTGCAGTGCAGTGGCTGTGGAGCAGCAGTCTTCCGGGAGATGTTCTGGAGGATGCAGTGTTTTCCCATCTGCAGGCACCTCTCTGGACTGAGGGAGGAGGCTGCTCATCTCCAGGCTGAGTTGGCCAGGATTTGTGGGACCTCCTCTCCCACCCAGAGACCACCAAGGTCACTGCCGTTGTCTCAGGGGTTGCCAAGAAAGAGGAGTGGTTGGACCACAGTGGGCTCAGGGAGGGTGAGAATGGTGGAACAGAGGTGCATCCCTTCAGTTGTACCTCTCACAATTTCTATGCCATTCTGGAAAAGTGTGGTTCCTCTATGGAGCACCACACTGGAGACCAAGGAGGATGCTGGGAACCTCTACAAAGGAGACCCACAGGAGGGTGGCATAGGACCCCACAGGGGAAGGAAACAACTCCTGGTGAGGGACTCCATTGTTAGGAAGGTAGAACTGGGGGAGGAAGGGGAGAGGGAGGTAAGGTGCCTGCCTGGCGTCATGGCTTGGAGGGACAGGGAGCGAATCCTCAGGATTGCCAGAGCAGCTGCACAGAGTAGGTAGCTGGATGTCATTGTCCACCTAGGGACAAATGACCTGGCTAAGAAAGGATTTAGAGCAGTGCAAGAAGAGTTTGTGGAATTGGGGAGGGGCTTTAGACAAGTAGCATGCACAGTAACCTTCTCGGAGGTGCTGCCCATCTATGGAGTAGGAGAGGCTAGGGTGTTCCACACCATGGGATCCAATCAGTGGTTGAAATACTGGTGCAGAGCTCAGGGATTTGGCTTCATTGGGAACTGGGGATCCACCTGGAGTGATACAAGTCTATACTGGCATGATGGGCTGCATCTGTCCAGGAGGGGAACCAGGATCCTAGGTGATAGGTTTAAATGCTTCATTGGCAAGCATTTGAACTAGCCAAGGGAGGAGGCACTGGAAAGGAGCAGGGAAATCCTAGTCCCTCCCAAAAAGTCATGGTAGTAAGTGCAATAAACACCAACATAGAGGTGGCGATGGGGAGAAGGGCATGGGTAAATGAGGAAAGTGATTAAGGTAAGAAAGACAGGTCTGGGGCAAAAAGGAGTAAGGCCATCAGTAAATGGAGGGTAATGAGTACCAATGCCTGTAGTCTGGGCAACAAGCTCCCTGAGCTGGTGGCCTTGATGGAAGAGGGATGCCTGGATATTGTAACAGTCACAGAAACATGGTACACAGAGAACCATGACTGGGATGTTAACATAACAGGGTACATAACCTACAGAAGAGACAGGCAGGGGAGAAGAGGGGGAGGAGTAGCTCTCTATGTAAAGGAAGGGATTAAAGCAACTGAACAAAAGAGCAAACAGGGAGGAGAGGAGGCACTGTGGGTCACCTTAGAGACTGGAAATGGCACCACAATCTGTACAGGGTTATACAGACCCCCATGTCAGGGGAGGGATTGGACGAGATATGATAGAAGGCATACTTAGGATGGCAGAAAGGGATATACTGTTGATGGGGACCTTAATATGCCAGATGTTAACTGGAGCACCTTGCTGCAGCCACATCCAAAAGCAGGGCGTTATTGATGCCCTTCAGGTGGCATGCCTCAGACAGCTAGTTTTGGAACCTACTCATGAGGGAGCAATTTTAGACCTCATACTTCCAAATGGGGACACTGAGAGGATCTCAGATCTAGAAGTGGGTAGCCATTTGGGAACAAGTGACGACCAAACAGTGTGGTTCATGATAAACTCAGCTACAGAGTCAAGCCATACCAAAGTGAGGGTTCTGGACTTCAGGAGGGCTGACTTTGGCAAGATGGGAGAGTGCCTTAGAAAGCACTAGCAAACAGGCTAGAAGGAGGGTACAGCAACAATGAGAAATATCAAACTGCCATCACAGAGCAACAAGCCCTTGTGTGAAGCAAATAAACAAACCAAAATGAAAGAAAAGCCACTATGGTTCTCAAAAGAAGTGGGTGAAGGTTAGGAGAAAAGATAGCATTTAGGAAGTATAAGGAACACAGAAGGAGCAGGACAGAGAACTGTACCAGTTAAGGCAGAAGGAAGCAGGAGGGTAGTCAGAATAGCAAAGGCACAAACTGAGGAAAAGATAGCCAACTCAGTTAACAAGGGGATAAAACCTTTATAGGTATATCAGGGAGCATAGAAAGACAAAGAGAGGGATAGTGAGGCTGAATAGAATGGATGGTGGGTGGGCAGAGAGTGACATTGAAAAGCAGGATACCGAATGAATATTTCTGTTCAATATTCACAAAAGAGGAAGTGGGGGAGGCGCCTAATCCAATTAACAGAAGCACTCTGGAGAGGGGGGGTCGATCTCAGTCCTTTCATAGAAGAAAGAGTTCTGAAAGAACTCCTAAAACTGAAGGTGGACAAAGCAATGGGGCCAGATGGAATTCACGCCAGAATCCTAAAAGAATTAAGCAGAGAACTAGTGACACTACTGACTACCCTTTTAACAAATCATGGGAGGATGGGGTGGTACCTGAGGACTGGAAGAAGGCATATGTGATCCCCCTTCACAAAAGTGGGAGCAAGACAGAGGCAGGAAACTACAGATCTGTCAGTTTGACCTCTGTGGTAGGGAAAGTAATGGAATCACTTTTGAAGGAAAGAATTGTTGAGTACCTAGAGGCCAGTGGGGCACAGGACCAAAGGCAGCATGGGTTCACAGTGGGAAGGTCATGTCAGACGAATCTAATTGATTTCTTTGACTGAGTGACCAAAGTAGTAGACCAGTGAGGGGCTGTGGACATGGTCTACCTAGACTTTAGCAAGGCATTTGACACAGTCCCACACAACATATTAGTAGTCAAATTAACCAGCCTTGGAGTGGGTCCCAGGGTGGTAGCCTGGGTAAAACATTGGCTGAACAATAGGACACAGAAGGTAATTGTTAATGGAGTCCACTCTGAAGAAAGATGGGTTACTAGTGGGGTACCGCAGGGGTTCAGTACTGGGTCCAGTCTTTTTTAATGTCTTTATAAGTGACATTGCAGAGGGACTGGAAGGAAAAGTATGCCTCTTTGCAGATGACACAAAGATCTGCACCAGGATTGACACACTAGGAGGCATGTAAAGGATGAGAAGGGACTTGGCAAGGTTGGAGGAATGGTCAGAAGTATGGCAGCTTGGATTCAATGCAAAGAAGTGCAAAGTAATGCACCTGGGAAACAAAAACCCAGGGGAAGATTACACAATGGGGTGGAGGTAGTAACAACAACAAAAATGGAAAGGGACCTGGGGGTAATCATATCAGATGACCTTAAGGTTGGCAAGCAATGTGAGAAGGCAGTAGGGAGGGCTGGGGGGATACTGGGATGTATAGGGAGAGGCATCACCAGCAGAAAACAGGAAGTTGTTATCCCCCTGTACAGACAGTTGATGAGACCCCATCTGGAGTACTGCATCCAGTTCTGGAGACCCCATCTCCACAAAGACTTAGAATGGAGGCAGTTCAGAGGAGGGCAACTAAAATGGTGCAAGGTCTGCAAGAGAAGCCATACGAGGAGAGGCTAAAGGAGTTTAATATGTATACCCTTGAGGAAAGGAGGGAGAGCGGGGACATGATAGAAATGCTTAAGTACCTCAGTGGAATCAACCAAGTCCAAGAGGGTAGCATCTTTCAGAAAAAAGATGTGCAAGAACAAGGGGACACAATTTGAAGATAGAGGGGATGGCTCAGGAGCAATGTGAGGAAGTATTTTTTCACAGAGAGGGTGGTGGACACATGGAACAGCCTTCCTGTGGAGGTTGTGGGGTCTAAAACTGTGGGAGAATTAAAGAATGCATGGGACAGACATAAGGCAATTTTTTTGTGGGGAGTAGGAAGAAATAGGCTGTTAGTTAAATAGGATCTGCAGCTTATCATCTAGGTAGGGAAATGGGCAGACTAGGTGGGCCAAGCAGTCCTTATCTGCCGTCAAAGTGTATGTTTCTATGTTTCTTAGCCTGATGATCACTTATGTTGTAATCTCTTGGGTCGTGCCTGAAAATAGGCAAATATTTTGTCTAGTGCACCTACCTGGTAAATAAAAACTAAATAAATAAATAGATCTGCAGGTTACTCCAGATTTTGTCAGACTGAAAAGCAACAAAAGTCAAGGATACTCTTAATTCAAAATGCTTGCACTCCATTCAAGCAGTTAGAAAACAAAGATACACACTGTTAAAAAGAAGTAACTTGAAGCATCCAAGATGATAGACTCTAGATAACAAATTCAGTCTGAAGATGCTTTTTTCTTTAATACTGTACTAGACTTGCAAATCTTATGAATCTCAACTACTCCATACAGATACAACTCTTGCAGCCCCTATCTAAAAGTAGCTGTTGCAGTTCAAACAGAAGATTGCATGTAGTTATCACAGGAATCACTTAAAAAAGCCCCAAAGGAATTTGGGGGTTGTAGTTTGAGTAGATGTTTAAAATGACAGTAACATATTAATAGGTCAGTTTTACAAGTTGCCCCACACATTTTAGAAAATTAAATGGGGGAAGGGGGGTGATGATATGAGGGCCCTCTCAGGAAATTCTATTTTTCAACCATTTATTTCTCAGGGATAGTCAAACTGAGGTAACTCAGGGGCAGAGCCAGCATCTGGAGAGTGCAGACTCATTTTCCGCAGCTCCTGCCACTGAACAGGCAAAATTGAATAAAATATAAAAGTACTGAAATACTGGTATAGCAAACTAAATGGAATTGAACTATACCTGTTTCTACATCTTTGGCAAATTTGGTGGACTGAGCCTCTCCAGTGACCAGTAAACAGCATGCAAATCCTAGATGGGGAACCTCGTGGAATGGCTGTTCAGCCACAGGACTTCTTCAGATCCAAGCAGAGAGTATCAAAGGGCTAAGCAAAGACGGACCCAGCCCCCATTCAGTGTCAGCAGAGATCACGCTGCAGACCCTCTGCTCACCACGATAACCACTATGATTGCCTCTTTTCAACTGATGGCTGGAAAGATCAAGGCTTTACTGTTTGCTTATAAACAGTAGAGTCGATGGTGGAGACCAACTATGCGGAGGCTGCAGAAATGGTGAACTTGACTGGCACAGCACCATTGGCTACAGCAGATCTCATAAAATAAAATGCTCTTATTAAACTCTCTTCTAACGTGCTGAAAATCAACTTACTTGTTCGGTAGCTCATGAGGAGGGTGCATGGGTAAGGGCACCGTCCGTAATGGTGACTCCTCCTCAGCAAAAATCACTTGGAGAGTAGGGTGACTGGATGGGGGTGGGTGAAATGGGAGACAGGATGTTGCTATTGTATGTGTGCGGGGAGCGAGCATGGTGAGTGTGGGCTGGGAGTGGCAAAGAAGCTGTAGGGGTGGTGCTGTGTTGTGTTGCCGAGCTGCATCGAGGCATCGGGTTGGCCTATGGTTGGGGTGGGTGAGGAACAGGGTTCGGGTCCAGGCACTGGTGCTGGTGCGATTTTATGCGCCTGGCCTGAACCTTTATGTTTAGATGCTTTGACCCCCCCATCATGCACCCCTGGAGCTGAGAATCCTTTAGTAGAGGGGTGCAGGGGCAAAGCCCCATGGGTGTGTGAGATGACAGCCCCACACAGAAAGCATTGAAAGTTATGTCCCGCACTGTTGTCCCAGGCACAAGTCAGTAGTGAAAAAATTTTTGGCACTTGACTGGGCGATAACGGTGATCGCTTTAGGCTTTCATCATTATCACATAGAATCAATTGTTCGGATTAAAGGACTCCCTAGGGGCTTTGCAAGGGAAGAACACCGTGAGGATATATTGCAAATCTGATAGTGAAGAGGATGTACAAAATTACCCCCAAGGAGGAGATTGGGGTCAGGAACCCCGGACACTATTATTAAAAATGGGCTACCTTGTACACAGAGATTCCATCCTCCGTGCAATGCAGAGGGCAAGAATGGTGGAGGTAAATGGATCTCTTATTTCTTTCTTACTTTCTAGTCCTCAGGTTTACTACAAGACAATGGCAGAAAAGTTTTGATGGGTCCAAGTGGTACCTATGAGACCTAGTGAGTCCCTTTACTGCTATCTATCCAGCAAACTAAAGGTCCAATATGACATGCCCACATGTATTTTTATGGACCCAAAAGATGTTTAAAAACTCAGAGAAAGGATCTGCAATGCCGCTACCAGCAAGGAACAAGATCATGCAAACTCATAAGAAGGGCTTGAACTGTGTCTTATGCCACCAATCTCTATAGTTTACCATCCAGACTTGGAGTCTGTACTCTGGAGAGATAACTGTTGAGTGCCTGGCACTTGCCGAAAGTTTTCTGCCTCAGTGTTTCTTGCTTCTTCTCCTAGGTGTTATGCACAGTTTCTGTTTTTTCCCTCCAGGACACACAGAACTGGGACTATAAGGACCGAGACTGTGGTCACAAAAGTTATGTTGGGCTTATTTACACTGTCAGATGCCTTAACCCGATACTAACATATTATGCTCTCAGTCATCCATCGATCTAGCCTGTGTTTTGTATGTAGTAGAAGTTCTTAGTGTTTTTCCTGCCTTTTCCTATAACTATACAAGCATAGAAACATAGAAGTTGTCAGCAGAAAACGACACCTTGGCCCACGAAGTCTGCTCTAAAATTCCCTGTCTACTGTGATTCCACAAGCTATGACCAGTGTTGACTAGTTGTTTGTTCAGTGTTAGTTTGTGGGGAAATATTACTGCATCATGGTATGGCACAGCAAAATGGCCATGATTCCTGCCATGAAGGGAGGGCGCGTGGCCCTCTCATAATGAACTATGTAGTGGAGTTAAATAATGTACGCAGCCAGACTACCACTAGTTCCTTTCGCTGGCGGGTTTTTGCTCACACTGACCCTGTTGAAACAAGCATTTGTCAATGCCAAATGTTGTCATGCTGGCATTGGCAGTGGCGGAGGTGGAGAGGCATAGCGCTGTGAGTTTGTTAATGTGTCCCAAAAGGTGATTTTGCACAGCGAGTACGCCACTGTGTGGCAGAGCTGCAGAAACACGTTTTGGGCAGGCTGTGGAAAATGGCAGCTGGACTGTTGATAGTGAGATGTGCACAAATGCCACTGGTGAAAATGTAGCATGAAAATATTGCAGATTGACGAAGTTACAAGGGTGCATGGAAACTGGGCAATGCACGCTTGCAACACAGTCATTGTCTGGACTTTCTCCACCAAATTTTCAACATAGGCATTTTAGGACCTCTGCTGATGACTAGTGTCACCATCATTTCCTCAAAGTGTCCCGAAACATGATTTTGCACAGTGATTATGCAGTTCTGCACAGGACATGTGAAAACACATTCCAGCCAGCTGTACTGTTCACAAGGAGGTACGGAAAAATGGCAATGATGAATAGCTGGAGTGAAAGTATTACAAATTCACAAAGTCACGAGCATGCATGCAAACTGCACAATGCGCACTCATAAAACACTCATTGTATTGACTTTCATCCCTAAATTTTCAACATAGGCATTTTAGGACATCTGCTAATGAACAGTGTCACTGCCATTTTCATAATGTGTCTCGAACACGGTCTTTCCACAGCAGCCGCACTATTGTGCACTGGAACTGCGAAAACAGATTTTGGTCAGGATGTGAAAAATGACAGCTGTAATGTTCATTAGGAGGTGTAGAACAATGGCACTGTTGAAAATGTGGAGTGAAAATATAAGTTTGCGAATTTATGAGCTTGCATGCAAACTGCACAATGCACGCTAGTAACACAGTCATTTTATGGAGTATTGTCACCAAATTTTCAACACGGACATTTTAGGACCTCTGCTCATGAACAGTGTCACTGTCATTTTCATAATGTGTCCTGAACACTGATTTTGCACAACAACCACGCTATTCTGCGCCGGAAGTGCGAAAACAAATTTTGGCCAGGATGTGACAAAATGACAGCTGTACGGTTCACAAGAAGGTGTGGTAAAATGCCAATGTTGAGAATCTGGCATGAAAATAGTGTGAATGCGCTAACTTACGAGTGTGCATTGCGCAGTTGATACGCACGCTCGTGAAACAGTCATTTTTGGATTTTTCCCACCAAACTTGCAATATAGGCTTTTGACAGCCCCTCTCATGAACAGTGGTACTGTCATTTCGTTACTCGGTCCTGAAAGGTGATTCCACGCAGTGACTGTGAAATCACCTTTCGGGACCGAATAATGCCATGACAGTGCAAGAATTCATGAGAAGGGGTCCTAAAAAACACATGTTGAAAACTTGGGGCCAAAATTCGCAAAATGTCCAGATATGCATTAAAGTTGAAAACCCCTATTCATTCCATTATACAGCTTACCGGCATTTATTCAGTTTGCGGTCGGCTTTGAAAGAGTGCAAACCAACGTTCCAGCCACAAAGATGATATGAGTCTCCGCGAGTAGTATGTGGTGAGAGGAGGCAGGGTGCGCAGAGGTGGGTGCAGGTGGGGAGGGGGTTCTAGACTACGAGTAACCGCTTCATTTTACAGGAAAACCCAAAAACATCGCAGGACAGTTTTGTTTTGGAGGGATTTGGTATGCTGGGGTGGGCTGGCGTGCCACCTAACTGTTTTAGGGGTCTATAGCCGCGGGGATTAGGCACCCTCATTGCACCTAACAGGGGGATGAGGAAGCAATGCTGACAGGGATTGGGAACCCCAGTCGGCACACAAAGAAAGTGGGGAGCGAGGCCAAGGGGATTGGGCATCCCTAGGCATTCAACAATTGGGGGTTTATGCCATCGAGGTGGGCTCCCGTGCGACACACAAAGAAAGTGGGGGTTAACCGACAGTGGGATTGGGCACCCCAAAGTTGGCAGTAGTTGGGCGGCATGGCACCATGAACCATGCTCATTATGTAGACGAAGCATGTAGGAATGGTCCGCTGCGTATGATGAGTTTTGCTCGGATTGCAGCAGACCTTTTCTTAGATGTGCTCACCATATTATGTATGCATGGTGTGGCGCCGGCATGCAGGTTGATTGGGGAATGAGGGACACACCTACCGGTGTGTGCCCTGCATTTGCCCAACAGCGACCCTTCCTCCAACGCTGCACTGTCCCACGATGTTGGCTGCGCAAGCGCGCCAACATAAAAATGTTAAGGCAGGCTGTTTGCAGTTTGTTACTTGCTAGTTCAGCTTGTTTTAGTTTACAATTATTTTTTCTTGATTACTTCTGTAAGGATTTTATTATAATTTTTGAACCCTTCTAAAGTGATCAGTTACAGATCCTTGTGGTTTGTTATGATTCATACTACCTACTATAGCCAGGTCGTTATATGCTGGACATTTGCTTAGACCAGGAACTAGCTCCATTGATGCAGTTTACTTGAGTAACATGTTTTCATTGTTCACAAATTTACTGGGAAAGGGACAACCCTCCCCACCAGCATACCATGCAAGTCACAACTGTCAAATCTAATATAACTGTACATTGAACTAGGTATATTCATATGTGATACCATGCTTCTAGCATATATGGTTTGTTTACTACAAACTGAATGACAATAAATTAAAAACTAAGGCATCTCACTTTCAGCAAGCTCTAAAGCGGAGTAGCGGGGATGAAAATGTTTTCAGCTCCCCTCACTATATAGTATGCTTCTTCGTGTACCCTTGACTTACTCCAGTTGTAGGTGGGGACTTTGCAGTTACATTCCCTCAGGAGAATTCCTTGGCACAAACCACTGTGGATGGTAGGGGCCTGAGAGTGTCAAGGACATTATCCTGCTGTAGGGCATGCCACAGGTATTCTCTTGCTGATAACATGCCTCAAGCATCCTCCTGCTGAATGGCATGTCAAGGGCATCCTCCTGCTGAATGGCATGTCACAGGCATCCTCCTGCTGAATGGTATGCTAGGGACATCCTCCTGCTGAATGGCATGTCAAGGGCATCCTCCTGCTGAATGGCATGTCACAGGCATCCTCCTGCTGAATGGTATGCTAGGGACATCCTCCTGCTGAATGGCATGTCACAGGCATCTTCCTGCTGAATGGTATGCTAGGGACATCCTCCTGCTGAATGGTATGCTAGGGACTTCCTTCTGCTGAATGGCATGCCACAGGCTGCTCCTGCTGAATGGCATGTCACAGGCTCCTCCTGCTGAACTGCATGTCACAGGCATCTTCCTGTAGCACTCTGTTCTCCGACTGTGGGGATCCTGTCATATCTATTTCAATCCCTTGTAGCACTCTATTCTTCCACTGGAGAGGTCCCTAGCATGTCTTTTTCAACTACCTGTTGCAATGTATTCAACCATTGGGAGGTTCTGGCATGTCTTTTATAACCCCCTTTAGCACTCTATTCCCCCATCAGGGGGTCCCTGCTATGTGTTTTACAACTAGAGCCATGGTTCATCCATGAACTGAACCCAAACCGAATGCGAACATTTTGATTTTCGCCTGATCCGAACCAAACTTGAACCCTAAAAAAAAAACAACAGAATGAACCCAATCTGAACGTGAACCCAGACCATGTGAGATGAGGAGAACACACATGGGTGCAGTAGGGGTGAATTCATTAGAATTCGAACTCGAACTGATAAATTACACAAAAAAAATCTCAAATCGAACTGAACTCGAACTCAGACTTCTACTTATTAAATCAAACTGAACCAAATTCGAACTATACCCTGCCAAACCCGAACTGAACTAGAACCCTAAAAAATATGTCGAACCTTCCCTTTATTTACAATCCCCTGTAGCACTCTTCCCTCATCGGGGTGGCCCTGGCATGTCTTATGACCCCTTGTAACACTGCATTCCCCTATTGGGGGGCCACTGGCATGCCTTTTACAACCCCCTGTAGCACTTTGTTCCCCCATCGGGGGCCCTGGCATGTCTTTTTTATCCCTCTGTAGCACTCTGTTCCCCCATCAGGGGGCCCCAGTATGTCTTTTACAACCCCCTGTAGCACGCTATTCCAGGTCCTGGCATGTCTTTTTCAAACCCCTGTATCACTCTGTTCCCCCATCAGGAGGCCCCAGCATGTCTTCTTCAACAGCCTGTGGCACTGTATTTCCCCCATGAAAGAGCCCCTGACATGCATTTTCAACCCACGTGTAGCACTCTATTCCCCATCTAGAGACCTGATAAGTCTTATATAACCTCCTGTAGCACTGTATTCTCCATTGAGGAGCCCTGGCATATCTTTTTCAACCTCCTGCAGTACTTCATTCTCCCACTGGGGAAACTGGCATGTCTATTTCAACCCCTGTAGCACTCTATTCTCCTACTGGGGGATCCTGGCATGTCTTTACAATCTCCAGTAGCACTCTAGTCTTCCATTGGGGAGCCCAGGCATGCTTTTTTCAACCCCCTGTAGCTCTTTAGTCTCCCATCAGAGGGTCCCTGGTATGTCTTTTTCATCCCCTGCTGCAGTCTATTCCCCCATCAGGGCATCCCTGACATGTCTTTTATAAACTCCTGTAGTGCTCTATTCCCCCATCAGGGGCCCTGGCATGTCTTTTTCAACTCCGTGTTGCACTCTATTTCCTCATCAGGGAACCCCCGGCATGTCTTTTATGACCCCCTGTAGCACTCTATTTCCCCATCAGGGGGCCCCTGTCAGCAGTTTGGAGGGTGCTACTAACTTAAATATATTTTACCAATAACGTTTTTATCTTTGCCAGAATTTTTTGGGCTACCGGCTTTCCTTTCAGTTAGCCCAGGTTCATGTTACTTGCTGGTTTTCTGTTTTTTGCTGTGGCTCTTGAGACTGCTACCAGTGCTACATTTTGGAATTGTGAAACCCCTGTGGTACTGTATTCTCCCGTCAGAGGACCCTAACTTGTCTTTTACATCTCCCTGTAGCACTCTATTCCCCCACCATTAGAGTCCTGGCATGTCTTTTATAACCCCCTATAGCACTGCATTTCCTCCATTGGGAGCCTCTGGCACATCTTTTACACTCCCCTGTAGTACACTCTTCCCTCCATAGGGGGGCTCCTTGCATGTCTTTTTCAACCCCCTGCACCACTGCATTCCTCCACTGGGGAGGCCCATGGCATGTCTTTTTCAACCCCCGGTTGCACTTTATTCCCCCATCAGGGGCCCCCTGGTATGTCTTTCACAATCTCCTGTAGCACTCTAGACCCACTGAGTGGGCCCAGGCATGTCTTTTACAACTTTCTGTAGCACTGTGCTCCATTGGGGGAGGCTGGAATGTCTTTTTCAACCCCCTGTTGCACTCTATTCTCTCATGAGAGGGTCCTAGTACGTCTTTTACAATCCCTTCTGCACTCTAGTCCCCAAATAGGGGCACATGGCATGTCTTTTTGAACCCCTGTAGTACTCTATTCCCCCATCAAGGGGTCCCTGACATGTCTTTTTCAACCCTTATAGCAGTCTAGTCCCCCTCCTCCCTCTCACCCAGTTACCAGCATGACCTCCATACCCACTCCAGCTGTCTATCACCTGCACACAGTATGTAAATAGCAGCCCCTCTCACCACAGCCCACAGTACCTCATCCCACAATCCCCCAACTCAGTATGCTACACAATACTCACCCCACATAATTAGGGCACACTGAGTGAGCAGCTAGCAGGGTGGGGATTGCGGTGGATGTAGGGCATGCTCAGCTCTGTTCCCTAAGACTGGCAACCACTTTTTTGTTGCAGTGTAACACCCAGCACTGCCAAAGAGGAAGGAGTTTGCAAAAATCAGTTTTTACCAACTGAAGCATGTAGGATGAACTGGGAATTTAATTAATAGGGTGGAAGGAAGAACTGGGAATAGTATAACTAGGGTTGTGCAAGCACCTTTTTCAAATGTTTATTTGCATTTGTAATGTTCGACCAGGAAAGGCACACTAAGCTGTAACCACATGTTTCCAGGTGTATCTAGGGTGTGCTTACATGGATCAGCTTCATTGATGGGGAAATGTTGGTCCTGACACTCAGGATACTTCTGTATGCTTACGAAACGTACAGTGGGATTTTTGACTTCCACCTGGACAGTGGCCAATGATTAGCAGAAGGGACATCAGTTTAAAGTCTCATCTGAAGGATGGTACCTGAATCGAGCAGCAACCCCTCATATTGTACTACAGTAGCAGTACTGGGCCTTCCAAGTTACCATAATGCAACACCCTGAATACTCAGTATATATATTTTATCCAACTTTTTGCTCCCCTGCTGCCAGCCACCTAAAATAAATGGAAGTACTTCTTTACGGAGAGGGTGGTAGACAGATGGACCACCCTGCCAGCAGAGGTGGTGGGAGCAGAGACAATTGAAGGTTTTAAAAATGCTTGGGATAGGCATAGAGGATCACTTATAGTCGGGGAAGGGGTACACCCTAATTCCAGCAGTAGTTGAAGAAGCACAGTTGTTAGGGGTAATGGGGAAGAGTAGGTGGGCCAAATGCCCTAATCTGCTGACAGTTTCTATGCCTTTCTTTGGGCACTGAACCTGGCAATCTCCCAATCCTTACTGCTGTTACCCCAAACATCAAACCAGTGGGGATCTGCACAGTGAGGGGCCTGAGAGTGCTAGCAGCTGTCTTACTCTGTGACAGAGAAACATAGTTTTTCTACTGGTTAACTTCCTCCCCCTCCCTTGGCATCCTGGTGAAGTAAATGGGTTCCTACACATGCTTCTTGCATGCATGTAGTGATGCCCTGTGAGGGAGACAAGCTCCCTCAGCCCACCACAGGGGTCACTATAGTGGTAAAACCTGGACACCTTCCTTCCCTGGTTAAGAGTGCTGCCCTACAACAGTACCATCTCAACCCTCATGGCTGCCCGGCCCAGCTTCCTAGTCTACTCCAGAACCCAGGTCCCTGGCACAGAAGTTCATAGCACTTCTGCTGGGCAATAGGGTGGCCTCACTGACATATTTTAAAAAATGAACACTCTCCTGGTTGTAAGGGGTAGTCACTTTTTCACCCCCTCCCTCCCTTAGTCATTTTCTGCCCTCCTCCCATTCCAGTTTTTTGTTTTCAGAACACATGGGGGGTTTCAAAGAGATCCACCCAAGCTGTGTCTGCTGCTATTTTCAAGGCAGAAATGCATGCAAACAGCGTCCAAAGTTTGCGTCCAAAAACAGATGCAACTGCACCTGTGCCCACTTTTTGTTTGTGTCTGTTTTCTGCCACAAATTGTGACTTTGTGTTGTAAATGGATGCAGCTTCTAAAACCAGCAGCAGGGCTGCCCGGATGCAAGAAAATGGATGCAGATGCAGCATGCAACATGCATTGGCATTCGTGTCCAACCCTTTTGCAAATCCCACTCACAGAATTTAAAAACAAACCCACTCCTGGTACTATGCCAGGACACAAGCTTGTGTTTTTTTTGTTTTTTTTTATATTTCTTTTTTTCCTCTAGGCGGCTAGCACATCTGTTGGCTCTCTCAGCTAGAGGGCTCAGTTCCACCCATGAGTGTGTCTTCACAACCCCAACTCTGATCCCAGGCAAGTCCACCATGGATTTCACCCCATGGCAGGGCTGGGGAGGAGGGCCTCTCCTAAGTGAATAATCCAGATTTGCTGAGAGGAGCTGGGAGTGGCCAGGGCTGCATGCAGCCTGCTAACATCCACTTTCCATTTTCTTCTTTCCCATTGCTGGGGCATGCACATCAATGTGCGCATGGAGGTAAGTGCTCTCTCTGGCACCTGCAGCACCCTCCCCATCTTGGCGCCCGGTCCCACACTACCCACAGGCCTCCACCTGGTGGCAGTCATTCATTGGGAACACCAGTCCACCCTCCCTTGGAGAGAGGAGCAGTCCTCTGGATGCTTGATCCTCTCCCTCCCTAGCTGATCCCCAGAAACCCATGCTCAACACCGAACATGGGCTGCCAGTGGGGCAAGAGGTAGGCATAATGCCTCAGCCCTCCACACCACTGGCCAAACCTTGTGTTTTTAATGACTTCCTGGGCAAGATTTTCAAAAGGACGAGAATGCTGCAAGCCCTAGGTTCACTGAAGGTATGGTGCACCAGGCTTCGGAATTCTCCTGGCTGGCAATCGGAATTTTCTATCCCGTGCCAATTGCTGCAAGTTAGCCAACGCTTTGTGGTCTAGTTTGAAGCAACTTGAGGCCTTTTATGGAGTTTGCACCAGATATTTGATGCAAGCTGCCATAAAATGTGGAAACGGTCACAACTAAGCCCGAGATTGTAATATCAGTGCAGCTGTGGCAAAGGGTTTGGCATACTGCTAGAACCTAAGTGCTGTAAGCAGGTCTTGGACACAGCCCTGTGTTATGCTTCAAAAATCTGGCCCCCTGTCTCCAGCCTGTAGTTCTTTATAGTCTGGGCCCCTCCTTGATGACACCAACCATGACAATGCAGTGCTCAGGCAGAGCTACGGTTTTCTCTTGGGTATCCACCTGAAATGGTATTTTTCCATTTTCAAATCCATCTATTCAGATTTTTATTTGCAATTACTAGATAAAGTTACAAAATTTCAGTGCTATAAATAATAGTAATCAAACTCATGAATACCATACAAAGTTATCATGAATGTCAACAGATTGAAAACTGATCAAAAGGGTTAAAATTGACCTACTGTAGTTCAAAAATGTTGATCAGCTGGCTGGTTCATGATGGTTCATAAAAGTCCATGGATTTGATGACTCATTAATGGTTATGAAATGTTAATCAAACTTCACAAACACACTGC
Organism: Neoceratodus forsteri; assembly: GCA_016271365.2. Taxonomy (NCBI): domain Eukaryota; kingdom Metazoa; phylum Chordata; order Ceratodontiformes; family Ceratodontidae; genus Neoceratodus; species Neoceratodus forsteri. Next base: position 133,083,861 of record JADMNL010000024.1, read on the forward strand.
TGATGAACTCTTAATGGATTTTGACGGACGTTCTTGAGCTGTTCATGAACATTCATCAAAGTTCATGAAGTGATAAACTACATCTCGCCTGGGGGTATAAAAAGAAATCTATGTGTCAAGAACTACGTGTCTGCATCTTTTTTTTGTCACTTATTTATTATTACTTATTTTATTATCATTGTGTTTTATTTTTATTTATTTATTATTTATTATTATTAAATATTTGGATTGCAAATTTAAAAAGACTAAAAATAGTCTGTACTGTGTAAATATAGAAAATAAATGAGTGTGTGGTGGATGGGGTGGAATAGTCTGCCACCTGGTCAATGCTGATACTACAGCCGAGTTCAAAACACAATGGGACATCTTCAAGGGGGTTAGAAGGAACAAGAGGAATGCAGAACCAGTGAACAAATTGCTGCTGCATGCTTCTGTGGCAGATTCTGGTACCAGTACTAAACAACTGATACCGATACACAGGCTCTCATAAACTGCATTTATATGTGCCTTCCATGTGAATTAACTACAGAGTGCCTGTCAGAAATATAGATCAGTCCAGAACTGGTGCCAGTGCTACTAACTCCAGATCAAACAGATGCCCCGACACTTCCCTCATTAGGGGATGAAGCTTTAACAAGTGAAGTGCAGGGGCATCTGTTTGTCCTGTTTACTGCTGGAGCCAGAATTCACCACCGAGGGTATGCAACAACAGTTTGTTCATTGGTTCTGGCTTGTTTAGGGTTAGACACCCCTGCTGTAGTCCCTGACTCCAATTACAGATTGGCACTCATTGTCTGGTTTTCTGCTCAGGTAGGATATAGGGAATATTCTGCAGGGATGACTACATATGAAATAACACATGTTGAGGTGTGTAATTATGGGTTCATAATCACACATCTCAAGAGTGTTGTTAGGCACGAGGTGCTTGCGCTGAGTGCCTTTAAACATATGACAGGAATATGAGATTATTGATCATATTTGCACCTCCATGCAATGAATTATTGCATTTATAAAGTAGGTTTTACTTAATATTTTTTTGCAGTTTATCTTTTAATTCTCTTTTATGTAGACCATACCCCCTTCATGCCGACCTCCCCATCGCCATCACCTAGCTTCTCCCAGACTTCCACTACAACTCTAGTCTTCCATGGCCTACCCCCACAGGGGCAGGCAGGAGCCCCTAACTCCTGCCATGATCAGATTCAGTTGGAGAAGGTGCTAAGATTGCCATGTGGGATGTGTGTGAAGCTAGAATTCATCCAGCTTGGTCTGCATGTTCTTTGCTTTGTAGTCCCAGGGTCTTATGAAGCCAGTAGTGAGGATGCACATGAACAGCATCTACTAGAGCTGCCCTCCAGTGTGGCTGCTCCTAAGTGCATTGCCACCTGTGGTCACCTAGGGGGCATTATTGCAGCAAAGCTAGCTGCCATCCCTCCCTGAAAGAGAGGGCATCTGCTGGGACACTCAGTCATCCTCTCCCAGGCCAGCTTCCTGCCAGGGCATAGTGCTGAACTTTCAATTTTGGTGTGGAATTAAATTGGTCAGCATGTTTCCTACTACTTGAATGAGTATTTGATATGTTTTTTCACAAAAAATGCTGCCTTTAGTGTTTTGTATTGCAGTCTAGTCATGATTCAGCATCCATCTGCTTGATCGCAAGTGCATGTGTTTGTGTTTGTGTTTTCTCTGGCCTTCTATGCCACAGGCTCATTCCTGAACTCTGGTCACCGGTATCAAGAGCAGTACCCCTCCTGCTGTGCAGATGGACCGATTTCTTAAACATATGTTTTAAAGAAATTATTTTTTCAGTTTTGTTTTAATAAGAAAATAATTTTTGTTGTATTAAATATGAGAAAAAACGTTGTTCCAGTTGAAGAGTATTGATATTGTAACTAAACGTGGTGTACAGGCTACACACATTCAGGAGTGTAATTATGGGCAAATAATTACACTCTCGTACTTGTCTTTTAGCCAAGCAGGTAACTAGAATGTTCTTACAAAAAGCAGTAAACTAGCTGGCCCAGTGGCATTGGAGGTCGAGGCGCTGGTAGCTACACCTAACACCACACCAGCGATCCGGGTTTGGGAATGAATGTATAGTATCTATATAATATATAGATAGATAAATGAGTAGGAAAAATCTGTGAAAATCAGGTTCCCTGATTGGAAACACACCACATGACCGTGCATTATCCCACAACAACTGCATGCCTCCCACTATGACCTCACACCTGAACTGCTTTCCATCCCTCACAATCTACTCACCAGCAGCATATCACTCCACACCTGGTGCACACACACACACACACACATTGCCACAACCACAAGGCAGTAAAACTATATAGCTGTCCACTACAAAGAAATTATCCTGCTGATCCTGTGATAATTGATATAGCTATAAAGTAATGGAAAAAATGTATCTAGTTGATTCTGCGATTTTTAGAGTGTTTTCCCTGTAAGCACTTTCACTTTCTTCTTTGTATCTTGAGCAAGTGTTCATCCCAGCAAGTAACATGCTTGTAAATCTTTACAATAAGGAAGGTTCTCTTCAAGAAACATGTAAAGTGTGAGATTTAAGGTAATTTTAGTGAGTTTTTGTAAAGAAGCCACCAACTGTAGGAAGAGCAGTGTGGAGAAGTTAGCAGCTTACATGAGTAAGCAAGTGTTGCTATATAACATAGATTATACTCTCAGACTCTAACATCACTAAACCTTGGAGCACAAGGCAGTGTGTTTGTACCAGGATGGGAAGGGATCATGCAGTAAACTCCTTGGAACCAATTTATGATCCCTTCCCTACCATAGGCCAGAAAAAATGTAATTTGACTACCGCTGGGTATGGCTACCACTGGAGCTTGGGGGGAGGGAAATGAAAAAGGTGGTGTTTAACTGTTGCATATTTCTAGAATTTGTGGGATTACCATGGAAGGTGCATTGCTGTCTGTGCATCCACATACTATACAAAACTGTTAACTGTTGTGTATTTCAACAATTTGTGAGAATAGTTTCCATTGAAGGTGCATTACTGGCCATACATACACATACTATAAATAACTTTTAACTATTGCATATTTCTACAATATTGGGGGTCATTACCTGTTGCATATTTCTACAGTTTTGGGGAATCATTATCCAAGGATTGCTGCCCATATGTTTTCATGCTATATATACAGGTAACTGTAAACTATTGCATTAATAAACTAAGGAGAGGTACAAGATGATTTTTTCAAAAAATATTGTTCAGCCATGTTTTTAAAAGATATAGGAATTTGCAAAATGTTGATAAACTGGCATGTTATTTCATTCAGAAATCACATTGTAAATAAATGACCTTTGAGCAGATGTTGCCTTGAGTAAAGGAAACATGAGAAAAATGTTATTTTTATTTAAAATTTGTTGACTGGGTAGCCCCAATATCAGATACGCATTTTTCAAGGAGAACCTGAGAGATAACACAAAACATAACAGTACATAAATATCACAAAGCATCAGTATCATTACACAGACATCATGACAGACTCTTGCAATGTTGTTTTCAGTGTTTCTTAAATACAAGCATGGAAATAACAGGCAAAGTGTCAGGAAAAGCATTCCATAGCTGGGTAACATGAAACAAGAAAAATCTGTCCTAAGAATGTTTTGTAAAAAGGAAGGCATAAAAGGTTTGTTTGAACAGACCTAGTAAGCTGTTGATCAGAGCTTTCAGAAAAATCAGACATGAAAGAATATCGCACTTTGGAATTACAAACCTTTTAGATGTTATTAGAAAGTAATAATTGATTCTTTGTTCAAAAGATAACCATTCCAAGTTATTACACAAGACACAGTGATGAGTTAAATGATGAGTGGAACCAGCAAAATGACATACCGAGTGGTATAGACTGTGACTCTGTGAAGCACCAGTGAGATAGCTGAGGAATGTAGTGGAAGACCATTGTTAATTATTGATAGAAGTAATGATTTGGGCCGAAAGTTTCCTGGACTGAAGGGAAAGACAGTTTTGCAATCGATGCAATTATCTCAGCTGGCTATATACAGATTTAACTAGATAATTTACATGATAGCCAAAGACTGGTCTACAATAAACCCTAAATATTGAGAATTTTTAACCTGTCCAGTATGTCACCCCGCCAGGTCACAAAGCGATAACACAGAATTACATTTTTTTAACTTTTGTTGAGACCCATAAAGTACAAGATTTGTTTTAGTTGAGTTTAATCACATTTCGTTATTTAAGAGTCAATTTTGTACTTCATTAAAGTCCCCTTGAAGATTAATAAAATGACAGAGGGTCTTTCACCTGATCTGTACAAAACAATATAATTGGCATATGTATGAATGTGTACATCTGAACCCTGAATGACAAGAGACAACGGGCCAGATATTCAAAGCTTTGCACCTGGCACAAAGCCATAGTGCTGGAATAGTGCTGCAGTTGTGCCAGGCTGCAATATTCAGAAGCCCTAATAATGCTGACGCTGTGTGATAGCACCAACGCTAAAAGTAAATTTATGCAGGGGCGGGAGTTAGGGGAGTGGCCAGGAATGCCTGCTGCGCAGCATATTCAAACAGACAGCACCGCACTACCGGCATTAGCGTGACCCGTAGCACAGCACCAAATACCGCTGACAAAAAGCTGGCGGTATTGCGGTGGTGTTCCCCTCTCCCCATCATGATCCCCGGCCCCCAGTAGCCCTGAAAATCACATAAATCCCTGGTGGTTTAGTGGTCCCCCACACCCCAGCATGATCCCTGACCCCCAGTAGCCCAGAATATCACATAAGTACATGGTGGTTTAGTGGTTTCCCCCACCCCCAGCACAATCCCTGACCCCTGGTAGCCCCAAATATCACATAAATCCCTGGTGGTTCAGTGGTCCCCCCACCCCCCCAGCATGATCCCGACCCCTGGTAGCCCCCAAAATCACTTAAATACCTAATGGTCTAGTGGTCCCCCCACCTGGAGTGCGACTCCTGTTAGCCGAAACAGCATATGTACGGAGCCAGGAACCGCTCAGCCTTCCTATCACCACCATGGTTGACCACCAACTGCAGTATGCATAAGTGCTACTGAAATGAATGAGCGTGAACTGTTTAACTTCTCCAAGGTAAACAATTAGGGGAAGATCAAGATAATTTTAATTCTGCTTAAAATTATTAGTTGCAGCAACTGAGAAAATGGACCTGGTAATTAACCAGAACACCTCTCCGTGTTTAGAAATTATGTCACATCAAAAACAAATGAAAATCCTCTAATTCAATGGCATTATCTGGCATTTTTCTAGACTCATTACTTCCAGTAGCTTCGTTTGAAGTCCGACCCACCCGTTGCTTAACCTGACACAAAATGGCTGCCCAGGACAGAATGAGTATAAACCAGGTTCCTTATAGTGTTTTGATATCAAAATCATAGCTTTTAGTTCAAGCCCCAGAATGCATCAGTTTTGGGTAAAATGCTTTAGATATTGACATTAGCAAGCAAAACTGCTTGTTTTGATTGAACATGCACAGCCAGTGAATTCAGTATGGTGTAGGCCAGTGTTTGGCAGGACATTGCCAGCCAACAGTAGCAAATAAGCACAAGCAACAAGAAGGAACGTTCCTTGTGGCCACATTTTAACAAAGCAGCTCTTTTTTGTGATGTTTAGTCTTCAACAAATAAAACCTGTGTGAATAAGTCTGTCTGTGCAAGCTTTCATAAATCAAGTCTGATGCCTGGTCCCATAAAAACTATCAGAATATTTAAACGTTAAAACCAAATAAGTATAGCGATTAGCTGAAACAGATTGAGTTTGAGCATTAATCCTTTGTTAGGAAAATAACTTACAAACAGGACAGTGCAACAATAGTCGATTCAGACATCATTAAACAGTAACTAAAACAATTAAAATACTGAAAATTAAAGCACAACAATCCATATGTAGCAAAATTACTAGAAGTATGATTCTGTTAATAGCAGTCTGAGATCTAGTAAAATGAGTAGAATTCTGTTGTGTGACTTTCCCTTTTTCCATATGGCTTTTTCCGTTCAGGTCAGCCTGAAGTTGATCCAAAGAAGATCAGCTAAATTGATTTCCAGCCAGTAAAGGACATCTTATGAGGACCGAGTGCCTGACCATGATACGTATGCACTGGAGGGCAGCACAGAGCGTGAAACTTGATTAAAACCTTCACATGCCTGAGGGGTATAAACAGGGTGGCCAGATGGCAACTATTTAAAGAGCAGCTGAAGCATGCAGAAGAACTTTAGCAAAATATAATATTTCGACACAGTTCAGCTTGTATTTAACATTAGTTCTGCATCTCTCATTCTCTTTATTTATCACTGAGGTCATTTGCATTAAAGGGACACTGTCAGCTTTGGGGGCAATTTTAGAGTGCCTGCACCGAATACACGTCTAGGAAGCACTACCTTTATATATAGCATTGGTGGCAAAATGTTTTACAACAATATAAAGCATATCTGTCCGTGTTAGTAAAAGTACATTAGCTGTGGGAAGTTTAAAATTAGTGTGGTGGTGCCCATGAGCATGAAAGGCATCAAGCCGCAGGCACACTAGTACATGAATGAGTTTGACTTTTGGGGTCACATAGCATTTAAACAGTGCGGCTGCTCCTTACATACTACTTATCCTGTAATACTTTCTTTTCAGCGTGCTTTAACAGATTAATTTTAGTTACAAAAGTTGAGACCGTGATTGGGGTGAACTTTAATGCACATGCCAGGAATCACTGTCTCAACTTTTGCAACCAGAATTAAATGTGTTAAAGCACTCGTTTTTTGAAAAGAAGTACTTTACAGGGATAAGTGGGATGTAAGGTAGCAGGCGCACTGTTTAACTACTATGTGACCCCAAAAGTCAAACTCGTTCATGAACGAGTGTACCAGCTGCTTGGTGTCATTCATGCTTGTGGGCACACACTGCACAAATTTTAAATGGACCACAGCTAATATACTTTTACTAACACTGACAGCTATTCTTTATATTATTGTGAAACATTTTGCCACCAATGCCATCTATAAAGGTAGTATTTCTTAGATGTGTATTTGGTGCAGACACTTTAAAATTGTCTGCTAGAAAGACTAGTGAGGGCCTAGAAAGGATCTTGGCAGACTGGATGGACCATAGTCTTGTTTTTGTCCATAAACATCTATGTACTGTACCTATGTATCTATGAATCCACCAAACATCAAAAGTTAAACATCAACAAAAAACAAATTCAAACATTTAAAATGTTCAAATCCAAAAATCAAAGACATCCATATGTTCAAATAATATCCAAACACAAACATCCAAATCATTCATAGAAACATAAAAATTGCCAGGAGATGAGGACTGCTTGGCCCGCCTAGTCTGCCCATTTTCCCTACCTACTGAAATACCACAGATCCTACTTAGTTTCCACCTTTACCCTTCCATTCCCAACCAATAAGGTTCCCTTATGCCTATCCCATCCATTCTTGAACCCCTTTATAGTTTTTGCTCTGACCACCTCTGCTGGAAGGTTGGTCCAGGCATCCACCACCCTTTCTGTGAAGAAGTACTTCCTCACATTTCCCCTGAATCTGCTTCCCTCCAGATTCATAACATGATGCCTTGTTCTTGAGCATCTTTTTTTCAGAAAAATGCTTCCATCTTGTACCCTATTTATACCCGTGAAGTATTTGAAAGTCTCTATCATATTTCCCCCATCCCTCCTTTTTTCCAGGATGTACATATTGAGGTCCTTTTGCTCCTCCTCAAATACCTCAACATTCAAATCCAAACATTGAAAACATTCAAAAACATCAAAATCAAAAACATCCAAATGTAAACATCTGAAGCATCCAAATTCTGTTCCCAAAACATCCAGATCCAAACATCTAAACCTTCCTAATCTCCTTCCCAAAACATCAAAATTTAAAATGTCTAAAACACCAACCCCAAAATCTTGATATCCAAACATCAAAACCACCCAACAACAGTCCCCAAAACATCCAGCTACATCAAAAGTCCACTCCACCTCATACCATCCCATAAAATTCAAAACCATTCCTATCGAAACATCACAAAATGCAAATTCAAACATTCAGAATCATTTTATCAAATATCTGAAAAAGCAAAATCAAAACATTTAAAATCATTGCTATCCAAACATCTAAAATATCAAAATCAAGACCTTCAAAGTCATTCATGTCTAAACGTCTAACACATCCAAATACCTGGATATCAAAAACTTTGAAATCCAAAAATCATTATGTAAATCCATCATTTCCCAATCATTTATATATAAACATTTAAAAAATCTGAATCCCCAAACATGGAAATCCAAACATCAAAAGCATTCAAAGTCAAAGCCAGGCCATCAGCACAGCGGTAGCACTACTGCTCGTGCTGCCACTGATCTGTGTTCGGTAGTGAACTCGGGACATCAGAGGGCTGGCTGGGGGAGAAGAATCGAGCATCTGGAGGACTGCTGTCATCCTCACTGCGGAAAAGGGCTTACAGAATCCAGCATCTGCCTGGCTCCTAGTGGCAGTTCAGGAAAGGCACATGGACCTGCCCAGAAGGCAGGGTGGTGCAGATGCCGTGCACGGCATGTGGTAGCATGTAGCACATGTCATGGCATTGTTGCATTTCATACCACTCGGGGGGGGTAAAACAGGAGAAAAAATTCCCACCAGTAGCAGGGTGGCACTTTGACACCCATAAGCCCTGCACCCAACTAGCTGGGCTTGCCTGTTCAGAATACTGGATCGGGTTCCTGATGGGGACTGGGGGACCACATCAATCTTCTGGGCAGGCAAGTCCTGGGGGTACCAGCTGGCAGGTCAGTCTTGGTGGATGTCAGGGTGGCAGGGCTAGGGTGGCGAGGCAGAGTGGGGCCATCCAGTAGAGAGGGGAAAAACACAGCAAAAAAAAACCTGAAAGTCTAACATCAAAAACAAACAAATTCAAACATTCAAAATTGATCATATCCAACCATCTAAAACATCACAATTCCCAAACATCAAAATCTAAACATCAAAAACATACAAATTAAAACATTCAAAACCAACCATATCCAAAATCCATAAAATCCAAATCAAAACATTCAAAATCATTCCTATCCAAGCAGTCAAAAATTCCAATCTCAAACATCAAAACACCAACCCCACATCCAAGCATTCAAAACCATTCATATCCAAACATCTAAAACATCCACACCCAAACATTCAAAACCATTCATATCCAAACATCTAAAACATCCACATCCAAACATTCAAAACCATTCATATCCAAACATCTAGAATATCCACTTCCAAACATTCAAAATCACACAGATCTCCACTCCCTAACATTTGAATTAAGGTTGGGTAAAACTGACACACATTTTAATGTAAAAATATTGTGTGCATGAAAAACTCTGGTTTTGCATAACAATTTCTGTTTTAGGGCCAGATATTCAAAACATTGCCTTGTGGCTAAATTAGCACTGCCCAGCTTGCTAAATTAGCCCAGAACCAATAGCTCACCATAGTCAAAAGAATTAGCCCTGGTGCTAAACCTGCTAAATATAGCATGCTAAGAAATCCAGGCAAACTGGTCTGGGAGTGCGGTGCATAAATAGCCCAGGGAAATAAGACAGCTCTGAATATAGCAACAGAGAAGTGCAAAATACAATGGCAGCCCAATGGACACAGAGATGGAGCAAGTCGGAGCTGCAGGTGGAGGACAATGTGTGTGATTGCAAAGAGGTGTTGCATAACAACTGCAAAAATAAAAGCAGGCCACACACACTGCAGAACTGTGCTATGCTGGCATGATGTTTGCCCGGGGCTAACGCGATTGTACAGTGCTAACACATTAGTCCGGTGCAAACAGGTTAGCCCAGGGCAAAAGTTTGCTATATTCAAAGCTCATGTAAAAATGAGCCTAGTTAGGTAATCTGTGGGCAAACAGTCATATTTGCATCTCATTATGTGTTACTTAACATACATGCCCATGTAGTTTGCTCGGTGCTACTGCATGGAGCACACAGCTTCACCTTTGATCAGAATGGAAGTACATGCTCGAAGCTGCAAGCCAATGTATGCTCACGGCATACGGTGTTGGGTGGAATGGAAGTACAGGCTAGATGCCGCGGATATGGATGTTGGCAGGCTATACGCTCATGCATCGCTGCTATCAGTATGTGTATATATATACACATATATAAAATATATACATATATAAAAAACACTGCCTTAGGGTAGCTGGTTCATTCCACTGGGGTGTCAAACAGACGAGGCATACTGATGAGTCCTGGTAGGATGAAACACGTGTCTATGTCATCTGTTAGCACCCTTTGCAAACTGTGTGAGAGGCCTTTCGGCACCATGCAATTCTGCTTAAAGTTGAACCAGCATAACATTCTGTGGTGATTTGCATATGCAGCCCATGATGCTTTGCATTGTGGGGGCATGTGTGATTTTGTATTTTCTTGAAACTTGGCTTCCCAGCCAAATGCCCTTTGGGGTAACCCTTGCCTCAGTGTTTGCGCACAGAGGTTCTTTATCATATATATGTATATATATATATATCTCTATATTATAGTGGCGGAAGTATAGTATAATTAGGGTTGAGTACCCACTTTAAGGTTAAATCTCAAATTTTGCACCTTAATAACTTTGCAACCACATAAAGGATTTGCCTGAAATTTTGCACACTCTGTGTGGTACCATAGATCTCTGGAACAAGCAAGTTGTGTTACAGTCAGATGTATGGTTGCAGAGCAACAGAGTGCCAAAAAAACGCAAAAAAAGCAGACTTTTTGCACATTTCTTTGCTCATGCCTACAGCCCACACGGTTTGTGCATTCTGTCCAAAAAATCCAGGGAACATGCAGCCGGGTCCCTGATGTGCATTTTGAAAATTGTGAAAAAATATTAAACGGTTCAAAAGTTATTAAAAAAAAAACTGTCTCCCATTATAGTCTATGGGAAAAGTTAATAATTGTGACACTTTCACAAATAGCCATTTTTACTGTCACAAATGACCCTTTAACTTTCGTGAGTCGGCCATTTTGTTTTCAATTACAGCTCAGAAAAATGCCTGTCATTTAAAATTGGGACCCTCTAGGGACACAATTCTTGTTGTGTTCACCTAGCTGAGTCCTGAGGATGCTAGCCATATTTTGGGGGGGGTTAAACCCCATTGAAATATGTTTTTTAAATTTTTGTAAAGATTTTCATAAAATACTTTACATAAATGTGAAAGTGTATAAATTTTTGTGAAACCTTCGTGATTTGAGAAAGTACTTTGTGAAAGTATGACCAAAACAACAGGAAATCTTTGCCACCCTCCACCTACCAAAACAACAGTTTGATCTTTTGGGCTGAAATTTGCATGGAAGAATGCCAACATCCTACAGATGTGCCTTTTGGTGGTTTGGTTGCAAAATCTTAGCGGGCTCCAAAGTTACAGCACTCAGAAGTTGATTATTTTCCCAATAGGATAACATCACGGCATCCGCAGCGCCTTTCGGGTCCTGTATCTCGAAAACGGTTTGAGATACGGACTTTTCGTTACAAAATTTCTTAGTCCCAGTAAAAAACTAGCCTGGAAAGTCATAAATAATATGAAATTAGATTTTTTTTTCCTACGTCATACGGTTCCTGAGATATAAGCAATTTAGTATTCTAAGTGCTCATTTTTCTGTCCGAGAGTCACTATTATGCCCACATTCTTTGTATTCACTGTGCTTCTTAATGAACTTGTTTCAGACACAAAAGCATGTGCATTAGCATTATCGGTAGAGTTAGACTTTGTGTTTACTTTTGCACTTGTGTTCCTGTTACCGTTTACGATAGCATTTACATTTGCATCACCGTTAGCATTACCGTTTGCATTTGCGCTTGCGTTTGCGTTACTTTTACGGTTTGCGTTTCTGTTACCACTTGCATTTGCGTTACCGTAACCATTAGTGTTTGTGTTTGAGCTTGTGTTTCCATTGCCATTTGCATTAACGTTTTCTTTTGCGTTACCATTAGCGTTACTGTTTGCATTAGCATTTGTGTTTGCATTACCATTACCATTTCCATTTCCATTCCCATTTGAGTTACCATTTGCGTTTCCATTTATGTTTGTGGTACCATTACCATTTGCATTTCTGTTCACGTTTGCATTGCCATTACCATTACTGTTTGCATTACTGTTACCATTACTGTTTGCATTTATTTTGCGCTTGTGTTTCCATTACCATTCATGTTAGCATTTCTGCTTGCATCACCTTTGCTGTTACTGTTATCATTTGCATTTGCGCTTGCATCTGCTTTACCATTTGTGTTTGTATTCCCGTTACCATCACCATTATTGTTTACTTTTAGGCTTGTGTTTCTGTTACCATTTGCATTACTGTTTCCTTTTGCATCACCATTGGCATTACCATTTGCGTTTGTGCTTCCATTTGCGTTACCATTGCGTATTCATTACCGTTTGCATTACCACTTGCGTTTTGCATTTACATTTAACCTTTTCCGTTACCATTTGTGTTACTGTTTCCTTTTGCATCACCATTGGTGTTACCATTACCATTGCATTGCACTTCCATTTGTGTTGCCGTTTGCATTTTCATTACCGTTTGCGTTACCGTTTGCATTTGCATTTGCATTACCATAACCGTTAACGTCTGCATTTGTGTCCAAGTTTATGTTGGCTTTATCATTACTGTTAGCATTTGTGTTAGCATTTGTGTTACCTTTTGCATTTGTTTTTCTGTAACTGTTACCATGTGCATTTCCGTTCATGTTTGCATTGCCGTTCCCGTTCCCATCACCATTTGTGTTTGCATCACTGTGACCGTTACTATTACTGTTTGCATGTCTGCTACCATCCAATGTGGAACCTTTGTAAAAGAGCCTGGCTCAAAGCTACTTGTAATCCTAATTGTGATAAAATAAAAAAATTAATAAATTACCATTAGCATTTGTGCTTCTTTTTGCATTTCCATCATGGTTACCATTAATGTTAGCAATACCATTTGTGTTTGCGTGTGCTCTTGCATTACTGCTACCATTACTGTTAGCAGTAGCATTTGTGTTATCATTTGCGTTAATGTTTCCATTAGCATTAGCGTATGCACTTATGCTTGAGTTACTGTTACTGTTGCTGTTAGTGGTATTATTAGCGTTACTGTTACCGTTGCTGTTACCATTGGCATCAACATTACTGTTACCATTAGCGGTAACATTACGTTCTTATTAGCATCACTGTTACTGTTAGCATTACCGTTACTGTTATAGTTATTATGCTGACATGGACGGCATGGTGAGAGCTCCACTACCACATACCATTCGCTATTTATATTGCACATTCTCAAAGAAGAGGAAATTCATGGCAAAAACTCCATTAATGTATCAGTTAAGGCTGTTTCACAGCAACAGAAGCATGGAATTTCAGTGTTGGGTACAAGCCTTAACTGCGCATTCTCACACACACACACACACACACACACACACACACACACACACACACATATATACATCAATCAATCATCAATCATAATTTATTTATAAAAAGCACCTTTCTAAAATCAAGGCGCTTGTACATAACATAAACAATACAATACATAATTTGAATTTAAATAAAATCTTATATTTAAAATTCACTATTAAGTTACTATTCATTAAAACCACCATATGTTTACTCAAACATGCAAGTAGGGGAAGGACCAAGGCAACACAATCAATCACACACAACCAGAAGCAGGGAAAAGAAATAACATGCAACTATATAAACCATGAAACCACACCCCCATGCTCCCATCTTCCACACACCAACAGATGTCGGGGTGTGGCATGGGGTCGTCACTGTTAACTCTGATCCTGGACATTCCATGCTCCCCCAACACAGATCACTATGGACAACTAGGCATCTTGGGCCCCATGCTGCCACCAACAAGTAACACAGACTACATATATGATATTTTGGGCGTTTACAAGCCCCAAAACAGGATTTTGGACATTCCCTGAAAATACTTTCACAAATCAGTTTCGCAAATGCAAAAGTGTTGTGCTATGTGTTTGCAAAAGTACTTTGAAAGTATTTTATGCTTTCTCAAATGCAAAACTGTTGTGTCTTCTGTTTGCGACACTTTCGTGTTTGCAAAAGTATTTTGGGAAAGTATGCTCCTGATAACTGCACATCTTTGCCATCCACCTGCAAGCAAACGGTTGGGTTCTTTGGGCTAAAATTTGCAGAGTGGTAAGCCCTGGTTCCACAGATGTGCCTTTTCATACTTTGGTGCTAAAAATAGTTAATGATGACAAAATTACACTGTTCTGAAACTGCGCAATTTCCCATAGACTAACATTGTGGCGCCCATGACGCCTTTCACCACCCATATGTTGAAAACGAAGCGAGATACACAGTTTTCACTACTGGCAGCTTGAACTAACCTTGTGGAACAAGTTTGGAAATACTGTATGATACCTGAAGTTGGATTTTTTTCCCTATTTGCTATGGTTACACAGGTATACACCTCCTGCTGGTTGTATGTGATTGATTATGTTGCCTTGGTCCTTCCCTTACTTGCATGTATATGTGTGTGTGTGTGTGTGTGTGTGTGTGTGTGTGTGTGTGTCTGTGTGTGTGTGTGTTGGTGGTGGGGGGGAATGTGCAGTCAGGATTTTGAACCCTAACACTGAATTTCCCTGCTTTTGTCACTGTGGAACAACCATAACCATTTGCAGTGTCAGTGGCTCAGTAGGTAGCACACTCACCTCTGAGGCCGGGAGATCAGAGGGCTGTGGGTTCAGTTCCCACATCTGGCACTTGGGTTAATAGCCCAGTACTGACACTGTAGTGCAGCATGAGAGGGGTGCTGCACTTCTGAGGTGCCATCTTTTGGATGAGACGTTAAACCGAGGTCCCATCTGCCTGGATTGGTGGTAGTTCAGGTGGATGTTAAAGATCCCATGGCATTTATCGAAAAGAGTAGGGGTAATTTTATTAATATACAATAATGATGAAATACAAAGCAAACATAATACAGAAAGTTCATGAACTGTACAATTCCTAATATTTACATTTCAAAAGTTATAAAATTATAATGAGAGTAAGGGAAAAAAAAACAATGACCTTTAAAGAAAAATAAGAAACAAAATTAGGATAAATAATCTTACAGACTCGTAATCAATAAACTTCCTATTTATATTTAATAATGTGTGAAAATCCTTTCCACCATACCGTAATTTTCTCTACATTATACAATTGTAAATCCTTCAGATATACTTTTTGTAGTTCAAGAGTGACATACTGACAAAATGCTTCCTCTGAAGTTTTCTTTTGGTATAAAACCCATTGACATCGAACTTGCCACAGACAAAATCTTAAACAGGCTAAAAACACCCATAAAGTACTTTTCTCATATTTTTTTAGGTTTTTAGGAACATTACCAATTATCAACAAATCATAAGATGGATTTATCAGCCAAGTTAATGACCATTTCTTTGCTAAATATGCCCATACTGTTGTTGAGAAGGAGCAATTAAGAAAAAAATGTTCCATAGTTTCTTCTTTATTTATACATTTTAAATAAGGGCAGTTCCTCTCTTCTTCAACTTTATATTTTGCTGTCCCCCTAATATTGAGACGCCCATACATGATTAGCCATTGAGTCTCCCACATACAAGGAGGTAATCTAGGATTGTTTAACTGGTTAATTACATTTTGATTCAAAGCTGATGGACAATTTTTAAAGACAGAAAGCTTTGGGTAAATAAATGCCATTACTTCTGTATATAATCTTTGAGAGGAGCACCTACTAATTTGGTTTCTAACTATCTTCCATTTATAAAGTTTTTGGGCAGCAGGCCTAAAAAAGGCCGGAAGGGGAATGTAAGGGTTCAGTTTAGGTGCATGATGTCTCCAAACTGCTAAATAACAATCTATTGCTGACTTGAACCATAATTCCTCATATCTGTCTGGGAGACCTATAGTATTTTTAAATAATTGTGCAAAAAACAAAGTAAAGCAGAAAACCACCAGATCAATCATTCCTACACCTCCCTTAGTTTTATCCAAATATGTATAACATCTCTTAATCGGATTAAGTCTATTGCCTCAAAATAACTGAAAACAGAGACTATATAGTTTTGTTTCTAGGTGAGTGGGTAAGGGATAAATTACGCTATATATTGCAAACATGGTAATATAAATTGTTTTAATATTTGAACTCTTTTTATTTTACTAAAGCGGAACTGCTTCCATCTATTAATTTTCCTTTGTACTTTATCCAATACTATATTCCAATTATCAGTTGAAAGATTCTGCATTCCATAAATGACCCCCAGAATACTAATAGGTTCAGTTGTTATTTTAATAGTTCTGTATTGTATGGGTGTCTGAAAGGTACACCCCATTAATAGACCTCTAGATTTTGAATAGTTAATTCTAGCATTAGAGAGGTTAGCATATATTTGAAACTCTTTAAAAAAGATTTCCAGTTGTTCTACCTTTTTAAAAATAAACACATATCGTCTGCATAAGCTTGGATTGTTAGAAAAGAATCAGTGTAGGAATTTTAAAGCCCTCCATTTCGGGATAAGACTTACAGCTCTAACCAGGGTTCTAATGCAAATATGTACAGTAATGGACTTAATGGGCAGCCTTGAACCCCAGTTTTAATTACCAATTTTGTACCTATTGTCCCTTTTATGTAAGGATACACGTGGTTGATGCATACAAACTTTTTATCAGACTAAGTAAATCAGATGAAATTCCTAAATAATTTAAAGTTGTAAATAGAAATACATGGTTTACCCTATCAAATGCTTTTTCCAAATCCAATGAAATCAGACAGCCGATAGCACCCAATTCAGTCAAATGCTCAATCAAATCCCTTATTGTAGTTAATACAGATTGAATTCTCCTATCAGTTAATCCACAATGTTGTACTGGTGAAATGACTATATTTGCAATTTTTTTGAGTCGATTATTAATTAAGGTAGCTAAAATTTTGTAATCTGAGTTTAGCAAGGTAATTGGTCTCCAATTCTGTATATTCCCTTTATCCCCAGATTTAAAGATGTATATTTGCAGCCCTTCAAAAAAATTACTTGGAATGGCTTCTCCAATGAGGAAATTATTAAATAATACTGTTAAGCAAGGTATTATTTCTGCATGAAAAACCTTGTAAAAAGGATTAGATAAACCATCCAAACCTGGGGAAATATTATCTATAAGGTTTGAAATTACAGCCTTTATTTCCTGTGGTGTAAAGGGATTTTTCATGTTAGCAACCATTTCTTTATCTAAACTTATTGGAGAAAAAAGACCTAAATAATTATTAATTTCATGAATATTGGGATCATTTTGAGGTTGAAGTTCCTGAAAATGTGTGAATACAGGTGCTAATTAATTTCACATCGTTTACTCTACCTGACTTAGTTTCTAAGAAATCTAAGGTTGTTGAATCTCTAATTCTTTTGCATAAAATATAAGGGTCCCGATAACCGACATTTCTGTATGGTTATTTAATAAAGGCTGTAAAGTTCTAGCCTATCATATTGCAACTGTCTCATTTTTAATTTAATATTATTAATTGTAAGGAATAATCATGTTTTGAAGTGTTTGCAATCAAAATCAAATGTTGTAGATGAGCTCTGAGTTTCAAATATGTCAGGAATTTAGAGTTCCTCTGATGAATGCCGTATTTTTTAAACCATTTAATACAATCTTTTTTTGTTTTCTCCCACCAGACTCCTAACTCTGAATATAGAAAAACTACTGATAATCTGGCCGTTAAGATCAGTTTTATTGAGTTTGTTACCATTTGCTCCTGTAGAATGGAAGTATTTAATTTCCATCTGTTGTTCTGTGTGTTCTGATTTTTATTAACTTCTATTCCCACTTGGAGTAACATGTGATCTGAAAATTCTACAGGTACTCTTTTAAATTATGAGACCTTAATGTTCTTAGAAATCAACAATAATCTATAATCGAACCTTTCTTCCTTTTAAAAAAGTTACAACCATAGCTCTCCCTTTCTATCTGGTTACAATTAACTAAATCTGCCAGTTTAATGATTGTTTTTAAACAATTTGAATCACAATAATTTTTTCTGTTAGTTACCCCTTTCATCATAATATTACAATTAAAATCTCCTCCCCATAAAATAGGTAAGGAGGTAACCAAATAAGGTTGAATATCTTTCAGACATGAAATTCTAGATGATTTTGTTTGGGGGTTGTAGAGATGAATTAACCTATAGGTGTTAGACTGCCACTCACTGTCTATTATTAATACTCTCCCAGGAACTAAATCAATTAACTTACATAGTGTAAAATAGTAAGAATTAAAAGAATCCCAATTCCGTCTGCTTTGTCTCTGTAAAAGACCAATAGGAAGGTCCCATGGCCAATCATGCTTAAAGGAATAAATTTGTTCTTTTGAAAACATCCAGTCTCTTGCAAAAACTGATTGAAATATTCATATTATGCATCAAATGGGAAATTGCTTTACGTTTAATATTGTTCAATATACTGTGAGTGTTTAATGAAGCCAAAGAAATCCCATTGTCAAACCATATTAGTAACTTAAGCCTTATTTTTCTTCTTTTCTTTTTTTTTCTTTGTAATTTTCTATAAGTACTCCCAAAATTCCCTGTACTGATTTTTGTGAGTCAGAATCTCCAATTTCCATTTCCGAGTCTCCCCAAGTAGGAAAAAGAGCTGCATATGAATTCTGTGATTCCACAGATTCTGTGGCTGGGGGTGGAACAGCTTTAAAGTTCCTAGTGGACCTCCTTGGAGGTAATGGTAGTGCTGTGTCAAAGCCACTGATGTCTTATCCTCTGGTTCCTTATAACAGCCAGGTTCTAATAATTCTGCATTATGGACAATCTTTTCCACTTTTAGTGATGTGGTTTTTATCTCTAAAGGTGGAGGAAGGTAGAATCACCCTTTCTACTAGAAATATCAACTGATTTATGTGGTGGGGGTTCCATGACACTTAAGCTCACTTACTGATATATTCACTGCCTCTTGGGCATGATGAATGATCAAATCAATGCTTCCGCTTGAGGCCTTGTTCTTACCATGAGGGGAGTTCTCTAAAGCATGGCCATATTCCTCACAAAGATCACACGTTGTATTATTAACACACTGCATTGTGACATGGCCTATCTCTCCACAATTATCACATCTTGGGCGGTCACAAGTGCTTGAGATGTGAGTTTTTGAACCGCATTTATAACAGGCTCTAGGCTGTCCGCTATAAAAACAAACCCCTCTATCTCTTCCCAGCAGAAAGGAGTTAGGAATATGTTCTACCCCATTTTCAGACTGCCTTAATTTAACTTTAAATTTCCATCCACCAGTCCAGAACTGCTCTGTATCTAGGATTGGCTCAGGATCTCCTTGTATATCACATTTCAGGGATAACCAATAAGTGATGTCCTCAACGTGAACTCCCTCATTCCTAAACATAACAGTTACATGTTTTATTAAAGATTTGGAGAGTGGAATAACTAAAAAAGGGGTCCATATGGGGGAAAACTTCACCTGCTCATACCTTTCCCAAAACTTATCTAGTAAATATGCTGAACGGAAACTAACATCATAATTATCTTCTCCCAAGATGTTAATAAAAGCAAATACCTCTCTGGGAGAGAACCGAAGAGAATTTTTAATAAGTAATTTCCCACATAATATACCTGGCTCTGTCGGCCAGCCCTCTTTATATCTAATGCTATAGCGTACGCTCTAGGCGCTGCCTCTTTTGCTTGATTGAATAATGAAGACATTGAGGGTTTATCTAAGGTGTGCAGTTCACTAAGTGAGTCTGTTAGAACAGTCTTGGTAACATTTTCCTTTACATCCACATTAGCATCAGGATTGTCTTTTGACTGTCTGAAGGGTAATCTTTTCAACATCCCTCCTGTTTCAACCAAATCAAGTTCACCACCAGGTTTCCACTTAGTCGCTAGGTAGATCCAATGTTGTGTCCCATGCTAAGTCTGGAGACCAGACTCCATTTACATTTTTCTCCCAACCAGCTGCTAACAGGGCCCCTTGGGTGACCAAGTGTTATCATGTGCTAGAGGAGCAATTCTTGTGACAGTAGAAGAAACAGATATTTCTGCATGTGACTCAGAAATATTTGTTCGGTTTCTGAAGGTGTTAGCAGCTTCCCAATATCCACCTTAGTAGTTATCTTTGTCCCAAAACTAAATTCTGTTACCCCTCTTGATTGTGAGTATCCGTTTGATATTTTACCGGGTATTAGAAAAGAGGAACACATATTGATCCCTTCAAGTTTAAAACAAAACCTGTCTCCTTGTTTAAATTAACAGTTTTAGCTTCAGTGTTGGATTGGGATGTACTCACTGGTTGAGCCAGTATTACACTAGAGGGAACAGACTGCGTAACACTCCTGGTCAACAAATCTTTCAAACCATCTGGAAACTGTGTTATTCCTGGGTTCACGATGCTTTTCTCCAAAAGGATCTCTTTATCTTTCACAGGCTGTGCTGCACTCAGTTGCAACTGCCTCTCTGTTGCATTTAGTTCCGCATTCCGACTAGTGACCCGGATGTCTTGGGTGATCAGCGCATTTGCTTCTGAACTACACTCTGCAACATTCAATCATAGTTGAAGTTATAGCAGGATCCTCTGCTGACATAGCAATTAAGGAACTCCTGTTGTCTACTTTGACTTTAGTAGTTTCAGTCGTTAACTCAAATGGCTCTATAGTCAATATCGTTTCATGGTAGATTTCTTCCCCTTCACACTGCAAGAATGAAATTAGCTGTGAATCTGTCTCTGCAAGTTGTGCGGTCTCCTTGCTTGCCACCTCCACAACCTTCTCCTCATCAGCCACAGCATGTCCTCCTCCTCCGCCATCTTGGTCCCACCAGAAAATAGGTCCCCCCTGCTCACAGGAAGTAGGGGAACTTCCCCGGTGTCCTGGCCAAATTTCCCTCATTCACTAAAAATACCACCAATCAGCTTAATCTGGTTTAAGGTCAGTTGGCATTCATCTGTATCCCCTTCCCCAGGGTCATGCCTGAAAATAGGCAGGATTTGTCTAGTGCACTTACCCAGTCAACAAAAGCTAAATAAATAAATAAATACAATAACTGATGCATTAATGGAGTTCTTTTGCCATGAATATTATATGTATGTATGTATATATATATATATATATATATATATATATATATACATACATACATACACACACACATACATATACATATCGTATACATACACACACACACATATATATATACACACACACACACATATCGTGTATATATATATATATATATGTGTGTGTGTGTGTGTGTGTGTGTGTGTGCATATATATATATATACTGCCTGTGGCCATATATGCCCTGGAAGCCAGCCCCCCTGGGCTCCCAACACCAACATAGGCACCCCACAGCAGTTGTGGGTGACAGAGCAGTGGGGGTTTCAAGAATGCAAGGGACAGGCATAAGGCAATCCTGGTGGGTGGGGGGCATGTAGGCTGTAGGTTAACTAGACTCTGCAGCATATTATATAGGGATATGGGTAGAGTGGGTTGGCCAAGCAGTCCTCATCTGCCATCAGGGTTTCTGTTCCTATGCATGTGATACAGTTCCTGGTGGTCTAGTATCCCCCGGCATGATTCCTGACTCCCATTCTGGTTAATATAGCTGTAAATATCTGGTAATCTAGTGGTCTCCCACCCCACCCCAGCACAATCCCCAACTCCCGTTTTGTGTTAAATATCTGTAAATCCCTAGTGGTCCTCCACCCCCCAGCATGATCCAGGAACCCAAATCAATTAATTCCCTGGTTGTCTAGTGGCCCCCCACCTGGCATTGACAACCCCCACTCCCCCAAATCAACCCTGACTGGAGCTGGTGACCAGCTCAGCCCTCCTCTCCACCACCACGGCCCGATGCTGTTTGAGTTATGAATAAGCAGTACTGTAATGAATGAGTGCGTCCTTGTGTAAGTACATGCACATTCATTATAATATTGCTCATTCATAACTCAGTTGGCGGCCGGCCATGGTTGAGGAGGAGGCTGAAACAGAATCACCAGCTCCATTCAGGGATGATTTGGGGAGCAGGGGTCATCAGTGTGGTGGGGGGGCCACTAGGCAGCCAGGGAATTAATTGATTTGGGGTCAGGGATCATGCTTGGGGTGGGGGTACAACTAGGGATTTACAGATATTTATCACTGAATGGTAGTCAGGATAGTGCTGGGGTGTGGAGGAACCACTAGAATACAGGCCTACAAACATCTATAGCAGAACGGGGTCGGAGATCATGCTGGGGATGGGGACCACTAGACTACCAGGGAGTGATATAGCTGTAATTTGAAGTGTAACAAAGTAACACTTTGTGCACTGGAACTCCCCACTGCCCTACTTCCACATGCTTTTAGCAAGTGGTGTTTAGCGCACGCTACAGGTGGCACAAAAACCTGTAGTGCAGTACTAACCTTTTGAATATGCTCCTGCTCCGACATTTGTGGCCACTTCCATAACTCCCACTCCTGAATACTCTAACTTTTAGCATCAGCGCTATCACACAGCACTGGTGCTAATAGGGCTTTTGAATATTCCAGCCTGGCGCAAATCCGGCACTATTCCAGCACAACAGATTTGTGCCAGGCACAACGCTTTGAATATCTGGCCCCTGGTGTGAAAACCAAAGGACAATTTTGTGCAAAAATGGGTGATTTTGTTGTGATTTTTCACAGTAGTGCCAGTTCATGAAAATGGCCATGTCCTTTTTTCTGTGATAAAAATCACACAAAAACAAGGTTTCATGCAGTTTTCATCTGCAAAAAGAAATTTGCCAAGCTCTAATTCAAATGAAAATAAAGACAAATAAATTCCTGCTTCACAAACCATCCAAATCCAAACCTTCTAATGCACAAATCCAACCATAAAACATCCAGTTCCAAACATCAAAAACAAGCAGTTGCATTGGTCGTTATGTGAGTGACTGTGTTAAACACAGAGAAATAAGAGAGACATAGGCCCAGACATTCAAAGGGATGTGCCATGCAGAACAGAGATGAGCCAGCGCAAGTACAAAATGCGCCATTGTGTGATATTCAGCGGGAGGCAGCTGTGTCGCACAAGTTGCAATCTTGTAAGAGCGCAATGGTAATGAATGCATGCACAAACATAGGGAGGAACCATGAATAAATGGCGCAGTCGATATTCAACAGCATGTGCCATGTGCAATAGGGGAGCTAGCAGAAGTTGCGTGATAGCAGAAATGATCCAAAATAAAAAGGAACAAGAGAGATGTGCAAGAACGCTACAGGGAAGCCAGAGGAGGGAGCGAGGTGACAGCAACCAGAAACAGGGTAGCAGTGAGTGGGACTGTGCAGGACCTGGACAGGGCACACCTGGGAACACACAGGAACAGGACAGGAGTGGGGACCCTGTGCTACTGTGCAGGAGAGACAGGGCAGTGGAAGTAGGCAGGATGGCCAAAAGGCCAGAGGTGTACCCGGTGCAGGGGGAGCATCACAGAGGACAGCAGGGGGAATGGGATAACAGCTGCCAGGGGGGAACACTAGCCAGGGACATGGCCAGTGCCACCTTCCAGAGAGAGGTGATAATGAGGGGTATGAGAAGGCAGGCAGTAGGGGGGTACGGCCATGGAAGGGCCCATCAGTGGTATGCCCCCCAACAGGCGGTACCGAGCCCACACCATCTTTGAGCACTACACCAACACAGAGATTGTGGGCTGGTACCCCCTGAACCAGGTGATCCTGAGGTGGCTCTGTGAGCTGTACAATGATGAGATGCAGGCATCCACACGACAGAGCCATGCTCTGTCAGTGGAGACAAGGTGACAGCTGTCATGTGCCTGCTCACCCGGGCACCTTCCGGAGACCAACAGGGGACACAAAAGGCATAACTCAGTCAGACACATCACGCCTACTCACACATTCCTCAGCACACTGCTGCCACATGCTGCAAAGTACATCCATTTCCCTAGCACACAGGCACAGAGCACAGCACAATACAAAGTTCCACAGGGTAGCACGTATGCCTGGCATGCTCGGGCCCATTGACTGCACCCATGTGACCATCCACACGCCACCTGGCCCTGATGGTGTTCCACACAACCGGAAGGGTTTTACCAGCATCAACTACCAGGAGGTGTGTGATGCCAGGTGGCGCATAACCAATGTCTGTGCCATGCACCCTGGGGGAGCATATGATGCCTTCATCTGGCACCAGTCTGCACTGTGCCACAGGTTCGAGAGTGGGTACATCCCCACTGGCCACCTAGTGGGTAAGAATGCACATCACACAGGAGGACATGGGCAGCTGTGGGGGGATGCATAGTCAGAGATGCCATGGGTACTGGCCTTGACGGCCCATGGCAGAGCGACGCAGACCACCACACTAATGTCCACCCTCTACACACAGGTGATAGTGGCTACTCACTCCATCCCTGGCTGCTCACACCATACCGGTGCCCCATGACCCCATCACAGCAATGGTACAATGAGGCACATGCCATCACATGCAATGTCATCGAGTGGGTGCTTGGGATACTGAAGGCATGTTTCCAGTGCCTGGACACATCTTGCGGTGCCCTACAGTACAGCCCCTCGAAGGCCTGTGGGCTATTCCTGGCCTGTTGCATCCTGCACAACATGGCCAATGACTGTGGGATAGCTGTAGAGGTTGAAGAGGGGGACAGAGATGGGGACGATGAGGATGCCGGTCCAGACAGTGATGGGCAGCCAACCCCTGGGTGAAGGGACCTCCGCCTGATCCAGATGGTACAACTGCACCGGGACACCATCACAGAGGAGCACTTTGGCCAACACAGGTAGGTCATGGGGCCATGTGCAACCACCAATGGCAAGGGCACAACCCACAGACAGGCATGGACGAACCCCAGGGGTGGATGGCAGCAAGGAAATGGATCTGAGTATGGAACCGCACACGCCGTCAGGGATGGGCAAGGCCTAACATGACACGCTCATGCATACACACACACACACACACACACACACACACACACACACACACACCACAAGACATGCACAAGGGGTAGAAGGCACGCCAACCCCGACTGCAACCCCTAGCCGCACACAAGTCCACACACGACCATGCCCAGTGGCCGTCACTGTGCATGTCTCAGATGATGGGCACCATTGCACAGTGGCGGGCAGCGCAACGCAGGCATCATCATGCACATGCCACAGTGGCCAGCAGCTGGGAGGTGTGCACATGGACCGTGTGTGTGCGTGGCAGGTTCCCCACCCATGCGTCATATAGTACACAGCACACTGCACACAGGGCAGTGGCAGACAGTGGCCATGGTGGAAGGCAGGTCAGTCATGTGGCACAGTGCCACGGCCACCATGGATATGTGGGTAGCCCCACTGAGACCTGCAAGCTGTGCTAGGCTGACCATTGGCCTCATGGGAAGGCAACAACGGTCCCCCAGGGGTGATGCTGCAGGAACGCGACTATGTTCGTGCTGGGGTCTGCAGCTCAAGGAACATGCCCGCGCCAGGCATGCTTGGTATGCCCACAGCCAAACCTGGTGTTGACATGGAAGGTGTCACACGATGCTGGGAACAGGGGGTGGAGATGACACTGTGAGGTGTCTGCAGCGCATGGGCAATGAACTGGGTGCCCAAAGTGGCCATGACAGCAGTGATTGCATGTGTCTGCCTGTTAATGACAGCAGTCATAACCTTCTGCAGCCGGGCCATCTCTGCCAGGAGCAGACCGTGTCCCTGCTGTGCCACTCCTCTGCCTGGCACAGAACTGCACTGAGTGCATCCACTGCCATCACAAGCTGCAACTGCTGATCCACTGAAGCCTGGAGTAGGTGGCTGTGCTCGTCAAAGAGGTTATCCACCTGATTGGCATGCTGTCCCTCATGGTGTTTCTGGCCATGCCGGGCAGCACCCCTTGATGATGGAGCTGCACACCAGAGCCATACTGGGCACGTCCACATGCGGTGCACTGACGCCGCCACCCAACATTGTCCCCCCGTCACCAC
Source organism: Neoceratodus forsteri (assembly GCA_016271365.2). NCBI lineage: Eukaryota > Metazoa > Chordata > Ceratodontiformes > Ceratodontidae > Neoceratodus > Neoceratodus forsteri. The sequence goes on from JADMNL010000024.1 coordinate 133,109,853, forward strand.
TATCTGACTGCTATCACTGCCCCTCCAGCCACCGGTCGCCAGGGTTCAGAGGTGCCGCACAGCCCAACCAGCCTGGATGCACACCAGTGCTGCCCCACAGGCATACAGGCACAGTCTGGGACTCTGATGTCATGCAGGCCTCGATGCCAGCACCGCCCATGGCTACACCTGTGCTGTTCCTGGCTATGGGACCATCCTGCGTCCCACATGTATCACTGTCCGGGATGTGTGATGCATCATCATCATCGGTGCCTGATCCGGCACCAGTCCATGTCCCAGCATGCTAGTGTCTGCGGCTGCTGTCACACTGGGACACAGGCAGGGCCTCGTCTGCACCAGCACCACCACCTTCAGTCTGGACAGACAGGCAGGTATGCAGTAGTCCTGACCCTTGGACTCCTGTGGAGGTGGATGGGTGCTCCTCCGTGTCCAGGGCCTCACCCACGGTGGACACACCCACCACCGCTGACCCTTGTAGACACTCAGGAGCTATAAGGGAACACAGTAGCGTTAATGTCTCCACCCTACCCTGTGGCATTCCCTCCACCTCCCACACAGTGACAGCACAGGACCTACCATGCAGTGACAGGCTGCCACCCATCTGGAAGCCACCTCCCGGAACGCCCTCTATGGCACAACACCACATGATGCTGGCCATCTGCTCCTCCTGTGGTGTCAGGCATGGCAAATCCAGCTGTCCACCACCGGTTGCAGCACATGCTGCCCTGATGGCAGCCACCTTGTCCTTAATTCTCCTCTTGTCCGTGCTGACCTTCTTTTTACATTCCTGCACAGACTGCTGGTGGCTGCCATGCTGGTTCACGGCATGCGCAACCTCACCCCACGTTGTAGCTTGGGTCTGTGGTGTTCCCCGCTGTCTGCTGAGCAGTGATTCCCTGTCAAGGTAGGCCTCAAACAGGGCATCTGATTCCACCCGGATGAAGTTGGGCCTCCTCCTTCTCCAACGTCCCTGTTCTTCCTCTTCCTCACATTCGGTCATTATAGAGCCTGTGGGAATGACAGGTGTTACCTTTGATTGTGCAGTCCCATGCATCTCCCACACATCACAGTTAACACTTCCAAACAGCATGCAACCCACCACAATAGACTGCAATACCAAACTATGTCCTCTGCAGCCCCATGTCGCATTTATATAGTGCAAGGCATGCAAATGAGGTGAAGCGCAACTTTAAGTGGATGTTAAGCAAGTAGCTGCACCATGGCATTGCTGATGAGCTGATTTGCATATACTGGCTGAATATTGTGCTGTTGTGCCTTGCGAATTGTGTTGAGTGTGCTCAGACAAAGGCGCAGCTCTGTGACGCGGGTACAGTAGGCACCGCACGGTGCATGCCTGGGTCGCTGATGCTGACGCCAGCCATGCTGATGATGTGCTGAGCATGGAAGGCAGTGCAGGCATGGCCATCACTGTGCCAGTGGTGCTAGTGTGCTGTTCATGCGTATGGTGCTCGAGCCCTGGAGCACCGTGAGGCGCCATGGTGCCACAACATGGTAGGCCACTGCAGGGTGTCACACACAGGCACACTACCATGCTACATGTAGGGAGTCCCAGTCATGCTGTGGCAGTCCATGTGTGACAGACCCTTGACCCTGTAGTTGACCTTTGCCCCCAGGTGCTATGTGTCCACATGGGTGCACCCTATCACGCTGTTCGATGACAGCGCAATGGGGAATGGCAGTGCTGTACTGCGCAGCATCTGCACATGGCGGACATGCGCTACAGAGCGCCATTTTGTGATCCTAGCTGCAATAGAGAAGGCACAGAGGAGAGCAGCATTGTGGAGCCCTCTTGAACTGGCCAATCTGGTGGCCATTGTAGAGCCCCATGCTGGGGCCATGTTTGGGGAAGACCCCTTAGAAAGGGCCAGAAGTGCTGAGTGGGAGGAGGTGGCAGAGGCACTGGAGGAGGCCACTGGGATCGCCCGCAGTGCTGAGCAGTGTTACCACCGCTATGGTGACCTTTGGAGGAGGGACCCAGACAGGCTTGCCCATCTATGGGCATGCACCAGGCATGGCACAATGCCACGTCCAGGTAGGTGCTCCATCCATACACTGGTAGCATCCATCCGGATATCACGGTGGGCATGTGTCCACCACACAGAGGGGTGGGGGCCATCCAGTGTGGGCGGTGGTGGTGGTGATGGTGTTGTGGCATGGCTGGGCTGTGCGGGATCGCACACACTGAGGGGGGCCTTTGCTACTGGTTTGTACTGATGTTCCCCTCTCCATGTTTGCACCCTAGGCCCTGAGGAGAGGTGCTGAGCCCATGAGATATGGGCACACTGTAAAGAGGAGCTGCCCGGCAACAGGGGCGAGTTGGCGGGCCCATACCCGTCAAAGCCCGGATGTTGCAGATGCAGGTGAGTGCCTTTCTTCCAGGAAATTCTGTGCATGCTGTGTTGAGGGTAGGTGGCGGGGCATGGCCTCCAGCCATTGACACCACTGATGTGCACACACGGTACACTCCAGCACTGTCCTGTGGCACTGCATGTGTGGGTGTGCATCGCTGGTGGTCCATGCATACACCGGGTACATGGCTGTGCCACTGCCTCAAGACCGTGATAGCCATGTCACTGTACAGCCACAGTGGTGCTGTAGGGACTTGGGTGGTGGGTGTGTGCAGCAGTCCACATGGCTGTGTGTGCCTGGGTATGCAGGTCTTGTGGACACGATCTCTGTGGGTGGTTGCGCACCATCACAGGGGCGTGGCCCACAGCTATATGCCATGCACAATGGGTGGGCTGCAGGGGGATGGACATTCACATGTATTGACTCTGCTCCCTTGTCCTAGGTGGGTGGTGATTGATGGCCATTGAAAGGGGCATGCAGGAGCTGCTGCAGCTGGCAAGGGCATCCCTGGAGATCCTCCAGTGAATGGAGCGGCACGGAGGCAAAGGACACGTAAGTGCCACAGAAGTGGACAGCGGGGCAGACAATAGGCCCTCCATGCCCTGGAAGCACCTTACCCACCCTCACACCCCTTCTTCCCTCTCCCATTTGTTCACCCCTGCCCCTTACCAGCCCCCACCTAGTATGTGGCCCTTCCTCCCCATTGTAAATATTTGTAAATAGTTTTGTTTCTTACCTCTTTTTAATACATTTGTTTTGTTATGACAACTGTGGTGGTCTATGATTTGAAGTGGGCTACAGGTGCTCAGCTGCATTGGTGTGCATGGCGTCAGGGGTGGTGCAGGCATGGGCGTGCATGTGTGTCCTGCAGGGAACCACCTATGGTGTGGGCGGGGGAATCAGTCACTGTCTGTGGTTTGTGTGTTGTTGTCTGTGCACTGGATGACTGTGTGCAGTGGTCCACGGTGCACACACTGTGTCCATGGTACCCCTGTCAGACCATCCATATCCTGTGCAACTGACACCCTTGCATGTCTGCTGGCATGTCAGTGGTGGCTGTCCATGTTGGACAACCCCTGTACCCGGCACAATGCCAGGTTGCCTTCTGTCACTGGTATGGTACACGTCTGCCTTGGGTTGCACTGTGGTCTCCGCTGTTGTTGTCCCCCCTCCATGCTGTCACTTCTGTCTGTTGCAGGGGATGTGCTCCACTGTCTGTCACTTGTGCTCCAGCTGCATGCTGAAGGAAGACAGCTTCATGGTGCATGCACAGGGTGGCTGGTACACTTGTGCCATGGAGGGGTGCTAGCCGTGGGTACACGGCTGTTGTGTCCACTACGCCAGCAGGTTTGTTGACCCGCTACTGTGTCCCTGTGTTGGTGTGCCCTTGGGTATGGGTGGGTGTTTGTCCATGCACTGTGTTGCATCCTGTGTGGCACATGCTTCCATGCACCACTGTGGGCATCTGTGCTGGCTGTTGTGGCCAGTGCTGAGATGGGGTGTGTCCTTGGGAGGATGTGCAGGGTACTGTTCCACTGGTGGTGGGGTCCGGGGCAGGCCCTGTCACATGTGGGGTACCTCGTATGCCGACACATGGTCGGTATCTCAGCTGTACCTCAGGGGGGCTGTGCAGGGTAACACTGTGTCTGCAGCTGTTGCATCAGTGTCTGTTGCCACCTGCTGCAGGGTGCTTATGGTAGGGCTGCCTTGCATAGCTTCATGGTGCACAGGGTTGCATTGTCACAGTGGGGGTGGTGGCATGCATGGGGTGTCCTGCACTGTTGGGTGCTGCTCCTGGGCAGGATGTCTGGGAATCACTGTGCAGAGTGTGCTCTGCATTGGTGAGATGGTGTACCACAGGGTGGCTGGACCTCCTTGTGTGCCGGTCACAGCTTGCCAGGGGTGTGCTGGAGCACCATGCCCTGGCTGTGGGGTTGTTGCTGGTTTCCATGGGCCGGTGGTTCTTCCAGCTATCCTCATGTTGTGTGGTTCATGGGGTGTGAGGGGCTATGTCTGTTCTGCTGTGTGCTCCTCTGCCCATATCTTCCATGGGTGGTGGACCCCTGCATCCTGTCCCTGCGCATCCCTGGCTGTGCTGATGGGCTGCTACCCTGCTCCACTGCGCATCCCTGGTTGTGCTATTGCACATCAGACCTGTGCCACTGCACATCCCTGGTTGCACCATGGCGCAGTTGGTATGATATTCAGTTGTGTGGCGCAAGCGCATCTTGGCCTGCGCAGTGTTTGAATATTATGGCGGGTTATGCATAGGCGCACTGGAACTTGCATGCTCCTGCTATTGGCGCTACTTTGTGGTGCAGTTTGAATATCTGGGCCAGAGAAGATAATGAGAGGAGGTAAACAGTAATCCACAACAGCGTAAGACATATCTTACCATGCATCCTAGGTGGATTGTGAAGCATGAGGTGCAGTTGAGTGCTTTCAGTCAGCTGGAAGTGAGGTATGATCTGACATCTGCACATACTGGTGTGGGTTGTTGCATTAATAAAATGGCACGTTTAAACAGAAAAATTTCTGAAAGAGACATTTCAAATTTCTTTTAGAGCCAGCTGTGTGGTAAGATGAATCTTACTGTGTATTCACATGATATGGTTCAGCCAATCCCACTCTTCCTTTTCTCAGTGCCATTTTACAAGTGAGGTTAAAGCAGCAGTATTTGCTACTGGGCCAAAGATGTTATCATATAGTTTTTCAGCAAAAATGTATTTCTGACATCCCTAGGTTCATCATCAGTGTATTTTTAATTTCACAGATATTTTAAACCAGTTTGTATTTCTAATTTTGTAATAATTACTTAAGTCATTAAAGGTGGTACCCACTCACAATTTTTAAAAATCTCTTCTGCTGAGGTTACCTGTGCAGTGTATGTACTAAAGTCATACCACAGTGCTACTGCGTGCCTTATACTGTAAACGACACAGCATTGTGCCAAGATATTTCATTTTTTATTGCTTCTGGATTACGTAATCCACAGTATCATTCTGTAGTCTGCAGGACATGAATCCACTGTTTATGGAAACTGATGAATATTATTCTGTGGTTTATCTATATGGTTTTTAAAAAAGATTCCACTTTCAGAATTTTAGGAATTCCATTTTGATGGTATTCCATGGAATTCTAATGGAATTCTGAAATTCCTCGAGTCTGAGGAAATGGATTTGAAAGTTGACGCAACTCTAGTGTAATTTTTTAATTTATTTTCTGGCCCAATGCCAATGACCTCCTTTGGCCCGGGCACCCAGCCATCACCTCAACACCAGTTGGGTCATACTGGCCGTACCCTCAGGGCTTGCCTCCACTGGCAGAGTTGGTGGCACCCCCATATCCCGCCATGCAACGGATCTAGTAGTTGGACCAACTGGACAATCTGTCAGGTGAAGAGTCTGGGGCTGGGTGCTACCAGCATAGTTTTTCCAGTACTAGGTCAATACCATGCAAGAAAGACTGTGGTATTAACCGCACTCTGTATAGTGCACCTGGACTGACAGCAAGGGTGGAACAGAGGTAGGTGCTACCGCTACCCCTGTTGCTGTACACTGAAAACATAGAAGTATCAAGTAGCCATTCACTGGGGTGCTGGTCGAGGCAATCCTGTGGTGAAAATGGAGACCTGGGACAGTAGTTCAATTCCTACCAGGTCTCCCCGTGCTGCAATTTTTTGCAGCTTTTATTTATTTATTTTTTTTAAAAGAAACTTCCCCCCTCCTGAGTTACTCTCTATCTCTGAAGTCCACCCCCTCCCCAGAGTTTGTTATATTAATTCTGGGGGCTGTGGCGGAGGAAATCCCCCACGTTGAGTGGTGCGGGGGCAAATCCCCCAGCAAAAACACAAACAAGCCTATTGTTTTAAAGTGCGTTTGCTGTTTGTGTCGGGTCGGTGTTTTACCCGATGATACTGCAGCACACGCCCTTTTGCTTGTGGCATTGGTTGCTGCACAGTTTTTGCTTCCGGCAGAATTACCCCATTCTGAGGATGTCTCTGCAGAGGCAGAGCTCGCCAATTACACCACTGCATGTGGATGGCTGCAGAGGCAACGGGGAACAAAAATGGTGGAAAAAACCCTCTCGCCACTGGATAATGATGGGACTCCCAGCCCCACCGATGACCGAGAACACCCTGCCATAAAGATGAAAGGGTAAGTACCTAAACAGGCAGGTGTGGTGCGGGGGGGGGGCATTCAGAAACCATTCGGCCACGGGCATAGGAACACAAAGTACTGATGGAAAAAATACCTCCTTCTCCAAATTTTGGAAGTATTTACCTTATTTAGGGAAATTCAATCCTTCCAAAGTGAAGTTAGCTGAAGCCCTGGGAGTGTTTTTTCTCTGAGTGTCCCTGAGTTACACAGCCACTGTACAGTATGAGTTAATAGAGTCTACAAGGGGTGTCCTTTATGGTATAAGAGGTTTTGTTTTCTTGATAAACTACATACGTACATAAATAAATACATACATAACTACATACATACATAAATACATACATAAATACATACATACATAAATACATACATACATATATACATAAATACATGCATATATACATACATATATATATATATATATATACATACATGCATGCATGCATACATAAATACATGTGTAACCCCCTTTGTTACCCGGGGTTACTAAAATCCCAGTAAGACCTAGTGGTAGGCAGGGAAGGCAGCTTGTGAAACTCCAGTTAAATGTGTTTCACACTGTCTCACTCTGTTCTCAGTCTCAGCTGAGACTGAGGGATGACATCACCAATAGAACTTTCACAGCTGCATAAGCCACATTGGAATCTGCAGCAGAGGGAGTTAGATAGAACATTGGGAGTTTTCAAAGGTTAGTGTTCAGTATCCAAGTCAGTGTGTTCCAGTTTGTTTTCAGTAAGTGAAGGTGTGCTCAAGTGGTGGAGACCGCTGTTTGGGTCTCAGTGCCCCCTCCCTCCAGAGGGGGATGTAAAGATCCCCATGCAGATTCCTGGGGCAATCTCCTTAATTCTGCCAAGAGAAAGAAAAGCTGCCTGTTCAGTTTAGCAATTATTTTGACAGTTGGAAGATTTGTGATTCACCTGTGGGGCACCTGTAACTAAAGGGTGAGTGTCTGCTCTGACATGAGAGGGCAAAAATGTTTTCTTCACCCTGGTACATGTGTGGAAATCTAGGAATTGAGCTACATTTTGGGAAGCCTATAGGACTGGGCCAAACAAGTAAAGTAGTGTCAAATGCTAGAGTGTTGTGTGATTCAAGTAATATGTAGGAGATGCACCCAGATCATTTACCCTTTAATCTACATTCAAGTTCAGCCAAGAAATGGTTCAGTTTTCCCAGGAAATGGCTGGGTATGGGCTGTGGGAGCTGGAGGTGGCAACCCCCCATCTTTAGTAACCAGGTCCACCTCTATGGATTTCTGCTGTGGTTGCTACTTTGCCTCATGCACTTGGCCAGTGATGAGGGAAGTACCCAGACGTGGGGTTGCAAAAGGGAAAATCTCTCTAGGAGTCGTGGACTCTAAGTGGTGTGGGGAGCCACAAGAAGTGTAAAGAAAAATTCTCTTTGTGAGATGGGGAGTCATAACAAGTAAGGAAAAATTCTGTCTAGGAGTCGCAGACTCTAAGTGGTGTGGGGAGCCACGACAGGATAATGGGTTCATTCTTCCAATGGACCGTGGATCAAGTGGCCGGCAGGGGAGCAGGGCCAGACGGGCTGTGTACCCAAAGTGCGTGCAAGTCCAGGCTGTGTGCCTGGTGGGTCCAGAGCCTGAAAACAGTATAACTGGTTCATTCCTCATATGGACCGTGTTGTAGTCTCTAATCTGCATTACCAGGAAATGTAGCCCCATGGGGGTCCATCTATGCTTTGTTTTTGTTCAGCTAGTATGTGAATAAAAGCCACACTGAAGAATCCCATTCCTGGTTCTGGACATTACAGTTATTGATTCCTGTGTTCAGACTTTCTTGGGTGTCCCTGTGCAGAGTAGTCAAACCTAGGTCCCCCTGTGCCGAGTAACCTCATCCTCCCCGAACCCAGGTCCCCACCAGGTATTGCTGTTAGCTTCAACAGCATGCCACCTGTTGTTTTGGCAAAAAGGCAGGGGTGAGGGGTTACAAAAATGGAGGCACCACTTTGGATTTTGTTCTGGGAGAAGGTGCTTGGGCAAGGGGGCTAGCGTTTTGGCTATCTGGCAGAGGGTAGCCCAAAAAAGCTGAAGCAGTTTCCCTAGTGTGTTGCTGTGTGCTGTGAATCTTGTGCTGCTGTTTAAAAATGCCAACTGTTTACCAAGGAGCTGTAAAGCCAAAGATTGTGCCCTTGTCCTGCATCATCAAAATTGTGCCCTGGACATTTGAAATGCTTTTAAAATGAATTGTTGTGAAGGAAAGTGTGGAAGACTAGGGGTAGCAAAAGGAAAATTATGCCCTGGACATTGGAAATGCTTTCTGAGTGAATTGAGAGACTTCAGAGTAAATGGCTATGTTATATGGCTAAAATGGGCTCCTGCCGTGGAGTCAGTTGGAAAAAAAAATAAAGTTTCATTCTGCAGTTTAAATTTGCCTGCTCGACAATCACCGTGAGGAGAAGATCCCTCGCGAGAAAGAAGAGGCTAATTTGCATGGCGTTGTGTGGTTGGTCAGGCTGCAATCAGTCCCGCTCCTCAGCCAGCTCTACAGAGACTGCCCCAGCATTCAAGAGGGAGTGAGAGTGGAGTGCGTGTACTGGCAGTGGAGGAGCATTGCGGAGTGTTCAAAGCATTGTAAACAGTGTAAAATTAGACTTTTTAGTTTAAAATCAGGCTCAACCGTTAATCGATCATCCAAATTGCAAGTTTGGTGTTTAAAACGACGATCGCTAGGACTGCCCGCCCGTTTGTGTACAGAGGCCTTCAAGAACTGGCTGCAGGCGGCTTTTCCATCTCAGCAAACTGCTACTGATAACAGTAAGTAAACAACCAAGAAACTGCTCAAACAGTGATTTTCAGCCTATGCCATATAAAATGTGTGTGCATCAGTGTAGTCACTTTGCAAATGACTGTGTAATGTCCTGCCAGCAAGAGCAAGTCTGTTAAGCCATTGACTGTGTGCATAGCAATGAAATTAGCCTCAGTTTAAAGTCTGCAGCCAGAGAGAGACTGTGGGTTGTAGCAAAGTGCAGCACCAGAAATGCAGGCAATCCTGTGCTAAAAACCTGAAGCTTTAAGGGACTGTGAATAAAATAAATGATACCAGCATATGAAAAGTCCATGGAAAATCCTGTAAATGTGTTTAAAGCCAGATCAGAGCAAGTTGTGCAGTTTGAGCAAAAGTTATCAGTAGCTTGTGTAAATCGGGTGCACAGTGGCTTGACCCAGACTCTAAATGTTGATGCACAGGAGTGCTGCCGCCGCCATTACAGGGTGGGGTAGTAAAGCAAACACAGCAGCAGAGGAGCCATTTTACAGCTAAAGAGTGTGTTCAATAAAGTGGGACTTTCAGTTACAGTGAAATTTTGTTTGTTTTTCTGCAGTTATGGCCTCAGGACCAGCTCATTACCCGGATCATGCCCGGGTTGCAGTAACAGCAGCAGTAAATAGACTGAGAGATATTGAAAAGTGGTGCTATGGAGGGCAACTGCCTCCTGATGTGGCGATTCCTAATTATCCAGTGCGTGTATGCCAAATATGCTTGGGAGCTGGAAGGGACGTCTTCATGATTCCTCACTGTGCTGGATGCCTAGAAAAATATGGCTTGTATAAAGCGCCTCTAATTCATTTGGCCCCCACATAGACAAAAATTCAGGAATCTGCAGTTGGCAGCACACAGCACCAGGCGGAGCCTGTGGAGGAAGGTCCCTCGGGTGAGAGTGGCACAAAGCTAGAGGGTGCAGAGTTAGAGACAGAACCAGAAGTTGAAGTTTTGGATGCTGGAGCCCAGAAAGGAAGTTCGGATAAAGCATCAATAGACCCCTGGAGGGGGGGGCCTGGCCCGAGTCTCTTAGGTGAAGATGAGATGTGGGACGCCTTTGAGTGGGAGGTGTCGACCTTCGTGCCTAGTGATGAGTGGATAGTCTCAGGAGTGAGGACGACTGTTCACTCCTGGGCTCAGATCCTCAGTGAAGAGGAAGATGAGGGGGAACCTATGTGGCCTTGTGAAAAAGGAATGGGTACACAGCCTCAAGATCTTGCCTCGGAGGAATGTATGGAAGAAAGTGGTGATGCCACTACCCTGGCTTTACGAGGAGAAAGAAGTCAGGGATCCATTTCTAATTTCCTTAAGGATGCGTAGCTGGCAGAACCAGACTGGCCACTTTAAGCCAGGCCAAGCAGTCTCAGATTGACCAAAGCAAGTAAAGAGGAGAGACTGACTGTGAGAAAGGCAAATGAGATCTATTGTATGACCTTTCCTACCTTTCTCGGAAAGTCTTGGAGGAGATTGAGAACTGCAGGAAATCCTGGATCTGGGATGAAGCCATGAAAAGTGTGCATCCTGGGGCCAACAAGCATGTAAAGAATAGACTGTTCCATGAAAAGTATACCCAGTGGAAGAGAGGCAGGACACTGTTCATAGACAGAGTGAGAGTGGTGGATGGAGAGGGACATGAAATCTCCCACTGTGTGAATTATGTGCACCCAAATGGGGTAATAATTCAAGCCCCTGACCCCCGGTACCATTGGCCTCAGTGCAAGGACCTCTCAGCAAATGTGCCCGTGCCAACAAAATGGAGAGCCGAGCAGTGGTAGTCAATACTGCCACACCAGACTGTGAAGTGCCTTATTGATCCGCCAATATGAATATCCAGGACTCAGGTGCCCCACATTCATCAGTCTACAGTGTACTGTCCTGTCCAGCAACCATCAACTGGCCCACCAGATGACTTCAGATCCAGAGAGGGAACCAGCCCAGCTGTTTCCTGTTCATCGCCTGGTAATCGGATGACGTCGGACCAGCTGTTTTCTTTTTGTTCCTGTTCTAAGGTTCCGTCTCCAGAGATGACATCATTCCAGCTGTTTCCAGATGTGCCCTCCTGTGGTTCCCAGAAGATGTCCGCCCAGTGGTATCAGAAGAAATGCTGCCAGGGAGAGTCTTCGGCTGAGGTGCAGGTTGGTGCCGAGTCTTGTACTACAAGTGGCTGGTAAGTCCGAACTTTTCTATCTTTATGACATTGCAGTACACACCCTACACTAACAGACTTCAAAATGTGTGAACTGTCTGCAAAGACTCTCCCCTTCGGGATTTTGGCCTGCTAGAACTGTGCTTCACCGGGCTTCATCCCAGGACAGACTCTTTATTGGACTAGCCTTCGGGCATTGTGGTCATTAGTTGGGACTTTTAGGCACTCCATCCCCCAAATGTGTATTAAATAATGTTGTTGTTTTCTAATGTAAATACTGTTTTTCTACCTTTTTCTAAAAAAAATATTTTTGGATTCTGCAGTGTTTTGATGGTAGGGGTCTAGGTAGAATGTGTATGCAGATTAGGAGTGTGTTTTGTCTCTTTTTCTTACGGGTGTTCCTGGGAAGACAGAAGAGAAGACAAGAAGAGGAGGAGGGGCTCATCGGAGTTCCTCGTCAGTGCTTTATTATGTAGAAATTTAAAGTACTGTGGTGTTATTGTTATGGTTATTGCTGTATTAACCCTTTCCTTCCATAGGTGTGGTTGTGGGGGTAGGGAGGAGGCAGAAATATGGTATTTTAATGAAGTGTGGTTGCAGGTTGCCCAAGGTCGGGAAGGTCCCCAGGTTGTTTTTGTTTTGGAATATTATGTTAGAGGCAGATAGGTTTTCCCTAGAGGGTTTGGAGGGATAGACAGACTGTGGTCCTGAACGGCCATAGGGACTGCAGTGCTGATCTATCAGGGCTATGCTCTGGATGGTTCTACCAGAGCCACTAGGTGTCCATAGTAAGTGGATAGTGTAGAGGCTGATATGTCAGCTACAGGCCTGTAGGCCTTTAGTGTTGCCTGCCTGTGCTTGCACATGGTAGGAGGGGGCCTGATCACCCCTCCCAGGTAGCACATAGGGTGGGATGGCCTAAGGCCGGGTAAATAATGACTGCGGACAGTCATTTTCCTGGTCAAGGGCGAGTGTAACCCCCTTTGTTACTCGGGGTTACTAGAATCCCACTAAGACCTAGTGGTAGGCAGGGAAGGCAGCTTGTGAAACTCCAGTTAAATGGGTTTCACACTGTCTAACTGTTCTCAGTCTCAGATGAGACTGAGGGATGACATCACCAATAGAACATTCGCAGCTGCATAAGCCACATTGGAATCTGCAGCAGAGGGAGTTAGATAGAACGTTGGGAGTTTTCAAAGGTTAGTGTTCAGTGTCCAAGTCAGTGTGTTTCAGTTTGTTTTCAGTAAGTGAAGGTGTGCTCAAGTGGTGGAGACCGCTGTTTGGGTCTCAGTGCCCCCTCCCTCTGGGGGGGGTGTAAAGATCCCCATGCAGATTCCTGGGGCAATCCCTTAATTCTGCCAAGGGAAAGAAAAGCTGCCTGTTCAGTTCAGCAATTATTTTGACAGTTGGAAGATTTGTGATTCACCTGTGGGGCACCTGCAACTAAAGGGTGAGTGCTCTGACATGAGGCGGCAAAATGTTTTCTTCACCCTGGTACATGTGTGGAAATCTAGGAATTGAGCTACATTTTGGGAAGCCTATGACTGGGCCAAACAAGTAAAGTAGTGTCAAATGCTAGAGTGTTGTGTGATTCAAGTAATATGTAGAGGAGATGCACCCAGATCATCTACCCTTTAATCTACATTCAGACGTTCAGCCAAGAAATGGTTCAGTTTTCCCAGGGAAATGGCTGGGTATGGGCTGTGGGAGCTGGAGGTGGGCAACCACCCCCCCCCCATCTTTAGTAACCAGGTCCACCTCTACAGATTTCTGCTGTGGTTGCTACTTTGCCTCATGCACTTGGCCAGTGATGAAGGAAGTACCCAGACATGGGGCTGCAAAAGGGAAAATCTCTCTAGGAGTCATGGACTGAAAGTGGTGTGGGAGCCACAAGAAGTGTAAAGAAAATTCTCTTTGTGAGATGGGGAGTCATAACAAGTAAGGAAAATTCTGCCTAGGAGTCGCAGACTCTAAGTGGTGTGGGGAGCCACGACAGGATAATGGGTTCATTCTTCCAATGGACCATGGATCAAGTGGCCGGCGGGGGAGCCGGGCCAGTCAGGCTGTGTACCCAAAGCGCGTGCAAGTCCGGGCTGTGTGCCTGGTGGGTCCAGAGCCTGAAAACAGTATAATTGGTTCATTCCTCAAATGGGCAGTGTTGTAGTCTCTAATCTGCATTACCAGGAAATGTAGCCCCATGGGGGTCCGTCTATGCTTTGTTTTGTTCAGCTAGTATGTGAATAAAAGCCACACTGAAGAATCTCATTCCTGGTTCTGGACATTACAGTTATTGCTTCCTGTGTTCAGATTTTCTTGGGTGTCCCTGTGCAGAGTAGTCAAACCTAGGTCCCCTATGCAGAGTAACCTCATCCTCCCCAAACCCAGGTCCCCACCAGGTATTGCTGTCAGCTTCAACAGCATGCCACCTGTCATTTTGGCAAAAGGCAGGGTGAGGCGTTACACATACATACTTATATACATAAATACATACATGCATACATACATGCATACTTATATACATAAATACGTACATACATATATACATATATACATATATACATGCATACATACATAAATACATACATACATTCTTATATACATAAATACATGCATACATACATACATACATAAATACATACATACAGAAACACATATATACATAAATACATACATACAGAAACACATACATACATAAATACATATATACCTAAATACATACATACATAAATACATACATACATAAATAAATGCATACATACAGAAATAAGAGACTCTGGGTGTGAGGCTTGATTGAGAGGAGCAAAAGTGAGGCAAAGCAGTTATCTCTGCCCAGACCTCCTGAGAGGAGTCTCTTATACTGTATGAGATATCCTCAGAGGCCCTATTACATATAAATCACTTGAGTTTAGCTTGAGGGATTGATAAGATTAGTCTTTGTTTTATTTTAGTTTGCTGTCTGCCCCGGTGCTGAATTGGAGTGCTCCTCCTTTCACTCCTGTACAGAGCATACTGTACACAGAATCAGTGGTACAGTGGCTCTGCAGGCTAACAGACTGAAATCCCTTAGTGATTTATAATCACTTGTACTCATTCAAGTCAATTTCAGTTTTAAATTCTACCATTAAACATCACACATCTGTTTTCCTGATCTATTTCTGCTCATGTCAGTTAAAGAGTAAACAGTGCCAAAACCAACAGACAGAAAAAGGTCACTGATTTGTTTCTTCTATAGAGATTACTCCATGTAGCAGGTTACCCTGGGAGGCCCCATGCCGCAGGGTTTGTCATTTGGATTTAAAAGCTCAGTAGAGGCATCGGCTAGTAGAGTAACACTGTGCCTCCTCAAAGTCGTAACACTCTTATTGGGAAACCATCCTTAAGCTGACTTTAGTCATGTAAGGTATTAAACCTAGGAACCTTAACCATTTTGTACATTTACAGTACATGATATTTGCACACTGGGGCCTGAAATGCACCATTAATGTCAGAACAGTTCTGTAGGTTTTGTATTTCAGTCCATTCTATGTAAATGCTGCTATTTAATTCCTTTTAATCTCTTGATTGTAATGACAGGTATATATTAAAGAAATAATGCCTGACAGGGTGGGTGTTATGCTGGGATAACATCCGCCTCAGGTGGTTAGACTGGCATGAGCTGAGGCATCCAACATCCAAGAAACGGAAGTTATCCAACATAACACACACTTGGAGGACATTATTCCTATTATACAATAGCTTGTTATATTTAGAATAAATAAAATACAATTAATATAGTTTTAATGCTCTTTTTTTTTACTGATTTACTAGTGTTAAGGAGTATTTAGGAAACAGAGGTTCCTTTTGTGCTTCTCCAGCAGATGGTGTGTTTACTGTGCTGCCCTTAAGTCTGTGCCCCCACCCCATTGTCTTCCACTGCTGGTTCCTCTCTATTTCTGTGTTTTGGTGGGCTTTCTACACTTCCCTTCTGGTAAGTTTAATTTATATTGCTGAAAATAAATAGATGGCAGTTTGTAGTTTAACTTTGCTGTGAGGCCGAGTGCAGCGCTGTTGACTCACACACACAGTAACCTCTCGTAGCAAGCGGGTTTCATATTTTATTTTTTAGGTTCTTCCGGTATACTTCCTAATATTTCTGTTTTGTACCAGGAGAAAGGTCAGCCACCCAATGAAACCGCTGGGCAGTAAGTATGACTTGAGGCTGGTTAGGGAACAGAGGATGTGCGGTACGGACTTTGCCAAAGCTGCTCAGTGTGGTGCCGTTGTGGAGCAGAGTGGGAGCACGAAGCCAGTGGCAGGGATGGCTGTGGAGTGATTTTTAAAAGTTAACTGTGGTCATGATTGTGCTGGGACTAGGGTCGAGATGTTATGCTGGGATAACATCCCGGGTCTAGATGCAGACTGACCAATCAGGGACCAGCATTTGTTCTTACCATTGTATAATATATATTATGGTCGAACAGTAAACTTTCTACTACTACACTGATTTTTAAGGATGCCTAACGTAGTCAGGATAGATTTCTTGTGACTACTACTACTACATCTGTGGAAAAAGTAGCATTTGCCAACATGAAGTGCCATCCTGACTTTCGCTTTACTGACACTGCACTTTCTTTTTTGTCTGCCTCTCCACACACACACACACACACACACACACACACACACCAGCTGTGGTTGGTCAGTGACAGCTCCTCCATATGCAATCAGCGGCAGTGCCTCCGGAAATCAAAATTCTTTGCAATTCCCAGATTTTGCATGTCAATAGTTGAAAGAGCAGACCAGCCCAGTGGCATGGAGGGCTAAGGTGCTGAGTCCCTTAGCTCCTACCACACTGAAGACCCAAGTTTGGAAATGGACACAGGTGGCTCAGGAGCTGGCCAGGAGAGGGAGGATTGAGCATCCATAGGACAGCCCTCCTCCCTGGGGGAAGGAGGTTGTTCTGGCTCACCACTTTACTTCCACCTAAAGGAGTCCAGGGGTAGCACAGATGAGTTGCACTGTAGGTGGGAGGGACCCCACATTCAGAGCACTGGGGGCATCTCTACGGAGGCAAAGCTCACACATCATGCTCACTGCACATCTATGGGTTCAGGTGGAGAAAAGGAATAAAAAATGGCGGATGAGTTTTGTGAAGCCCTGCCCGCTATGCTGCTGCCCGCTCTGCTGCTCTGGGTCCATGATGAATCTGGATGTATCCCAGTGGTGGTAGGATGGTCCTTCCTCCCTGACCCTGATATGGGGAGGGGAATATGTCGGAAGAAGTGCCCAGGCCTGAGAGGAGGTAAAGGATGGCTACAGCACATGGGGACAGAGCTGAGAAAGCCACTCATCCTGCCAAGCAGGATAAAAATCTATATAAAAAAATATATAAATATATATTTTAAAGAACAGGTATTCCACTATAGTATACATGTGTAGTCCTGTCATCATCTTTTTTTAGTCCTGTGAACAAAATCAGCTGGTCCACACCTGTTGTGTACGCACACTCTCCATTTGCATTGTGTTCATCTTCAGCACCTGTGCTGCCATGCCAAAACAGGAAGAGACACCTTTTTATAAAAAAGAAAAAAAAATGAATGAAAAATCACTATGCGCACTGTGAAGCCTGAGTAGTGTTACATAAAATCCAGACCATGCCTCAGGCTTCTTGCGTGACCATGCACATGCATGACATTTGTTTCTGATGCTGCTCTGGTGTGTGCGCTTACCAATATGCCAATTGAAACTTGAACGTGTCAGTGTGGGTGAGTGGGAACTCTGCAAGCACGCTGTCACTGGCTTGACTTGAAGCAGTGCATAGAAACATAAACTGTTTTAAAACACTCAAGAGGATTCACACAGACAGAAACAACTGAGTTAATGAATGGGATCTTATGTTTTTCAAAGAGTGAAATAGGAGTTGAAGGTGTCTCTTCCTTTTTAATCATGGTTGCACAAGTATCGAAAATGGACACAGCACAAAGAAAATATACAGACAGCTGGCATGAAACAACTGATCCCACTCACAACACCAAATAATGACCCTAAGAGTGCATATACAGTACGTATAGTAGATATCTGCTATTTAAGAGAGAGTGACTTTTGTAAGTAAATAGCATACTACTGGCACACTATCTATTCTTTCGGAAAAGAAATTTAACCCTGTTCTACTTTCACACCTGCAAATTTGGAGATTAGCTTCTTTTCTTTGTTTCTCTCTTTTGGGAGTCAAAATCTTCTTCCATCTTGAAACATTTTTGCAGTATTTCTGGAAGGTGAGTACATTACTTCTAACCCCCCTCAGCACACAAACACACATATACACACTCACACTCCTTGTGCAATGTAAGACGAGTTGCATTCTGTTTTTTTTTTTTTTGCTCGATTCTACCTGATTCATGAATACAGAGCTGCTTGGGTTGGGTATTCTGAGGGCTGACTGTCAGACACTCTACATGATGACTTAATACATTTAATTTTTCAGATGTGGGTTTGGTAAAGAACACGTGTCGAAAACAGTTATGCCTTGCCTCACTTTAAAGCAATCCTCAGAAAAATGAACACGAAAGTTGCACCTTAAACAATTTACTTTGCAGTCTCCGTCATACACTATACTGCATAAAGTCATCTCAAGTGACTAAAGTCATTTTTATAACCCAATGACACAACCATTCCATAAAATATGCAGTGTTAGTTGATATGAACAGTGATGCTGTCTTCAACGCTTATTTTTTGATTGTTCTAAATGTGTGTGTTCTCAAATCATACACGTGAGGGTCCATCTCATTGAAAATAAAAATATTTTGTTTTGCAAGTTGACAAAACTAATACATGGGATGATCTTCTCATAGAAACGATCATCCCATCAGAACTCATAATAGTACTGGGCTGCAAGGTTCAAAATTGCAATAGCATTGATCTATCATCACATCGATGTTACTAGGACTTTGACCCTCTTAATAAGGTGTGCAGTTAGCTTTTGAATAGGCTCCACAACTTGCAGTCATGCTTTCATGGATGGAGTGCCATTGTCATTGTGATGATCGACCTTGTCATGGTGAGCGAGAGGTGAGAGAGAAATCCTGGGAGCTGCAGGAAGAATGAATGCTGCAGCAGCGAGTAAAATCTGACTCAATACAGCGCAGGGTGAGGCGGGGCATCAGTGAGTAAAATCCTCAAAACAAAACCAGGGAAAAGTACAGAAACATACACATGTATTACAAAAAAGCAGCACATGAGACTATTGTTACAATGCTGATAACACCATCTTGGGATTCCATGACATCATAAGCCTCTTGAGCTTCACTCTTTAGGTTTGTGATGTCATGGAATCACTTGGTAGTGTTACAGCACCATACCATGGAGAATAGTGTAGTGTATGATCGCTCACACATAACAAGGATATTTTTCACTTGACAGATTTCCATAGTAACCGAGACCTCAAGAGTGCAGCTTGAGAAGTCTCATTACCATGGAAACCTCGAGAGATAAAAAATATCCTTGTAGTGTATAAATGCTTATACACTGTCTTTTATAGTGTATGGCACTCATAAAAACAGTGGGTGTCCTTACTCTTTCGGTTTTTGCCACTCACTTCCCAGGATAGGGTCTCACCACCACAGCTGTTCTCCAAGGATCAGTGGTCACCAGAATGTGCATGCGCGAGCCACGCGGGTGGGATTCTCTCAGTGTCACAGCAAATCCCTCTGTGACAAGGGGAGCCAGGGATACCTTCTTCTACACTTTAAGCATTCTCACATCTCACAACTGAAGGTATGCCAGAGGATCCCAGGGCACCCTCTCTCCATGCATGCAAGGGGGTACAAATACAGTCTTGAGTCTGTGTTCCTGGGATAGTACCCTCTTGGCCACTGCACAGTGGACCAGAAAAGCCATAGGCAATATAGGCTTCAGGGAGCCCTATACACCCTATTATGTGTCTTTCCCCAGAAATGCAGAGCTCAGTTCAATTGCCCATAGACTCCCTCTGAGACCTTTCGTAAATTCATCCCCCCTTTTCATTTCATAGAGTACCTAGTGGTTCTTTCTTTTGGTAATGTTTTGGCCCTTAAGCAATCACACAATCGTAGTATAGTTGAACAACCTTCCTCCAAGGCAACACACACAAATGACACTAGCAGAATTATCTTAAAAGTAAGTCAAAAGCTTTACTAATTAATAAATGCAGTAAATACATAAAGACAAATAATTTTAGACATTGGTTAAGGGATATTGAAAAATAAAATGTAAAATATACATAAAAACCTACACTTTAAAACTCTGCGATTAAAGTCTACCTCAAGTCCTTAGTTGTTGAACTTTGAAGTCTAAAGTATTTAAAAGGCAGTTGAAAATACTGGTTCTTGGTAGTGCAGAAGAATTCTTGAAAATGTCTCTGCTCTCCTAGGAGGCAGGGTCCCAAAATGCAAAAGACCAACGGCTCTGATAAAGTCTTTGTACCCTTGTTTTTGGGCTTCTCAAAGGCAGGCCCTGAGGACAGTGGTTTACCTGCAATTGGCTAGCATTCCATCTCTATGGCTACACAACCATCCAGCTTTTAGTATTTTATTACAAAACAACAAATGTGCATTTCTGAATATGAGAGAAAAAGGATCAAGGGTCAGCTAGTCTAAACCAGAATTGTAGGGAAAATCCAGGCTCCCTCCTTGGAAATGGTTGTAATTAAGCTACATTCAGTACAACCATTTACTTAAATGGTAGCCCATTCAGCTGTAATGGGATTATCTCAGGCAGACTTGCAGAGACAAAATGAACCCAGACTGAATGACATCACTGGATGTCCTGGCCTTTCACAAGCACAAAGAGATGTGCCTTGCTTCCAGCTCTGCTTAGTTATTCTTTTGTTTCCTTTTAAATGATTTAATTAAACTCTAGTCCCTGGCTAGCAGCTGACAGATTCTCTGCCCAGTAACAATAGTTACAACATCATTCTCCAGGGCCCATGTCTGTGTACCCATGAGCTGGGCCACCATGGGCATCTCTGATGCATTTCTGACATACAGTACCATGAAATATGATTAGAACAATAAGGTATGGCTTTATTTCACCACACACCTCCCTTCTTAACAGAACCCAGGGGAACATGCCTCTTTTTAGTAAGAGTTTCCACCAGATCTGCCCCAACTACAGTTGATGGGATAGGCCATCTGAATTGGCATTAGCAGACCCTGACCTATGTTTAATGTCCATATCCTAGGCCTGTAGTGCAGTGCTCATACAAACATATGAATATACAAAATTGTCAGCAGACAAAGGCCTTATGGTCTATCAAGTCTGCTCGAATTGTGCAGCTAGCAGCCCTTATACTTCTTGTTCTATCTAAGAAGTCTCCCATTTGTCTTTCCCATTTGGTTTAGTCACACCACGGGGTTGTGGTTTGTCTGCACCTGAAAGGGCCTCCCATAGGCATAGGGCTCTAGCTTTTCAAGCAATCACACTACGGCAAGGCATTCTTTTCCACAGTGGAGTATATTTGCTCCTGGGAAGTAGCTTCTACTTAGGTACACAACTGGGTTATCTTTCCTCTGTTGGGATGTCTGGTGGAGGCAGCACCAATCCCACATCTGAGGCATCCATCTGTACCACAAATGGCCCAGTGTAGTCTGGGTTGTCCAGCACAGGGTGCTGCACAGTACGGCATTCAGTTGAGTAAAGGACCTGTTACATGTTGGGTCCCATTTTACTTTCTTGGATTGCTTTTCTTACAAGCTAGACAGGGAGCTGCCAGGTGCTGTAATTTGGTACAAATGTTCTGTAGTATCCTACAGTCCTCAGGAAGCTTTTGATCTGCTGCTGGGTCTCCAGAGTGGCCCATGCCTCAATGGCCTCTATCTTGGCCTGGTTTGGACATGGGTATCCCTTCCCCACTCCATGTCCCTAATATGATACCTCAGCCATGGCCACCTGGCATGTTTTGGCCATTACTGTGAGTCCAGCCTTTTGTATCCTGACCAACACTTCATTCAGATGGGACAGGTTTTCCTTCCAGCTGGTACTGAAGATAGCAATCTCATCCAGATAAGCCACTGTGTACTCTTTAGTACCCTGTAACACCTGGTTGACCAACTTCTGTAATGTGGCAGGGGCGTTCTTCATCCCAAAAGGCATCACCTTAAATTTAAAGAGGCCTATGGGGTGACGAAGGCTGACCTTTCCATAGTTCTGCCAGTTAACTCCACCTGTCAGTACCCTTTCATCAAGTCAGTGGTTGTTAGGTAGGTCATCCCCCCAGATTTTTCAACAACTTGTCTTTCCAGGGCATTGGGTGGACATCAGACTTGCGAATGTGTTGAGCCCACAATAGTCCATACAGAAGCAGGTAGATCCATCCAGCTTGGGGACGTGACAGAGGCCCAGGAACTGTGAGTTTCTGGATTACCCCTAACTCCAGCATTTCCTCAACCTCCCTCCTAATGTCCTTTAGGATGGCCTCAGACATCTGGTAAGCTGTCTGTCGTGTATGGCACTTGTTTACCTGTGTTCACATCATGGTGCTAAAGGGTTAACCTAGGCTTGGCCGTAAATAGAGGGGCAAAGTCCTCTAAAACCTCTCTCACTTCCTGGGTCTGCTCTGCGGTCAACTGGGGTGGCAGCTTGATTGTCTCCACTGATGACTCCCACTTGATTTCCTCTAGCAAGTCGAGGAGGTGGCCTCCTCATCCATCCCCTCCCCAGGACTACAAACAGCAAACACCATGTCGGCCCTATTTACATATGGTTTCATCATGTTGACATGGTATATTCAATGGGTATGTCTCCTGTCAGGCAGTTCCACAATATAGTTCACGTCATTTACCTGTTGGACTACATTGTATGATCCCACCCATTCAGTCTGCAGCTTGTTCTTCTGGACTGGAATGAGGACCATTACCTCCTAGCCTGGCTGTAAGAGCAAGCTCTGGTTCTGCGATCATACCAGACTTTTTGCTTCTGCTGGGCAGCTGACAGGTTGCTTTTGGCCATCCCCACATAAGCTCCTTCAGCTTATCCCTGAACTTAAGGACATACTCCATTATGGGAGTCCCCTAGGTGACATGCTTGCCATCCCAGTCTTTCCAGATCAAGTCTAGGGGTCCATGCACCCTATGTCCATATAACAGCTCAAAGGAAGAGACACCTGTCGACTCTTGGGTACCACCCTGTATGCGAACAAGTGGGGAAGGTATTTCTCCAGTCCCTGCCATGCTTTTAGCAAATGCTTGAGCTTCATTTTAGGGTACAATTAAATGTTCCACAACCCCATTGGCTTGTGGGTGATAAGCTGTTGTGCATCTCTGCACCACCCCACGCTCTCCACAAAGACTTCATCAGGTCTGACATGAAGCTACCACCTTGATCAGAGATGCAGAAACCCAACATGGGAGAAAATCCCTAGTAAAGCATCTGCCACATTGTCTGCCATAAGTGAGGAGAGGCGACCACCTCTGGGTATTGGGTGGCATAATCGACATCATCAGGGTAAACCTTTTTCCGGAGGAGCTTGGGTATTCAAGGGTCCCACATTATCCATTCCTATCCTCTGGAATGGCTCCTCCACAATGGGCAAGGGACATAGGGCAGTTTTATTTTACTACTTGCTTTCCTTATCTGTTGACACTGGTGGCAAGGCCTGCAATATTCCTTCAACTGCTGGGTGAAGTTGGGCCAGTAGAAATGTGGGACCAATTGCTGCATGGTGCAGTGATGCCCAAATGTCTGAACATGGGATATCATGAGCATCCTTGAGCAACTGCTCACAATACCACAGGCAATGACAAGCTGCTTGCCCATCACCTCCCCTGTCCTTACGTCCTGTGTATAGCAGTCCATTGTCCCGAAATACCCTATATCTCATGTCACTTCCAGTGTCCCATCAGATTCTGTACAAGCCCTCAACCTCTCAGACTATGGTCAATCCTCTGAGCAGCTGCAAAATCTTCACATTTTCCCAAGGCATGGGACATGTCCCCTCAGTTCCTAAACTGGGGTCCACAGCTCTAGCATCAGGGCATTAAGAGTCACTTCCATCCCTAACTATCTGACCATTTGTTCCTCTCCTCCTCAGAGTAACCTTCTGTAGTTGTTTGGTGAATGGCTACTTGGGGACGTCCTACCTCCCTTTCACTATTCTCCATTTCAGGAGACACAGGCTGGAGAACCAGCCTCATATTCTTTGTCTCAGGGGCTTCTGTGGGGTTCACAAAGAAAGGGTCCTACAAGAGCTTGCTAAGCTCAGAGTGGATAAGGCAATGGGACCTGATGGCATACATCCCAGGGTACTTAAGGAGCTAAAGGAGGAACTAGCAGAGCCATTAGCAGAATTGTTTAGTGAGTCTCTGAGCACAGGAGAGGTCCAGAAGACTGGAGAAGGGCTCATGTGATCCCGCTCCACAAGAGTGGTAGCAGGGAGGAGGTGGGGAACTACAGACCAGTCAGTCTTACCTCAGTAGTGGGCAAGATTATGGAGGCACTCCTTAAGGAAAGGATAGTGCAACACCTGGAATCCATAAGGCACAGGATCCAAGACAGCATGGGTTTACAAAGGAAGGTCCTGTCAAACTAATCTCATAGATTTCTTTGACTGAGTAACCAGAGTGGTGGACCAAGGGGAGCAGTTGATGTCGCCTACCTTGACTTCAGCAAAGCTTTTGACACTGTTCCACATAGAAGATTGATAAATAAGCTGGGTAGGCTCGGGGTGGGTCAGAAGTTGGTCAACTGGGTGGCAAACTGGTTGACTGGCAGAAAACAAGAGGTGGTGGTAAATGGTATACAGTCAGAAGAGATGCAAGTCACAAGTGGGTACCTCAGGATCAGTCCTGGGGCCAGTCCTATTCAACATCTTCATTAGTGACCTTGCAGATGGACTGAGGGTAAGGCTTGTCTGTTTGCAGATGACACCAAGATCTGCAACAGAGTAGATGAGCCAGATGGGGTGGGCAGAATGAGAAGAGATCTGGATAAACTAGCAGAATGGTCAGAAGAGTGGCAACTGGGATTTAATGCAAAGGTGCAAAATCATGCACATGGGAAGAGAAACCCTGAAGCCACTTATAGGCTGGGAGGAGTTGTACAGTCACAAAGGAAGAAGAGACTTGGGCATCATCATCACTGATGACCTAAAATCATCAAGCAGACCTCTAAAGCAGTAGGTAAGGCTAGGGGTGTTAGGGTGTATTAGTAGGGGGTATCACAAGTCATAAGAGGGAGGTAATAATCCTCTGTACAAGACATTGGTTAGGCCCATCTGGAGTACTGCGTGCAGTATTGAGAGCCACACCTTCACAAGGACATTAACCAAATTGAGGCAGTCCAGGGAAGGGCAACCAAAATGGTGCAGGGACTGCATCAGAAGACATACAAGGACAGATTAACGGAGCTCAATATGTATACCCTTGAGCAAGGAGGAGAGAGGTGATATGATCGAGGCATTCAAACACCTTAAGGGCATAAACAAGGTGAAAGAGTCTAACATGTTTAAATATAAGAAAAATAGCAGGACAAGAGGACACAGCATGAGATTAGAGGAGGCCGATTAAGGGGAATGTGAGGAAATTCTTTTCACAGAAAGGGTGGTGGATGCATGGAATGGCTTACCACAAGAAGTGGTGGCTATGAATACAGTGCAGGGCTTCAAACAGGCATGGGATAGGCATAAGGAGCAATACAAATGACTATGAATAGATAGGTCACTGACAGAGCAAAGGCCGATGGCACATTTATAAGGTAGAAAAGAAATGGGCAGACTGAATGGGCCTTGAGGTCCTTATCTGCAATCAACTTCTATGTTTCTATGTTCAGGAATTACAACAGCCTTAGTTGTTTGACTGAAGGTAACCGCACACCACCCCCTGCTGTAGATTATTCCCTATAATCACATCTAGAGTGAGGTTGTCTGCTACTGTCACTTTTTGCACCCTCTCCTGTCTCACCCCAATCCAGGAGAACACTAGCTAGTGGCAGAGTTTTCTCCTCCCCGTGAATCCCCTCACAGTAACAACTGATTAGGTATAAGCTGTTCAGGCTCAACCAAATCCCCATTTACCAGGGTAAGAGATGCTCCTGTGTCCCTTAACCCATGGGTCTGCACCCCATTTACAGTAATAGGGTGTATAGAAACATAGAATTTGATGGCAGATAAGGACTGCTTGGCCCACCCAGTCTGCCCATTTCCCTACCTAATGGATAAGCTGCAGATCCTAGTTAACCAGCAGCCTACTTCTTTCTACCCCCACCTAAGAATTGCCTTATGGCTGTCCCATGCATGCTTGAATTCAATCACTGTTTTTGAGTCCACAGCCTCCTCTGGAAGGCCATTCCATACATCCACAACCCTCTCTGTGAAAAAATACTTCCTTACATTTACTCTGAGTTGCCCCCCATCTTCAAATTGTGCCCCCTTGTTCTTGCACACCTCTTTTTTTGAAAGATACTCCCTCATGTTCACAGGCATACTCTCAGGGATACACAGTGCACCCACCTACTTTCAAGGGACACTTTGTCCACTTTGCACCTTTTTAGGACACTGAATAACAAGATGCCCTGGCTGCTTATAAAACCAACATTCACCATTCTTTTTTCCAAGACAACCCTTCTTGGTAACTGGGGCTTCCCTTTCTGTAGAGACATTGAGAGTTTTAGCTGCCCTGAAGGCACACCTTTCCTCTTTTGCTCTGCTGCACCTGCTCCCCCACTTCCTTTCAGAGCGGATCTGCTTCTGGCATAGTGATCCGAGAGCTCAGCAGCTTGCTGTGCTGTTTTTGGATCCTGGTCCTTTTGGATCCTGGTCCTCCAGCCCGATTTTCAGCTCCACTAGGCAAGCCCAAAAAAACTGTTCTGAAAGTATAACCTCCTCAATTTTCCCCACAGAGTTTGCTTCCACCCCTTCCCACCAACATTTTAAAAACTGCTGTTGCTTTTTGGCTAGTTCTTCAAAGCTCATATCAGGGCTTTTTCAGAGTTTATAGAATTTAACCCTGTAGGCCTCAGGAGTTAGTTCATACTTTTTATGTAATGCAGCTTTAAGTTTCTCATAGTCTCTGCCGTCCTCATTATCCATTTGACCTAGTACCTCATTTCCTTTTCCAGTAAGCAGCGGGGATAGCTGAAAGCTCCAGGCCTCCCTGGGTATCTTGGCCTGGATACAGACCTTATCAAACAAATTAAAAAATACATCCCTGTCCTCCCCCTCTTTAAATTCAGCTCTTAATCTGGAATTTAATGTATACCTCAACCCTGGAGTTTCAGGTTCACCTCTGCCACTTACCTCCTCTGGTGCTGGTTGTTGTTGCAGTCTTAGCCTCTCCATTTCAAACTCCCCCTGTTGCTGCTTTTCCTCAGCCTCTCTCTGGCACAGCATTTCCTCAACCTCTCTCTAATGCTGTTCTTCCTGCATCTCCAGTTCAAACTTTCTCTGCTCAAATGTCCTCTGCTGCTGGGCTTTGAACTTTCTCTGCTGCAGCTCCAGTTTCCTCAACTCAAGTTTCTGCCTGATCCCTTCCAGCTCCAGCTCTGTGGTGGCCTTCCCCTGGAGCTATGGCTCTGGGTTCCCTTTGGTCTCACTGTCCTCCAACCCAGGACTGCACACTGCAATGGCCCTTGGCACCCCAACACCCAAGATCTGATCCCTTTTAGTCACTGACTGTGACTCAGTGCCCTGGGCTGCCACCTGCTCATCAGCTGACTTGAGGACTTCCATGAGGTGCTTCTTACTGTGCCCCTCATACTGGACCCTTCTTTCCTGGCTCAACTGTGTCAACTCTTCTGCAGTGTGGTTTCTGTACTTTTAAGTCATCTTTCTTCCCTACACTACCACTAGCCTGCCTTTTACTTGCAGCAACAAATAAAACAAAACAGGGCGAGTAACTATATCTTTTACCCAAGTTTCTCCTTTTCCAAATTTCTGCCAGTTTATGTGTGGTTGTTCAAACAGTTCACCAATCACACCACTGCTCACCAAATCTGTCACCAGCCCACTCCCATGGGGTGGGATTCTTTGCATCACAGTGAAGCCCTCTTGAGACAGGAGGGGGGGTCAGGGATACCCTTCCTCTGTCCTTTCAGCATGCTCACTGTCTCACAACTGAACGTATGCCAGAGGATCCCAGGGCACCTTCTCTCTGTGTGAGGGGGTTAAAATACAGTCTTAAGTCTGTGTTCCTTGGATAGAACCCTCTTGGCCACTGCACAATAGACCAGAAAAGCCAAAGGTGTGTATAGGCTTTAGGGAGCCCTATACACCCGATTATGTGTCTTTCCCCAGAAATGCAGAGCTCGGTTCAACCCCCCAGACTCCTGAGACCATTCATATTTCCTCTCCTCTTTTCATTACACAGAGTCCCTAGAGCTTCTTTCTTTTGGTAGTGGTTTGGCCCTTTAAGAAACCACACAGGCATAGTATAGTTTGAACAACCTTCCTCCAAGGCAACACACACAAACGACAGTGGCAGAATTATCTTAAAAGTAAGCTAAAAGCTTTACTAATTAATTAATTAATTAATGCAGCAAATATATAAGGACAAACAATTTTAGACAGTGGTTACAGGATACTGAAAAATTAAATGGAAAATATACATAAAAGCCTACACTTTAAAACACTGAGATTAAAGTCTACCTCAAGTCCTTATTTGCTGAACTTTAAACGTCCAAAGTCTTTACAAAGACAATTGAAAGTCTTGGCTCTTGGTAGTGCAGATGAATTCTAGAAGAAAATGTTTCTGCTCTCCTAGCAGGCAGAGTCCCCAAATGCAAGAAGGTCAAAGGCTCTGATAAAGTTTTTACACCCTTGTTTTATGAGCTTCTCAAATGGCAGGCCCCAAGAACAGTGGTTTACCCTTTGATTGGCTAGCATTCCATCTCTATGGCTACGCAGCCAATCAGCTTTTAGTATTTTATTACAAAACAACAAATGTGCATTTCTGAATATGAGAGAAAAAAAGGCTCAGTGGTTAGCTAGTCTAAACCAGAATTCTAGGGGAAAATCCAGGCTCCCTCCTTGGAAATGGCTGTAATTAAGCTACTCTCAATACAGTCATTTACTTAAATGGTAGCCCATTCAGATGTAATGGGATTATCTCAGGGCAGACCTGCAGAGACAAAAGGAAGCCAGACCGAATGACACCACTGGATATTCTGGCCTTTCCAAGCACAAAGGATGTGCCTGTTTCCAGCTCTGCCTAATTATTCTTGTGCCTCCTTTTAAATGCTTTAATTAAACTCCAGTCCCTGGCTAGCAGCTGACAGATTCTCTGCCCAGTAACAAGAGTTACAAATCATTCCCCAGTGACCGTGTCTCTTACCCCATGATGCCTTGCAACTTATATTGGGATACCATGGCATCTCTGATGCATTCCTCACATAAAATACTATGAAATAGGATTAGAACAATAAAGTATGTTCTTATCACTCCACAGCTAGTGCAGCACAACAAAACAGCTGATGTAGCTAGTGCAGCACAACAACATTGTTTGAGGGATGGATTTCCATCCCTAACAATGTTCCACCATACACTATAAATTTGTTATTCTATTTTTATACAGCTAAATCCACCAAGTGAGTGTTTGCAATCCTGATAAGGTGTGAACATATGTTTGAAAGAAAAATACATTCTATATTTATTGTGGCTGCCTAACATAGTCAGAACAGACTTCTTGTGATTCCTATAATGACTGTACCAGAGTCTGGATGAGGCAGTTTACTCATGTTCCCATCATGATTATTGTGATGTGACCTCACAGTAACCATGATAGCAACATGTATTCATCTGCAAAAAAAAGTAGCATCTGCCAGCATGGCATGCATCCCAACTTTCGCTTTTGTTCCCCTCCCACAAACACACAAAACCACAGACATTGCACGTTCTCTTTCATCCACCATCCCCCACCCAATACATACCCAAACATTCTGTGATTGGACAGTGGGAGCTCTTCCATATCCACACCAGCCACAATCAGTGACAATGTCTCCTGTCCCCATGGTAGGGTGAGACTTGTTCCATACCAGCCATGCACCATACTATTTCTAGAAGTAACTATTATAAACAGCAAGGCTATATATGACCAAAGCAGCTAGTTTATGGTCTGCCACTTTGTTGATAAATCAGTTACTTTACTTGCTTTTACCACATCAGAAGCCTATTCAACTGACAGCTAGTGATGATGCTACAGCAAGTAAGGAACATCTGCCCTGAGCTCAACTGATCAAGAACAGACTCAGGCCATTTCCAGTTCAAAGACACACTCTAAGCAGTAGGTCTGAAGATTTGGAGTCAGAAACAATGGAGATGTTTCATCTAATTTTACTCCCTCCTTCCGCATCATAGAGTCCCTTCTGTGTCATTCCTGAAGCACAAAAGCCTCTCAAGTTGAGTCTCAACAGTTCTACATTGGGGCGGGGGGTCAAAGGCAAACCCTCATTTTATGCAGAAGAGTTATCAGTTCAATTTCAGCCTTTGCAATATTTGATGCAATAACTGGTGTCATAGTGTCTTTTCTGTGGCTGCTGCCATTTGCTAGAACACTTGTAGCTGAAATGGTAATTTCATGTGATAATTCCCAATTTTTACACTATCTTTAAACGTGCATGCAAATTGGGTGCCACTCCCATGTTGCAGTAAACAGGGTTAGGATCACTGTTTAAGGAATTTTAGTCTGTTCTTTTAAGTAATGTTTGTTTTTGTAATGTATATGTTTAAGTAACCCATACTTAAATGGCCAGTGGAAAGCACACTGGGGAAAGAAGAAGAAGAGAAGAGAAGAAGAAGAAGAATAGAAGGATGAGAATCAGCATTTATGTAGAGCTTTTATACACATTGTATCCCAAAGTGCTTTGGAAGCAATGCTAAACTGGTTGTGAAGTGATTGAATCTGTGGTGGCAGCCATTCTGCACATCAACGCCCACACATAGCCTTAGACAATTGCATGAATGGTTTATGAGAAGGGGAATGTTGGACAGGATACCAAGGAAACTCTACTCTTGCAAAAAAGTATGTTGGATTCTTTTACTTTAACCCAGACATCCACCAGGACAGCACCAGAGATGGGACCTTGGTTTAACACTTTATCTGAAGAATGGCATACCCCAACAGTATGGCATGCCCCCAGTACTGCACTTGGGTACCAGTGTATATGTATGAGCCAAATCCCAGAGCATGATGAGAACCCATGACTGTCTGGCCCAGAGACAGATGTGCTACCAACTGAGCCATGCTTACACCCTAGGGATACCTTATTAGGGATGATTAAAATCACACAACGTAGACTATCTGAGTCATTGTGCTGGCACTGCTTTGTGTCTCATGTACCATCCATTTGGGGCACTAGTCCAGCTCATATAATAGTTGCACAGACTCATAGCTCTTATTGACCTCCCATGGCTGAGATTTTCCATGAGGGAGTGTCCCAGTAACTTCCCTTCACAAATGGACCTGATATGTTCTGGAGATTATCTCTTTAGACTCCATGAACCATAACACTGCTGCATCACCTACAATTCAGCCTTAAGTGGTTCAAGGCAAATAAGTCATATTATACCATCAGAAGGCAATTTCATTTGGGGTGTGTGTGTGTGTGTGTGAGAACTGTGCATTATGTGTGCCTTGCTCTAGCCAGCTGCACTGTGCATGGGCCTCACAGCCAGAAGCTATCAACAAGCCAGCCTTGAATGATCTACCAGCATGGACCCCTTTGTGGGTGTATATGAAGTGTAACTGAGCTCTGTGAGAGATGTGTGTGCTAACGCTTACAATGTAAAATACTCTTGCAGCATTTACATTTTTAGGTAGGGGAGAGGTGTTCACAGGGATCATGGATGCAGTAATGCATTCCTGATCAGATACCTTATAGACTAAATTAAGCAAAGAGGTACTGACAATTATCCCCCACTTATGTATTTGAATTTCCAGTATATTTTTGCATATTTTATGGAAGTTTGTGTTCCCATGATTGTGGCTGCAAATTGCAGCAGAGGATTCCTGATCAGATCTTCACTGGACAGAATTGAATAGAATGGCCTTGCCCCTCAACACACAAGCACACATGTACCTTTTTTCTGAGGGGGAGGGGTGTACACTGTGTTCATGGATGCAGAAGTTCTTTTCTGAAAGGACTTCTCATAGACAGACTGAGCACAGTGGGACTTGAAATATCTCCTCCTCCTTCCCCCCAAAATATTTGTCTAGTATCAACCCCAAAAGCTATAGCTGACTTATTACAATTTGAGCCCTACGTGAAAGTAATGGCCTTTTCCATGCTCAGTGCACATAATCATGTTCAGTGTCAGATCCCTAACATTCTGAGGTCTTGCCCCTCTGTTCCCTCCTGACAGCAGTCACAATGTTCATTGTCTGAGCCCTGGAGTCTAGCGGTCCCTCTCCCCACCCAGTGCCATTTGTGCCCTCCTCTACCATCCCACTGATCCCTGTGATCCCCAACTGACTGTCAGCTGTGCCCTGCCACTCATCTCTCATGGTAGCCATCAGCTGTCCTCATCAGGATTTGAATCACTCTACAAGGCTGTATAACAATACAAACCCTCACAATGGACTTATGCCAACAACTCAGAACCCCTAGGCCAGTTCTCCCTTAACATTACAGAGGACCACTGGACCACCCCATCTCATGCCTTTAAATGGTGACAGACAACCCACATGAAATGGGTGCTCGATGAACACCCATAGGAGATTTCTGAGTATCCATTTTGGTGGCTATCACCTGTCACCTTCAAGTGGCAACAATGGGTGTTGTCTGGTAATCATCTATAAAGCCTGGGGCAAATTGCCCCAGGTGTGCCATGTTATTGGTATAAGTCCATTGCTGCCCTGCCCCCACCTGTGCATCCCATTTCCTCACACTGAATTCCCACAACTGAAGGAGGAGGAGAATGCTATTAGCAGAGATGGGACCCACCTTCTTATTTTCTCCCACAAAGATTTTTATCTTCCTTAGGCAGATCTGGGTGGCTTATCAGCTCTATCCCTGTTCCCACTTACTTCCTCCAGGTCCTGAAGTAGGTACTCTTGTTGAATCCCTCCCACAGGCAGGAGGGGAGAGCCATCCTCTCCCAGAAGACAATCCAGTGTGGCCTCAGGACTACATTTGTAGGGCAGGCCAGAGCAGAGCTCACAAAGCCCAGACCTCCATGTTTCCATGTTTTCTCCCTTGGGCCCATAGACATGTAATGATCATGATGTGCTTGCTCCTCCTCCATGGAGATGCCCCTACTGCTCTGTGAATCAGATCCCTTCCCACTGTGGGCGTCACTTGCACTGCCACTCAGATAGCTGCAGGTGGCAATCAGTAGTGAGGCACGGCATCCCCGCTCCCCCAGGAAGGAGAGCAGTCCTATGGGTGCTCAGTCTTCTCTCACCCAACCAACCCTTGAATGAGCCATATCTTTCTCCAACCCAGGTTGCCAGTGTGGCAGGAGGTGAGGTGCTTAGCACCTGAGCACTCCATGCCAATGGGCCGGCCTTGGGACCTACCTTCTTATGTATGTATTTCTTTATTTATTACCATACAAAATATAATTTCATGCATACACACTTCACAAATAATGAGACATTCCACAAACAATTATAGATCACAAATGATGTACAACACTCAACAAAAAAATATAGATGTGTGTTATCGGTGACACTACAATTTCAACTTTATACATCAAGATAATTCAAAGGCAGCCATTGTTGGCTCTAGGCAACTCTTGTTTTAAAGCAGCAGTGAACAAAAAATGGTTTACAAAAAATCTAGTTTCAGCTACTGTTTAGAAAAATGATAGTATACCTGTCAAATGTACTTGTCTCATTATCTTCTATGCTGTGCACTATGACACTTTTTTTTTTATTATTATCTCAACCCTAACCCTTTCCAGGTTGACAATGCTATTTCTATGCAAATGTGGTGGTCATCTTTTTTTTCTTGAGAAAAATTTAATTAAAACATTTATAAAATACTCAAATGTTGGTTAAATTACAAAATTGTACCACCAAATAAACCTGGAAGAGCCTAGAATCTTTATAGAAAAAAATAGTCGGGTCAAATTTTTTGCCCAGTTTTGTCACACTTCTGCTTTAAAAAGTCATTTGTAGAGCAGTCAGAATTCAGAATTCCCCCAGCAGAATTCGTGCATAATGGCAATCCTGCTTCTGAAATGCCTTTCAGAATTTCTTTCTGAATTCCATTGGGAATTCCATAAAGTAGTTCTGTATACACCACAGAAAAACTTTCCACGGATTACTTAAACAGCTAAATACATTTCCGCAGACCACGAAGAAATGTATCCATGGATGATATAAATCACAGACCACTAGTCCAGAAAAAAAAGTCCAACTTTAGATTTCAGCTACCAACTGAAATCCAGGAAAATTAGGCAGTATTTTACGTATAATTTTCTAGAATTCCGTCAGACTTTGAAAATTCAGCATATCATTAGTCACTTGTTACTTCTTAGTTCTGAATTGATTTGTTTTTCCTTCTAGAGGAAGTGAAAGTTTTCACCTGCTAGTATCAGGTTTGCTACATGGGACAGTGCCCCTGGAAGCTGGAGTATCTAGTGCTAGCCCCTTCATAACTCATCAGTGCTGTGACAAAGATGGGACAAATCATTTTTGGACTACTATCAAAATCTGATAGCCAAAACAATATTTATAGTGGCCTTCCTTCTTAAGAGTTAAAAATCACATTGTAAGGCAAGGCAAAATTTATTTAAAAATGCCCAATCCCAGAGTCTAAGGCCACTGTACAAGTAGATGAACATATCTTCAAGAAAATAAAACACAGATGCAAAATAATTAGAAACACAAAATAATAACACATCATATAAACATAATAAATGGTCAAATCAGGAAATTAATAATTCAATCCTGAAATGCTTGGTCAGATAGGAGGGCCTTAAGGTGGGCCTTGAATACCTCCAAGGTAGGGGCCCCCTTAACCCCAGAGGGCAGCGAATTCCAAAGGACGGGGACAGTGATACTAAAAGCCCTGTTGCCAGTCAATCTCAGCCTCATCCTTGGAATTGCCAGGGGGCCTCAACAGGAGGAACAGAGGGGGCAGACAGAAAAGTCAGGTGGAAGAAGGTCTGACAGATAACCAGGGCCCTGCCAGTGTAGGGCCTTATAGGTGAGAAGACCCACCTTAAAAAGGATCCTCCACCTGACCAGCAGCCAGTGCAGCTCACGCAACACTGATGTAATATGGCAGAATTTTGGCTGCCCAATAAGTAACTAGGCAGCAGTGTTCTGCACTACCTGCAGTCTGCGGAGAGATCCTCCCATGACCCCGAGGCACAGCACATTACAGTAATCAAGCCTTGATGTAACTAAGGCATGTATCAAGGTGAGGAGGTCAGAGGCGGAACAAGGGGCTTTATCCTGGCGACATTTCTGAGATGGAAAAAACAGGAGCGGACAGTGGAGGATATTTGTGCCTCCATAGTCAAACTCTTATCCAGAATGACACAAAGATTTCACACCCCAGAGGAGGTCTTCAATGAAACAGATCCCAGGACAAGTCCAGTCTCTGATTCAGAGGCCATCCTATCATGCACTGTTTTCAACTCCACCACCAATACCTCCATTTTATTGGGGCTCAGTTGCAACCAGCTAGAGGTCATCCAGTCATTAATCTCAGCAAGGCAGCTATTTAGCATGTCCACTGCTTTGGATTTTCTTGGGAAAAGGAAAAGTATAGCTGGGTATCATCAGCATAGCAATGAAAACCCAAGCCATACTTCCTAATGAGCCTCCCAGGGTAGCAAGTACACTGAGAACAACATTGAGGCCAATACCAATCCCTGAGGAACTCCCAAGATAGGAGGCTGGGATGGAAGAAGAATCCCATCACAACCCGTTGCCTCCTATTAGTGAGAAAGGACTCAAATCAGCTGATGACAGTGCCAGTGAGTCCACAGAGTTCCCTAAGGCAGTCAGGCAACACACAATGGTCCACAGTGTCAAATGCTGAAGAGAGATCCTGGAGAACAATTGTCTTATCCCCTCAATCTCTCACCCTGAGGCCATAATTCAGCACCTGAACAAGCACGGTTTCTGTGCTATGCCTGGCCTGAAACCCCGAGTGGAAAGGTTCGTACAACTCATGAGTCATGAGGTGCTCTTCCAACTGAAGCGCCACTACCTTCTCCATGACCTTTGCCAAAAAAGGGAGGTTAGAGATAGGTCAGTAATTTGCCCTGACCTCAGGGTCCAATGATGGT
This sequence comes from Neoceratodus forsteri, assembly GCA_016271365.2. NCBI lineage: Eukaryota > Metazoa > Chordata > Ceratodontiformes > Ceratodontidae > Neoceratodus > Neoceratodus forsteri. Next base: position 133,145,496 of record JADMNL010000024.1, read on the forward strand.
TTCTTTAAGAGTGGTCTCACCAATGCCTCCTTCAAGGCATCGGAAAGACCCCCTCAGATAAGGAACACCAGACAATCAGGACAAACACTGGGCCAACAGTGTCAATGCATCTCAAAGAAATGCGTCGGCACCAGATCCAGTTCACAGAAGGTGTGCTTCAGATTGGTTGCCACCCTAATGACCTCACTTACCTCCATTGGTCGAAACTCCCCCCAACCAGGCAGAGTGCACTTGGAACACTTCAGGTGACCACTGCCAGCTATGACATCCCTGACTGAAGAAACTAATTGCTGGATACCAGACACCCTGTCCGAGAAGAACTGAGCAAACTCTTCGCATTCAACATTAGTAAAAACCTTCTTCGGCTATAGACAAGCAGGATGAGGTAGCCTGTCCACAGTCCAAAAAAGTACAGCTGGTCAGTTCTTTCCAGCAGCAATCTCCCTGGACAGGAACACTGCCTTCTTAAGGTTGATTGCCCCCTGATATGCATTATCATGTACACGCATGGCCAGTTTGTCCCCCTCCAGGCCAGACTTTCTCCAGCAGAGCTCCAACCTCTGACCCTTTCTCTTCATCTCCCTGAGAGCCCCATCACACCATGGGGACCTCAGGTAGGAGGATTTGGGTCGTACACAGACAGGTGCGAGGGAGTCAATGGTGTCAGATAGCACCTTATTGTAGATACCCACCCCAGCACCAACGCCTCCGATGCATGCATCATCCACATTAGATAGATCAGCTGCTTCCAGGAAACCCTCAGGGGTCAATCCCCACAAAGGGCATCAGCTCAGCATCTCTGTAGGGAGAGGGCATCTGGTGGGAGCCCCAAACGTGAACTGTACTGTGCAGTGATCAGACCAAACCACCCGATCAGTCTTGAGTTATCAATTTCAAGCCCCAGTAAGAACACCAGGTCTAACATGTGCCACCCTGGTGTGTCACGGCAAAAAAAAACTTGTGACAGACCCAGAGATGACATGGTCTGGAAGATGTTATGACCAAGCGAGAAGATTCGTTGTCAGCCCAAATATTGAAATCATCCAGAACAATACATCTAGGGCTTCCAATGTTTCACTGACAGTGAATTCGGCAACCTCCTGCAGGAAATTCCCGACCATCCCAGGAGGCCGGTAAATAAGAAGAATCCTGCAGCCTGCACCCAGGCCCCCATGGATGGCCACACATTCAAAAGAACCTGGAGTTCCCACTGGGTGCACAGTGAAGGCCAGGTTAGATCTAAAGCAGATGGCTACCCCACCACCCCTACATTCCTCTGTGGGGCAGTGCACCACAGTATACCCTAGGTGGGACGGGAGCCTCAAAAACTGGGCCCACATCGTCCCCAACCCAAGTCTCTGTAATGCAAGCCAGATAGACCAAGAAAATCAAGTCCACAATAATTGCGGTCTTGTTCCTGCTCGATCTGGAATTGCATAGCACTGCCCTCAGGGGACTGGCGGGTGAAGCAGCCCCTCAGGTTACCTGACCACTCAGTCTGGTGGATTCCCTGGGGACAGGCACCAAACATATCTAGCCTCTCCCTTGCACCCATCATAATCCAGGGCACCTTCTAGACCTGACAACCCCTATCCTACCACCCTCTGCTGTGCACGGGGCTCCCCACCACCCAAGATCACCCCAGCCCCTCCAAATCCCCAAGGTAGCCAAGGAGGCCAGTAACATTTAAAATCTAGTAGTCAAACCAATTTGTTTAGTAGCCACTGGCCATCTGATTTGTCCTACCCTGGCTGTGATCTTATGCATCATGCCATCACTAGTGACTCATCTGGCAAAAAGGTGCAGGTCTTTTGATCAATCATGATGTCACAAAACCAGCAAATAATATAGAGAATAAAGTATGGGTCGGGGTGTGTAACAAGAAGTTTACAGACACCTGAGGGGTTAGATGGTACATAAACCCCGATAGCGAAGCTCGAGGAGTTTGTTAAAAGCATCTAACCCTGAGGGTGTGTGTAAACTTCGAGTTTACACACACTGACCCATTTTTTATTTTATATAATTGCTGGGTTTCCCTTTTTGCCACAGCAAATATATAAAATAAAAAGCCGTTGCTCAGCGACCATGGTCCATTTTCAGTGCACGGTCTGTGGCTGCCATCAGGACTGACACATCTTTCTTACTTTTTTGTTTGGTAGGGCAGGCGTATGTTTGTTTCAGTATTATTTTTGTAAATTTACATTTTAAAAAACACTTACCGCCGAGTCTGAGTGGCGGTTTGCGGTTCGGCAAAAAGGGAAGCGGACAACGTCGGGATGGCAGGAACTCAGGTGGACGCATGCGCAGAGTGAGGGAAACCGTGTGCATGTTTGCTGTTATAAATGCTACTTTTCTAATGCCAAATTATGCCATGGTTTCCCTATGGAAAAAAGGGGAAGCCAGTTATTATGAAATAATTAGTTATGGCTTCAATAACAAACAGATCCAGTTTGAAGAAATATGGAACATGTTCTTTCACATATTAAGATACCTTGAAGTGTGAAGAAATGTTTTTCTTGTGTCAGGATTGAGGTCAGAATGTTAAGTCGTGACTTATAATATACCATTGTGGTTTTACAAAGACTAAAGGGATAGAGCAATATTTTATAGACACTAATAGCCGATAAAAGAGCTTACAAAAAAGTTTAGTCTGTATCTATTAAAACCTGGACCTGTTTAAGGTTGTAGATGACATTTACCAAATTGTTCTACTATCATAATTTTAGGAATAGGTAATATATAATCCCTGCTCTTGCATATATGTTAATCCTGTTTATGTTATAGATGTTATCTCATTATTTTGCTGAAAACTAACAAAAATTCAGGAAGGAAAAAAATCATGATGTCACAATCAGTGAGGACAAGATGATGATGAAGGTATGAAGGGAAATAAAACTGATTACATCAGCCTATAAATACAGTACTGTTCCACATATTACACCTAGTACTGTCAAGTAGAATGTGTTTTAATTAGAAAAAGGGAATAAAATAGCTAAAATTTGCTGGTTGTTTAATATTAATATCAGGCAGTGTACTAGCTCGTGAGGAATAGAGACAGTTTTTTTCCAGCTCAGCTCTGCCTATGTCATCTATAGGAGGAACGCTAGACCTAAAAAAAAATTGAATCTTCAGCTTTTATAATTTTCTCACTCAAGAGATACATTTCTGGAAGGAAAATAATGCCTGGCTTATATATTTTGTTATGGAATAGATGGTCAAGCCACCCCCATGAATTGGATAATAGCAAAGAGTTTTATGTATACATAAATTCCCTATAAAAGGCAAATAAAGTTGGGCCACTCGTCTTAAATGGGGAAATAATTCAAGACAACTTAGAGATGGCAAAAGCTTTTAATAATCACTTGTGTGAAATCTATGGACCACAAAACAAACAAACAAATTAAAACATTTCATGATGCGTCTACTGAAACTGCCATAAAATTCGACATAGACAATATCAAAAATATATTGTTGAATCAAAAAGGGAAAACATCACCAGGACCTGACCAAATGTCTGGGCAAATGCTACACCTAATGGCAGAGCATCTAGCATACCCACTAAAACTACTATTTGAAAAGTCCTTTCATGAGAGAATGGTGCTGTTGGATTGGAAAATGGCTAATGCAGTGCCAATCCACAAGAAAGGACCAAAGCATGACAAACAGAACTATAGACCCATTAGCCTTACCTCGACAATATGTAAGATACTTACCAAGGATACCATATCTGATAAAATTATCAACATTGACCCAGACCAGCATGATTTCCAGAGGGGTAGAAGCACTACCACAAATCCGATTTGCTTTTATGAAAAAATAAATAATGCTTTGGACAAGTCAACACCTTGTGACATTGTATATATAGACTTCAGCAAGGCATTCGATTTAGTGCCACATTTGTCACTGGTAGAAAAATTATTAAAGTAAGGGTTTAATAGTAGTATCATTAAATAGATCTCAAACTGGCTGACAGGTAGAATCTAAAGAGATATCATTAACAGATATGAGTCAGATTTAGGTATGGTGATCAGTGGTGTCCCTCAAGGGCCCATATTGGGACCTGCACTGTTCCAGATTTTTATCTCTGACTTAACAAATAACATATTAAATTGGACAGTAAAGTTTGCAGATGATGCAAAGTTGGATGGACCTTGTGCAACACATTCCGATATTGACATCATACAAAGGGACCTAGATAAAATAACAACATGGGTTACTAAATGGGAAATGAAACTGAACATGGATAAATGCAAAATAGTTCACCTGTGAAAAGAATCCAAGAATGTGTATTCTCTGGGTGGGAAAGAACTACTATCATCAGACACGAAAAAGACTTAGGCATTTGTATTTCTCATGACTTCAAAAATACACAACAAATAAACCAAGCTATAAATAAATCTAGGAAAATCATATGGTCAATCAGGAAAAAAACAGTCTCAAAAAATGAAAGGGTACTGATGCCATTGTACAGGGCCTATATAAGACCACATATAGAGTATGCATCCCAGCTTTGGTGCCCATTAAAGAAATTGGAGATAAAAAATTGGAAAATGTGCAGAGGAGATTGACAAAAACCTTAGCATCTAAAGAGCAAAGCATACGGATGAAAGGCTACATCACTTGAACCTAATGACCTTAGAAAGGAGGAGAATGAGAGGTGATTTATTTTATTGCTTAACATCATAAATGACCCATACCTCATGGTTGAAATGGGACTTGAATTCAGATCTACAGATAGGAAACTAGAGGTCACCCATTACAGATAATGGGTAGAGCATTTAGGACTCAGAAGAGGACATTTTTTATACACTGTGGGTCGTCAACCTATGGAATAAACTACTTGTTGATGTAGTGATTAGTAAAACTAAACATGAATTCAAAGTCAGATTGGATAGATATATACTATCAGGGGCAAATTAAAGAACTACGATAGCTAAACTACAAGAGCATCCATGGGCACACGTCTTGTAGCTCCTTATCACCCTAGTATGAGACTTGGTATGAAGGCTGAGATACTGCGCACCTCCCTCTTGTCATGCCAGTGACCCAGGTTTGGAAATTGATGTGGGCCACCAGGGATCCAGGGAGGGAGGATAGAGCATCCTGAGCACAGCTCCCTTCCTCATGGTGAGGAGACAGGTCATCTTGCTCAGTGTCTACCACCTAGAGGTTCTAAGCAGCAGCAGAGCAGGATATTAGGGAAGTTGTGCCATTTATTGTAGGCTGGCGGCCACCTCCATGGGGAGTGTGGACAATGCATCATTGCACTTGATGTGGGTCCGGGGGGGATAGAAGGCATAAAAACCCTGACCATGGCAGGATGGCAAAGCAGTCCCTTGCAGGCCCCATGCCAGTGATAGAGCTCTTCCAAGATTCTCTGGCATGGGGTCAACAGCAACAGGTAATCTCCAAGGAAGTCGGGTGAAGGTGCGGGGGAGACCAGTCCTGAATGGCCAGGTCAGTAGTAAGGAGACAAAATACAAAATATGATAGAAAAAAATGGATTGTCAAAACCCTTTAATCTGATTGGCTAATGCCACATTTAGCCAGGATAATATTTCAGCACATAACCTGGTCTGAAAGTCAGTCATTACCTGAGTCAACAAAATTATTTAAAAATATTTTTTAAAAGGGACCTTTTATTTTTATTTTATTAATACCAAAATGGATTCATTTCCTAATCACAATAATGCATTCTAAGGTGTGTGCTGTCAGGGGATGTCATCCATTCTCAGGTGGTTGGTCTCTAGGACTATGCTCTCATGCCTGACAACGTACCTGAGGTGGGCTGATATCCAGGCCACTTCACACCTTGCACACATTGGTGCTTAATCACATGCATATTAACTCCTTTCTTATGGGACTATACAAATCCACAGCAGAATCCTAACCAAAATGTACAGTGACCGTGTACACCACCAAGCTGTGATCTGCTGAGTGTCTCCATATTTGCCAACAACCTGGTATATTCAAAATAACATTTTTACTAGTATCAGAAAGAATTACATCTGCCCCATGCCAGTTTGAGTAAGTAGTTTTTTTTTTAATTATACATTGCAAACATCCCAAACTTCTCCTACCAACATTTCACAGCTATACTTGCTGCTTCTTCCAGATGGATTTGAGAATGCTGTATAAATCAGTTCTTTACTGTTTACAGACATATATATGTATACAAATTGATAGCTATCCCACCGTCACTCTTATCCTTGCCTAAAGTTAGCCAGCCCAGTGGCGCAGAGGGCTGAGGCAACAAGCCTCACTTGCCGTCATGCCAGTGACCCAGGGTCAAAATCGATCTCAGGGTGTCAGGGGTCTGCTGGGGAGAGGAGGATGAAGCATCTGGAGGACAGCTCGCCTTCTCTGAGAAGGGGGGACACCAGTCACAGCTTTCTCCTGACCACTAGAGGTGGCTGGGGGTACAGGCAGCTGGGACCACAATGTGGAGAATGGAGGAATGGCGGCCATCAAAATCTTATGTATGGGAGCATGCATAGGTACATCTGGATGGCATTGCACATCCACCTCTGCTGTGAGAAAATGCAAAATGGCCAACAGCAGGGAGGGTATAATTGACCCCTAGTGGGCTCCACATCTAGCTACAGGATCCTCTCCAGAACACTGGATCTGTTTGTTCATCAGGCAGGAGCTGCTGACCCCCACCATGGGGGAACACTGGGATTGAGGTAAGTCACTGGGACACCAGGTGATGGGGCTGGGGGTTATGTGGAAGGAGCAGCCCCACCTTGGCAGGGAAAAAAGAATAAGAAAAAAAAAAACAAGTGCTTCAAGTTAGAAACTTGCCTGGAGAGCACTGGCCCATTGGCATGGCGGTAACGCTACCACTAGCTACTCCAGCTACCTTGGTTTGAAAATGAACCAGAGTCATTGGAGGGCCAACAGGGGAGGGAGGATTGAGCATCCTAGAGGACACGTTCCTTCCTAGGGGAGAGAGGGTTGCAGTCCCTGCTATCACACTGCCATCTGGGTAACCACAGGTGGTGGTGTAGTGGGGAAGAGAGAGAGAGAGAGAGATAGATAGTGGCCAGCTGAGTGCTGTGTGATGGCAGAATGTAGTAACATTTGTGCACTTCATACTCTTTGAGCACTGGATTCCATGCAGCAGTGGAATCAGACAGCAGCAAAGACACAATGGTATATACCTCTGATGTTGCAGTAAAGGAGGTCCAGCTGAGGTTGCAGCAAATGTTTGACAAATTACAAGCTTATTTTGGTCAGTTCCATTTAAAACTGAATTCATCTAAAACAAATGTGATGTTGATTGGCTCTACAAAGAAACATAATGACTCTATAAACAGTCCACTTGATATCTATATATTGGAAGGTGAAAATTGAAAAAGTAGAAGCATATAAATATCTGGGGGCTTGGATGGATACAGTAGGGTCAGAAACATACATGTAACTAAATTGATAAAGTAGGAAATGTTTAGGAGCCCTATACCGATACTAGGGTGTTTAGATTCAGAGACTAGGCTAAACATAGTAAAGTCACAAATTCTTCCAGTTTTAGATTATGCAGACATTGTGTACGAGTATAAAACAAAGGAAAACTTACTAAATTGGATGTGTTGTACAAAAAGATGGCAAGATTTGTGCTCAGGGTCCCCTATAATGCACTTGGATGCAAAATATATAACCATCTAGGATGGACCTCGTTACAAGAAAGACATTGGTTACACTGAATATTGTTTGCATTCGAGTGTATATGGGGAGATGTCCCTGATTATTTGTTGGAGTGTTTAGAGTATAGGGTACAGAAAGGATGTTTGAGGAATTCAAATTTAGTGAAACTGACAATACCTAGGTCTAAAACATTGAGAGTGAATTATTTCTTTAATCATATGATTCCTTATGAATGGAACTCCTTGCCAGATAGATTTTGTTTGAAGGACAGTAAGATACCATCACAAGCTATCATAAAGACATGGTTTATGACTGCTGTACCATTCTGTGAAAGATGTAAACATCATAAAGAAGGGATCAGACAGGATTAAATTGTGCAATATATTTGTGATCAGTGTGCTATGTATATGCACATTGTGAAATTTGATTTGTCAGAAGTATTGAAGTACTGTGTATCCTTTGATAGCTTGTATTTATATGAAACTTTATTTTGATTTGTACAACAGGACATCATTGTAAATGAGCTTGCTCAATGAAATTATCCCAAATAAACAAACTTGAAACTGGAAGAAACAAGCTGAAACAACAAAGGATGGCAGGATGTTGCATCACACTCAGGCCTGAGCTCCAGTGATTGGCCATCCCCCTATTTTGGTCCCTCAAACCAACCCCAGTTGGGGGATTCACATCAAGGGGTAAGCCACAGGGCTTGGGGGGGAGGGGGTTGTAAGTGCCAGAGATGCTGTAGTACTGTGCTGTTTAGTTGCCACTGAGGGGATGGACATCTGGAGATGGGCGCTTAAACAGTAAGCAAAAAAAGAAAATAACCATGCCTGGCCTAGTAACACCAGCTGGTAATGTGCTGCAGTGCCATGTAGCAAGACCTGAGATTAATTCTCAGATCCACTTACACCCCCAACCCAGGGCTGGAGGAGTCCAAAGTGAGATGCAAAGGCAGCATGCATAGCAGCCATGGGGGGAAGCCAGCCTGCCCATTGCAGGGAGGCCTCCTATGGTGGGTCAGTTAGTAGCACTGATGTCAGGCATGACCACACAGCACTGGCTATCACCAACCTATAGGACGACACTGCCAACTGGCCAGAATATGACTGGGTGACATAAGGGCTTACAGGTGACAAAATGCCCACCCTGCTGTGAGTGACGGTGACAGCTCTCACCAACGTCATCGCCAACAATGTCTGTCATACCTCCTTTCCTCCTTGGTGACTATGGTGTTCCTTGGATGGTCATTTATGCACAGCCAGTCAGATTGGGCCTGCCATGGAGAGAAAGCTGGGGAAACAGGGAGCAAAGAAGATATGGCTTGAGATGGACTAAACAAGTGTTTGAGAGGGTAGTAGAAATGGGCAGATTGCCTGAAGCATGGTGGATGTGAGGAATTAAATGACAATTTAAAAGTAAAATAGAAAGATTTCATTACTGGTTTCTGTAAAATCCAGGTTAATTTCATGCTTCTTGTTTTTCGTAATGATGTGCTGTTGGGCTTCCCTGCTAGTGCCTCATTTCTAAAAATGGGAAGGAGCATTCATTCTGAAAAGTGGCAAGTGGAGCCATGAAACTTTAGTGGGAGAAGTTTAAGATGTTGGTGTGATACACAGTAACAAAACATACTTAGCTGTAAACCCATTGAGTGGTAGTGACCGCCCTTTCTGATACTAGTATTGCCTCACTGGGAAGCAAAGCAACAGGGTGCAACACAAAACTGGGTGCCCTCAACAAAACTACAGACAAAAGTACAAACAGAGGAGCACTCACGAAAAACACACACTAGAGCATGGTTGTTCAGAAACACTAGTGCATGCTTATTCAGGAACACAAGTGCATGCTTATTCAGTAACACTAGTGCATGCTTGTTCAGAAAGACTATTGTGTACTTGTTCAGGAACAGTAGTGTATGCTTGTTCAGGAACACAAGTGCATGCTTATTCAAGAACACTGGTGCATGCTTGTTCAGGAACACTAGGGCATGCTTTTCAGGAACACTAGTGTGGGACTGTTCAGGAATCCTGGCACTTGCTTGTTCAGGAAAACTAGAGTGTGCTTATTCAAGAATACTAGTGCATGCTTGTTCTAGGAGTGCTCTCACCTGTGCTTTTTGTATTACTTCATTGGCCCTGAACAGATGACTCTTCGCAGACATTTTCTTTTGTAGGGCCCTGAGGCCATGCTAGATCTTGTTTTCATTCAATAAAAACTTTAAAATAATAAAGGATCCTGTTACCTGTATAAGGTGTTGTTGGGTAACACTGCACTGGGTAGGGCCCTGCAATCTGTAGTCATTTTGGTAGGTCCCTGTGTTCTCTGAGAAAGGCCTCTGCTCCTTTTGCAATGAGAGCGACTCCATCACGGACCCTCTGCCTCAGGTGCATTTTCCACCTATCTGTCATCACACTGATCAGACCTATGGGAAAGGTTTCTGGTGGGTGCTCCATGTTCTCGACCACCAGGCTGGGATGATCCAGATGTAGCCTGGCCCAATCAAACCAGCATCCGCGCAACTTCAAAAGGTACTCAGCCTCCTCACTGGGCAGTCACAATCAGGACCTGGGCATCGATCTGCCGCAGGCGCTGGGTCTTGGAGCTGCTCTCATCACGGTCATCTCAAAGGTGAGGGTGTCCTGAAGCTCCCAGCCAAAGTAGCTGGTGTCAGTGAAGGACTTGATGTGGTCAATGAAGTCGTTGTAACCAGGGTACAGGCTGGTGATCACGGCAAATGCGCCCCAGTCGTATTCCTCCAGCACCTTGAAAATGACATTGATTTGCTGCTCTATGGAGGCCCCTAGTTGCAGGAAGTTAGAGCCGTGCTCCTGATGACAAGAAAAGAAAAGAATGTGAAATCTGCAGAAAGCTGCATGTGTCCCTCCACCCATTTTCTTTTCACTATAGTGATAACAGTACAGTGTGGTGGGATTATGAAGTAATAACCATATAATACATTTTAAGCCTCTTGTTCTGGTGGTTCTGCAAAGTTGCTCAGAATGAGAGAACATTTAGAAAAACTTTTCCCAGGTGCTGCTTATAAATGTTTGAAGCCATAGACTTCAAAGACTTAGAATGTTAATCAGCAGCCAACAAAAATGGAAAACAGACCAGCGATATCCCATCTAGAGGAAATACGAATATGTCATTTACAGATTAAATATCGACTGACCAGCTCATGTCTAGGAAACCAGCAAGCCTCAAGTTTTTTAATTTGAAGAAAGAGGCTCATGTTTTATTATACACATTAACCCCCACCCCACTTCCCTGGTGTACAGAAGAATCTGTTTCTCACACCTCGGAGGGCCAGTGCCGTCTCAGAGCATTCCTGCTTTATGATGCCGCTGACCCTCCTTGGTGTGAGAATCAGCGTGTTCTGCATGCTAGGAGTGGGTTATGCTCTATATCTGAGACCATTCAAACTCTGAGGCTGCATGCACACACACACACACACACACGCATACGAGTTTAACCCCCACTACTATAGCTACTATAATTATTAAACTGAAAAACAACATTTTAATTTAAAAAACAATTAGAATAAATGTTTCATAAAGTTAAAATGAACTTCTTGCTGTGATTTGTACAGCACAGGTTAATGACAGAATGTTGACAGTGAAGTACTGTTTGTGGATGTTAGCCAATCAGAATGCAGGTATTAGCATACTGATTAGCATACTGTCCCATTACTGAGTACAGTCTGGTCTTGGCAACATAAATGGGCAGTAGCTCTGCATTCCAACTGGCTGAAGAGGAAACATTTTGTTTGATAATACTGCCGCCAAGATCACTCTTACAGTTGTATGTATGAGTGGTCTCACACGCATTCTTAGGGTACAAGAACCATGAACTGAAGGTGAGCAGTTCTTATACCCCAAGAATGTAAGTGAGACCACTCTTACAACTATAAGAGTGGTCTAGGCAGCATTATTAATATACTATTAATTGAGACTGATCAATAATACATCAATTTTTTTAAAAACCTGCCTCAAACATGTCTGTTTCCAGGGCAGCTGCATGTGAGATACACTTCATAGAATAAGAGTGTCTCACTCACAGAGGACAGAAGTGCTCCTATTGGTTGGGAGTGCTCCCTCAATCTATATTCAGTACAATAATACCTGGATGGGACCTTTTCGCCATAGAAAAGGTCATCATTTATTTCCCTATATACCTGTGACTAGCCTAACAATTAAAGTATATACCTACACCAATAAAACAAAAGTATATATCTACACTACTTAAAAATATATACCTACACTACATTAAACTCTATAGAACCACAGTAAATGCAACTAATTACTAATTCTATTAACCAGTCATCCCACCAATTAGCAACCAATTAGCATACCTAACAAATCAAGTACTCATTCAACTACCCTCCACCCAAAAACCTACTGGAACCAAATCAAAAAACTAACATAAAACCTCACAATAACATTTAAAATTCCCCACACTTTTATCAACCAAGCTACATACCCAGTTCCCAAATACACGGCTGACTCCCCACAGCATGCCTGACCACAAGCCCGGATCCCAACTGCATGCCTGACACCTGACTGCATGCCTGACACCCAACTGCAGACTGCACAACACCAACTAAAGAATGGCATCACACAACCATGGCCCCTTATATAGGGGTCGACTACACTATGGAAACACTAATGAGCCACAACTTTTAACACCCCATCTAAATGCAGTACACTACGGAAAACCTGGAAGTGATGGCAATTGTGATTTTAAACAGTGACCATCCTGATGTATTGTACTGAATAAAGAATGAGTAAGTGTGGTACATTCTGAAGTATACCCTTTGGGCTCATGGCCTTATAGCCCCAATTATCCCCCGATGGGTATACACCCTTGTATATACCTACACTTACCCATTATTTATTCTCTATATATTAAATAATGGGTTATTGTAGCAGGGTCGTTGTTCAGGAGACAAATTGTAGGCAGACAACAAAAATCAGTGATAAAAATGCCAGGATGGCATTTATCATTTTATTTTTATACTTCATGAAATGATTCAAGTTCTTACAGAAGAGAAAAATTGTCATTAGTTCAGCTTCAAAGGATCAACTATTCCGCCCAGCAGTACTCTGAGGTCTTATCCCTCAGACTCACAGTTCCAGACTGACTCCCAGGTCTGGTCTCTATCTCTTTTTTAACACCCTAGTGGCAGACTTTTATACATGCAGGTGGGGTCACCTGACCTAGCTATTATCTAATTTACAGAAATAAAACTATCTGGGTTAGTCTAGATCTCCTGGTAACCCACCATACCTGTCTAACATACTACCCCACATAGTTTTATAGCAACACCCCTCTCTTTGTATGCAACACTGAGCTAGAATAGCCCAAATATACCTAATTGTATCATCATTAGGGTCATTAAGGGATTAAGTCCCTCCCATTCTGGAGTGACCTCACTTCCTCACTTCCTTACTTCTATAAATGCAGCCATTTCTGGGGCTGCCAGCCTTATAGACAGTCCTGACTGCAGAACCAGGTAATGACTACTACTATTCTTTATGTATAGACCATAGGTATTCCTGAGTTGGACAAGTGAATAGAAGAATAAGGGCGCGCTCCTTATTTTCTTTCCCTTTGTCAACTTCAGAATACCAGGCAGTAACTGAAAATAAACCAAAACAAAAGGAAGGGAAAATTGTTTAACCAGGAGAAGCACACTAAGCTGAAGCTTGTTTCCAGGTGCAACCTGTTTGCACAAGGAAGTTAAGTGACTTGCTCAGAGTCACACAGTATGCAAGTGGGGGCTGTGATATTCAAACCTAGGTCTCCAAGTTTGCAGCTCAGGGCCTTAACCACTGTGCCATACTGCTTCAAAAGGAACAATGTTCTCTTGTACTTTTCTTTCTGTAAGGGCTTTATTTCTTTAGCCCTCACCTTGCTTATTCTAATTTTCTAATTCACAAGGGTTTTTTTGGTAAGCTCAGGATACTTCAACTCCCTAGTAACTTGCAACTTTACATGTTTCACAAGCCGGTGGCTGAAATATCAGCCCAATGGTAAACATTTCAATTTGCCGCATTTTGACTTTGTTTAATGAGCTGCATTCTGGCAAGCTGCCAGCTGCTCGCTATCACAGGCGCATTGCACATTAGAGCTAGGAGTTTAGGGGTTTTACATGAACCCTGCCAAGCAACTGTTTTGGCTCCTAATGCCTTTTTCATGTTTTTAGGGCACTGGCATATTATAAAGACGCATGTCCTGCATTCTTTACATACTCCCTCTCAGGAGATTTTGCACCTATAGCGCAACATGTGCTGCATACAGAATCAGGGCATACTTTAATGCTAGCAGCGCAATAGGAGCTGCTAAAGACTTTTAGAGGCTTTCCTTTTGTATACTGGCTATTGGACAAGGAACAGACCAGAAAGGGCACAGATAATAAAGGGTTGCTACTCTTGTCCTTATAAGTGTTTGTGGCAGGATGCAAGGGTGTCCTCCTACCATGAAAGATTGCTATTTTGTGCAGAGTAGTACAGGAAGGGATGTCTCAGCACTTTTAACAGTCAAGTTACAGTCAGTATCATCCCTTTATACCTAGGCACTTTATTTCTTGGGGGTTATTAGAATAACTGGCTCTCTCATCACAGGGAGCACCCTGTGACAGTTATGTGCAAAATTGTCTGCTGTGACTGACATAATCTGAGCATATGACCGCAGTATGGGGACTTTCATGACTGGTCATTGATCCAGCCACACACCTCTGGGTGGAGAAGCAGCCACTGGCCAGCCCTTTATTTTATTAAATGGCAGACTGGCTCATGTTGAATTATTGATTTTTTAAGTCACTCCAAAAGGGAAGTAATCTCATACTGATAGGACACTCAGATGCTCAGGAAGCAGCCATAAAACTAGAGATAATTGGACTGTGCATTAGCTGCACTATTCACACTGTGTATCCAGGGTTCTTAGCACATTATCCTTTTCTGGGGCAGATCTATACTCTTGGGCAGATTTTCTCAATAGTTTTTACCATATCTAAAATTAAGTATCACACCCCATGCAAAATGAACCAGAGCCCAAAGTTGGGCTTATGGGTTTGGATCATGGTGAGCCCCCCTGCCTCCCCCCCAAAAAAAAGCAAGCTAAAAGACAAAGAACCTAAGAGCAGAAGCACTGAGGCAAGGGTTACCCCAAAGGGCACTGGCCCTTTGGCACCATGCATTCTTGCTTAAAGCTGAACCAGCCTAACATTTAATGATGATTTGCATATACATCCCATGATACTTTGCATTATGGGGGTATGTGAGATTTGATGTTTCTTTGAAACTTGGTTTTACTGACAATGCCCATTAGGGTAACCCTTGCTTCAGTGCTTCTACACTGAGGTTCTTTGTCCATTATATACCATAAGATGCTTGGATAACCGGATAATTGTAATTTTGGCTGCAGATTCTTTTGCTCAGAGATGGTGAGGTACCCTGGTCATTGGTATAACCTATCCAGGACTATCTGGCTATTATATGGGACACATCTTAAGGACAGGCCAGATCATGGTAATTATCTGTTCCAGAAATAAAAATCCAGGGGCCAGATTCACAAAACTTTGCTTGGGTGCAAACCCAGTTTGACTGGCACAAACTGGGATTTGCCCGAAGTTGCTATTCACAAAGTCCAGTTTGCCCATGCAAACTGGGTTTGTGCCCAGGCAAAGTTGTGAGGGAGTCCGCAAGGCAAATTAGGGGGAGGGGACCTGTATATCCCCGCAATCCAATTCACAAAGTTTGTGTTTCATGTAAAGTCCTTTTGTGAAGGCCTTTTCGTGGAAAAATTAACGCCAACCAAAACCTGGCAGTAATTCATGCAGCCCTAGTGGTTGGCGGAGGTACTGCAGTCCCCTCCCAAATCATCGATCATTGTCTCCAAAGCAATACATGTATTCCCTGGTAGCCCAGGATCCCTCCCCTCCCGATTGCCAACTCATATGTAAAATACAGATTCATAATGTAGTGCTCCCCCGTCACCAAGTGCCATCCCCACATGATATATGTTTGCCATAGTACAGTGGTGCCCTCCCTGCCCCGATCGCTGATCCTATACGCTGTAATAATTTTCCATAGTGTAGTGGTGCCTCCCTGCCCTGATTGCCAACACTATATCCCATAGTGGTCCCTGCTCTCTCCCGGTCCCTGATCGCCACCTCATATGCTATAACATTTTCCATAGTCTAGTGGTACTTCCTCACCCCAGTCACCAATCACAGCCCCAAAATGAGGAAAACCTATTTCCTGGTAGTCTAGGGTCCTTCCCCACCCTCCCACCCCATCCAGTGTGACCACCACCTTGCCCCCATCCCAATCCGCGGATGGTGGCCAGCATAACCCTCTTCTCACCACTGTGGCTGGCTCCTGAATGAGATCTCATGAGGCACATACTGAATACAGTATGACTCATTGACTAAATCACAGTCAGTATTCAGTACATGCTCCATGAGGACTTATTCAGCAGCCATCTGTGGTGGTGAGAGGATGGCTGTGCTGGTTGCCGACCGTGGATTGAGATGGGGGGAGCGGAGTGGTGGGTCACACTGGATGGGGTGGGCAGTGGGGGAAGGGACCCTAGACTACCAGGGAATAGGGTTTTCCTCATTTGGGGATGGCAATTGGTGACCAGGGTGGGGGAGGGACCACTACACTATGGAAAAATGTTATAGCATATGGAGTTGGCGATCAGGAACCAGAGAGTGCACCACCACACTATGGTAAAATATTATAGCATATGGTGTCAGTGATTGGGGACTGGGGAGGGAGGAGTAAACACTACAGTACAGAAAATGCTATTGGATAGAGGGTTGGTGATCAGGGTGGGGGAAGAGCACCACTACACTATTGAAAATTATTATAGCATATAAGGTCAGTGATCTGGGCAGGGAAGGGCACCACAACACTACAGAAAATTATTACAGCATATGAAGACAGCAATCAGTGACCAGGGAAGGACCACTATATTATGAAAAGGGACGTTTTCTTATAGGTCAGCGATCGGGGAGGGGGGAGGGACCACTATACTATGGAAAGGGAATTTTTCTTATAGGGTCAGTGATCGGGGAGGGGAGAGGGACCCTAGCCTACCAGGGTATACATACATCTCTTTAGGGATGGTGATCAGAGGATGGGGGGAACTACACTGGGAGAATGCAGCTGTGTGTGGCATGGGCTGGTGGTGGGGCTGCTCTAGGCCACCGGCCATGCAAATGGGCCCATAATGGCATATTAATGGCCATTTAAACCTTGCATGCCCAATGGACTCAGTTGCATGGCCACTATTGTGAATAGAGAGTTAGTGCGTGTGTGCTATTGTTGCCAGATCATTCTTCTGGCTGGCTGTGGGGGCAATACTACTGGGCTTCCTGGTGCTTTTCTTGGGTTAGCGCTGCCCCTGCCTGCCCCTATTCACAGTCGGATAGTGCACCATGCTATCCGACTGTGAACAGCCCAATTGCCCACCAGAGCAACCTTTTGTACAGCACTTTGCCTTTTTTGTGAATCATGGCCCAGGTTCCCCCAGTGCAAAGTCTATGATATTTGTACAGTACTACTGACTTTGGCATCAAATAATGAAACCTGGTTGTATCCAGAGTATCCAATCATCTGTAAGTGAAACCCAAACGTTGGGCTTTATACAACTATTGACTGGGACTCAGACATCGTAATTAAAAAAAAAAAAGTTGGTATCCCACTCCCTGTAAATAATTGTGGAATGTCTAAAACTCAGGTTTCATAGTATATACCTTGTGCTTTTGAGTGTCCCATATATGACATAACACTAATGTCCCATTTAGAGTGATGATAAAAAATCCAGTTTCTGTAGTTAGATCCCATTGCACTTATCAAAAGAGTAGGTGAAATTTTTATCATTAAAATCCAATAAACATTACTTTGATTTGTACAAAAGAAATACATTCACATTTCTCAAGCTTTCTCAAAAGAAAAGCAAAAGCTTCCAAATAAATTTCCCCACCGAAGCATATAGGTGAGTTGAAACATTCTATAATTACCCTTATTCAAAATGGCTACTGTGAACTGAATGAGTCAAGCAGCAGCTTCACGCCAGAAGAACATGTAAACATTATGAAGAACTAGATGCAGCACTCCCACCTGTATTTCAGATGCATGTTGCTTCCTGGCAATGTGTCGGATGCTTGCAGCATATTTACAAACCTCCTGACGTATTTACGACAATTCCTGCAGTTTATAGCAATTTCTGTCGCAACTACAGGAATTGCATCCATTTTTTGGATGTCAAATGTGGAATTCCATCTGGATAGTTAGACCAATTTTTCTTGGTCTAACATCAAGGTGGTTTTCAGCACCGTGTCTGAAAACGGATGGGGTGGTTGAAATGGTGCCCAGTGGGTCTGGGCTTTAGGGGCTGTGCATGACATGGTATTCTACTGGCATAATTTGTGCAGAATGATATTTTGCCTTTAAGAAGTTCTTTTCTAATTCCACATAATTTCTCAAAAAGCATTTCTTTGTATGTAAACTGCATAGTAATATTCTGCAGATTACAAAATCCATGCAATATCTTACTGCAGATTACATAATACATGCAATATCATTCTTCAAATTACATAATCTATGCAATATTACACTGCAGATTACATAATCCATGCAGTATTTCATTCTGTAGATTGCATAATCCATGCAAAATAATTCTGCAGATTACATAATCCATACATTATCATTCTGCAGATTACATAACCCATGCAATATCATGCTGCAGATTACATAATCCATGCAAAGTCATGGTGCAGATTATATAATCCATGAAAATTCATTCTGCAGATCACATCATCCATGCAAGATCATGCCGCAGACTACATAATCCATGTAATATCATTCTGTGGGTTACATAATCCATGCACGACCATGGTGCAGATTACATAATCCATGCAATATCATTCTGCAGATTACATATAATCTATGCAATACCATTCTGCAGATTACATAATCCACATGTAATCATTCTGCAGATTGCATAATCCATGCGGTCATTCTGCAGATTACATAATCCATGCAATATCATTCTGCAGATTACATAATCCATGCGAGATCATACTGCAGAATATGTAATCCATGCAATATCATTTTGCAGGTTACATAATCCATATGTTATTCTGTAGATTGCATAATCCATATGTTATCATTCTGCAGATGACATAATCAATGCAATATCATTCTGCAGATTACATAATCCATGTAATATCATTCTGCAGATCAAATAATCCTTGGAAGATTGTTCTGCAGATTACATAATCTATGCAATATTCTGCAGGTTACATAATGAAAGATGAGTATTAGAGATTTCAATGAGTGGTTGGGTAAATGGTGTCTGGATATGGGGTTAGGATTGGTGGGAGTCTGGGGGCTACATGGGACAACAAGGAGCTGTTCACAGAGGACAGACTACATCTAAGTATGGAGGGAAAATAGTTTTAAAAATAAGCTGGGTGAGTTTATTGACAGGAATCATGATTTAAACTAGTGGAGGGGTAGTCTTACTGGGCAGACAGGAACGCAAAGATTGGGAGGCCTGTGGCCTCCCACCAACTGGAAATTTGATGGATGGGAAATACTGCAGAAGGGCAAAACATGGGGAAGAGGAGGCTGGTAAGGGGAGGGTTGAAGGTGGTCTCAGCCAACACAAGAAACCTGGGAAACAGGTTACCCGAGTTACAGGCAGTGATGGTGGAGGGGAGTTGATGTGGCAGCGATCTTGGGGACTTGGGCCACCCAGTACCATGACTGGGATTTGGTACTCCCAGGTTACAAAACATTTAGGAAGGACAGGATAACTGGCATGGGAGGAGGGGTAGCGATATTTGTGAGGGAGGGTATAGAGTGTAGTAGGGAGGAGGGTGAGGATGAAAATGTGGAAATGTTGTGGGTCACCTTACAGAATGCTAAAGGTAGGAGGATCAATCTGGGTGTAGTCTACAGACCACCAATGCAAACTGAGGAAGAGGAGAGGAAAATGGTGGGAAACCTAATAACTTACTGTGGTAGGGGTAGGGGCAGTATGGTAGTGGTGGGAGATTTCCACCTGCCAGGGGTGGACTACTGCACTATGACATCAACAAATGCTAAGGAACAACAGATTCTGGATGCATTTCAAGATGTATTCCTGTCACAATTGCAAGTTGAGCCAGCCAAAGAAGGAAGCATCTTGGACGTGGTTCTGACAGATGGTGACCATGCAAAATGTTGTAGTGGAGGACCCGCTTGTAGAAAGTGACCACTCTATAGTTTGCTTCTCCTTGGATCTGGGGAGGAGGAAAATCACACTAATACAAAGGTAGTGGACTTGGGAAAATGGCAGCCATTCGGAAGAACACTTAGAGAAAGTAGGTGTGGGCATGGACATGGATCACAGATGGGAAATTTTGAGAGTGGGTCTATTGAGGCCACTAATGCCAAGCACAAAGTCCAAATGCAAGAAAGGAAGGTCAAGGAAGCCCAGCTGGTGCACCATGGTTATGCAGGAAAGGGTAAGGGAGAAAGGCTAGCCTATTGAAAGTACAAAAACCTGTAAGGAGAAGGACAGGGAAAAGTACTATATGAAATTGAAGGAGGTGAGCAGGGTGGTAATGGCAGCCAAAGCAAACAAAGAGCTAAGGTTGGCACAGGGATCAGGGAGGAAGAGAAGGAATTTTTAGATACATAAGGTAGAAGAGGAAATGTAGGGGCAGATCACAAGGTTAAAAAAGGAGGGTGGGTGGGAAGAGGAGGGAGGAGCAGGCAAAGGTACTAAACAAGTTCTTCTGCTCTGTCTTTATGAGGGAAAAGAATGGGCCAATTCCACATGGTGAAGTTATGGCAAGGGTTGGGGAAGGGAGGACAATAACATATGAAGTGATACTGGTGAAGAGAGTGTGGGAGGGCCTTAAGTCATTAAGGACACACAGGGCCCCAGGTGCACATGGGATTCACCCCAGAGTCCTAAAGGAAGTGGCGGATGTCCTGGCAGCACCTCTGACCAAGTTATTCAACTCTTCCCTCCAAACAGGAAGTGTGCCTCTGGACTGGAGAATGGTGCATGTGGTGCCACTCCATATGAGTAGACCTAGGGACGAGCCAGGAAACTATTGACCGGTCAGCCTGATGTACATAGTGGGTAAACTACTGGAAAACATATTGAAGGAAAGGCTGGTGGAGTTCCTGGAGGTGAATGGCCTTCAAGATGTCAGACAGCATGGATTTGCCCAGGGAAGATCTTGACAAACTAACCTAGTTGAATTTTTTGACTGGGTGACAAGATCTCTGGATGGTGGGTGGCTGGTTGACATCCTATATCCCAATTTCAGCAAGGCATTTGACTCGGTACCACATGGGAGACTGCTGGGCAACTTGAGGGACTTGGGAGTGGGGGAGAGGTTGGTGGGGTGGATTGGGAACTGGCTGAGCAACAGACAGCAGGTGGTGGTAGGGGAGGCGATCAACACCCAGAAGGGTCATTAGTGGGGTCCCGCAAGGATTGGTTCTGGGCCCACTGATGTTTAACATTTTCATTTCAGACATTGTGGTGGAGTAGGAGCAATGGCCTGTTTGCTGATAACTCCAAACTAGGATCAGTTGTGGACAGTGAGGAGGGAAGGAGAACACTCAGGAAGACCTAGAAAGATTAGAACAGTGGTCGGGTCACATGGCAACTGGGATTTAATGCTGGAAGTGCAGTGTACTTCATTTGAGAGCTAGGAACCAGGCACAGCTACCAATTGGGGAGGGTATGGTTAGCAGTCTCAGAGGAAGAAAAGATCTGGGAGTAGTGATCACTGGTAAGATGAATCAATCAGGACAATGCAGGAAAGCAGTGGCTAAGGCAAACAAAATGCTAGGGTGCATAGCTATGGGGATCACTTTGAGAAGGGAAGAGGTAATCCTCCCATTGTACAAATCCTTAGTGAGGCTGCACTTGAGTACTGTGTGCAGTTCTCGTGCCCTTACTTAAAGAAGGACGTTATGTTCCTGGAGAGGTCCAGAGGAGGCATTAAAGATGATCCTCAGAATGGGGATAAGCCCTATGAGGAGAGACTTAGAGAGCTAAACATGTACACCCTGGAGGAGAGAAGGGACAGAGGGGACATGATTGAGATCTTTAAATACTTGAAGGTATTAACAGAGTAAACACTGAGGGTTTGTTCATACTGATGGGGGAGGGGACCATGAGGGGTCATAGCCTAAAACTGGTTGGAGAGGTACGGTAGCAGCCACAGACACTGCCAGCTATTTCCTGAAATGTCTGATATTTCCAGAAATATCTCATGCTTTCTCCATTTCCACAGTAGGGGCAGCAGAGAGATACTCTATAGAAATGTTGTGAAATATCTGGAAATAGCTGGCAATGTCTGTGGCTACTACTGTATAGAAGAGACCTGAGAAAACATTATTTCACAGAGAGGGTGGTGGTGCCTTGGAACACATTACCTGAGGAGTTGGTATCAATGGAATTGGTAGGAGGCTTTAAGATGGGATGGGATAGATGCATGAGCAGGGTACAGATAGGGCAGGTAGAGACCAGGGGAACTCAGAATGGGAATCAGGGAAGGGATGGAAGTGAGGAGGGAGAGGGGCAGCTGCAGTTATCAAACTTTGAGCTGTATCTCGAACAGACATGATAGACCTCAAGGCCAAATCTGCTGGCATTTACTTATGTTCGTATGTTCATATAATCCATGCAGTATCATTCTACAGAATATATAATCCATGCAATATCATTCCGCTGTTTTGTGGAAAATGAATCTGGGTTTGACAAAAGCTGTGGAATACTATTCCATGGTTTATGAACACTGCTGATTAGTAATCTGTATTTTAAAAGGGAAAAATCAGTACATAAGACCCCACACTCATGTGTGGGGCTGGTTCCAATGTGTACTTTGTGTGCAAAAACATTTTACTTTACTTACTCCTTACTGTGCTAGCAATAATACCCAACAGAGTGGGCAGTATTAGGCTATACTTGACCACACCAGGGGCATAATGAGGCCCAAAGCAGCATAGTTGAGGACCTTATAGTTTATGGGCAGTCTGGTATAGTCAATGCTGTCCACCCTGGAGGGTATTATTGTACTTAGAAAATGGGATTTGGGCTGTATGTTAGGGGAAAAAGTTCAATATAAAAACAACATTTGTTTAAATGTTTTATTTAAGTTAATAAACTCATTTTTGTCAAAGTAGTCCCTCTACCACTGGCTTTGGCAGTAGAGGATGCTATGAGTGTTCTGTGCTGATAAAGCCCCAAGGAGTTTGTCCTCCTTCTGCTTCCATGCCTCCCTGCTGCTTTATTCCACTTGACAGTGATTGCTGGTGACAGCAATGGCAGATTGGTTATTTGGAATATGTTCAGGAGAGTACTGCTGAGTCATGAGGGCAGCATTACCTGTGCTGCCAACCTGTGGCAGTAATGACAGCGGGTGGGCAGCCAGAGGTCAGGAATGTGAGTAGTGCTAACAGATACGTACATGGGAGGTGAATCAAGCTGGCAGTAAAATAAGTGGTAAACCTGTTAAAACAGATAAATATTTAATTTTGTTACACTTTTGGATGCCTAGCTGCAAGCTGTTGTACAGTATGAATCTTGCTAAGTGAGAAAAAAATGGCAGTTGAATGATTGTAAAATGGGCATATTGATACTTTTGGTGGAAGGCAAGCTGGCACAGGGAGTAGTTATTTTCAGGCCCCTGGTAGCATGTAAATGTACGCACTGCGACGTGTCTGAACCAATCAGAGGACAAGAAATGTCTTGCCCATTTTCTAAACTATAGTAGACTCTATCAAACTAATTTTACTTAGTTCTAGGCTATCTTATGTTACTGCAAATCCCAGAATCCCCTGCAGTTGATATCAGAGCAGTAGGCAGCAATGGGTGAATCAATAGACTGCAGTGCATGTTAGAGCTTTTATATAAACTCTGATCTTTTGTTTGCTGGTCCCACTGTCCTTCCTGGACTAAGAACAGTCACAGAAGACTGTACTTAGCCCATGGAGAAAAGTATAATGGGGAAACATCTGATTGGAGATTATAAAAGCTTTATCATGCTCTACAGGCTATTGATTCTCCCACTGCTGCAGTACTGCTCTGATGTCAGCTGAAGGGGATTCTGGAATTTGTAGTGAAAGAAGTTGTCAGCCTAGAATGAAGCAAAATGAGTCTTGTACAATCTACTATACTACAGCAAACAGTACATAAACCAAAATGTTTTTGCTCACAAAATGCATGTTGGGACCAGCCCCACACTTGAGTCTTGGGGCTCTTTGAGCTGTGTGTTCCCCTTTAAAAAAATTATTTTGGAAGTTCAGAATTCTGCTTCCAATGACGTTCTGCAGAATTAGGTGGAATTTACAAAACTTGGTGCATTCCGACAGAAGTAGAATTTGAAAATCTGCACAGTGCTACTAGGTTTATTATTGATCATACAGTATGTAGCAAAACAGGTTTGTGGGGATGAGATAGGTGTACAAATGACAAGGGAAGTGCTATCCTAATACTGATACAAAACTGTACAAAGGTTTAAAAGCAACCATTCCTAATTCATGATATAATTAAGCAGTAATGACCAAGAAGTCAATCATTTCCGAAGGGTTTAATGACCAGATGGGGGAATGGGTGATCCGATGCATAGTCATTAATCCAAGGAAATGACTGACTTTGAGGTTCTTCTTGCAATTATAAGTCTAATTGCAATAACAACTTTCATTTTTATTAGTTTTATTTAGTTTTTTGCGGTGTGGTGCAAGCCGTACATGCCACACAGTGTCAGTTTGCAGCTAGATTAGTCATTTCTAAGATGTTGATGACTGATCCAGTAGCCAATCAGGAGCCTTGCTAGGCTCATGAATAATTAATTAGACATGATACATTTTATTAAAGTTTTAATGTACAGTACAATGAAACACAACACAATCAACACAGAAAATACTTTCACATTACAAAGAAAGAGAAAAATAAGTTAAAGGGTTCAAAATACTGATGAAACATTATAAACAGTCAGGATACATGTACAGTATATTGACCAGCATCACAAGCACTGGCAGCTTTACACAGGGCCTGCCAGGCATACGTGCCCCAGTAAATAAATGCTGTGCTCAGTTGGTACCCCTATATGGTGCAGAACTTCCCCATAGTAACAATATATCAGTGCCCTGGCTGCCATCTGTTGTGCCCCAGTTGTGCCCTGGTAACCATTTGTGGCTAGAGCCGCTACTGATCACAAGTATTACAGAAGTATGGATATCTTCATAGAACTAATCTCGTCATATGATATAAAATGAGAAAAGGCATTTAGCAGATGCTAAAATGAAACCTGGTTACCCTTGCATTAATTTCATTTGCATTAGTAGGAAATTTTAAAACTCTTTCTCACCTAATATTAAACTTTTTCAAGTTCTTATTAATGCTATAGGATATATTATTTAGAAGTACATTGCCCAGGTTGAACCCGTACCA
The DNA here is from genome assembly GCA_016271365.2 of Neoceratodus forsteri. Classification (NCBI taxonomy): domain Eukaryota; kingdom Metazoa; phylum Chordata; order Ceratodontiformes; family Ceratodontidae; genus Neoceratodus; species Neoceratodus forsteri. The sequence goes on from JADMNL010000024.1 coordinate 133,170,618, forward strand.
TTCACTACAAGTAACCATAAAATTGCATTCCTAATTCATTTCTGGCTGAGTACCCATACAGAATAAAGAAAAAGAAATGGTATACCTCATCACTCCTGTGCTTAGACCATGAAAGAAAAATCCAGGAAATGCCAATCCCAACCCACTTCCTCCCCGTTTGTCCCTCCTTTGGTTCCACTTGAATCAGTCTGGCATCCAAAGCACATTATCCCAAAACTCTGTAAACTGTGAGGGTGTTGGACAAGATTTCTCTTCCAGTTTTCCCTCATTCACTGCCCCTCTCCCCACTAAGTGCAAAAGATGTTTAAAGGTTATTTCCATTTTCTAAGTTAGTCATATTGTTCCAGAGTTTCATAAGTAAGATTTAAAACAGGCCCCTTATAATACTACGTGATGTAACATACATCTGAATATAAAACTGACGTGTTTTAATAAATGTGGTTTAACAATAAAAACTACTTCCAATAGCTTCTTATGAAGTGCGACCCATCCATTGTATAACCTGACACAAAATGGCTGCCCAGATCCAAATGGGTATGCACTTCCCATGGCGAAACCCCTACAGTGACATGCGTCACTGCCGACAACAGTGCCGTGTCGCTGTAGGGAATGCGCCCGGGACTGGGCAACACTTTCCCCCATCCTGCACCCCTCCCCGAACCAACTCCAACTTGGAGTTGGTATCTATAGTAACAGGGGTGCAGGGGCAGAGTCCCCCATGTGGGGGGTTCAGGGGCAAAGCCCCTAGAAGAAATAACAGTCCCCTGACATCCTCATGTTCCCTGCTGACTGCAAATCGTGAGTCAACAGGGAGTCTGATACTGCAATGCTGGTCGATGAGTTAGTTGTTGACTCGCAGCTTGGATCCAACAGAATGAGTTACAGTTCCTCTGGGAAGAAGACCACCAGGTTAAGTATAAAGAAAATAAGAAATACTTAGGAAACAGGAGGTATGGGTCTCTCAAATTTTAATATCTACCATAAGACCTTCAAGTACTGTATAGACAATAAGCTAGCTACCAGTTTCTATAGTACCTGAAGAGAGACAGCCACCATGGTCCAAATATGAAGGAGTCATAGTTAAACCTAGGCAGTATAGCACAGTGGTTTAAGGCTCTGAGCTGCAAATATGAAGACCTGGGTTTGAATCCCAGAGCCCCCACTTGTGTACTGTGTGACCCTGAGCAAGTCATTTAACTTCCCTGTGCTCCCAGGTCGCACCTGTGAAAAAGCTTTCAGCTTAGTGTGCCACTACTGGTTAAACAATTAAAAAAATACCCTTTATTGCACCTAGTTCTTGATATTATCCCCAGCCAAATTCACACACATCTGCATTTAAAATCATCTGTCAAATCATGTGGATGTTTAATTTAAATTGCTCAGCACCCCACAGATTCCAGCTGAGTATATTACTATATGGAGGAATCCAAAGGTGAAATTCAAGACGAAACCCTTAATTAATGATATATGGGAAAGGGAAGGAATAAAGCTGATAAATGATATAATAGATACCACAACTGGAGTCTTTCTCTGAGCTTAAAGATAAATTTACATTACCTATTACACAGTTCTGTATTTATTCGCATTTAAGGGAGGCTCTACAAGGTAGTTTGGATAACAACCACTCAATACAAAGAAACAAATATTTTGAAAACATGATCACAGGTGCGAGAAGTAAAGCAGTGATAGGGAAACTATACAAACTTTACATAAATGCAGGCCTGTACCTTAACCAATAAAACAAATGGAATCACAGAAAAGAAAGGGGAAGGCACTCCACCCCAAAAGTCCTGGGATCAAATATGGGAAAATGTTTATAAAATCAATAAGGACTTGTAAGGCCACTTAGTCCAATTTAAAATATATACAACTGGTATTAAACACCTGAAAAGTGACATAAATTTGGACTTTCTCCAAATAATATGTGTTGAGATGTAACACACCCCAGGCAAATTTAGTTCATAGGCTTTGGGAATGTCCTAACATTATACCTGCATGGACACTAATCTGGAATACATGTAAACAAGTCCCAAATAACTGCATCCCTTTGACCCCAAGATTTTTATATTGGGAGAAACAAGCACCTTGTTCTGCTTAAACCATGGAGAAATAATATCGCTGTCTTTAGCTGCACTGGGTTACAAACATATCTAACTATGCCAATGGATAGAAAAAAGTGCACCTGTTTTTAAAGAATGGCTGAGATATATGACTAAGACAGCTTTGAATGAACATGAATTGTAGAATTACAATTTCTATGGAGAAATTCCATAGAGTATAAGACCTCCTTTCAGATGGTTAGATATAAAATAGCTATGGTTAAAGCCTTTTTAGATTAACATGTACTACTACTGATAAGGATTTTAATTTATGTAATTTTTCTTTTTTATATAGCTTTTACCCATCAGTTTCATCCGAACGCTCCATCCCCACCTTCCTCAGACCTGTTGACACCTCCCTGGAATTTACCTCCTCACAGGATTCCCCATGAATTGCCCCCTTAATTGTGGGGCAAGAGGGGGAGGGCTGTCCTCCCCCCAGTACAAATATCCAGAATGTGCCAAGGTGTTCAGGTGGTGGTGGTGCAGGTCCCAAGAGGCGTGTAGTGTGCCAGCCAACCCTCAGGTCCCTAATTCCATTTAGTTGTTAAAGATTTTATTGTTATTTCAAACAGGACACACAAAACAAACATATGATACTGAGATGATATATGTAACCATACCGCAACATTTGGTATGGACATCAGAGATATAAACATAAGGGATACCAAGAATATGGAGTAAAAGAGGAAGCACTGTCATATGTAATGAATGTACTCCCAGACATACAGTATAACGTGGATATGCATGAGAGGAAAAAAAAAACCTCAGTATTCAAGCATTGTCAAGGCCTACCTAGACCTTCCCACCCGAAAGAGTGGAAGCCATGGGTTATTGACTGACGAAATCCAAAAATAACAGTAGCATATAAGGCCTAGGATAGGGTATGGTAAACGGAGTTGAGTCCTGGGTCAAGCCTAACACTAATTTGAACTATATACACCAAGAAAAGAAACAAGAAGGCAAACTGATTCTAAGATAAAAAAGACCTTGACAAATAATGAAAAAATGTGACAGCCTATACACTCCAGACAAGACAGGGGCCTCCAGGGAATTGTAGATCACCTAGGATTGGACATCATGACAGTACTTGAACGGAGATATGGCTGCCAGCATGATCAAATTGGACCAACGAGCCTCCGTAAAAACCAGAGAGCCTCTCATCTATAGCTACTTGGGCTAGTGCCTGAAGGAACTCTTGGAAGGATGGGACCTCTGGGGACTGCCATCTCATTAAAATAAGTCTTTTGGCTATCGCCCCCACAGCTGTGACCCATTGGGCCCCAGACAATGCTTGGGTGTGTGAGAGGCACAACTAAGAGGAGGAGAGGGGGATCCGGTACTACTAGAGGAAACAGGAAAGCACACATATCTTGAATCGCTATCCGAAATGCTGGAGATTGGGACTCTCCCAGAGTATATGAAACAGATGAGCCCCTTGACTGCCACATCTCCAGCAAGTATCATGCTGGAGGAGCCCCATCTTTAAGTTTAACGGATCCCTGTACCACCCGTGGAGGGTCTTGTTCATACGAGATGGTGCGCCATCCCACACCCATGTGTAATCTCACCCAAGCATGGTCCCATTGGAGCTCAGAGATAGGAGAACGAAAATCCTTTTCCCATTGGGCTCTAGCTGACAAGGTGGGATTTGCAGAGGCAACTCTAAGGGCATTATAAATCACACTGGCTCTGTTCTCTGTTCCTAGGGTGATGTAACCAAGATGTAATAGGATGTGGCCTTGATTGCGACCCCTTATTTTTAGGAAAGTTAGGAAGATGGGTGATGGCATCCCTAATTTGGAGATATCTCCAAAAATGAGAAGTTGGGAGGTGGGATCTGGATTTTAATGCCTCAAAAGTGTCCATTGTACTAAAATCAGGGAGCAATAGATCTTGTACTAAAGAGATACCCTGAGATTCCCATGCTTTCCAGCGGATCATACTACCACCCACTACCAAGGCATGATTGTTCCAGAGAGGCATGAACCTCCAAGGTGTTAAATCCTGGCCTAAGAGAGTTAAAACTCTTTGCCAGTATTGAATGGACAACTGAATGGGAGGAGGGAGATTCAAAGGGAGATTTTCTTACTATACAGTGCCACCACAGGAGAGGGGCCTGGTGATGATCGCCAGAGGGACCCAGGTAGGTGAAGTGAGACCAATATTGGAGAACCATAGGGTGGTCTGGGCCAAGACAAAGGCCATATGGTAACCCTGAAACCATGGAAGTCCCCAACCCCCCTGCTCCAGTGCTGATGAAGTTTAAGCTTGCTATACCGTGGTCGGAAGCCCTCCAAAAGGAAGTTGCCAATGACAGCATCCAATTTTTGGAACCATTTCGATGTAATAGGTATAGGAAGATGGGACAACAGATATAAGATCTTGGGGGCCGCCATCATCTTGATGGAGTCTATTTTCCCAGCTAATGAGATCCTCAAGGCTTTCCAATGGGCCATATCCTGTTTAAGCGACTCCACCAGGGGAGAAAAGTTGGCTGTGAGTATTTTGGACAAATTAGGGTGTAAGATGATACCTAAATATTTTATACCACTGGGGGACCATTTGAGACCCAAGGCAGCAAAGTCTATACCAGAGGGTGCTGAATTTAGAGGGAGCACCTCAATTTTAGTGTGATTAATCCTAAGGCCTGATATTCCAGAAAATACAGCCAATGTATGTAGAATGGATTGAATCACCTGTGGAGTGCATTCAGTAATGACCAAAAGATCATCAGCATATAAAAATGTCTTGAAAGTGGTGCCTCCCATCAGTATTCCAGGAATGGAGGGCGATTCCTGGAGCGCAATGGCCAAGGGCTCAATGGCTAAAATGAACAGGAGGGGGGAAAGAGGGCATCCTTGTCTCGTACCTTTCTGCAATTGGAAAGGCACAGATAGATTGCCATTAGTCAATACTCTAGCTAAGGGAGAAGCATATAATAGTTTAATCCAGGAAAGAAAATTGGGTCCTATCCCCATTGAGGAGAGGGTATGAAACAGGTATGACCACTCTACCAAATCAAAAGCCTTTTCAAACTCAAAGGCTAAAGCAGCAAGGTTTTTTTTTGACAGTTTGGAGTAGTGCATTATCAAGAGAAGTGTTCTGTGATGGTCAGACCCCAGACGCCCCTTAAAGCCAGCTTGGGAGGGATGTACCAGCCCTGATAGGAGAGGTTCCAGTCTACTGGCAAGAACTTTTGCCAGGATTTTGGCATCCGCTTTAATGAGGGAGATGGGACGGTAACTACCTAGAGAGAGTAAGTCCTTCCCCATCTTGGGGAGTACAGTAATGGTAGCTTCCCTCAGGGATGGGGGTAAAAATCCTGTGAGTAGGGAATGCCTGAACATCCGGGCTAGATACGGGGCAAGGTTAATACCCTGGTCCCGATAGAAATCAATGGGGAGTCAATCGGTCCTAGGGGCTTTACGAGCGGAGATTCATGAATTGAATAGCCCTGTCCACTTCTTCCACAGTGATCAGGGCTTCCAACAATTTAACATCGGATGGAGGGAGCTTAGGGATGGGTAATGAATCCAGGAATTTTTGAATAGAGGGCAGACTAGGGGGGCAAGGGGAAGCATATAACTGCCTATAAAACTGGGCCATAATATCATTGACCCCTGTGGTGGAATAACACGGGACCCCAGTATGGTCCTTTAAAGCGTGTATCCTCTTGGACATTTGCTGCTGTTTAAGGCGATATGCCAGGAGTTTGCTAGCCTTCTCTCCACCCTTCCAGTAAGCGTGATGTACCCGCCTAAGATTCAGTTCAGCCTGGCGGGTTAAGTGGGCATTCAGGGAAATTCTGGTGCTCGCCAGTCGTGCGAGTTGGGACTGGGGTGGAGGTTTGTCTTTGAGAGATTTATACTGGGTTTCCAGGAGATAAAGTTATTTTTCTAATACCCTCTGATCTGCTTCTCGGCAGCGTCACCTAGCTGAAGCAAAGGCCATTATACCGCCCCTTATTGTCGCCTTGAAGGCTTCCCATAGGGTAGTATCTGAGACCTCCCCATTGTCATTATTAGTCCAGTATTCAGTAATTGCAGGGTCCTGCCACTTCTGAAAGTCCCTGTCCTCAAGGAGAAGGGGGTCCAAACACCAAGAGGAGGAATAAAGGTGGTCCTGCCCAATTTAACCTGAATTTCCAGAGGGGCGTGATCTGAAACGTAGATGGGGTGCATACGAGAGGTAGACACCTTATCATAAAGTCCAAAGGAGAATAACCATAGGTCTAGTCTACTGGATGAACCATGAGTTTGCGAGAAGCATGTATAACCCCGCACCCAAGGGTGTAAGGCTCTCCATGCGTCCAACAATCCACGTTCATCCATTAGCTCCAGGAGGGCTTTTTTTGCCTGCCTATGTGGTTCGGGGGCGCTTATTGCTTCTGTCAAAAGAATGGTCGAGTACCAAGTTAAAATCACCACCCAGTAGGATTGGGACTTTATGAGTGTTAAAATCTGTGAGGGCCTGGTTAACTGTATGGAAAAAAAGGGGACAGTCCTGGTTGGGAGCATATAAATTAACTAGGACCAACGGGCCTTCTGGTGTCTCCATTTCAGCCATGATCCATCTCCCCTCTGCATCAAGGGTATGTCTTTTAAATTTCCACCCCAGGGTTTTATGTAAAAGCATAGAAACCCCCCTGCTTGTGAGAGTCAGCCACACTGTGTAGCTCTTCCCCTACCCAGCCCTGTCTAAGCTTCCTTGCATCGGCAGAGGAGAGTTTCATCTCCTGAAGGAGGACTACTGAGGGTCTGAGCTTTTTCAGATGGAGCAAGTCTTTCTTCCATTTAATGGGAGAATTAAGTCCCCGGACATTCCAGGAGGTAAAGTTAGTCTCCATTTGACCTGGGTGGGATCATGGCAGAGGCAATATGTATCAGAAAGCACCAGGGCCAGAGACAAAATCCCCCAGGGTGGGAACCCTCTCTCCTAAAAAAACCTTGGTGGAAGTGGGTCGGAATCTCAGAATTCAGAATGCCAGAACTACTAACAGTATATAAAATTACACATTCCTGAATAGGGCTCAGTAGAGCCTGAACATTAACTGCAAACAGCAACCATAACATTGAGTAACAACAAATGTAAGTGTCCCTCTCCCTCACCCCCCCTCCCTCCCCAAAAACCTCCCCTAACAGGACCAGCTCCTGCTGTATGCATCGACCGATTTACGGCCCAGATACCAGCAGGAATCGCTGGGAGGTAGGTAGTTATCTAACTACGGCGAGAGAGAAATAGGACAACCCACTGCCCAGAACACTCTCTACACAATATCCCACCAATATAATCAACATCCTGCACAATCAATTTGACTAAAGTGGCAAACTTCCGCATTAAATTCCCAGCCATCTGAGAGACTAGCCCCCCCACCCCTGCTGATCGCTCCATACAGTAGTTACAGGCTGCGGGGCTGTAAAGAGCTAGAGGGTTAACAGGGTGGGGCTGCATCGTGCTGTGCATGACTAGCAGTCTCCTAGCTGTGCCCACTCAAAAGGGGGGCCCAAAAAAAGGGGAATAAGCTACATAAGCGAACAGTACCCGAAACGCCCAGATATAAAGGGCATGTACCTGAGGACGGAGAGCTCGGCTAACAGCCGGTAGTAACGAAAAGAACACAATGGAACAGCAAGAGACTGTTCAAGTCACATTCAGCCAGCTAATTTAGAAGCGGGAGAGGGGGTTGCTGCAGGGCAGAAAGGTGTTGAGTGGCTAGATGCAACATCTGTAGAGGTGGAAGTCTCAGGAGCAAGCGGATCAGCTGCATCTGCCCAGGAGAGAGAACGTGCAGCGTGGGATTTGTTGCCCTTAGAAGACAGTCTAGGAGGCAAAGGTGAGTCCAGCTGAGATTCATCAGTCAGAAGGTCCATTAAGGCTCGAAACTGATTATTGCTCATGTCCGGCTGCAAGGAGTAGCGTGAGGCCAAGGAATCAGGACTGGCGCTGCGACTCCGAGACCGGAGCCAGGGAGTCTTATCGATATGAGCCCCAGCGAGACGAGCCCTCCTATTTTCCTTTTTGCTCCTTGGGGATTTCTGAGGGGCAGAGCAGGACGGGGTCCTGGGCTGTGGGGTTACATGTTGAGTGGACACAGAAGGGGAGGTTGTAGATGTTTGCGTGGAAGTCTCCATAGCTATGGCCCCCAAATTGTGTGATTCCCTGGATATACCCCGGTTTGACTTAGGGGCCTGGGATGCCAAGAATTTCTCTGCGGCTGATGGACTGTCAAATAGTCACAGAGATCCATTCAGGATAATGCGGAGACAAGCTGAGTATCTCAAGGAGTATTCTAACCCCAAATCAGCGCAGGCCCGGCATGTTGCAGTGAAAGCCCTACGGTGTGCTGTTAGCTCCTGGGAGTAATCCGCGAAGATCTGGATCCTGTGGCCCTTCCATATAAGTTCTTTTTTTTGGCGTGCCAGCCTAGTAATGGATTCCCGGTCTTGAAACCACAGAAAGCGGGCCAATATGGTGCTAGGATGATCTCCAGGAGCAGGGCAGGGTACCAGAGTTCTGTGAGCCCTATCGATCTCTGGCGGTGTTTCAGAGTGCCATCCCAATGGGGGGGGGCTCCTTTTGTAAGAAACAGATAGTATCAGGCCCTTCACAGCCCTCAGGAAATCCCACAAATCTCAAATTGTTCCGCCTACTATGATTTTCTAAGTCCTCCACCCGGACGCATAACTGATGAATAAGTCTGTCTTGGTCTTGCAATCGTGCCCCAGTTTGCCGACAGCCATCTTCTGTCTCTGAAAGTCTGTGCTCCGTGATACATGCCCGTTGAGATAATTCCACTATATCCATGGTGTTTTTCCACATAGCAATATCAAGATTATCCATGCGATGCAAAATTTCTGCGAACATCTGCATATTTCTGCCAGGCCGCCCTCTGAGTGTGATAGAGAAGGAGCAGACTCCATTTCAACAGTAGGCCAGGCCTCCAGACTGGTAAACAGGCGACGGGTATTTCAAGTACTTACCGCACCAGGAGGAGATCCAAAGCGGAGTTACCAAGGGAAGAACTACTCAGTTTAGCCTCATGGAGCAAAAGAATAGCAAAACGCAGGTAAGAGACGGGTTTTACATGGGTATGCAGTGGGAATTTGTGAGCGCTCCTAGCTCAGGCGTCCATTAAGCTCAGCAGTTGGCCATGCCCCTGGTCCCTAATTCCATTTGCTGGAAGTCCTGGAACTATGACAATATGGTGGGCATATGCACATGGAGGCATGCATGCTCTCCAGAACCATCGCTCCTTCCTGCCGCCCGACATTCCATCAGCCTCCTGGACACTAGCTCTGCCACCTGGCCTGCACCTGGTGGCTGCTGAGAGCCAGGAAGGCACTCCACCCCAGCCCAGGAGAGGACAGCTTCCAGGCAGCTGCTCAGTCCTCACCCAGCCCTCCCTCTGCCAATCCCTGGTGTCCTGAGCTTGTTGCTGAATTTGTGTCCCCAGCATGGAAAAGGTAAAGTGCAGACAGCACCTCAGCCCTTTACACCACTGGGCTGGCTATATATTATGATATTGATCTCGATTACTAACTTACTGTAAGTATTCATAATCCATAGAGTTTATTGATATACCAGAATGTTTATTATAAAGATGTATATTCAGGATGTTGTTGTGTATTTTTGATAAAACCAATAAAATTCACTTAAAAAAAATCCAAAAACAGACACACGATAGTTACTGAACTTTTAGGACAGCCCCTAAACTTCTTATGCCCCTTAAATTGATTCCTCATGCTTCAACTGTTGTAACATAGGTATGCCCTAATGTAGGGACACATATTTCTACAAATGCCACTGCATAAAGACACCCGAAACATACTGTACATGACTCATGGGGCCAGATTTTCCTACACCCTAGGTTGCCCCAAGCGCTGGGTACACCAAAGATATGATGCACTAGACTTGTGGCAATCTAAAGTGATTTTCTGTGTAAACGGAAAAATCATGGAACTCATCCCAGTCATGCAAAACAACATGCAGCAATTGACACGTACTTGACCATCTTTTTGTGGTTTAGCCTGCATCAATAACAGGGACCATTTTAATGAAACTTGTGCATTATATTTAGTACAAGCTGCCATAAAGCAAGTAAACTCTTGCAACTGCACCAGAGATTGTAAAATTGGTTGCAGGTGCGGCAAGCAGGAATGGCGCAGCTGCACAACTAAAGTGACGTGACACAGGGCTTGACACAAGCCCTGCACCACCCTTTGAAAATCCTGCCCATGGTCTTAGGACAACTTTTATATGCCTCTGAGACAGTATTTCTCTTCCACACCTTTATGTTTTAAGTTCTTCACATCTAATTTACCATGACTTATAGGCACAGCATGTCCCACATCTTAACAGGAATCCATATAGAAATTGACCAATATATTTGCCTGTAAATTTTGAGGGCAGTCTTTAAAGGTTACACCAAACTGGTTAGACAGAAAACCTGCCAACCAGCTTTACAGCGACGTCACAATGTTGACCGTGATCATGATCCGTGTTGTCCTGTTGGGAACACAAGTGTGTTTTCTGCAAGGGGCTGCAAACCCCACACCTCCCATGTGGGGGCCTTTGTCTCCCACACACTCCAGATTTTATTATAATTACCTCCATGGTGGAGGTATTTCAGGGAGAGGCAAGACCTGAAGAAGCTTTGCCAAGATCCGCGACCATGACAGCGACTGGTCAGTTTGTCAGTTTTGTCTCTGTAAACGACGGGTCGTTGTAATATTTTCGATGAAGTTATGTGCTACGGTCTTTAAAAGCTATGGCATCATCACTGAAAGCCATAGTCAACACATGCTTCTGTACCACCTCCTTAACTCCCATTTGAATTAAATCAGTAGTAATATCCCATTTCTAAGTCAGTTCAAAAGTATGATACAAAAATTATGTTGAAGACACCACCTGAACTCTTACTTTCTTAAAAATAATAATAAAATTTATTTATATGGCGCCTTATCTGTAACCAAGGTGCCTCACACTTTAAAACAACAAAGACAGTTTAAAACATACCAATCATCAATAAAATTAACATCAAGATATCAGTGGGCTGAAACAAAACAAAAAAGCTCAATTGCTGAATGCTTGGTGCCACAGGTACGTTTTTAAGGATTGCTTGAATCCCTCCACAGTTGTGCACTCCCGTAGTCGATGGGGTAGAGAATTTCAAAGGGTAGGGACTGCATACATAAAGGCTCTCACCACAGATGACTTTAAACATACCCTTGGAATCTCTAGCAACTCCTCATTGGCCTAGCGGAGTAATCGTCCAGGGCAGTAAGGAACCAAGAGCTCTTTCAGGTAATCCAGGCCCTGTCCGTGTAGGGCTTTAAAAGTCAGCAAGCCAACTTTAAAGGTGATCCGCCACTGTACTGGCAGCCAGTGCAGTATGCGCAGCATGGATGAAATATGACAGAGTCAAGCAGATCCCATTAAAAGCCAGGCCGCCTCATTCTGCACTAGCTGCAGGTAACAGATTTCTACCCCAGGAAGCCCTAGGTAGAGGGAATTGCAGTAATCTAAGTGTGAGGACACAAAGGCATGGATCAATGTAGGAGGGTCGTCAGACAGAACCAGATGCCTAATCCTGGCGATATTCCTGAGATGGTAAAAGGAAGATTTGATGACAGCCGACACCTGCGAATACAGGGTCAGCCCCTCGTCAAAATTTACCCCCAGGTTACGCACCCATTCAGAGGTTTGGAGGGAAAATGCCATCGAGAAAAATTCCCAAGGATGAACCAACCCCTGACCCCCCCCATCCAGTGACCCGGATCCACAACTAGCACCTCAGTTTTTCTGAGTTCAACTTCAGCCAACTGGAATCCATCCACTCCTGGATTTCTTTCAGACAGTTATTAAAGACCGAGACAGCTCCAACCTGGTCGGGTGCGAAAGAAAGGCAGAGCTGGGTATCATCAGCATAGAAGTGAAACCTCAGCCCATACCTTCTTATAATGTCTCTGAGGGGTAGCATGTACACCGCAAACAGCATGGGTAAAAGCACAGAGCCCTGAGGTACCCCACGTGACAGAGAAGTAGGGCCTGAAGAAAAAAAAAGACACCACTCTGTGTTCTACCCATGAGGAACGATGTAAACTACCTGAGGACTGTTCCTGACAGTCCACAGATGTACCTCAGACTCCCCAGCAATACCCCATAGTCCACGGTGTCAAATGCTGATGAGAGATCCAAAAGAACCAAGATGGAATGGCTCTTCCGATCTCTAGCCATCAGGAGATCATTGAGCACCTGAACCAGCGCTGTCTCGGTACTGTGTCTTTTGCGAAAACTGGACTGGAGAGGTTCATAGATGTCATGGATGGTCAAATGGTCTTCCAGTTGTGCTGCCACTACTTTCTCAATCACCTTCCCTAAAAAGGGGAGGTTCGAGATAGGTCTGTAGTTTGCACGGCAGTCTGGGTCCAAGGTAGCTTTCTTCAAGATAGGTGTCACCACCGCCTCTTTTAGAGAGCTAGGAAACTCTCCAGATTCCAAGGAGCAACAGACTATCTGCGCTAGGACCAGACTGATGACATCAGCACAGCCCAAAATTAGGGAAGTTAGTCCAGAATCCAAACTACAGCACGTAGGGCGCACACCCTGGATAATCTGCATGACATCCATGAACTCTGGACGGCTAAAGGTACTCCAGGAAAAACAAGGTGCAGTGACCTCACACTGATTAAAAGCAATGCCCATAGGGTGTGCTGGCTGGAGTACCACCCTGATGTCAGCCACCTTATTAGCAAAGAATCGAACAATTTCATCGCACTCTAATTGCGAAAAGGCTTTCCGGACCTGTAGACAGGCTGGGTTGCACAGTCTGTCCACAGTATGGAAGAGCTGAGCTGGTTGATTCTGAGCTGCCACAATATCTCCGGACAGGAACTCTGCCTTCTTACTGGTGATTGCAGATTGATAGGCTTGATAATGGTCCATCAATCTAAGGTGGTTGGTTTCAAGAGCGAACTTCCACCAACAATGCTCTAACCTTCGTCCTAGTCTCTGCATCTCCCTCAAAATCCCATCAAACCAGGGGGATCAAGGGCAAAGGGAGAGAGGGTGAACTCAGACAGGAGCAATGGAATCCAGAGCCACCATTGCTGTAGTCCAATAAAAGCACTATGGACCTAATCCACTGATACAGCTATGGGGCCCAAATCTTATTCCACTGGGACAAAATTGGAGTTATGTTGGAGGTAATAAATATGCTTTGAAAGAAAATAACTGGGTTAAGTATGCAATAAGGTGCAGACTAGGTGGGCCAAGCAGTCCTTATTTGCCAACAAAGTCTATGTTTCTAATAAGACATGCCAAGGTGTGCAATTATGGGTCTATCACACACCTCGAGGGTGCTGTTAGGCACTGAGTTCCCTTCAAATACATGAGGAAAGTGGGATTTTTTTACCATCATTTCACATCCCTGAAGTGGCTTATTGCACTTACAACATGGTTTCTACTGAAATAAATTTTTTTAATGAATTTTTATGATTTTTTAATAAGAAAACAGTTTGCTGTATCAACTATGAGCAGACCACAAACGTATATTTCAGTCATAAAATATTAAGGTATGCTTTAGTAAATCAGAAAAACAGTAAGTTGTTGGAGTGTTAGGATATCAGATGTCTTTTTTATAATCAACTTTAGAAAGTTTCATTGTTATGGATTTAATACAGTGTGTAAGAATACAGTTTTAAGTACTTATGTTCAAGATATACACATATATATGTATATATATATATTCCTCAACAATATTAGAATATGTTAAGTATGTTGATTAATTCTACAGTTTGGTTAACTGTGAATATTGCTGCTTATTATTATCTACACATGTACAATTCTAATCTTTACAACTGGAAGAAATGCAGCTTTACTGATATTTGTATTGTATTCTGAAATATGACACGAAAAAATCTATTATGGAAACGCAATGTATATTTCCAGTTGCAGTGAACTGATATCATAGCCAAACCTGGAGTGCAGGTTAAACAAGTATAAGAGTGTTATTATGGCCAGATAATTAAACCCCTGCACTTGTCTTTTAGCCAGTCAAGTGGGTAGAATATTCTTACCCATGTTACAATCATATCTACCCCTTCTGCCATTAAGGTATGACGGGGTACGTTACGGTGGGATAACGGCCCACCTCGGGTGGATTGAAGCACAAGGTGAGGCTGAGTGTTTCCACCACCAAAGAAGGGCCATTAGCCTATCATAATGCTCCCTGGAGTGCTTTATTGTGATTATGAAATGGATTCTTTTTAGTAAATTGGATGTCTTTTTTAAACATATTTTTGTTGAGCTACTTTCAGCTGGGGCGTTATGCTGGGATAACGGGCCAGCTGAAAGTACCCATTGGCCAATCAGAAACCAGCATTCATCTCTCTCTCTCTCTCTATCCATTTCATAATACTAAATAAGTTGTATTTCATTTAACTGGGTTCAAACTACTCCCCCATAGCATGTGAAAGAAAAGACTGTACAACTTTGTTTCAATAGATGCAGGAGTTGGGTGCTGGTAGCTGACATATAAAACAAGAACTCGTCAGTGCCAAATATGTTCACTTGCATACTGCTACAAGTTAGCACAACAGTATCTTAAGGCTATAGGCAGACCTTTCATCCTGAGTAGGCACTGTCTCGTGGACTTTGGGTTCCACCATACTAAGGGGTGTAGAGCTGAAATAATGGTGAACACAATAAAGAACAACTTCAGAGTTCACCATTTCTTCACAACATAGTTGTGTTTTGACATTTTGACACCAAATTTTCAACATTGTCTTTTTACAACCCCACATTATGATCAGGACAATTGGAATATTTTCAAATCCCATCCGAAAAGTGATTTTGTCAAGTGACTGCAAAAACATATTTTGACATGGATTTCAAAAATGGTACTTCTCATGTTAATGAAGTGGGGTAACACAAGAGCTATGTTGAAAATGTGGGGCCAAAATCTCCAAAAATAAAGTTATGAATATATTTTGGAAAAATTCAATGTTTCTTCATAACTTGATTGTTTTTTTAAATTTTGACCCCAAATTTTCAACACAGCCATTTTATGACCCCATATTATTATCAAGACAGGTGGAGGACATTCAGTGATGGAGAAAGGCTTGCATCACTGGACCAGCTAGATAAGTGAGTGGGTGGTGGGTGCTGAGAGAGGATCAGGATAGACCGTTGGAGGGTCCGGGAGATCAGATCATGTTGATAAGCCACTTTCCTTTCTACAGGTTTAAAAAACAACAACGAGAATGATGAGGGCTGGTTTTCTTTTTTGTAGGTACCAACACTGGGGACTGGCCACCCTAGTGCCAATGCATTGTTTGGCAGCAATGGCGGTGGGCACCCCAGTGTTGCATGCTGTTGTGGGGTTTGGACTTGTTTGGTGGTGGGGTTGAGCACCCAACCACTGGACATTCCGTTGAGGGGTGTAATCATTGACTTTTCCAGTAGCGGAGTTGGGCACTCAACTGCTGGGCATTCCGGTGAGAGGGGGTAATTGTTGATTTCTTTGGCAGTGGGGTTAAATAACTGACTACCAAACATTCGAGAGAGGGGGAGTTTGAAGAGTTTTCTGGTGGCAGGGTTGGGCACCTGCCCATCAGATGTTCAAGGAGGTTGCAGAGTTCTGCAGCAATGCTGTCTGCCACCTGAATTCCAGATGTAGGTAAAACTGGGGCAGAAGGGAGGGGGGGATACTGATTCACTGCCTGATGGGATGAAAGGATACAGCCACACTGTGATAGGTGCAGCTGCATTCTTTCATACGGAAGACATTTCTGCCCATCAACCAGCAAAGCAACATAAGTAGCAGCTTTGTCAGGATTCTGCATTGGCTGCTACACACACCTCCCCAGCTGCTACATTGCTAAATTGGCCACAATATGTTTTCTTGCGCATGCACACAAGCAAACATAAACATGAGAATTAAGAAAGCTTTAATTATCTGAGCTTTCTTATTTTTTGAAAATAGACAATTTGTTCTGTGTTCAGTTTTCTTATACGGGACTAACTTTTCTTGTCAGTTCAAAAAGGCCATATGCACCATCCAAAAATTACACTTGCAATACCTTGGCTTGTTCAGTCGAGAACATGATATCTGCCTCTTGGAGGTATGTCTCTTTAGGGTCAGTTGTTAATTGAATTCTGACACTTTTGGCTACATTTGTTTGTGAACCAGAGGCTGCCACATAGTTTTCTAAAACTTATAGGCTACAATAAATCAAAATCTAAACTCTCAAAAATATTGAAATGTCAATAATCATATATGTCAGTTTGAAGAGTTTACTCTCACCAATGTAATGTCAGATGTTTTTAATAAAAAAATGTTACTGGAGCTGGCCCGGTGGTGCTGAGAGTTGAGGCGCTGGACGCCACAACTTGCGCCACGCCAGCGACCCAGGTTCAGGAGCAGACTCAGGTCACTGGTGGGTCGGCCAGGGGGAGATAAGCTTGAGCATCCCACGACAGCTCACCTTTTCTGGGGAGGGAAGAGGCCTATGCCCACGCACTTGACTGACTCCGAGTGGAGGCTCGGAGTACCACAAGCCCCAATTGTAGGGGATGGGCAGCTGCAGTACAGTGTGGACATCGGCACCTTGCTCCATGACATCAGGGGGTTACACGCTGTAGGGAAGGGAAGAAAAGAGATAAACTGCCTACTGACTTCGGAAAGATGGGCCTCCAGGAGCATGCCTCCAATGTGCCCCCACTCGCTCGACCACAGCCGAACTGATGAAATGAAGGATTACGGGGTGTCTGGTCCCCCACTTCGTCCCCGCTCAGGGTGCAAGCTGCAGCTCCATGGTGCCTGGAGGTGAGTTTGAGTGGAGCGGGAGGCAGGAGGATGACTCCTTGTGAGGCTCTGAAGGGTCAGAGTTGGCAGGATGCGGGCAGTTGAAGTTTAATAAAAAAAAAGTTACTGAAAAAATGTAGACAAATGTCATCTGAATAGACCACAATCCTGAGATCCGCCTGTTGCCCCCCCACCAATCCACTTGTCATTGTTAAATTTTCATACCCAAGGAATACAGGCAAACCAAATACAGAAAAAGGCTTAAGAAGCCTCCTTGCTTTACCACTGATTTAACCAGTAATGACCCCCCACCCATTAACATATGGCATATGGGAGCAGAGGTGTTCTTGTACAGTGTTCTAACTACCTCCCAAATACCTCAGAAACATCATACTGGCAGAGGACAAAAACATAAATGTGTGCTGGACCTAGCATGAGCTCTACCTCAACACTGCTTACATTGTATAAATTTAAAGTTTAAAGTTAAAACTTTTGAAATAAGGGACATCACTGGATTGAATTTGATTAGAGCTGCATGTTGACATCTTTTTTTATGCAGCTACCATGATGAGATAACCTCAAAATTTGCCAGCCACGGAACCTGAGAAGGAGAAGCAACCTGCGCCGATGTGAACAGCAGCAGGAGGTGGCCAAGGTGAAGAGAGCATATCAGAGGCTGAACTGACTCACAAGACTACAAAATATGTGGTCTAGGGTGCGGTAATGGAGCTTTCATCAAAGGTCGATACTTTCAACTCCCAAGTGACTATAACAGACAAAAGCTGAGCAAGTCATAATGGACTATTGCTGAATCTGCCAACAAACCCTTTATTGCAGTAATTAAAGAGAATGAAAACCCAACTTGAGAGCACTGAAAACTCCGCTCAAGCAGTATGCACCCAGTCCTATAGCAGAAGGTCTGGAAGCACAGAATCTGGTGCAATTCATTATGAATCTCTTTAAATCTTGGTTTGATAACTTACAGGGGATTTCAGTGCTTCTGGTGTACAGAGTCAACTCCCAAAAATACAAAAACAAAAAGAAACACAGAACTACCTAGGACTTTGCCTTAAACCAGGCAAGCTCCGGTCCCTTAAGCAATGTCTCGTAACTAGTGACTGGTCCCCTATCTCTACCGCTGGGTGCATTGACTCTGCCCTTGAACACTTCATCACTACCTTCAACACTGCCTGTGATCTCTATGTGCCACTACGCAAGCAGGTCATCAAAGGGGTAGATACAGCATGAATGTCGCAAGCCCTTCTAGACCAAATGCAGGACTGTGACAACCTTGGGCACATTGCCCTGAAAACTGGGAAGCCCACTGATAGGCAGCGCTACCAAGAGGCACGAAATAAATGCACTTGGAATATCCACAAGACCAAAGTGGAATTCTACCAAGCCTCGCTTACTGTCTCCTGGGGCTCTGGACGCAAGTTCTGGGACTCCCTCAAGGAGCTTAGTGGCAAAGCTTCTAACGCACCCCCATGCCAACTCTGGGCCAATGGGTCTATCACCACAGAACCCACTGTGATTGCTAACACATTTAATGTCTACTTCTCTGACCTCAGTAGTGTCCTTCCCCCCATTTTCTTCTCCCCCACCCCACCTGTGCCCTCTGTCTCCCACACTACCCCCATGTTCTGTTTCAAAACGGTCTTGCAGCATGAAGCCACCACTTTTCTTCTCAAAGTACTCAGCAAATCACGCTTTAGCAGTGACACACTCGATCACAAGCTACTTAGGCTCACCTTGAATGAAGTTCTCCTCCTCTCACTCACCATGCTCCTGAACCACTCACTATCGCTGGGCCAGTTTCCCTCTAGGTGGAAATCTGCCCTCATCACACAAATCCTTAAAAGTGGAGACCGCACCCAGCCTGGGAACTACCATCCCATCTCAATCCTGCCCCCCCCCCAAGCCCTGGAGAAAATTGTAGCCACCCAGCTAACCGACTACCTGTCCAAATATAGCCTCCTATGTCCTGAACAGCATGGCTTCCGATATTACCACAGCACTACCACTGTCCTACTGAAGTTCACTAACGCTCGTCACACATCACTTGACCTTGGTCACACTGCAGACATTATTTTCATAGACCTCTCCCAGGCATTTGACGCAGTGCACCACACGTTTCTCTTGAACTCCCTCTCACAGATAGGCCTGTCCCCTGAGACCTCTGGTTGGTTTACTAGCTATCTATTCAAGAGAACCCAGACAGTTAGACTTGCCCAAACACGATCTACACCATTACAAGTCAGCTCAGGGGTCCCTCGGGGCTACATCCTGGGCCCCCCTACTATTTTCCCTTTTCCTCAACTCCCTTCCCAAGGAATGTTCTGGGAAGCTACTTCTATAGACAGACAACGCTGTCCTCTACAGCTCCCACACAGACCACACCACTCTCTGAAATGTCCTCCAGAAATCTTTCTCAGACACTGAATCCTGGTTTGTTCAGCATAGATTAGTTCTCAACCACAAAAAAACTAAATCCATGGCGTTTGCACATGCCCAAAACAAAAACCATAGGCTACCCCTGCTCATTCTAAACTCACAAAACAACCCTCTCGAGCAGGTCACCTCGTTCAAATACCTGGGTATCGCCCTGGACTCAAGGCTCACTTACCATGATCACATCTGATATCTGTGCTCCGCTGTCAATGTTCGTATTGGTCTGCTACACTGGTACAAGCACTGCCTGCCCCCTGAAGCCCTACATTTAGCTGTATCAGCTTCTATACTATCCCCCATAGACTGTGGTATCATAGTATATGATGTAGCTGACAACATGCACCTCAACAAAATTAGGATAGCCCTAAATAAGGCCTGTAGGCTAGCCACTGGCTGCGATGGGCTCACGCATACCTGCACTCTTTACACCTCTACCAACTGGCTAAACTTTGATGGGAGGCTAAAATATCAGACCTGCCACTTCACTAAAATAATAACTGCTGGACTACTCCCTCCTGCTCTCACCCCTCTACTCCAAGCACCCCTGTCCACCCGCCACACACGGCAAACTGCAATGACCCACTTCTGGGTACCCCACTGCAAAACCTCCTTGGGCCAAAGAACATTTAAGTACCTGGCTCCTGGCTGGCTGAACTTCCTCCCGAATTCCCTCCTCACAGAGCCTAAACTTGGCCTGTTCAAATCCCACCTCCGAGACCTAATCACCCAAGATTCAGTCTGTGACTGTCCCTGATTTTCTCAGGCACTCCTGTATCTCATCAGAATATTTACCTCCCTGGTATTGCCACCCTAGCGTGTGCATATATATAACAATGGACTCCCATGGTCCTTCCTGAAATTGCAAATAATCACCAGGGCATGGCTACAACACCGCCCTATAGTTTACGTTCTTGTTAGCTCCTACTCTGCTCCTTTGCTCCTTTTCCTGTAACTCTATGTACCATTGTATTACTAGCTGCAATGTCTCAACCACCTGTAATCAGGTTTGATACTGTACTGATTGTAGTACTTGATACTTTTGTTACCTCTGCTCGCACTGTTGCCTTTTGTATATGTTGAACTATTTGTTTTGCTTCTTTACTCAATTGACGTGGAACCTTTGTAAAGGAGTCTTTGACTCAAAGGTATTTATCCAATATTCATCAAGAAATAAATAAATAAAGAAACTTTTCTAGTGGCAACTGAGGGCTCTTATCAATGGGACAAAATTATTTTCATGGCTAAAGAATACAGTCCTTTGTTAACTGATGGCATAGTGACCATACACTGTTATCTGGACCTCAGTTTTGCTACTTGGGAGAGGAAGAGACCCATAAATGGGATCCATGCATGACTACGGGAGTTGGGTATAACTCACTCACTTCAGGTGCCAGTCCGCCTTAAAATGACCTATGTGGGGAAACCGTTTCTTTATAATGAGCCAATTGAGGTGAGCAAAAAACTGGATAAGATTTTCTAAATGCAAAGACTGAACAATCACACTGGGACTGTAGGATGCAAAGGGAGAGGACAGTTAAATGCTTAACTTGTTAACCAAAATGCTATTTTCAAAAAAAACTCTAATGCACATTTTACATGAAATATTCTAATACCCTGATGAGTTTGAATGCATAGCTGACTATGTGTAGGCAGGCTGCAGGGGAAGTTGGATTTAAGACCGTTTACTGAGCAGTGAGCTTCGTATGTTTTTCATTTACTTTAGGACCAACAGCTCATGTCCCCAGTGTTTTATACAAAATGGCAAAGGCCTTGTTGGGGATTTCATACCTGCTGAGATTGCAAGGAGGAAGTAAAGGCACGCATGAGACATCAGGGCATGCATGGCACACAGCCTTCCTGCAATCCTCCAGTTTAACACAGATATTTCACCAACCCAAGGTACATCACCTATCTGGGCCTGTTAGAGTTGTTAATGTATCATTTGTAAGTTGCCTACCTCTGAGAGTCTAGATAGATGTTGTGTTTGGAGTCTAATTAGTAGCCATTTTCAGTGTAGCAGTTGCGGCACTGCTCCAGTTTACAGAGTGCCTTCCACCTCTACTGTTAAAGTTGTTTAACTGTATGATTGTTTTTTTCTGGGCCTTAGGGCTTGCAGAAATGAAGCCAATATTAAGGGGACTCTAACTCACTTAACTCCTGCTGTGAGATAGGTTCAGTGTCATACTCCACCATTTTATTTGTTTGGCTGCTCATGGACAATATGACATGGGAAAATCCCTCATCATAACACACCAAATTGCTGCATAAGATGCTAAGCCTGGCAGTATAGCCTAGAGGTTAGAGTAATGCTCAGAGCTGTGAATGAGCTTGGTACATCCAGCAGACCTGAGTTTGATTCCCACAACCTCCACTTGCAAGTTACTTAACCACCCCAGTGCTCCTGGGTCACCCCTGAAAAACATGCACTTGTGCCTAGTGGGCCTTACCTGGTTCACAAAAGAATATATAACCCCTGGACCCCTGCCTTTTTGCAAAATGATAGGTGGCATGCTGTTGAAGCTGACAGCAGTACCTGGTGGGGACTGGGTTTGGGAGGACTAGGTTACTCGGCGAGGCGAGCCTAGCTTACTCTGCACAGGGGCACCCAAGTAAATCCGAACACAGGAAGCAATAACTGTAATGTCCAAAACCAGGAATGGGATTCTAAAGTGTGGCTTTTATTCACATCCAAACTGAACAAACAAAGCATAGAAGGACCCCACGGGGCTACATTCCTGGTAATGCAGATTAGAGACAGAACACTTTTCTACTATTCCAGCCCTCAGGCTCTGAACCCACCAGGCACACAGCCCGACTTGCATGCAGCTTTGGGTACAGCCTGACTTGTACACTACTTGGTTTTTCCATGGCCCGCCCCCACTGGCCACTTTTGATCGCGGGTCCATATGGGAATGAACCAGTTTTCCTGTTGGTGTCTCTAAACCACCATAGAGCCTCTCGGACTCCTCAAGGAAATTTTCCTTCCAATCCCACGTCTGGGTACTTCCCTCATCACTGACCAAGTGCATGAGGCAAAGTAGAATCCACAAAGCAAATCCATAGAGGTAGACCTGGTATACTAAAGATGGGTGGTCTCCCACCTCCAGCTCCCACAGTCCATACCCGGCCATTTCTCTGGGCACTAAACAACTCTTTGAAAGCTTGGCAATGTAGATTACAGGGTAGACGATATCACATCTCCTTTACATGTCTTGACTTTCCCTTGTGCTGGACTTGAACATACTTTTACTTTTGGCCAAGCCTATTACTCTAGAACTCCCACTACTTCAGCAGTCCAATCCTTCTTTAACACAGTTCAGGATGAAACATGGGCCCTTTAGAAAGAGCAGAACTCACCCTTCGGTTGCAGGTGTCCCACAGGCGGAGTCTTGAAATCTTCTTGTACTCACACACTTGGAAAAATAAGGCAGCTTCTTTTCTAGCAGTAGCCAAGGGGTTGCCCTGGAATAGCAGGCAATCTTCCACCCCATCCCTCAGGGATGAGGCACAGAGACCCGTATCAGCGGTCTCCACCACTTTAAAGAACAGCTTATCTGTGTCCCTCTTTAGGCGGAAACACACCTTTCCCAAATGTAGCTGTATTCAGAGCTGAGGCTCCAAGAGCCTGTGCACAGGACTGCTGTGCTCCTCTCACAATCTCCAACTACAGACTGAACACTGACTGTTCAAAACTCCCAACATTCTAATCTAACTCCCTCTGCAGATTCCAATGTGGCTCATGCAGCTGCGATAGTTCTATGGTGATATCATCCCTCAGTCTCAGTGGAGACTGAGAACAAAGTGAGACAGTGTGAAATCCTTTTAACTGGAGTTTCGCAAGCTGCCTTCACTGCCTACCACTAGGTCTTACTGGGATTCTAGTAACCCTGGGTAAGGGGGGTTACACTGCCCTTGAACAGGAAAATGACTGTCTCCATCCCACCCTATGTGTTACCTGGGCGGAGGAGGGTGATCAGGCCCCTCCTACCATGTGCGAGCACAGGCAGGCAACACTAAGGGCCTGGAGGCCTTAGCTGACATATTAGCCTCTACTCTACCCACTTACTATGGACACCTAGTGGCTCTGGAGAACTGTCCAGAGCATAGCCCTAATAGATCAGCACTGCAGTCCCTAGGGTCCTTCCGACCACAGCCTGTCTATCCTCAGCCCTCTAGGGAAAATCTGTCTGCCTCTAACTTAACACCCAAAACAAAAACAACCTGGGACCTCCTGACCTTGGGCACCCTGCAGCCACACACCAAGAAACTAATACCATACCATTATATTACATTACTGCCTCCCTACCCCAAAACCACACTCATGGGAAGGAAAGGGTTACTACTGTAACAACAACAACAACAACAACGGACTTTAAATTACTATACACTCAGTACTAGTGAGGAACTCCGATGAGCCCCTCCTCTCTTCTTCTCTGTCTTCTTCTTCTTCTTCTATCTTCTTCAGGACCACCTGCAAGAAAAAGAAAGACAACACACACTCCTAATCTGCATACACAGTCTACCTAAACCCCTACTATCAAAACACTGGAGAATCCCAAAGAGATTTTTTGTATATACACTAGAAAACAGTAGAAAACAATTACATTATTTACACACACATTTGGGGGATGGAGTGCCCTAAAAGTCCCAACTAGTGACCACAGTTCAAGGCTAGTCCATTAAAGAGTCTCTCTTGGCCGGAGCCCAGTGAAGCACAGTTCTAGCAGACCAAAGTTCAAGGGAGAGTCTTTGAGGACAGTTCACACTTCTGAGTCTATAGAAAGTTCAGACTTACCAGCCCTTGTAGAAGATTAAGATACAATGACCTGCTCCTCAGCCAAAGACTCTCCCTGGCAGCATTTCTTCCCGATACAGCTGGACGGACATCTTCCGGGAACTCACGGAGGGACATCTGGAACTGCTGGGCTGATGTCTCTGGAGATGCAACCTAGAACAGGAACAAAAGGAAAACAGCTGGTCTGACGTGATCTGATTACCAGGCGATGGATCAGGATACAGCTGGGCTGGTGTCCTCTGATCTGAAGTCATCTGGTGGGCCAGTCGATGGATTCTGGAAAGGCCAGTACACTATAGAACTGATGAATGTGGGGCACCCAAGTCCTGGATGTCCATACTGGCGGATCAACAAAGGCACTGCAAAGGCAGGTGTGACAGTATTGACTACCACTGCTCGGCTTTCCATCTGGCAGTGCTCGCACATTTGCCGGCAGGTCCTTGCATTGAGGCCAACAGTACCAGGGGTCAGGAGCTTTGAATTATTATCCCATCTGGGTCACATAATTTACACTGTAGAAGGTTTCACGCCCCTCTCATCCACTATTCGCAGTGTCCATAAACAGTGTCCTGCCTCTTCCACTGGGTATATTTCTCATGAAACAGTCTGTTCTTGACATGCTTGTTTGCACCAGGATGCACCATACTTCATTGCTTACGCCCAGATCCAGGATTTCCTGCTGTTCTCAATCTCCTCCCAGACTCTCTGAGGAAAGGTAGGAAAAGGACATTCCATAGATTTCATTCGCCTTCCTATGAACCAGTTCTCCTCTTTCTAGCTTTGGTCAACCTGAGACCGCTAGCCTGGCTTGGGCGGCCAGTCCTGGTTCTGCCAGCTACGCATCCTCAATGAGATGAAAACGGAGCCTCTGACTTCTTCTTCTTGCACAGCCAGGGCAGTGGCATCACCACCTCTTCCATGCATTCTTCCGAGTCAGCGCTTGAGGCTGTGTACCGTTCCTTTTACAAGGCCACATAGGTTCCCCTCTTCTTCTTCCTCCTGAGGATCTGAGCCCAGGAGTGAGCAGTCGATCCTCACTCCTGAGACTATCCACTCATCACTAGGCACGGAGGTCGACACCTCCCATTCAAAGGCCTCCCACATCTCATCTTCCTATGAGACTTGGGCCAGCCTCTCAGGGGTCTACTGATGCTTTGTCTGAATTTTCTTCCGAGATCCAGCATCCGAAACATCAACATCTGGTTCTGTCTCTAAATCTGCACCCTCTAGCTTTGTGCCACACTCCCCTAGGGGCCTTCCTCAACAAGCTCCACCTGGTGCTGTGTGCTGCCAACTACAGATTACTGAACCTTGTCCATGGGGAGCCAAATGAATCTGAGGCACTTTATACAAGTTTCATATTTCTCTAGGCACCCAGAACAGTGAGGTATCATGAAGACGACTTTTCCAGCATTTAAGCATATTTGACAAACTTGCACTGGATATCCAGGAATTGCCACATGAGAAGGCAGTTGTCCTCCATAATAACACCTTTCAATGTCCCTTTAATCTATTTACTGCTGCTGTTACTGCATCCCAGGCATGATCCGGTAGTGAGCTGGTCCTGAGGCCATAACTGCAGGAAAACAAACAAATGCTCACTGTTACTGAAAGTCCCACTTCACCGAACACTTTTTTTACTTTTAAAATGGCTCCTCTGCTGCTGTGTTTATTTTGCTTACCCACCTGTAATGGTGGCGTGCAGCACCCCGCGCATCAACATTCAGAAATTGGTCAAGCCACTGCGCATCCGATTACACACACTACTGATAACTTTTGCTCAGACTGCACAAACTTGCACTGTTCTTTCTAACACATTTACATGATTTGCCACGGACTCTTCACTTGCTGAAAACATTTCTTTAGTTCACAGTCCCTTAAAGCTTCAGGATTTCAAGCACAGGATTGCCTGTAAACTAGTGCTGTACATTTGGCTACAACTCACAGTCTCTCTCTGGCTTTGAAACTTTAAACTGATGCTGAATTTATAACTATGCCCACAGTCAATGGTTTAACAGACTTGCTTTGCTGGTAAAACTTAGCACAGTCTTTATTTGCAAAGTGACTACACTGCTGCACACATATTCAGCTGGCTTTGGCAGAAAATCACTGTTTGAGCAACTTTACTGTTGGTACTCACTGTTATCAGTAGCTGTTTGCTGCGATGGAAAACCGACCTGCAGCCAGTCTTGGAGGCCTCAGAAAGAAAACAGGTGGCAGTCCTGCCGATCGCTCCTTCAATCACCACACTCACAATCCAGTCAATCGAGATGTGGGTTGAGCCCGATTTTGAACAGAGTAGTCTATTTTACAAGTTTTACAGCTTTTTAATCACCGCGACGCTCCTCCACCAAGCCAGTACACGCACTCCACTCACACTCCCTCTCGAATGCTGGGCAGTCACTGCAGAGCTGGCTGAGGGGTGGGACTGATTGCAGCCTCACCAATCACACAATGCCATGCAAATGAGCCTCTTCTTCCTCGCGAGTGCTCTTCTCTTCACGGCGATCATCGAGCAGGCAAATTTAAACTGCAGAAACCACTTTTTTTTTTCCTTCAACTGACTCCACGGGCGGGAGCTCATTTCAGCCATTTAGCGGCCATTCACACAGCAAGTTTCTCAGTACACTCAAAAGCATTTCCAACGTCCAGGGCACAATTTTCTCCTGTTGCTACCCCTAGTCTTCCACACTTTTCTTTATCACACACAGTTCTTTTTTTAAAAAGCATTTCCAACGTCCAGGGCACAATTTTCCTGTTACTACCCTTAGTCTTCCACACTTTTCTTTATCTCACTCAGTTCATTTAAAAAAGCTGGCAAAAACACTGTAAACGTTTGATGCAGGACAAGGGCACACTCTTTTAGCTTTACTGCTCCTTGGTAAACAGTTGGCATTTTAACAGCAGCATTAGATCCACAGCACACAGTGACACACTAGTTAACTTGCTTCAGCTTTTTGGGCTACCCACTGCCAGATAGCCAAAACGCTAGTCCCTTGTCTGAGCACCCTTCCTCCCTAAATAAAAATCCAAAGCGGTGCCTCCATTTTGTAACCCCCGGACCCCTGCCTTTTTGCAAAATGACAGGTGGCATGCTGTTGAAGCTGACAGCAGTACCTGGTGTGAACTGGTCTGGAGGACTAGGTTACTCGGCATAGGGGGCCTAGGTTTGGTGTTTCTGCACAGGGCACCCAAGAAATCCGAACACAGAAAGCAATAACTGTAATGTCCAAAACCAGGAATGGGATTCCAAAGTGTGGCTTTTATTCACATCCAAACTGAACAAACAAAGCAAATACGGACCCCAACAAGGCTACATTCCTGGTAATGCAGATTAGAGACACAGAACACTTTTTCACTACTACAGCCCTCAGGCTCTGAACCCACCAGGCACACAGCCCGGACTTGCACGCAGCTTTGGGTATACAGCCTGACTTGTACACTACTTGGGTTTTTCCCATGGCCCGGCTCCCCCGCCAGCCACTTGATCGTGGTCCATATGGGAATGAACCAGTTTTCCAGTTGGTGGCTCCCCAAACTACCTTAGAGCCTTCGACTCTTTAAGGGAAATTTTTCTTCCAATCCCAGGTCTGGGTACTTCCCTCATCACTGGCCAAGTGCATGAGGCAAAGTAGAAATCCACAAAGCAAATCTGTAGAGGTGGACCTGGTTACTAAAGATGGGTGGTCTCCCACCTCCAGCTCTCACAATCCATACCCGGCCATTTCTCTGGACACTAAACAACTCTTTGAAAACTTGGCAATGTAGATTACAGGGTAGACGTATATCACATCTCCTCTACATGTCTTGACTTTCCCTTGTGCTGGACTTGAACATACTTTTACTTTTGGCTGCTTCATTACTCTAGGCCTCCCACTACTTTAGCAGTCCAATCCCCACTTTAACACAGTTCAGGATGAAACATGGGCCCTTTAGTAAGAGCAGAACTCACCCTTTAGTTGCAGGTGCCCCACAGGTGAATCTTGAAATTTTCTTGTACCCACACACTTGGAAAAATAAGGCAGCTTCTTCTCTAGCAGTAGCCAAGGGGTTGCCCTCGAATAGCAGGCAAACCTTCCACCCCATCCCCATCCCCTGAGGGATGGGGCACAGAGACCAGTATCAGCGGTCTCCACCACTTTAAAGAACAGCTTACTGTGTCCTTCTTTAGGCGGAAACACACACCTTTCCCTAAATGTAGCTCTATTTCAGAGCTGAGGCTCAAATAGCCTGTGCACAGGACTGCTGTGCTCCTCTCACAACAATCTCCAACTGCAGACTGAACACTGACTGTTCAAAACTCCCAACATTCTAATCTAACTCCCTTCTGCAGATTCCAATGTGGCTCATGCAGCTGCGATAGTTCTATGGTGATGTCATCCTTCAGTCTCAGCTGAGACTGAGAACAGAGTGCGAGTGTGAAATTCATTTAACTGGAGTTTCACAAGCTGCCTTCCCTGCCTACCACTAGGTCTTACTGGGATTCTAGTAACCCCGCGTAACAGGGGGTTACAACTAAAATTAAAAAAAAAATGCTGTTATACACTGCAGATAGGTACTTTGTATTATTCGTATGCTTTTACCACAAAATGAATAAATGAAAGTATAAAAAAATGCCATTTCCTGATTTATTGAGAGAATAAAACCTTCTGATTCCCCCCATTACATGGCTCCTTTATTTCTCTGGTAACAGACAAGTGTCTTGAATCAACTTATCTTTTACGAATCATGTTTTGGCTGGGCTACAACAGATATCTAGTGACCTCCATTGACCTTGAGTACAGGGTTTTACCTAAAACTTTATAGTCATCAGTGATTTGCTGGTAAATGTTCAACAACCACCCCCCACCCTGATGGCACTCCATCTGGTCTTGTCAACCCCGCACTGCCCCTCATCCCTGCCCCCATGACCACATCCATGTACCCCACTGGCACCATTTTTGCACTGTGAATCCCCCACTGCACCCCTGCCATTGTTGCACTATTGCAGTATTTGACCTGGACCACCTAAGGTTCTTGAGAAAGTGAAGCAATTCAAGTCTCATCCTCCAACTGAACTCCTTCTGGCATGTGTGTCCATCTGTGTGTCTCTGGATTCATGGCAAAACACTGTGAACTGCACACCACAACACCTACTTCAGCCACACGTGGCCCACCCAACTAACCCAGCCAAAAAAGACTATGCAGGCACAGCTAATTTAGAAGCAAGAGCCAGGGGGATAGTCTTCACATAAAAAATTGCATTCTGTAAGTAGTGGACCCAAACAACCAATGCTGTGCCAGAGTGGAGTTAACAGGCTAACAACACTGACAACCTAACTTGGCTAGCTAGTACTGTTCACTATGAGTCGGGTCAGCAATGTGACTATTCTGCTAGCCTGCTACTGTCCCTCCAGCTTTCAAATTCCAGCTGTAGCACATCAGAAGAAAATGGTGCTTTGGTGGCAGGCAGCAAGTTACTGAGGGTCAGTAGATTCACGTGCACTGGGACAGATGGGGCGAGAGACAAGTCATGGACAGGAGAGGAAAGATTATTGCTGCAGCAGGAAACTAATGATGAGAGAGCTGTGGAAACCAATCGGGACAGGGAAGCAAGTGCTCTTTATCCTTAATGAGGATGAGCCAACAGCCACCATGCCATGCACACAGGAAGTCTCACTCAGTCAGTCACCTGCTAACCTCATTGCAGCTGCCTACAACAAGACATGCTTGGTTCTGCTAGTGAATGTTGAGCCACTCTCCTTTCCTGCTAGGAGGAATCCAATGCTCGGCCAGCTCAGCAGTGGAGAGACAAAAAATACTTAAAATCCCACAATCCTTGGGGCTGGTTGCCTACTGGCTCGCACGAGCCAGTGAAACAGCTTTGGAGTTTTAACTACTAGTTCGTGTGAGCCAGTGCAAACTGGCTCCAGCCCATCACTGATAGTCACTACTCAGGAGACTGTTCAGTCTGCAGTTCCCTATACACATTTCTTCACCTTTCTTCCACAAAATAATTGACAAGACTTTATACATGTTGTCTGGAGGGATCCCTCTTTCTAGGGCTGAATTATAAACGGTAGTCAAATCCAGCCCTTGTATATAGAGTTCTGAGGTAAGGCTCCAGTAGTGGCACCTTAAAAACTATAACATACAGTGAAGCCCACCAGGATGAAGTGTGGTGTCACAGGCTTCCTGCATGACAAAAGGGATTAACTTCCATTGAAACTGCATTGTTTGCTGCAGTAACTCTACTGCAGAATTCTGCAGAGTTGGGCTTCATCCTGGTGGGCGTCACTGTATGTATTTGCAGATGCAAAATAAAGGAATGAGGTATTTGTAGAATGTAGATTTCAGATAAGTGCTTCAGTATTTTTTCATTTAGAGCTGTTTTTTGGGGGTCGGGGATATTTTGTGCTGCCAATCCCTGATTCATTGGGAAAGGGGGGCCAGGGACCTTCCTGTCTGAGGGCCCATCTGTCACCAGGAGCCAGATGTGTTTTGTTTCCCATAAGAAATACACACAGGGAGTACCGTACCTAAAGCCCATGCCTGAAACAGTGGTAGATCAGGTGAACAAACAGCACATGTTCTTAGCAGGTAACATGCAGGCTGCAGCATGCAATAGTTGAACTTAGAAAATGGGCAGGGAGAATTCTCATTTGTGATTGGCTAATCCCATCAAGTAGCCGGTCCGGTATCAGGCGACAGAGACGGGGAAATAATGAGTCCTGGTCTCCGCTATCCTGATTATTATGTAGTATCAATGTGCCAATGGAATGTTGAGTTTCAAACAGCTGACATTTTTTTCTATGACAGTGCCTGCTTAGCCTACTGCCACAATCTATTTTTTTTCTCTTCCCTGTACCTGAAAACAGACATCACTGTTTTTATTTTGTTTTTCACATAGCGCCCGTAACGTTCCTCTGCCATCCCACAAATGGCCCACCCTCTGCTAAACTGCAGTGCCATCAGGCCAGCTCATTACTGCGCTCAATCAGGCATCAAAGCTACTTTTTTGTTTTTAAATTATGATACAAAAAACAAAAGGGATGACCGGGCAGTTACACCATGCGCACACACACACACACACACACCTTTCCTGAGCAGTCCATTGTTGGTGTCTCATGAAGTCCAGTGTGACTGCACTCAGTAACCCCACCCCACCCCCACCAAAATAAACTGAAGGAAGGGAATTCAAACTTGATGAGGAGGGGTCATTCAGCATTAAAAAAAAACAAACTTCAAGCTGTGAAAAGGGGGAAGGATGGAAACTGTCAGAACCTTGTTCTTGAATCCCAACTGGTAATTGCATTTTGCTGTTCCTCACTGTGTACAGCACTCATTCCTCCCCATGGCATGTAAAGGGAGTGCGTAGAGCAGGTATACTGCAGAAAAGAAAAACAACAACTTTAAGCTGTGAAACGGAGGTGGGATGAGCTGTGCATCTTGTCACTCACTCTGCCACTCTGCCATCATCCTCACTGCAGAAACTCTAACACAGGCAGACATTTCCGGTAAATTCCCCAAACTCTGGAAAGTCACAGTACTTACCCATTTTCAACAAGCATTTGTCAATGCCGAATGTTTGCTTGCTGGCATTGGCATTGATGGTGTAGAAGTTACAGAGCTGCATAATAGGAATGGCAGTGAAGTATTGAACTGAAGCCAACCCCACCACCACCCTGCAGAGAGTGACGGGCATTGGGGTGTGCCTTTGGGTCATCAGGCATAACGGCCATGCCATTTCACCACACCCTACCCTGCAGACACTGACAAGTGTCACAGTGTGCCTTGGGGTCTTTGGCCATTATGCTCACCCCATTCCATCAGGAAATACAGTGAGATGGGTGTGGTATAGGAGAATGGGGTGAACTTTGGGGCCGAAGAGTCCAAGGCATACCTTGATGCCTCTCACTGGCTGCAGGGTATGGAATGGTATGAACGTCACAGGCAAGAATCCCAAGTCACACCCCTGATGCCTATCATTCTCTTCAGGGTGGGGCATTATGGTTGGAAACTCTAACATCTCAGGCATTCGTTGGTATTTTCACTCCAGATTTTCAACATGGTTTTTTTGTGACCCCCACCTCATGAACAGTGGCAATATCAGTTTGTTAGCCAAAAGCTGCTTATGCACAGTGACTACGGCATTTAGCACCACAGGTGCAAAAACACATTCTGAACAGGATGTGAAAATGACAGCTGTACTGTTCATGGGGAGGTGTAAAATGGCAATGTTGCAAATCTGCAGTAAAATATTAAAAAACTGGTAAAGTCACGGCGTGCATAGAAACAGTACAGCGCACACCCGTAATATATATAATTAGTTTGAGGATTTTACAGCAGATTGTCAACACAGGCATTTTGGGACCTCCGAACATGAACAGTGTCACTGTGATTTTCTTTATCTGTCCCGAACAATGATTTCCCAGAGCGACAACGCATCTCTGCGCTGAAAGTGTGAAAACACATTTCGGCCATGTTGCAAAAAATGACAGCTGTACTGTTCATATGGAAGTGTGGAAAAATTCCACTATTGAAAATCTGGACTGAAAATATTACAAAGTCATGAACTTATGAGGGTGCGTGGAAACTGCGCAATGCTCACTCGTAACACAGTAATTTTATGGACTTTTGTCACCAAATTTTCAACATAGCCATTTTAAGACCTCTGCTCATGAACAGTGTAACTGTGATTTTCTTAATCTGTCCCAAACATTGCTTTCGCACACCAACTGCACCATTGTGCGCTACACATATGGAAACACATTTTTGGCGACATGTGAAAAATGACAGCTTTACTGTTCATAAGGAAGTGTAATAAAATGGTAATGTTGAAAATCTGGAGTGAAAATATTGAAAATTCGCAAACTTATGAAATGTGCATAGGAACTGCGCAATGCACGCTCCTAAAACAGTCATTTTAAGGAATTTTTCCACCAAATTTTCAACATAGGCTTTTTGAGAGCCCACCTTATGAACAGTGGCAGTGTCATTTCATTACTGATTCCCGAAAGGTGATTTCACGCAGTGACTGCGAAATCACCCTTCAGGCCCGATTAACGCCATGACAGTGACAGCATTCATGAGAAGGGGTCCCAAAAACCCCATGTTGAAAATTTGCGAAAAATTCCAAAATGCCTGAGATATGCAGCAAAGTTGAAAAAAACCCTATCTATCCCATTATACAGCTTACCGCATTTCCTCAGTTCGCGGTCGGCTTTGAAGAGTGCAGACGTGTTCCCGGTCCACGGAAGATAGTCGCGCCAGAGTTCGGAGGTAAGTATGGGGTGAGGGGAGGTGGAGGCAGGTGCGCAGTGGTGGGCGCTGGTGGGGCAGAGACAGCGAGGGACCATTTTGTGTTTGTTTTTTTTTTTTTTTTAAATGATGACGACGCAAGACGTTTGCCACACTGGGGTGGGCTCCCAGCATGGCACAGGGACAGCTGTTTGGGGAGGCGTGGAGCCGATGGCGGATTGGGCACCCCCGTTGGCGATAGCATCTGTTGCCACGCTGGGGTGGGCTCCCAGCATGGCACCCTGTACTCTCTGGGGGGAGGAACAGTGGAGCCGACAGGGGATTGGGCACCCCCGTCGGCTATCACGATGTGTGGCCACGCTGGTGGGCACCCATGCGGGCATGTAGAACTCTGTTTGGGGGGGGAGCGCAGCACAGCTGACGAGGGATTGGGCACCCCATTGGCTATCCGTTGTGTGCGTAGAGTGCTACAGCAGTGGCGCGGCGTAGTGTGGGAAGATATGAGCAGGCATGCGATATCTTATCGCTGCTCACTGACACGTAGCTCCCCCTTTCAACTGTACTCCACTGCATTTTCGACTGCTGTCATAGACAGCCCCAGCAGCCATTGGAGAACTGCGGCCGCGCCTGCAAATACACTGACTGAATTGGAAGAGGTCTGCCACACCTCCGAAAACTCGGATGATGGCACTATGTTTCTTGCACATGCGTGCAAGCAAACATAAAAATGGTGAAAGGATGGTTCACACAAACTATCAGCCAATTTCTATATTACCCCCCCATCTCTAAAGCTCTCGAGCAGATTGTATATGATCAGCTTGTTGACCATCTTGAGAAATACCAATTGCAATGCAAACAGCAACACGGTTTTAGAAAACAACACAGCACTACAACTGCACTATTTGAGTTTACAAGATCTATTCATGATGCTCTTGACTGTGGGCACTTGTTGGGTGCTACCTTCATAGACCTCACCAAGGCCTTCGACACAGTCAATCATGAACTACTATTAACTTAATTAGGTATCACAAGGCATATCCTCGGATACGTTGTGCTGGTTTCAGAGCTACGTTTCTGGCCGTGAACAACAAGTAAAAATCGGCACCACAGTATATGATAGCCAACGCATAAGCACTGGAGTTTCCCAAGGGTCCATTCTGGGCCCACCTCTATTTAGCTTCTTCTTAAATCAATTTCCAAAAGCATGTCAAGACAGAATCCTCCTATATGCGGACAATGCCATCTTATACACCAGCCACCCTGACCCCACTACCCTGGAATAACAAATGCAGCATGACTTCAATAATGTTGAAGACTGGTTCGTTAACACAAGGATATTGTTTAACTACCAAAAAACTAAAATCATGCTATTTGCCTTCCACACAGTAAATACAGGTTATTTCAACTAACCATAAGAAATAAACAAAACAAAATCCTTGAGATGGTCCATAACTTTGAATATCTCTGCATCACCCTGGGCAGCTCCCTCGCGTACTCATTTCATGTCAACTAGGTTGCCAGGACTGCAAACAGGAAAATTGGTCAGCTGTATAGACATAGGCACTGCCTAACTGAAGCCGCTCTTCAAGTCATCATAACTAGCTTGGTCTTCTCTATTATAGACTACGGCCTCATCATATACAGTGTGGCCTCTGATACTACCCAAAAAAGAATAGTCACCACTCTGAATAAAACCTGCAGTCTAGACCTAGGTGTTCCACGCCTAACTCACACCTGTGACCTGTATTCACATTCGGGCTGGTTAGACTTGGAAAAAAGGATCCACTACCAGTTATGTCTCCTAGCCAAAAATGCTATCCTAGGACTTGCACCATCTAGCGTCCAGTCCATTCTCTGCACTGCAGCAACAGTTAGTCTGACTAGAGCAACCAATAGCAATTCTTATAAGGTCCCTTTCTGCTGAACTTCACAAGGCCAGAGGTCCTTCCTGGTTCTCCTGAAAAAATGGGCAGTGCATGTCTCTCTCTCTCTCTCTCTTTTTCACATACATACACACACACACACTATTGCTAAACCAATTTTTCTCAATTTATCGACTCATTTCTTGTAAGCTGCTTCTTTGTAAGTAAAAAAATAAAACAGTACTCTACCTCACTGCCACTGCTCCCAAAAGCCCTGTAGTATGAACTGTTTTATTCTAAAAGTTATTTTAAACACATTTTTATTATCTTTTTTTATTAAACTTATTTTTTTTTTACAGTGCCCATTTTCTAAGTGCAATAATATCCTTCAGGGTGGGTGCTTTGGGCAATACCAAACCATCCAGAGGCTATAAGGCCCTTGATCTGTGGCGTTGGGTGCCATTACACCCTTGGGCGGTCTAGTATTGTCCAGTACAGCCCACCCTGTCGAGTATTATTGCTTACGCAGCACCCGACACCCAGATCTGATGCCTAATCTGACCTAGGGACCCAACAAACAAAGGCTGGCTTCTTTGCAACCAAAACAGGAGGCAGGATCAGGAGTCTGAAATCTTTCTTTCTTTCTTTCTTTCTTTCTTTCTTTCTTTCTTTCTTTTTTTCTTTCTTTCCTTCTCCCTACATTTTCTCCTTTTCTCTTTCTCTTTCTCTCTCACTTCTCTTTTTCTCTTTCCTTCTTCCTCACTTTTCTTTCCTTCCTTCTTTCCTTCCATCCTTCCTCTCCTCCCTTTCTTCCTTTCTTTCTCCTCTCTTTCTAATTTTTTCTCCCTTTTTCCATTTCTTCTCATCTAGTTTCCTTCCTTCCTTCCTTCCTTCCTGCCATTCTTTCTTTCTTTCTTTTCATCTACCTTCCTTCCTTTCTTTCATTCTTTCTCTCTCTTTTTCGCTTTCTCTCTCTCTTTTTTCTTTCTTCCTCCCTACTTGTTCTCTTTTTCCTTCTGTCTCACTTTTCTCTTTTTCTCTCTTTCCTTCTTCCTCATTTTTCTGTTTTTCTTTCCTTCTTTCCTTCATTTCTTCTCTCATCTCTTCCCTTTCTTCCTTTTTTCTTTCTTTCTCCTTTCATTCTCCTCTCTTTCTCTCTTTCTTTCTTCTCATCTACCTTTCTTTCTTCTGCTCCTTTCCTTCATTCCTTCCTTCCTTTCTTTCTTCTCATCTATCATCCTTCCTCTCATCTACCTTCCTTCCTTCCTTCCTTTCTTCCTCTCAGTGGATTTCATCTGAGCCCGTTCTAAAGATGAATACATGCCACTTTTTAATTTAAGCAGGATGACAACTTGTGTCAAATGGATTAACTTATTTGTTCCTGGTGCCCTAGAAATCAACAGTCCTGAAAGTGCAGTAGGTTTCACTGAATGAATAGCATATTAGACATGCATTGTGCCTGTTTCATAGTGGGTGACTATTTTCAGAAATGGAATGGGTTAGAACACGACAATGCCATGGAGGCATATCAGCAGGCCAGTTGTGGGGATTCCAGACGTTCATGATGTAATACTGTGTCATATGCAGTGCTGTGTGAAATTTTTATTTTGTGTATCGAATTTCATGAAATTGTTGATTTTGCATTCATGCAATTTTTGTGAAATTGTGTCAAAAATCTGGCTTTATTTTGGCAATGCTTTTTTACTCAGAAAACACCATTTTCTCCTAAATTACACATTTCTAAAAACATGGGTTTTTACATAGCACACACAATTTCAGTAAACAGAGCCATTTTTTTCAAACTGTGTGTTTTTTAAAATATGATTTTGAAAAAGGCCCAATTTCATCTAAAATTGCCTGTTTCAAATACACTGTTCTAGTTCATGAAATTGCAAGAATGTATGTACAACTGGTGCAATTTCATGAAAAGTGAGCCAAAAGGAGTTGTCTAAGTTTGCCCAGCACTAGTGATATTTGTATACCTGTTATTTACCTTCTCATAAATAGCTTCATGGCTCAGTGTTAACTGTTCTGATCCAGAAACTATGTTTACTGCTTGTCTTTGAGGCACAGGTCAGGAAGTATAGGAAACCAGGAACAGTTATAAAATTCACAAATCAAGTTTTTTTTTATCAATAACTGCAAAATACAAATAAAATTGTTCAGCATAACTATTTGCAAAGGCAATGCAAGCAGAGAAAACAAAGTCCTTCGTCCGAGAATATCTCTAATTCTAAGTTTCAGTCTTTCCCCAAAAGATTGCTGCTTGTTTTATAATAAGTTTTTGCCTGGCAAGTAACTTCTACAACCTCATCTCATTAAAATGCATCTTGTTTCTCACAAAATGTATCAGAACTTTTTCACTTTCCTTGCAGGTGCAACAAAATAGAACAAGGTGTCCCAGAACTAACCTTCTGTTGACAACTCTGCAAAAGAGTTCATGGAGATCAAACTGCATCTCAAAGTTAACCCCCAAGTTCCAAATAGCTTTTTGCAATCATTTCTGCAATATAACTGTACACATTTTCAAACCAAGGAATTCCAGTGTCACATACAGATTTACATATATTTTATAACCACAGATAGGCAAGGGGAAAAAAGAGATAGAAAAGCATGAAACAGCAAGTGATGGCAGGGAGATAGCGGGTGGGGAGAGTTATGACACTGTCAAAGTGAACAGTTCCTAGGTCTAACAAAGACAATTTGAGTGCTCAGTCAGACAGACAACAGACAGAAAATGAGAGGATAGGCCAGATCCTTGTGTTTAACTCCTATGTAACAAATGTAACAGGGCATTACTCAACCCTATCATATTACTGAAGGTCTGAGCTACTCATGTGGTACTGATGCTTTCAAGTAATTAATAAAAAAAACTTGTATTATCTTTTGTTTGTCACCTTGTCACTCCAACCAGCTGTGTCACCCAACTTCCATGAGACTTTCTTTCTCCATTTGTGTCTTGCTCCAGGACCAGGGGCCTGATTTTCAAAATGGAATGTTTTGGTGCCCATGAGGGAAAACTCTCTGGGTCCCCAAGGTTTTTCTGCACGTGCCATATTTTCAATTGTGGAGCCATTTGCAACCAGTTCCATGATTTACAGCAGCTTGTGGCCATTTTATGGTGCACCTGTGCCAAAAGATTATGTTTGACTGGACCAGGTGTAACAGCCTCTGCAGTTGTGCCTGCCGTCTCTGTGGCAATTAGGACTTGCACTGGTGCAGAGATTGTTTTGTCTGCAATGGTATCTGCAGAGTGGGACTTAGTCCCACAATGGCTGAATATCCAGCCCCTGGCCAGAGGAATGCAGTTGTTGGTGCAGATCCTGCAAAGGACCAGGTTGTCACCACACCATGTTCAGAGAGCTCTTCTTCTATTTTCTCCCCTGGGGTTCTTTCTCATGCAATGACATGATGTATATGCTCCACCTCCATGGAGATGTCCCCAGTGTCCAGCTGTCAGTTCCCTCTCCCTTCTACTCCATGGTGTTGCTACCTAGATTCCTCTAGGTAGCAGTCCAGCTGGGGGACAGACATCCTCCCCTTACCAAGGGAGGAGGCTGTCTTTCAGATGCTCAGAGGGGGACTTGATGCCTGAGGACCTCAAGGTGGCAGGGCAGTGTGACATGGTAGGGCTAGTGAGATGCTGGGGTGCATATGGAGAAGTATCTCTGAGGAGGGAGGTGGTGTTGTCACTGGTGAGATCCCTCCTGGAGTACTATGTCCAGTTTTGGAGACCACATCTCAAAAAGAACATAGACAGGGTGGTGGTGGCCCAGGGGAGGGCAACCAAAATGTTTCACGGTTTATACAAGAAACCCTATGTGGAGAGACTGAGGGATCTCAACATGTACATCCTGGAAGCGGGGAGAGAGGTGACATGAAGGAGATCTACAACTACCTCAAAGGGGTGAACAGCGTAGGGAGGATAAAGAGCACCAGGACCATGGTGCTTGTGATGAAACTGGGGGAGTTCAAGAAAGATGTGAGGAAATATTTCTTCACTGAAAGGGTGGTAGATGCTTGGAACAGACTGCAGTGCCAGCAGAAGTGGTGGATGCTAAAACAGTGGGGGGCCTCAAGCATGAGTGGGATACACATAGAGGTATGTTAGAAAAGAGACAGGGAAACAGGAGGCAAGAGGGTCACCAGAGACCAGTTAGGTCTGTGGAGGTAGATTAAGCAGGGAACATCAGGACAGACTGACCACTTTTCTGCTTACAAATGCTATGTTTCAATCCTCCCTCCCTCTGCACCCCCCCCCCGAGTGACACAATTCTGTTCCCGAACTGGGAACATTGATGCAGGCCATGACACAGTCATTTTTTCAGCCTGCCATGCCACATGGCTTGCTTAAAAAAAATATTTTTTTTTTGCCTCTTCTGCACCCAAATGGACCCCTGTCAGTTACACAGTCGCCCAACACGATGGCACATTATCTCTGGGATTTACCTGTGGGATCCATCAATTCTGCCACAGCTTGCCACTGTAGCAGGGCCGTGGGGCTACCCCAATCCCCTTCTAGATACCACACTCGGTTGGTGGGTCCTGTGCCCAGTAGGTGGTGTGGAGTCTGTGGGAACCACCTGCAGTACTAATCAAGTAAGAACCACGCTCATTCTGGGTGACTCAACCATAAGATACAGTGATGCTGCTAAATGCAAGAGAGACAAAGTAAAGTAAACACTATGGTTTCCAGCTTTGCTTTCACTTACATACAGGATATTAAAAAACAGACTTCCCAGTAGGGCTGTGTGAATACTGAGTAGTATTTTCCGAATACCACGAATAATGGGCTATCCGAATATTCGGAACCGAATACAGAATAATCCACTATTCAGCTGGTATTCAGTATTCGACGGTGCACAAGGAAAAAAAAATCTTTCCCACCCTCCTGACCAGCCTTAAATACATATTTTAGCCCTGGTGTCTAGTTGTCCCACCCCCCGGCCAATCGCCAGTCTAAAATGAAGAATCCCACCCCCAGATCCACAGCAATACCCCCGTTCCCAAATATATAAAATAAAAAAATAAATAATCCCTGATTTCCCTGGTGTCTAGTGGTTCCACCCCTCCCGGCTAATTGCCGGTCCAAAATGAAGAATCCCCCAGATCCTCAGCAATACCCACGTTCCCCCATTCCCAAATGTATAACATTTTTTAAAATCCCTCATTTCTCTGGTGTCTAGTGGCCACACCCCCTCCAGCTGATTGCCGGTCCAAATGGAGACTTCTCAGACCCTCAACAATACTATGGTCCCCTGTTCCCAAATGTATAAAATAAAACAAAATTCTCATTTCTCTTGAGTCCAGTGGACCCCCACCCACCATCAGGTAGTGCTCTCTACCATTTACTTCCAGCAGGTTATTTCAGTATGGTTTTCCACTACCTTCATGGCCGGCAGCCTGGCTGAGTTTTCAATAATGAGCACGTGCTTGTGCAAGCACGCTCATTCTTCGACACTCATTCAGCCGCCATGGAGGTGAGTGGAGGGCTGTGCCGGCCCGCTGGGGTCATGGGGTAGTACCTGGACGGGGTCAGTCCACTAGACACCAGGGAAATGAGGGATTTGTTTTATTTTACACATTTGGCAACAAGGGAATGGGAGTATTGCTAAGGGTCTGGGGGGGATACTTAATTCGGAACCGGCGATTGGCCAGGAGATGGGACCACTAGACACCACGGAATTGAGGGATTTTTTTTTTATTTTATACATTTGGGAATGGGGGACTGGACGTATTGCTTAGAGTCTGGGGGGATTCATCATTTTGGATGGGCAATCAGCCAGGGTGGGGGCTGGAACCTCTAGATACCAGGGAAAATTAGGATTTTTTTATTTTATACATTTTGGGACAGGGGACGGGGTACTGCTGATAGTTTGGGCAGGGGATTTTTTTTTTGACAGGTGATCAGCTGGGGGGGGGGGACCATTAGACACCAGGGATAAAATATTTGTTTACTGCTGACTAGGATGGGGCATTCTTTTATTTTTAAATACCCCCCTCCCAGTCACCTGAATAATGAATACCAAATACCGAATATTTCGGCACCGAATAAAGAATATTTGGCCGAATATTCGAAAAAAGGTATTCACACAGCCCTACTTCCCAGTATTTTGAAAAATTGTCTCTTTACCCCCATCATTACATTATATCTTTGCACAAATAATGTAGGAAAGGACCACAAAAAAGACATCTGTTGCAAACTATTAGCCATGAGTTCTGACCTGAAACAAAAGGCTGTGATGTCTTTATTGCAGGCATCTTCCCTGTCCCGAGAGCCTTATCTGACAAAAAAAATAAAAGACACCATAAGGCAAATTAATTACAGTCTAGTAAACTGGTGTAAAATGGAAGAAACAGACTTTATAGACACATGGGATGCTTTTGCATGGAAAAATTCATTGTTTTCTAGAGTTGGTCTTCACTTAAGCAAATGAGGGTCAGATAAACTTGGGAACATTATAATTTCCAAAATGGATTCCATACATTTAAACTAATAAAGTAGGGGAGAGGGCACAGTATGAATGTAATCAATAATAGCCCTATTGCCAACACAAGAGACATAATAAATCAGTGAATATAACAAAAGTCAGCACAAACTCAGTTGCATAACATTTAATGCACAAAGTATTTATAACAAATGGAGGAAATGAAAGCTATTATGTCCAATAAGCAAATCTTTATTTTATCCATAACCAAAACATCATGTGTATCTGAGGACACCTGGGACAAAATCATTAAGGGGTACAACTTGATACGCCATGACAGGAAGAATAAAAATGGAGGTGGATTAGCTGTCTATATTGCAGATAAACTTAGAACCCACATCTAATACAAATATTTTATGGTTTAAACTTTTTGATAAAAAAAAAAAACAGGCATACTATTTGGATTATATTAAAGACCACCAGATACAAATTCATCAGTAGGTCAAGAAATACCACAAAAAGTAGAAATGGCAAATGATCCTGGTAAACTTATAGTCACAGGAGATTTTAATTACCTGGATATCATTTGAATCAACTAAACAACTAGGAGTAAAAGGGGCAGGGAATTCATTGATATGTGTCATCAGTTAAATTTAGGTCAGGTGAATGGACAGCCCACATGTAATAACTATATACTCGATTTATTTCTCAAGTCTGAAAACCTTTCAATATCTGAATGTACTGTAAGTTCACCATTAGCCGACAGTGACCATAATACAATATCTTTTACAACTAATATGACAGTATATAAAACAACAGGAATCACTGAAAAATAGTTACATTACTCCACAAATATAGACAGATTCAAAGAGAAATAGATGAATTTGACTGGGATAATAAACTAGATAATTTGTCAGTGAAGGAAACATGGAATAAGGGCAGAGGGATGGTCAGAACCAAAATGAAGGTCTTGGACTTTCGGAGGGCTGCCTTTCATAGGATGGTAAAAGTTCTGCAAGGGCACCTTACTGGCATCAGAGTGGGGAAATAAGTGGAAAAGAAATGGGCCATAACAAAGAAGGGTTTGATGGAGGCCACTAATGAATGTGCCAAAATCAAAACCAAA
Organism: Neoceratodus forsteri; assembly: GCA_016271365.2. Lineage (NCBI taxonomy): Eukaryota > Metazoa > Chordata > Ceratodontiformes > Ceratodontidae > Neoceratodus > Neoceratodus forsteri. Next base: position 133,213,428 of record JADMNL010000024.1, read on the forward strand.
AAAGCTAAGGCCAAAAACCCAGCTGGTTGAGCAAGGAGGTGGCAAAAGCAGTGGGGCACAAGAGGGCAGCCTTTAGAAAGTATAAGCATACTCAGAAGGAAGAGGATAGGGTGGACTATGCCTCTAAGTCAAGAGTGGCAAGCAGGGTGGTAAAGGAGGCAAAGGCCACAAGAGAGGCATAGCAGGGGGTTAAAGCGGGTGAGAAGGCCATTTTCCAGTATGTAAGGGAGAAAAGAAACATAAAGGATGAGACTGTAAGGCTGAAGAAGGAGAGGGGTAGAGCAGAGGATAGTGAAGAAAGGCAGAGGTGCTTAACATGTCCTTCTGTTCAGTCTTCACTTGTGAGAAGTATGCACCAGTACCACAAGGGAGCAGGGGGGTGGGGACTGGAAGGGGGAAATCACACACAGTGAAATTCATGCTGACAGGGTACTCAAGGGCCTATGGGCCCTAAAGATGGACAAATCACCAGGTCCAGATAGCATGTACCCGAGGGTCCTTAGAGAACTGCCAGAGGTTCTGGAGGGCCCCTGGTAGACTTATTTCACACCTGTTTTTATATACATTTTATGTCCCATTTTTTTCCTGGAGTTGGCAGGGGACTCCACCCCCCCTCCTGGGGGGCTTGTATCTGTTCCTAGTCCACATCCCATCACCCGGATCACCACCAGAACCTTCATGGAGCCTGTCAGCTCCGATTTTCTCCATGCCCATGCTGTGGTCATGCGCGCACGTGTGGAGGCATGTGCACACCGCGATCTGCAGCACCATCCCTACTCCTACCGCTCTCCACCTGCACTACCCTCAGGCCTCCACCTGAGGATAGCTGTATTGCGGGAGCGACCAGAACCCTTCTGAGGAGAGGAGAGCTTGCCTTGAGGAAGCTTAATCCAACTCCCACCTCCCCCGCCCAGGCTGACCCGTGACAACCCAGGCTCACTCCCCAACCTGGGTCACTGGCATAGGGTAAGGTGTGGTGTCCAGCACCTCTACCCTCAGCGTCATTGAGCCTGCTGTTTAACACCTTTCTGAATTAAAAAAAAAAGTGCCCAGGATTGGAGAATGGTGCATGTGGTGCCTCTTCAATAGAGTAGGCTAAGGGATGAACCAGAGAACTACAGACCAGTCAGTCTGATCTCTATAGTGGACAAGCTGATGGAGACTATCCTGAAAGATAGGTTGATTAACTTTCTGGAGGAAAATGGACTGCAGGATGAGAGACAGCATGGGGATATTCTGCCAAACTAACCAATTTGACTTCTTTGATTGGGTCACTAGGACAGTGGACAAGGGTCAGGTGGTTGATATCCTGTATCTGGACTTCAGCAAGGCCTTCAAGTCATTGCCTCATAAGAGACTGGTCAAGAAGCTAGAGGACCTGGGGAAGGGTTAAGCTTGTGGGTTTGGTCAGATGCTGGTTGCAGAATAGAAGCCAAAGGGTGGTAGTCAGGGGACAGTTCTCTGAAATGAGACCTGTGACCAGTGGGATCCCACAGGGTTCAGTGCTCCACTCGGAATTATTTAACATCTTCATAAGTGACATCATGGATAAGATCAAAGGTAAAAACTGACTGTTTGCAGACAACACCAAGCTCTGTGGGAGGGTGGACACACAGAAGGGAAGACAGGAACTCAGGGATGATTTGACTAGGCTAGAAAAGTGGTCTGGCATTTGGTAACTGAGGTTCAGTGCTAAAAAGTGCAAGGTTATGCATTTGGGGATGAAGAATCATGGAACCAAACACTGGTTGGGTGGAGAATAGGTAACCAGGTCAGAAGAAGAAAAGGACCTGGGAGTAATAATCACAAGTGATCTGAACCATTCTGCACACGGCAAGACAGCAGCACCACAAGCAAATCAGATGCTGGACTGCATAGCCAAGGAAATTACCGCCAAGAAAATGGAAGTTATTTTTCCACTGTACAGGCCACTGGTATGGCCATACCTAGAGCTGTGTGCAGTTTTGTTACCTGTATCTTAAGAAGAATGTCAACCTGCTGGAGATGGTCTAGAGAAGGGCAACCAAAATGATTCAGGGGCAGCAGGGTAGCACCTAGAATGAGAGGCTCAAGAAGTTCATATTATCTCTTGAAGAAAGCAGGAAAAGGAGAGATATGATGGAGACCTTCAAATAAGTCAGAGGTATTAACAGGGTGAGTACTGAGGGCCTTTTCAACCTTAGCGGTAACCAACCCACTAGGGGGCACAGCCTTAAGCTGGTAGGGGGAAGGTTTATGAGAGAGATGAGAAGGGACTTTTTCAGTGAGGGGGTAATGGCCAAGTGGAATGAGTTGCCATAGGATGTGATCTCCCTATAAATGGTGGACAGCTTCAACAGGGGCTGGGACAGGGCAAAGGGAAAAATTGTGGGTAGAAGGGGAACAAGTGGAAGGGAATGGGGAAGTAGAGGGAGGTCAAAAAGTAAAGGGGGGCAGCTTCCTTTGAAAACACATAGGGAGCTACACAATGGAGCAAACTAGATAGACCAGAAGGCCCTGATGTGCTGGCATGTTGGTATGTAAGATCAAGATACAAATAATTCAAATGTGCAAGAAATAAGTAAAGAAAGCAAGGAACACAAGAAAAAAAGCTTCAGGCCAAAATGGCCAAAAAAAAACAAGTAAAAAGCAAAATTAAGAAAAAGACCAAACTGTACAATAAATATCTTCAATCCAAATCGACATTGGACTGGATAAATTATAGGGATACCCTTAGTCGAGGTAAAAACATAATCAAAAAGTCCAAAAAGAGCTGTGATTTTCAGTTAATAAACAATGCAAATAAATAGAACTCAAAACAATTCTATAACTACATTAATTCCTTAAATATGTGGGACATGTCCATTGGTCTGCTTAATAAAGAAGGAGAAATCCTCACTAACCATAGACAAATTGCAAATGCATTTAATGATTATTTTTCAAGCAGACTAGATAGATCAAAATGGCCTGTTTCTGCTGCCAGTTTCATATGGTCAAATGTTTATATATATTTGTTCTGTATTTACAGCTCAAAAAGGACTTGGTGCAAAAGTTCATACACACCCAAGTCAACAAACTGAGATTTCCCCTGGTGAAATAGAGAGAAAATACAACATTAAAAGGATCGAATCTCTCCGAGCCCTGACAAAATATCAGCTAAAATGCAAAAAATTATGGGTAAAAGCACCATCAAATTGCTCAACATTCTGTTTAAAGGGCTGCTGATGCCTCAAAGAAAACTTTGAAAAACAAAGTAGGTGCAATTCAGCGTGCATTCCATATGTATTCAATAGACTTCTCCTTCCCATTACTTATTACTGAGAAATGTGCATGGAAACATGCTATGTATTCCTTAGAGTTCATCTGCCTCTTTCACTTACTCCCTACTTTCTGTCATAGTCCTCTGTTGTGACATCACAATCTGTTGCCATGGGAGTAATTGTGAAGTCACAAGTAGAGCATTATGACCTCAAGTAGGGAGAAAGTAATAGGAATAGATGAACTCTTCAGCAGGAAAGATTCCACTCTCACGTACACAGCCTCAGTAATAATTAATGGGGATGAGAAATACAGAACTAATGTGAAATATAAGCAGAACTGTGCCTAATAATATGTTTTGCTTAGTTGTCCTAATGGCATCAGCTGCTCAAAGTGGCCAACTTCATTCTGATTGGAAAGCAGCTGAGACTATCCTGATTTTCAAAAAGGGTAGTAAAATAGAAACTCAAAAATGTTATCCTAGTAGCATTACTGCAGTGTCAGCTAAAATTATGGAGTCAATACTACTGGACAAAATTAAACAACATATAACAGATGTAAACACCCAGTCCCCTGGGATCACTAGAATCCCCTCAGTATCAGTGTTAGGCAGGGAGAGGCACCTAGTGATTAACTAGTTAAATGGGTTTTTCACCTGCTCACTCTTTTGTTTACTTGGCTTCAGCTGAGATGGAAGTGATAAGCTCATTTTGGAACTCTCACAACAGCATAAGCCCTTGCCAACTGTGAGAAGGGAGTTTAGAATTTTGAGACGGAGGTCAGTGTGAATCAGCAGCTTGAAGCTGGAAGAGTGAGAACTGCTCAGCTGAGGGCTGAGTTGAGGGCTTTGTATTCTCACCCTAGTCCTGCCCTGGTATTCTCCAGTTTGCCAAGAGAAGTGGTGGAAACCATTTTCTACAGCAGGATTTCCTGATTTACATCCCTGGATGGGGTGAAAAGGATTGCTAGTGGATATATCAAAGGGACAATCCCCTTTTGATCCAGGATGTTTGAAGCTGCCTAAAATGTCTAACAGTTAGTAGGATCTAACTTTTGCTGCAAAAAGCAAGCACTTGTGCTGTTGTGTTCTCTGGCTAAAAGGGAAATGCATAACTTTTCTGTTCAGAAGTGTCAGACTGTTCTCATTTTAAAGTTGGCTGAAGTGTGTGATGTCCAGATGTATGACTGTATCACATTGTTCGGGACTTTAGTTTTTCCACTACCAGTGTAGTGATTTAAATGCTGGATGCCAAAGTTTCATTCAATTAAGCATTTTTCTGAAGTGTGTTTTCAAATGTTTAAGATGTAACTCTGAAAGAATGGTTGAGTATGGATTTGGGCGCAAAGGGTGGGCAGACCCCCATCTGGAGTTACCAGTTCAAGACTAACAGGTTCAGTAAGGGCACCTGGTTACTTCAGATATAGAGCCAATGTCTGAAGAGGATTTTACCGCATGAAGTGGGTTGTGCTAGTTCTTAGCAAAATGTGTGTTCAGTTGTGGCCAGTGCCACTAGAAGAAATGTAATTGTCCTGTGAAATATGAGATGCCAGTACAAGATGTTCAATGTCCTATGAAATATAGGAATACAAAGAGTTCTGTCAGAAACACTTATTTTGTTGTTCTGCAAGTTCCTAGTGACACAATGTGTAAACCTTGGGGGTCCACCCTTGCTTTAGAGAACATATATTTTTGGAATAAAGCCACGCTCTCGAACTCCAACTATGGTTTGAACATTTACATTATTACTTATTACTTACTTATTACTTGGTATGAAAGAACAGAAGAAGGCCAGAGCCCATCAAGACTGTTCCCCACACTACGTGGGACATTATTTATCTATTATCCCTCAACAAAACATCTAATTTGTTTTTAAAGACAGTGGCACTAGTTGCCTCTACCAATTCTTGTGGCAAGGTGTTCCATACAATGGATGCTCTTATTGGAAAAAAGTTTCCCCTTTTGTTGGTTTTATAAGTTTTTACTTCAAGCTGTTTATTATGCAGTCTCAGAACATGTCTCCTTTTGGAGAGTGTTAGACCACATTTTTCCATTAGATCTGGTGAATTTATTAAATTAAAAACCATAAGCATATCACCTCTTAATCTTCTAGTTTGAAGAAAGAAGAGACCAGTAGCTTTTAATCCATTCTGATAATCCAAGTTTGTTAATCTTGGAATCATTCTAGTTACTCTCCTTTGAACCTGTTCAAGAATTGCTATGTCTTTTTTTTGGCTTGGATTCCAGAAAGGGGAGCCATAGTCTAGATACGGTCTATTGTATGCCCTATACAATGGAATAAGGCATTTTTCAGTGCGATTAACAAAAGTGCATTTTATTTGCCTCAAAAGTCTGTTGGTCATGCAAGCAGTTCTAACACAGTGATCATTTGATGTAAGTTTATTATTAACATATATTCCTAAATCTTTTTCACAATTTGATGAGTGAAGTGGTAGTCCATTTATATAATATATGGTTTTTGGATTATTTGCACCGAAATGCATTACTAAACATTTGTCTTGATTAAACTGCATATGATTTTCATTTGCCCAAAGTGTTAATTTTTCCAAATCCTTCTTTAATGCAGAAATATTTTCTTGATTATTAACCTTGCCCCTCAATTTAGTATCATCTGCAAATTTAACCATGAAGTTATTTGGCCCTGTTTGTAAATCACTGATAAAGAGATTAAACAATGTTGGTCCCAAGACTGACCCCTGTGGTACACCACTTGTCACACTACCCGAATCAGACAAGATATCATTAATTCTGACTCTCTGAGAACAATTTGTCAGCCAGTTTAAAGTCCAGTTGACAATATCAGGTGACAAACCTAGATTGTGCATTTTAGTAATGAGTTTTTCATGTGAGACTTTATCGAAGGCTCTACTAAAGTCCAAAAGAATTACATCAGTAGGGATACCCACATCTAGTAGAGTACTTATTATATTATTGTAAAATAATATCAGATTGGTGGTGCAGGAATACTTGGGAGTAAACCCATGTTGATTTGAATCATAAATTCCTAATTTTTTACAATCTTGATCTATTAGAGACTTCATCACTCATTCCATTAATTTACCAGCTACTGAGGTCAGGCTAATTGGACGATAATTTTGCACAGAACCTCTATTGCCTTTTTTAAATATGGGAGTAACTATTGCTGAACGCCAATCATTTGGTACAATGCTTTCTTGTAAGGATTTGTTGAAGATAATTGACAAAGGTATAGAAATATTTATAGAGGTTTTGATCAGAAACCATGGATGAATACCATCTGAGCCCGGACTAGTATTTTTTTTTAGTTTTTTGATAGCCTGTATAATGTCAGTTGGATAGAACCTATGATAATCTATGTGGTGAACTTCAAATGTACTAATAGGTGATTTTTGAGAGAAGACAGAACAAAAGTACTTATTAAAGAGATTTGAGATTTCTATATCAGATAGAGAAGAGCCATTGGTTATAATGGGACCAATGGTCCTTGATACACCTTTTTACTGTTTATATAGGAGAAAAAAGATTTGTGACAGTCTTTTGTGTGAGCTAGTTTAAATTCTAGCTTATTTTTTGCCAATTTAATAGAATTTTTTACGTTTTTCTCAGATAGTCTGTATTTATGTAATAGAGTAGTTTTAAATGGAACAGAGCTATTCTTAAGTTTCCTAAAAAGTTGAATTTTTATTTTAATCTGATTGTTAATTGTCTTGTTGAACCAAGGGGGAATTTTTCCTTTATTATTAAATTTCCTCTTAGATGGAATAAAGGTATTTTCCAAATAATGTACAATGTTTTTTTTTTAAAAAGTCCCAAGCTTGTTGTGTTGTACAATTAAGAAGATTAGATTCCCAGTTTATATTTTGTAAGTATTCATTGATTTTAGAAAAAAATGCTTTATTATAATTTTTTTATACAGTATAACTTCCTTTGTCTAGTTTTAAACTGTTGAATTTCAAAAAGAATAGATGAATGATCACTGGTCCCAAGTGGATCACAAATTTGTAAATTGCTAATTTGTTGCTCTGTGTTAGTAAATAATAAATCCAAAATATTAGGACCTCGGAGTGGGTTCAGTAACAAGTTGTTGTAATCCAGTACTAACTACCACATCTATTAGTCCTTTCTCGGCATAGGACTGTCCTGAGAATGAGTCCCAGTTAATATGAGGGAGGTTAAAATCAACAAATATTACAGTATCTTGAGATTCTGAAAAATGTGTAATTTCTTTAAACATATCAGTTGTGTAATCTGAATTTGCAGATGGAGGTTGATAGATGTTACCAATAGTTATATAGAACTGCTCCTTCAATAAGATTTTAACCCATATACTTTCCAAAGGAAAGGGAGAACACACTTCAAAAGAAGGAATATAATTTTGTATGTACATACAAACTCCACCGCCTTGCTTATCTAATCAGTTTTTATGATGTAATTTATAACCTGGAATTTCTCTGGACCAAATTGAGGATGCGTCCCACCAAGTTTCAGTTACTCCCACCACACCTATATTTAAAGTTTTACATTTGGCTTCAAGTTCTGCTAATTTGAGTTGGTTTAAAGATCTTGCATTCAAAGATAGGAATTTACATTTAGTTGTAATAATATTTTGGTAAGTATTCAGAGACTTGGGAATGACCCATTATCATCCATTGTTTTTAGTTTAAACAATGATTTATGATTTTAGTGATACTTTTCCCATAAGTGTACTACCCCTATGACTGAGATGTAAACCATCCCAGCAAAACAAGGTAGAACGATCTGAATATGATTCCCAGTGGTTAATACAGGGTATATCCTGCTTAAAACACCACTTTCTCAGCCATTCATTTAGGGCTTTGATTTTCTGGGTCATGGTAGATGTTGCTCTCGGGACAGGTAGAATTTCAGATATACATACACAGCATCCCCTATCAAGTAACAGGTTACATAACGCCACATAGTCCTGTAGTAACTGATTAAATGAGGTGTTGTTTATATCATTAACACCGGTATGTATGATAACCAGTGGATTTTTTCCCCGCATTTTGTAAAATTTTAGGCATCATGGAGGTAATGTCAGATACCCTAGCCCCATGGAAGCTAGAACAAGTGCAGTTGCTCTTGTCACTATTGCATACCACCCTGTCAATGTGCTTAATGATTGAATCTCCCAGAACTAGCACTTGTTTTGATACAGTAGGGGTACAAGAATCAGAAACAGGTGATTGTTTAACACACTCTGGAGCGATTAACTTAATAGGTATTGATTTGGTAGCTTGAGACTTACTAAGACAAATATTCATGGGCATTACTCCTGATTGAAAAGTGTTTTTAAACCATTATTATCAACAGAGGGTGATGCACAGGATAAATCACGTAGCACTTCATTATTTGATACAGTCAATTGCTCAGACCTATTACGAATTTCAATAGGGGCACTATTGTGTATTTGACCGCACCTCCTTTTTTTAAGAGGCTTTGTGACAATGGTCCAGTCATTATTATTGCTTCCTGTGTGTGGAGTTACTGGGTACCCCTCCAGAAAATGGGATTAGCATAGCCCTAGCAAACAGTTCTCTCCCCAAGACCTGGTTTTTGTAAATACCTAACAGGCCATATTGCTTTTGTACACCCCAACCCCTTTGATCTCTAGAGTAATGAGCCTGGTATACATTCCCAAAGCCAGAGATGGTACCATTTGTCTAAATGTGTTCCAATTGTCTGTGCCAAGTTAAGGGTGCCAGAGGGAGCCAACTGTGTGTGTGTGTGGGGGGGGTTACAAAAAATGGAGGCTCATCTGGTGATGTTAAATTTGGGGAGAGAACCAGAGATTTTTGCTGAGGGTATGTCTAGCATCTTTCTCTCTGGTAGCGGTGTAGCCCAAACAGAAAGGAAACATAGAAACATAGACTTTGACAGCAGATAAGGATCGCTAGGCCCATCTAGTCTGCCCATTTCCCTACCTACAGGATAGGCCGCAGATCCTAGTTAACCAACAGCCTATATCTTCCTGCCCCCCACAAGAATTGCCTTATGTCTGTCCCATGCATTCTTGAATTCTCCCACAGTTTTAGACCCCACAACTTCCTCAGGAGGTGTTCCATGCATCCACTACCCTCTCTGTGAAATAATACTTCCTCACATTGCCCCTGAACCGCTCTCCTTCTATCTTTTAAATTGTGTCCCTTGTTCTTGCAAGTCTCTTTTTCTGAAAGATGCTACCCTCTTGGACTTTGTTGATTCCCTTGAGGTACTTGAAAGTTTCATCATGTCCCCCTCTCCCTTCTTTCCTCAAGGGTATACATATTAAGCTCCTTTAGTCTCTCCTCATCGGCTTCTCTTGCAGACCCTGCACCATTTTAGTTGCCTCCTCTGGACTGCCTCTATCCTGTCTATGTCCTTGGGAGATGGGGTCTCCAGAACTGGACACAGTATTCCAGATGGGGTCTCACCAACTGTCTGTACAGAGGGATAAAACTTCCTGTTTTCTGCTGCTGATGCCTCTCCTATACATCCCAGTATACCCCCGGCCCCTCCTACTGCCTTCTCACATTGCTTGCTAACCTTAAGGTCATCTGATATGATTACCCCAGGTTCCTTTCCTGTTTTGTTGTTGTTACTACCTCCCACCATTGTGTATTCTTCCTCTGGGTTCTTGTTTCCCAGGTGCATTATTTTGCACTTTTGCATTGAATCCTAGCTGCCATACGTCTGACCATTCCTCCAACCTTGCCAAGTCCCTTTTCATCCTTTCCATGCCTCCCTGTGTCTCAACCCTGTTGCAGATCTTTGTGTCATCTGCAAAAGGCATACTTTTCTTTCAGTCCCTCTGCAATGTCACTGATGAAGACATTAAAAGGACTGGACCCAATACTGAACCCCTGCATTCCCACTAGTAACCGCCCTTTCTTCAGAGTGGACTCCATTTACAATTACCTTCTGTGTCCTGTTGTCCAGCCAATGTTTTCCCAGGCTACCACCCTGGACCCACTCCCAGGCTGGTTAATTTGACTAATAATCTTTGTGTGGGACTGTGTCAAATGCCTTGCTAAAGTCTAGGCAGGCCATGTCCACAGCCCCTCCCTGGTCTACTACTTTGGTCACCCAGTCAAAGAAATCTATTAGATTCGTCTGACATGACCTTCCCGCTGTGAACCCATGCTGCCTTGGATCCTGTGCTCCACTGACCTCTAGGTACTCAACTATTCTTTCCTTCAGAAGTGACTCCATCACTTTCCCTACCACAGAGGTCAGACTGACAGGTCCGTAGTTTCCTGCCTTTGTCTTGGTCTCACTTTTATGAAGGGGAATCACATCCGCCTTCCTCCAGTCCTCGGGTACCACACCATCCTCCCATGATTTATTAAAAAAGAGTAGCCAGTGGTTTCACTAGTTCCTTCCTTAATTCTTTTAGAATTCTGGGGTGAATTCCATCAGGACCCATTGCTTTGTCCACCTTCAGTTTTAGGAGTTCTTGCAGAACCCTTTCTTCTGTGAAAGGACTGGGATCGACCCCCCTATCAAGAGTGCTTCTGTTAATTGGATTAGGCACTTCCCCCTCCTCTTTTGTGAATACTGAGCAGAAATATTCGTTCAGTATTCCTGCTTTTTCACTGTCCCCCTCTGCCCACCCACCCGTTCATTCTATTCAGCCTCACTATCCCTCCCTTTGTCTTTCTACGCTCGCTGATGTACCTATAAAAGGTTTTATCCCCCTTCTTAACTGAGTTGGCTATCTTTTCCTCAGTTTGGGCCTTTGCTATTCTGACTTCCCTCCCTGCTTCTTTCTGCCTTAACTGGTACAGCTCTCTGTCCTGCTCCTTCTGTGTTTCCTATACTCCAGAATGCTATCTTTTCTTCCTGACTTTCACAGCCACCTCTTGAGAACCATAGTGGCTTTTTCTTTCATTTTGATTTGTTTATTTGCTTCACACAAAGGCTTGTTGCCTCTGTGATGGCAGTTTTGATAATTCCCCATTGTTGCTCCACACCTCCTTCTAGCCTGTTTGCTAGTGCTTTTCTGAGGCACTCTCCCATCTTGCCAAAGTCAGCCCTCCTAAAGTCCAAAGGAAGCTTTGGACAAGGATTTGTGCCTAGAAAAGTACCACCCAAATGTGCTGCTTTATGCCTTCCAGTACAGTGAAAGAACAGAGTGCTGCTTGTTTGTTTTCAACTTGTTTAATGGACAGTAAAGCATTGACATGTGTATCCTGGTCTCTGCATCAAATTTCTTAAAGAACTTTTAAAATGCAGTTTTCAAGTGCCAAAAGTATTGTGGACTTTGAGGAACAGACTCAGATATGTGCCATGAAAGTTTCATGTGCTTAGTGTGCAAATTGGAGGAATTGTTAGAGAAAATGGCACTCCACCACTGAAATTGCAGCAGAGAAAAAAGTAACAGTTTGCAGTTTAAATTTGCTCCTGTTCAGTGATCACCATGAAGAAAGAACAAGTGAGGAAAGAGAGAGGCTCATTTGCATGGAGTCGAGTGATTGGTGTGGCTGCATCCACTCCAGCCCCCGACCAGTGTCTGTGTGCAGCAGAGTGTTCACAGAGGAGAGAGAGAGAGTGGCATGCAAGATGGTTAGACCAGGATCGACCATCGAGGAGCTTGTGAGCATGCTAAACTTTAGTAAACAGACTTGTAATGTGTAATTTCTGGCTCAACCCATTGTCCGAGCAACTGGAGAGTGATCGAGGTGTTCGTGGCTATGATCGGTGGGACTGCCAGTCCGTTTCACCCCAGAGGCCTTCCTAGAATCGGCAGCAGGCCAAAATTTTCCATCGGAGGGAACCAGCTACTGAATTCAGTGAATAAACAAGTAAATTGTGCAAACAAACTGTGTGTGATTATCAAGCCAGCTAAACCTGTGTGCAAGCAGTGTGATTTTTGTGCAAAGAAGGATTACGAGTTGTAAAGATAGGTGCAACAAACATTCTGAGCATAGACTATGAGCAATGATAAATGGTTTTAGCAACAGTAAATTTTTCTAAGCAGCAGGATTGTGAGTTGTATATGGTGGATGCAGCAAACAGGCAATCCTGTGCAAAGAAAGACTGTGGGGCTTACAAGTGACTTTGAGCATGTATAAATAGAGTTTTCCTGAATTAATGCTGATCGCAAAGTCAAGTTACCCGGTCAATACCCGACGGAGAAGCGACACCATGACCTTGAAGACCAGCAAGCGACAGATTTCACCAGAAATTGTCAGGTCACTATGCCGGTCCTACAGACACCAGCGGTGCAGCTCAGTGTGCCCCCCACCCGAGAGAACCCCGACTGGTTGTGTACATAGAGACTGGGGGTGTGGGGGTTTTGGGGGCACTGCCACCATTGGAAATATACCGACATCCCTGACAGAACAATGCTGACACTCAGCATTGTGTCTATCGCTGTGAGGGATGTCGGCATCCGTGCTGTCGCAGCGCTATAGGTAAACCCAAGTTACCAGTGTAAAGATTCATATGAATGTGCTGAAATGTACTAGCAGAGCAATCGATTGCAGTTTAAAGTAAATTCAGTAGCCAGAAAGGTCAGAAACACAGTTTTGAGCAAGTGAACAGATTTTGATGCATGAGAAAAGTTACAGATGCCATGATAGGGCGGGGTCAGCAATGTAAACACAGCAGCAGGGAGCCATTTTGTGAGACAATATGTGACTAGCGAGCAATTCTGTAATGAAAGGTTTGTGTGTTTGCTTTCAGACATGGCTTCTGGAATTCCCCGCTACCCAGAACATGCCTGAGCTATGATCACCAAGGAGGTGGCAGCACTAAGAGAGGTTGAGAGAGCCTACTATGGTGACAGGTTACCTCCAGATGTAACAAATCCTAGCTATCCGGTGAGACTATGCATTGTGTGTCTAAAAGTTAGAAGGGATGTGTTTCTGATGCCCCATTGTTCGGACTGCCTTGTGAAGTTTGGAATGAGCAGGGGTGCAGCGCCAGAGAGGGCAACAAGAATTTGATTGGCTCCCACGTGGACCCGGGCAGGGGGTCCTGCCTGCAGCAGCATGCAGCACCAGGTTCAACCTGTTGAGGAAAGTTCTTCAGAGTGTGTTACAGAAGGAGCAAGTAAAATTGATGTTGATCCACTGCAAGGGCAGGAACAGAGAGAGGTTTCCACATCTGTGTCCCAGATAGACAGTGCAACAGAGGGATCAGTGGACCTGTGGAATCAGGGTCCGAGTCCTAGCCTGGTGGGGGAGGAAGAATTGCAAGAGACATTGAATTGGAAAGTGTCTACCTACCTACCCAGTGAGGAATGGAATGTCTCAGGAGTGAGGACATTTGCTCACTCTTGGGCACAGATCACGAGTGAGGAAGAGGAAGATGAAGAAGGGTATCTTCATGTTGAGGGCTACTGTGAGTCACCCCAAGCTCTTGCCTCAGAGGAGCCAGAGACCATTGGAAAAGGCTCTAGCAACTAGTAGTAGTAGCAGTCTTTTATTGATCAGTCTAAAGACCCTTACAAGTTTACACAAACAAACAGCACATAGTTTTTAAAAAAAGTATAAAGCGATATAAATACATAACAGTTATATATAAAAAACAGACAATAAGTTAAGAGAACAATAGCAATAATGTATCAGCATAAATATACGTAAAGCCAGAGAAGCACCTATACAGTCTGAATTAATGATTTAGGAATATGATTCTTTTGTTTTCTTTAGAGAAGTACTATACATCACTACCATCTCCAGAAAGGTCATATGGAAGTAATATAAATGCTTTATTATAACAGAGACCGTGAAACCTGCAGCACATAAGCCAGGCTTATAGACCTTAGTCCGTAGTATACAGATTGCATCAATGTACTTAGCAACCGCATGAACAATTGCTTCATCACGTGTTGTGAAAAATATTTTCAGCAGTAAGGATTGGTCATCTGTTAGTACTGAATCATAGACAGGTTTTAACCATTTTTCCCTAAGCTGATTGTACCAAGTGAGACAAAACACACATGAAACAAGTTCTCTAAAAATTGGAAGGAGCATTGGCAATAACTATCATGACTGTTCGTACTCTTGATATCTTGCAGATAGTACATTATTTGGGAAAACTTCTAACCTGTACTTGGTATACAATACTCTCAGCTTGTTATCCCCCTCTAGTAACTTGTCCACTGAGATAGTGGGTGACAAGTTCTTTTGTTCTGTGAGTTTGAGACACTGGCTCGACCAGGACTGGCCACCCCCACGCCAGGCCATGGGCCACAGACTAGTAAAGAGTAGTAAGGAGGAGAGAGACTGATACACAGGGGGGCTGACGCCACATATGGTAAGTCTTTTCCCACCTTTCCTCACCAAGTCTGGGAGGAAATTGAACAGAACAAGCAATCCCGGCTAATGGAAGAGGCAAGTTAGAATTTGAACCCTGATGCGGAAGAATGTGTATGGGACAAAATCATTAGTGATCACCTTAAATTTTGGAGACTGGGCAGGACTCTGTTTATGGACATGGTGCGAATGGTGGATGGGGCTGGGAATGAGACATTTCACAACATCGGCCTGGAACATCCAGATGGGGTCACAGTCCTCGCCCCACACACTAAGTGGTAATACCCCTAATGGTGCCACTTCCTGTAAATTTGCCCAGCATGCCTAAAGGAAACGAGCAGTGGCAGGCCAGTGTCTCTCATCCAAAGCAACAGTGTCTATGGAGGAAGATGCAGCTCTTCTGGTATTCCAGGATTTCTTCAGGTGTATCCAGATTCGTCAGCCCAGTAGTTTTCCTCTTCCATCGTCTGGCCTTCCAGAGGACATAATTCCAGCAGTTTTTCTGTTTCATCATTTGGTTTTCCAGAGGTCATCATTCCAGCAGTTTTCCTGTGTCATCATTTGTTTTTCCAGAGGATACCAACCAAGCAGTATCCAAAGATACTATTTGGTCTGAAGGGAAAGGGTCCTCAGGTCGCAGAGTAAGAAATAATTTTTCCGTTCTTCAAGGAGCTGGTAAAAACCTTTTTTTTATTTACATTAACTGACTTTGCACAACATATCTTACATTTGAAGACTATCCACGGAACTTTATTTTTATCAAAGACTCTCCCAATGGATTGCAGTGCTATACAGGCCCTGTCCTGTCCAAGAATTGCTCTTCAGCAGGCTTTGGCCTAGGAGAGATTCTTTAATGCACACAGGCAACAGTAATAGTGACACTAGTTGGGACACTGTAGGGAACTCCATCCCCAAATGTGCTGTATAAATGTGTTCTTTCCATTTTTTTTTTTTTTTACTTCTACACTTTTATAGAAGGGGGTTCTTTAGTGTTAGGTGGAGGTTTGTGCACTGTGTGGAATGCAAAATGTGTTTTGTGTTTTTCTTCTCTTGCAGGTGTTCCTGAAGAAGAAAAGAAGAGGATGTTGGAACTCATCCGAGTTCTCCTTTTCTTAGTGTTTTTAGAATTGTTTATGGTTAACTGGGTGTTAATATGTTTTTCTTCACAGGTGTGAATTTTTGGGAAATGTAATGCAATGTAGAGTATGTTTCCTTTGCTGTTTGCAGGTACCCTGGGAAGTTTGGGGGCAATAGGCTCCCCGGTAGGTAGCAATGGTTAGATAGATTTTCTCTAGAGGGCTAGGGGGATGGACAGGCTGGGGGTCCTGATCTGCAGTAGGGGCTCTCAGTACTGGTCTATTAGGGCATACTTCAAGTAGTTTTCTTGGAGCCACTGAGAATCCATAGACAGATCGTAGGATAGGGGCTGAAGTTTCATCAACTGGCCTCTGTTCCTTTAGTGTTGCCTGCCTGTGCCTGGCACATGGTAGGGGAAAACTAGCATTACCTCCAAGTAGGTAACACAGAGGGTAGGATGGCCTAGTGCCAGATGGAGATATGACTGTGGACAGTCATTTGTCTGGTTACAGTGAGTGTAACCACCCAGTCCCCTGGGGTTACAAGAATCCCCTCAGTATCAGTGCTAAGGAGGGAGAGGCAGCTAGTGATTAACTACTTAAATGGGGCCGGCTCATCGGCGCAGCGGCTGGATTTCCGCTTGCGATGCCGGTGACCTGGGTTCGGGAATGGACTCGGGTCGTCAGATAGCCGGCCGGGGGAGAAGGTTGTCGCGTCCGTAGACAGCTTCTCCTTCTCCAGGGGGGAGGGTGGGGATGTGAGCCTGGCACTTGCTGGCCCCTGGTGGAGGCCGGGAGCATGGCAGAGTGTCAGGGCTTAAATTTCTGGTGGAGTGACAGACGTTGATGCTCGCCTTGATGTCAGGTACCTCACTCTCCAAGGGAGAAAACTGGAAAATGGCTCCCTGGCTAGCCAGATGACGGCTCTCCAGTCTCCTCGCTGCCGTCACGGCCCCACGATCTCCCACCTCAGCAGCACTTGGAGCTGATGTCGCAGTGTGCTGGACGACCCTCACTGGTGCCTTCCCTCTCGGAGGAGGGGGACCCACCCGGCGAAGGGTTACGCCGGGCTACCTCCAGGGGGCTGCGATCTGGGGTAGGGGTAGGTCGTGGGGATGGCAGACAGACGGGATAGGACCTTGAGGGCCCGAGGAGGTGCTGGCTGGGAGGAGCAGAGGAGTATAAAAAGGAAAAAACAAAAACACAAAAAAAAAAAAACTAGTTAAATGGGTTTTTCACCTACTCACTCTTGTTTACTTGGCTTCAGCTGAGATGGAATATAGTGGAGGTCGTGTGATTTCTAGACAGAGGAACAGGCAGACAAGACTTTTGGTGCATAAAAAATGCTAGAAAGTGTTTGTCATTTTATTTTCTTTAAAATTAAAAAAAAACATATATACAGAAAATAAAGAAGATTATTCAATTCATCAAAATAAACAAAACCACTGCTTTTCCCAGCAGGGTCACCAGGTGTTTCCCTCAGCCTGCTTAGTGAGTTTATGTGAGACCACACTTTCAAGAGGTCCTTCGTCCTCCACAGTCAGTTCACCACTAACTCCTTATCTAACATTTCTGTCCCTAGTGGAAGCTTTTATATCCTTTGTGATTACATCATAATTCTAGGTGTGTTCCCATTGGCTGTGACATCCTCAGCCTCTAAACATATAAATAGGGTCAGTGTTAGGACTGCCAGCCCTATAGAAACATCTATGCTATAGGTTCCCCATAGGTAATTACATGTTAATTAATTCTTATGTTTCTACAGGCATCTCTCAGTTAGCTAGGGGAAAGAAAGAATAGGGGTGCGCTCCCTATCTTCTTTCTCCTGCCAGCTTAGGAGACCTGAGAATCTATATTCTCATTTGTTTATTACATCCATTTTGCAAGATAACAAAACCCAGAAAACTCTTTTTAGAGGTTTCCTTCTTGTGCATACATTTTCAGTCTGAATTTAATTTGCAGAAGCTCCGGGCTTAATCTCTTTCATGAGCCCTTGCCATTACCACCAGTTGTCTTATGTTGTCCGATGGCTGAAATGTCAAGCCGTTGGGGCATATTTCATTTGGGCCTCTTTTTTGGCCCTATAGACCTCATGCCCATTTATTTCTAAAGCAGACCCAGTTACAACATCTCTGGGCTGCCTCTAACATCTCCACCTTATTTTCTTCTTTCTTTGGACACTACGAGGCTTCTTTCCTCATACCCTAGTGTCCCTCAAATTTATAAATACTTGTTGTTTCTTGCCCCACACAAGGAGCACTTCTGTTGCTACTGGAGCATCCTGCCCTGACCTTCTATTTTCCTGAGTCGCACCTTGCGACCAGGAGACAAAACTCATAACCGGGACATTTTTACATACTTTGTTCCTTGTGGGTTGTTTTATTCCAAGACATAAACCAGTGTGCTAGGTTTATCACCTTTTGCTGTTACAGGGCACATAGATATTGTATCAATTTAGATATACTTAAAGAAAAAGTCTATAAAACCTCTCTTCCTTTATTTAACCTTCCGGAATAAATACTAAATAATAATACTGGCTCTCCTCCGTTGTCTCACTTTGCTAATCATTGTAACCTGCTATGTAATATGTCATTGCTATATATATATATATATATATATATATATATATATATTCACCTGTTACATGCTATAATCTATATCTGTTCTAATTGTGTATCCTACTAGTCCTGTAACTCCCGGGTCACCCCTGAAAAAGGGACCTCTGGGGTCCAGTGGGCCTACCCGGTGATCAAAATTCAATAAATAAACAAATAAATTTAACTACATGAGTATAGTGCTCTGTGCCTTTAAAAGAAAAAAAAGCACTGCTTTGTTTATGTCTCGTCGGCTGAACTTGTTAGCCAACAGGTTACATTTCATTCAGGCCTTCCTGTCACTTGCAGGGCTTTTCTTAGCCCTGTCTGATTTCAAGTGGTCTGTAATTTATTAATATTATCCTTTTGTTTCAAGGGGCCCCTTTTGGCTGAAAAGAATCCTGCTGTTTTTAATGGGACGGTGCTGCTCGGAGAGCTAAGGCGCACCCTCAGAGCTATCAACTCTTGTAGTATTGGAGCCTAATAACTCTGCTCCGGTACTTCATTCTAGGTTCCCCAACCCTTCGTGGATGTTCCTATTTTACTTTATTACATTCTTTTGTGCATTTTGCCGTCCTCCTCCCTGGTTCATTGCAATCATGCCACCAGAGGAATGGGTGAGTGCTGCACATAAAATTACTATTTAATTCAGCTGCAAAAGATGTCAACATTAGCTTCCTTTTCTAGCAGCAACCGCAGGAGATAAAAATAACAGTGTCTGCAGCTTACTCCAGCAACTTGATCGAGATTTTATTACTCTAAAACAAAACATCAATGATTTCTCCCGCAGACTCAAATGGGATGTCATACAGGCGTCCCTGCATTTTTTTCAGCTATCCCATTCTTTTCCAACCACAACAGGTGGTGTTTCCCAGTGCTTTGGAGCATAATTATGCTCCGAAATAGATACGGAGTTAATCCTGCTCCAATCAAAGAATGGGTTGCAGCATTGTGCGCATTGCCTATCTTTTGGGAATACAATTTTCTTTTACCTTGGGCGGCTGACCCATTTTACTAGCATCCTGCCAACCACCCACTCCATTTAGACGACATGCCTAGGGGTCTAGAGAGAAGGGAGATAAATTGTGTTAAATTAGGAGCTCACTCACCCTTTGAGCTCTCTCTCTCTCTCTCTCTCTATAGCTGTTCTGTCATCTAAATTTATACAAAGGGGCATCAGGGAAAACAATCAAAGGCACGGAGTGGTCCTGCCACAATGAAGCTGGCACTTTGCCCATCTCTCTCCACCCTTTTGTTTATGCTTTAATGGGAAAATGTACATTAAGAGACAAGGGCCCTATCCCATCACCAGGCACCTCCCCCTGACAGAGGTCACTCTGTCACATGGAAGGGATGAGCTCATTTGGAACTCTTACAGCAGCATAAGCCTTTGCCAACTGTGAGAAGGGAGTTTAGAATCCTGAGACAGAGGTCAGTGTGAATCAGCAGCTTGAAGATGGAGTAGTGAGAACTGCTCATCTGAAAACTGAGTTGAGGGCCTTGCATTCTCACCCTAGTCCTGGTATTCTCCAGTTTGGCAAGAGAAGTGGTGGAAACTGTTGTCTACAGCAGGATCTCCTGATTTACACCCCTGGAGGGGGTGAAAAGGACTGCTAGAGGATGGATCCAAGGGGCAATCCCCTTTTTGATCCAGGATGTTTGAAGCTGCCTGAAATGTCTAACAGTGAGTAGGATCTGACTTTTGCTGCAGAAAGCAAGTACCTGTGCTGTTGTGTTCTCTGGCTAAAAGGGAAATGCACAACTTTTCTGTTCAGAAGTGTCAGACTGTTCTCATTTTAAAGTTGGCTGAAGTGTGTGATGTCCAGAGGTATGACTATATCACATTGTTTGGGACTTTAGTTTTTCCACTACCAGTGTAGTGATTTGAATGCTGGATGCCAAAGTTTTTCAGTTAAGCATTTTTCCAAAGTGTGTTTTCAAATGTTTAAGGTGTAACTCTAAAAGAATGGCTGAGTATGGATTTGGGAGCAAAGGGAGGGCAGACCCCCATCTGGAGTAACTAGTTAAGGACTAACAGGTTCAGTAAGGGCACCTGGTTACTTTAGACATAGGGCCAATGTCCGAAGAGGATTTTACCCCATGAAGTGGGTTGTGCTAGTTCTTAGCAAAATGTGTGTTCAGTTGTGACCAATGCCACTAGAAGCAAAGTTCAAGGTCCTATGACATGTGGGAAACAAAGTACAAGTGTCCTGTTAGCAAATGAGTTTTCAGTTGTGGCCCGTTCCACTGGAAGAAATGTCCTATGTCCTATGCTATATGGGAATACAAGTGCAAGATGTTCTATGTCCTACAGTGTGGGAATACAAAGAGTTTTCTGTCAGATACAGTCAGTATGTTGTTCTGCAAATTCCTAGTGCCATGATGTGTAAACCTTGGGGGTCCGCCCTTGCCTTAGAGAACATATTTTTGGAATAAAGCCACATTTTAGAACCCCAACTATGGTTTGGACATTTACATTATTGCTTCCTGTGTGTGAAGTTACTGGGTACCCCTCCAGAAGATGGGTCTAGCATAGCCCTAGCAAAAGGTTCTCTCCCCAGGACCTGGTTTTTGTAAATGCCTAACAGGTCATATTGCTTTTGTACACCCCCACCCCTTTGATCTCTAGAGTAATAAGCCTGGTATACATTCCCAAAGCCAGGGATGGTACCATTTGTCTAAATGTGTTCCGAGTGTCTGTGCCCAGTTAAGGGTACCAGGGGTAGCTAACTGTTAATTAGTGGGTGGGGTGGTTACACAGACACTAACAATAATATCATAGAGCAACTTGGTTTCATGGCTGGAAGATCTTGTGGAACCAACTTGCTTTGCTTTTATGAGAATGCAAGCAATGCTCTTGAAACAGCAAACCCATAAATATCATATATGTAGATTTTTACAAAGCCTTCAACAGCATACCACACTGAGCCATAACTGATAAAATGATCAGATCTTTTATAAACTCTCATATCATAAATTGGGTAAACAACTGGCTGTATAATAGAACACAGTTCATATCAATAAATGCTCACTGCTCAAAGCAAGGTAAAGTAACTAGTGGGGTTCCTCAAGGTTCCGTGCTGGTACCAATCATAGTTTCACTATTCATTACTGACATGAATACAGAGGTAACTAAATGGACATCAAAATATGCTCACAACAGTAAATTGGGAGGTAAATGCAGTACCATGGATAAAATGTATAAGTTACAAACAGACCTAAACAAAATTATTGCATGGGCATACAGATGGGACATGGCCTTTAACCTTGAAAAATGTGGTGTACTGCATTTATGTAGAAATAACCCTGTGAAACAATATACACTGAGCAACACTACACTTAAAGCTGTCTCTGAAGAAAAGGACCTAGGTATGATGATGTCAAACACATTTAAGTTCAACACCCAGTGTACAGCTATCATATTCAAGGCTAATAAATGACTATGGTTAAAAAACACATCAAAAGTAGAGCACCAGAAATCATACTGCCATGATATAGATATCCATGTTACCAGCTTGACTATGCCAGCCAGATCTGAAATCCTCATACAGAAAAATATACCAAGAAAGTGGAAACTATTCAGTGGAGAAGAACAAAATCCATTAATGGACTAAAACATTTCTAATATGACACAAGATTAAGCCACTTTAAATTAATGCCACTGCATACCAGATGATTAAGAGCAGACCTTCTACAACTTTATGATATATTACAAGACCCCTATCTCATGACTGAGATAAACTTTTCTTATAAACAAAATGTCATTAATACTAGAGATCATCCCTTGCAGTTACAGAGCTTACCATTTAAAACTACTGGCAGAAAGTTTTTTGTAACATGTTATTTTAAAGAGCACCTTTTTTGGTGCTGCACACACACAAACAAGAGGAAGCTCTCTTACCTCCACGGGTAAAAGCAGTCTTTTTAGTTATTCCACTGAAGGAAGAGAAGGGATTGAAAATTGCCCCGGAGGGGCTAGCAGTGTGATCCCTTTCCACTACCCTGTTGCTGGCCACGCCCCCACACTCCTATGTTTTATTATGTAGGTATAGGCAGAGCATGGGGTCATGCTCCCTTCAAATCTGTGGAGCATGATTTGAAAACACAGTTTTTTGACCATTTAATTTGATAAAAGCAGAGCCAGGGTTTAATAACAAGACTCTTGTTTGTTGAACCATGGCTTTGGGTTTACCAAATGGCCACTTAAATGGCCAAAAAACTGTGTTTCCAAAACACACACCATAGACTTGAATGGAGCATGCCCCAGTGCTCTCCCTATAGCTATGTTATAAAACAGGGCAAGGCCAGCAACAGGGACATGGAAAGGGATCGCACTGCTAGCCCCTTGGGGGCAATTTACAATCCCTTCCCTTCCCTTCCTTTGAGAGTATAACTAGAAAGGCTGCTTTAACCACAGAGAAGCTCCCATGGAGGTAAGGGAGCTTCTTCTTGTTTGTTTTTGCATTTAAAAAAATAGTAGGAATTGTTCTTTTTAGTGTCCGTTAACTACATTGTAGTTACACTGTAACTGCATAGCAACTTCAATGTAGTTGCATGCAACAAACATGTAACTACAGTGTAATTACCCGTGTTGCATGTAATTAATCATTACCTACCCTGCAGTTACACGGAGACTGACACATAAAATATGGTGTGACCAGTTTTTCTTCACTCACAAATTGGTTGAGCCTTGGAATCGCCTACCAGAACATATTATTATTATTAATTATTAGTAGTAGTAAAAGTAGCTTAAATGCAAGAAAAGACTAGATGATTACCTTACGAATATTAGCCAAATCTCTACTCAAAACTAATAAAGAAGCTAATAATGGACTCACGCCTTCACAGCTTCTAATTTTCCTAGTATGAATTCTACTATGAACTGTGAGTGCCATACTGCCAGTTGGTGTTTGTTCCACTTTTTGCCCTTCCCTCTGGATGTTCTGCAGAGTTTGATGGTGTGACATGTACATGCAGAACATGCTTACTTCTGCCATCAGGGAGTGTTCCCCTCCCCTGGTGCTCATCCCACATCACCACCCATGGTCACCTAGGTTGCAATGTTGTGGCAGAGTACTCTGCCTTCCCTCCCTAGAGAAAGAAAGCATCCTCTCGGGTGCTCAGTCCTCCTCCCCCCCAGCAGTCCCTGATGACCCAGGTTCATTTCTGAACCTGGGTCTCTGGTGCCTTGAGTGGTAGCCCTACTGCTGTGCCAGCAGGTCATGTGAACATTTTAATTTTGATGCAGCAACTTTTTTTGTAGTACAGTTGCTCAGGGAGCAACAGTGAGGAGAGAAGAACTTGATCTTGATAATAAAATATGTAAGAGAAATAGTGTACTGTGATTGGTGGAATCCAGTCACATGACCATGCTGTTATCCCAGCACAACAGCAGAGGTCAGAAATGCTTAACATTCTGAACCTCATTACTTGGTTCTAAAATAAAAAAAATCAGGGAAGCCATTTTATAATCACAATAAGGCATTCCAGGGTGTGTGAAATTGAGGGATAGCAGCACTTCTTGGGTGAGTAAAGACCCCGACTCCACCTCAGGCTTCACTTCCTGACATGTGATGTTATCCCATAATAACACACTCCATGTCATGCCTTATTGCTTAATTAAAGGAAGGGGGCATCTTTCATCTGTCATCAACAGGCATTTGCTGCTGTAAAAATAATATGCTGGATTCTAAACACTTTTTATGTGGGTGGGGGGTGGGGCAGAGACATGAGGACAAATAACTTCTTTTATGGTTACACTATTATCAGCAGTTTCAGTAGTATTAATTGTAAAGCTGAATGACTGGCTAAAGATTAAAAGGCTTAGTTGAAGTAAATGTGTTAAAAAAAATTCTAAGCGATCTACGTAGTTCTCTATTTTTTTTCTGACTTTCACTCACCCCTATATGCTGTATGTATGGGCTCTGAATGTGCAGTAGTCTAAGCCGATGAAAACATTAGGTAATACAAACGTTTTAGCTCTTCTGTAAGGTCGCAAAAGATTAATTACAAACAGCTGCTTAACTGACTGGATAACTGTCTTAACAAGCATTTGTCAATGCCAAATGTTTGCTTGCTAATATTAGCATAGGACATGCAGGAGTTAGACAGATGTAGAATAGGAATGGCAGTGAAGTACTGAACTCACGCCAACCCCACCTCCATCCTGCAGAGATGGACAGGCACTGGGGTGTGCCTTTGGGTCATTGCCAATAACGGTCATGGCATTTCACCTCAACCTATCCTGCAGACACCGACAAGTGTTGAGGTGTGCCTTGGGGTGTTTGGCTTTACAGTCACCCCATTTCATAAAGACATATGCTGAAATGGGTGCAGTATAGGAGAATGGGGTGAACTCTGGGGTCAAAGAGTCCAAGGCACACCTTGGTGCCTGTCACTGGCTTCAGGGTTGGGATGGGGGTGGAATGGTGTGAGCATTACAGCCAGCAATCCAAAGGCACACCTCTGACACCTGTCAGTCTGTACAGGGTGGGACATTATGGTTAGAAACCCTAATGTCCCGGGGGTTTGTTGGTATTTGCACTAAAAATTTTCAACATGGCCTTTTTGTGACCCCCACCTCATGAAAGCATTTGGGACCTCTGCTCATGAACAGTGGCACTGTGATTTTGTTAATCTGTCCCAAATGTTGATTTCCCATAGCGACCACACCATTCTGTGCCAGATGTGTGAAAACACAGTTCAGGCAGGATGTGAAAAATGACAGCTGTACCATTCATAGGGAGGTGTGAAGAGATGGCAATGTTGAAGATCTGGAGTGAAAATATTAAAAATGCTCAAACTTCCTAGCATACATGGAAACTGCACAACACACGCTTGTAACAGTCATTTAGTGGAATTATTTCACCAAATTTTCAACATAGGCATTTTGTGACCTCTGCTCATGAACAGTGTCACTATGAATTTTTTAATCTGTCCCGAATGTTGATTTCCCACAGCGACAGCGCCATTGTGCCCCAGATGTGCGAAAACACATTTTGGGCAGGTAATGAAAAATGAACGCTGTACTGTTCATAAGGAGGTGTGCAAAATTGACAATGCTGAAAATCTTGAGTGAAAATATTACAAATTCTCAAAGTTATGAGTGTACATGTAAACTGCATAATGCACACTCATAACATAGTCATTTTATGGACTTTTGTCACCAAATTTTCAACATAGGCATTTTGGGACCTCTGCTCATGAACAGTGTCACTGTGATTTTCTTACTCTGTCCCCAACACTGATTTCCCACAGTGACCGCGCTATTGTGCGCCAGAAGTGCGAAAACACATTTCAGCCAGGATGTTAAAAATGACAGCTGTACTTTTCATAAGGAGTTGTGAAAAAATGGCAATGTTGAAAATCTGGAGTGAAAATATTACAAATTCGTGGAGTTACGAGTGTGCATGGAAATTGCGCAATGCACCCTTGTAACACATTTATTTGTTTGGAATTTTTTCACCAAATTTGCAACATAGGCTTTTTGGGAGCCCACCTCATAAACACTAACACTGTCACTTCATTACTCAGTCCTGAAAGGTGATTCCACACAGTGACCGCGAAATCATCTTTCAGGACCGAATAACCAGATGACAGTCAGTGAATTCATAAGATGGGGTCCCAAGAACCCCATGTTGAAAATTTGGTGCAAAAATTCACAAAAATGGCCAAGATATCCACCTAAGTTGAACCTCCCCCTCCATTTATGCCATTATACAGCTTACCTGTATTTCTTCAGTTCGCGGTCAGCTTTGAAGAGTGCAGACATGTTCCCGCTCCACGAGAGTCACGTGATGCAAGCAACCTAGAAGCAGCAGTGGTTTGGAGCCCCGCCTCTATCCTTTCCACTACTATTTTTACTAAATTTTCTACACTTTTTGGCTGAGAAAACTGCTTTATATTAGGGCTCCTGCTTTCAACAGTAGATTTGGGCATTCTTTTGCATCGCTATCGGGACGTTCGCCCGGCGATGGATGTTGAAATGAAGCAGACCCAATTGAAACACACGCCGCCTCCCTTGCCTGAGAAAATACCTCCTAAAAAACCCAAAGCACAGGGGAGTAAAGGAGGAATATCGCCGATTCAGCCAATTCCACTTACGGAGGAGTGGTTCCTGAAAGAATTAGAACCCTTCAAGAAAACTCTACATGATATTGCCTCTGAATTAAAATCTCTTCGAAGTGACATGACTGACCTTACCCGGCGTGTTGGTGATTCAGTGGCCCAAATCAAATCAGTGGAGAATTGGATAGACAAACAAGATCCTGAAATTGTGCTGTTGTGCCAGCAAATATAAATTGCAACTGACGACCGAAGATCTTGAGGAAAGGAGCAGGAGGAATAATATACTAATCATGGGTATTCCTGAGAAAGAAGAAGGCTCCAACACAATTATATTCCTCCAAAAGTTCCTGGAAAAAGTCGTAGGCCCCTCACCACTCCACACCAGCTATCAGATTGAACGTGCCCACCGCCCACCTCAGACCCAGACCCCAGCAGGGAGAACCACCTAGACCTATCATTCTTAAAATTCTGAGCTATATAAAAAAACAGCATGTCCTATCGAAAACCCGAGAGCTAAAAACAATCATGTGGCAAAGAGTCAAGCTTAGAATTTCACAAGATCTACCACATGAAGTTTGTCAGAAACGGGCCGCCTTCCACCCCAGTCACCAAGTTATTGGCAGCCAGCATTCCATTTAAAATGTTATATCCTGCCAAACTGCAGTTTTCCATTTCGGACAACTGGGTCTCCTATGAATTGCCATAACAAGCTTTGACTGACCTAAGTACCAAGTTACCAGAACTGTTCAAACCTGGCTGATTGCTTTATTCAAGACTTTCTGGTGTTTATCTACTGTGGGACTCATTCCTTCACTGAATTTCGGAAGTGGTTTCTCTTTTGGCTGATAACTATTTTTACATTTGAAACGGGCTCTTACCAGGGTTTCTGGGCTCTTAGAAGGGGGGGATGATCCTCGGGTGTTTTGCCTGACCAATTCCTGGTGGTTAGCACTAGGGGCAGTAGTCCACACATAGGGCCTGAAGTACCTGGTTGGAACCTTTGTTTGGGTGCAATTTGCTAGGGAACAGATTTTGATCAGGACCGCCCTTAGATCCAACCTAATATCTTTCCCTTGGGCACTTCCCCTATTTGATTCACTGAGCAGTCCCTCCTGGCAAATATGCCCCACACCATATAAAGTAGGTGTTTATTTTCCTTTTTTACTCTTTGTGTAAAAAATTGTTACATATTTTTGAGGGCTCTGTTGTCTCAATTGGATCGATTGCTGTGCACAAGGTTAGCACTGATTTTCAGTATGGGAAGGACAACAAACTCACTCAAGTGTGGGTCAATCTCGTAGGCTTGATGCTTGGGTTACTACATCGAGGAGCACCTCGGGCCCTTGAGGCTATTCCATTCCTTATTATATTTAGGAGCTTGGTGTCTACTCCACTATGGAGTACTTATTTTATCAACACTCAGGACAAGGGAATCATTCCCTATTCAAAAGCAAGTGGGTGGGAGGGGGAGCGGGTTGCTCTGGACAGTGCAGGCTCAGGTAGAGCTGTACAGCATACCAGTTTTTGGGGAGGTTCGGTCTCATAGCACTCCATTTGCCTTATATATACTGGAATAGTGAGGTTTGTAATAATTATCTTCGTTTAAGCTTAACCTATTTTCCCTATGGGGTGTTTTTAAGACCTGGGGAGAGTGTTTATAGAGACCGCAAAGGGGTGGTCTCCCATGCATATGATCACTACGTCCAGAATATCTAGTTGGAATCAAAGGGTGATCAGTGTATATAGTTATAGATTAGCAGATTGGGAAGGTGGAAGGGGTTTAGTAAGGGATAAATTTGTTATTATGAGGTTCTTTAAAGGGAGGGAGGGTCGGGATGGGTTTACAAAATTACTAGCAGTTGGTATATTCATTTTAATATATCTAATGTTGGCCTTCTACACGCATAATATTTCAGTTGTTTTTCACCTGTAGCATGTCTGGTTGCATTGCTTTTGTTATATGTTTCCATTCTAGAAGGCACAGGGTATGCTTCATGTGGGGGGGGGACGGGGTAGGGTGCAGTGAGGCAAATATTCTGAATCTTACAAGTTGTTTAATGCTTTATATGATGACTTTGGCTAGTACTGTGATAAAGCTGTTGACATGGAATGTCAGAGGTGCTAGGGAGTGTACTAAGAGGTGTAAAATGTTCAAACATCTTGCACTGTTGCAATCCACTATTACTTTTATCCAAGAAACCCACTTGCTCCCATCTGAGGCCACTGTTCTCTGTAGGCAAAACACTGGTCAAGTTTTTGCCTCTGGTATTTTGACCACCAGTAGAGGGGCTGCCATAATGATAAATAGGTCCACACTCTTTCAAGCAGACCAAACCATTGCGGATCCACACTAGGATGTACGAAACTAATACTAGGAAGTGTTTATGGTCCAGTGGGGGGGACCACCGTTTTTTATAAATCTCATGAACGTATTGTCTCCCTTCTTGTCCTCGCCAATCATCTTGGGGGAGATTAGAACCTCCCTCCCACTCAGGATTTGGATCATTCCAATGGTCCACTAAAACCACTATCGGCAGCACAACGAGTTCTACACGACTTTCTGGATCTCTTAGGCTTATGTGATCCATGGAGAATATTGAATCCACTTCCCCATACTGTTTCATTTTTTTCTACGGTCCATCACTCTTCATCACAGTTGGATTATATAGTAATCAGCCGCTCTCTCCTTCCTGGTCTATGTAATGCAGGAATAGAATCCATCATCCTCTCCGACCATGCAGCCACATGGATTTCCCTGAATTTAGAACCCAATTATCAAAGGGAATCGTCCTGGAGACTGAACACTCAACTACTTAAGGATGTGTATGTAGTCTCATGAATCTCCTCTCTCATTCAGTCTTTCGTAGAGAACAACTACAACTCAGTTCCGAGAGTAGATCATGAATAGAGTGCCCTGAAATGTTTCTTTCGGGGAGAATTTATAAGATTAGCATCCACACATAAGCAACAGAGAGACGCGCAAGCTTTTTCCCTCCTAGCTCAGATCCACACGTTGGAGCAATCCCTCTCCACTAATTCTACCCCCTCCACCCTAAAAACCCTATTACCCCTAAGAAATAAATACTCTTCTATTTTACAAGAAAAGGCTGAATTTGTCATGTGATGGCATCCAACTAAGCAGCAGCTGGGATACTGAGCTCCCCCCTCTGGCCGTCTTTATTGTATAATTTTATATTGTATTTAGAAGTTTTTTCGGTCAATTTCACCAGAAAGCAGCTGTATTAATACTCTACCATCGATTTGAGATCTCATCTTTGGAATTTGAGTTTTGGTTGGACCACGATGGAGGTGGATGGGAAGCAGACCCTAACCAAACACACTCCTCCTGCTTCCCGGAGAAGGCCGCAAAAAGAAGAAACCAGGCCTCGACTAGGCCGGACCACGGAGGAGATAAAATGCCACAACCTACCCATTGTCGGAGGATAAATTCTCCAAGAGCTTAACCTCTGAAGGATCTTCTTTGGAACTGACTGGGAGCTTAAATCATTGCGAAATGACCTATCCTCGGTTTCTAAAAGGTCTCAGATGTTGAAGCCTAGGTCGCCTCGGAACAGTGGAGATCCAGGGCTGAAAAGGAAATAGTGGAACTCAGGCAGCAAGTGAAGCGGCTGCAGCTCAAAACTGAGGACTTGGAGGCGAAACCGCTGTAATAATTTGTTGATAATGGCCTTCCTGAGCTGGAAGAAGGCCCAGACCTCATGGCCTTCTTACAAAAGTTCTTCGTTAAAATAGTGGGCCCATCCCCTATAAGCACCTCCTACCATCTGGAAAGGGCTCACCGATCCTTGCGCCCCCGACCTACAGCTGGATCTCCCCCTCGTCCGATTATTATGAAGTTTCTCAGTTACGTGGAAAGGCAACACGTTTATTTGAAGGCCCTGGAACTGAAGGAGATTTTGTGGGGAACATCAAAGATCCGAATTACCCAAGACTTACCCAAGGAGATCCGGGAGAAGAGGGCAGCGTACCACCCTGTCGTACAAAAATTAATAGCAGCAGCAATTCCCTTTAGGATGGTGTACCCTGCAATGCTGAGAGTGACTGTTGGAGGTTCTACTGTAACTTTTAGTACTCCCGATGCGGCCCATAAGGAACTCGTCAACAGGCTCCCGGATTTGTTCAAAGGGACTGGCTGAAAGCTACCTGGTGGACTCTGGATGGTTGCACTAAATACCCTTTTAACTCATTTTTTGTATTTTAATGTGCCTGGCTCTGTTTTTTTTTTTTTTTTTCTCTTCCTGGTGATCTGTTTCTTTTCTCTGGCTTCTCGTCTGTGCCTCCCTACTTAATTTCTTACCTGCTTCTGTCTCGGCTCTCCTCGCCATGCCTCGCTTGCTGTTCTGGCTGTTCTGGTCTTCCCCTCGGGGTCCTCCTTCGGGCTGTCTGTCGGGGCTGGATGGGGGGTGAGTCAGGGGTTTGGGTCCTGGTTGGCTCTGCACGGTTTTTTTTTTTAGTATTGGCGCTTTCTATGGAGGAACTTCTGTTTGGGGGTTGCTGTTTCGGGGAACTTCCGGAGGTCGGGCGCTTTGGGTCCTGTGGTTATAGCGGTCCCTCGGAAACAGCGACCCTGGATCTGGCAGTGCTGGCGAGTCCTCCTCGTCCACTGGATTAGTACCTGGAGGGTTGGATTTGTGATCGCCAGGACGGCGTGGATTCGGGTCAGTGTGTCTGACAGTCGACTTCAGGGAGAATTGATGGAGTCATGCTGGCTATTTACTATGTGTGAGGGACTTTGCTTCCTGGACAACTCGGGCCTAGTGGTCCTTGTGTCTTGTCTTATCTTTTTTTTTTTAGGTGCCCTATCCCTCCTATCTCTGTGGTGTATTGGTATGTTTTATTTTGATGTTGGTGGGTTGGGGTGGGAACGGCGGCTATGGGAGGTCTTAGTGGGCTTGCTGCGCTGGATGTGGGATCACTGAGCCGTGTGTCAGGGGTTGCTAACCTCCGCCCGGGGCTGGTTTGGGAGGGACTGGTTTGTTAGCATCTGGGTCTTGCTCTCCTTCAGAGTACTTCTCACCTAGTAGCATATGGGTACTGCCTGCTTTGGGGTGGGAGGTTTGCATGGGGTTTGGGAGGTCTGTGATGGGTTAACGGATTATATGGGGCATATATCTTCGGACCTCCAACTGTACATAGTTTTTTGGGGGTTTATAGTTGGGGTTGTTTGTGGGGGGGGTGAATGTATGGTACGTAACAATTTTGGTCTGTCTGTCCTCTTTAGAGGGGGAAGGGGGTTTTCCTGGCATATGCGGATGTCCCACCATACTTCGGACTCATGCTCGGGGAAGGGATATGTGGGGTGAGGAGTCACGGGTTGATTCTGCACCTAATCTTTTTGTATTTGGGTCAATCTGTTTTAAAGGCCTTTTTCTGGCTGATATGACTGTTGGTGGGTTTTTGGATTTTTGGGGAGGGTGTGGAGGTTACTTTTGGGGTTTCGGACCTGTGTATGGGAAGTGCACCTTACTACTATGTCTGATAATCACTCTGTCTGGATATCTAACTGGTTTGGTATATTTTTAAAATGGCTAGAAGTACAGCTAAGTTAGCATCATGGAATGTTAGAAGGCTTAGGGATCGGGTCAAACATCTGCAGGCTTTTAATCACTGTTCACTGCTCCACATTGATATCCTTTTTTCGCAGGAAACACACTTATGTCGTGATGAAGCTAGGTTGCTCTCTCGATCTGGTTTTTCTCAATTTTACCTCGCTGGGAACTCTTGTTTCAGTAAGGGGGTGGCGGTTCTTATTAAACGGCATGTACTTTTTACCAAGGACCTAGTTCTCTGACCCAGAAGGGAGATATGTTCTAGTGAAAGGTAATTTAAATGGAGAAAGTGATGTTCTTGGCTCAGTGTATGGACCGGTGGGGAACCCTGAGTTTTTATGGCGTTAGCGAATAAGTTGGCTAGTTTATTGCCTGTCCAAATTATTCTGTGGGGACTGAATGTACCTTTTGTTGCCTTAGATAGGGAACTCAAGATAGGGCACACCTTCCCGCTCAAAATGCTTTCTCGGGAAATGATTTCGTTGTTAGATCTGGGTGATCCTTGGCGCCTAGCCAACCCTTCCTGTCGTGTTTTTTCCTTCCATTCTCAATCACATAGTACCAAGTCAAGATTAGATATGATATTAGTCAGTCTCTCTCTTCTCCCGCATGTTTCTCTATCGGGTATTGAACCGATTATTGTGTCGGATCATGCCATTGTTTGGGTACAAATGTTTTTAAACCCTGCCTACTCTCGTGATTCCATGTGGCAATTAAATACTCAATTATTAAAAGACCGTCACTGTGTCTCGGAAATCAGTTCCCGGATATCTCTTTTTCTGGCTGACAACGTAAACTCTACCCCTCGGGTTGATATGATATGGGGAGCTCTAAAATGTTATCTTAGGGGTGACTTTATCAAAATGGCTTCCTTTAGAAAGAAGGCACGTTTAACTAGGTCGTTGGAGTTGGTAGGTAAGATTAGGGATTTGGAAACTAGATATTTGTCAACTTCCTCAGCATCGGACCTTAGGGAGCTTCTTTCAGCTAAGAACGAATACTCAGACCTCCTGAAAGATAAGACAGAATACTGCCTGTTGAAAACCCAGGCTAAATATCTGGATCTCGGCGAAAATCTGGTAAGTTACTAGCTTCATGCTCATGGGCTCTTGAGAGTTCGAGGATTATCCTTCCTGATCTCCCTGTCTCGTAATAGTGTCTCTTCACCCAGAGACATTATGGTGTCTTTAAGGAGTATTTCTCCGTCTTTATAGCCTCCCTGGCATGCCACCCCAAAGCAAATGTCAAAGAATATATAAGAGAAATAGGTGTCCCGTGCATATCAGAATCCCAACAAGCGACTCTGCTAGCCCCTATCTCAGCTGAAGAAATAAGATGTACTATTGCTTCCCTGGCCCCTGATAAGGCACCGGGTCTGGATGGATTTCCGGCAAATTTCTATAAAGTCTTTGTTAAGGATTTAACACCTATTCTTCTCAAGTTATATAACTATTTCTTGGTCTCATCTGAGCTTGATCCCGCCTTATTTGAAGCTACCATAGTTTTAATCCCTAAGGCAGATAAGGACCCCTCTGATCCGGCTAGTTACCGCCCTATTTCCCTCCAAAACTATGATATTAAAATACTAGCCAAAATACTCACTGAAAGGATTAAGAAGATCTGGTTGGAGCGTCTGAGCCTCGAGCAGACTGGTTTTGTTCCCGGGAGGTCAGCGGCTGACCATTTGAGGACCTTGTCACACATCTCTCAGCATGCCCGGTCTATCTCAAGTTCTGCTGCTTTGATATCTCTTGATGCTGAGAAAGCATTCGACCGGGTTGACTGGTCCTTCCTATGGATAGTTATGGGGGAAATGGGCTTTCCGGCCTCTTTCTTGAATGCGATACAGGTATTTTATAGGTGCCTCTCCGCTAAAATTTACTGTAATGGGGTCCTGTCCCCCTCTTTCCGTCTTTTTGCTGGTACCAGGCAGGGTTGCCCCCTCTCTCCCCTGCTGTTTAATCTTTATTTGGAACCCCTGCTGATTAAACTTAAGACCTCTCCCTATGTGAAAGATATCACGCTCTACAAGCGGGAATTAGTTTTGTCTGCCTATGCAGATGATGTCCTGCTCCATTTAATGGAACCTGTGTCTTCCTTAAAGGCAGCACTAGATATTATTAGGCAATTTGGTTCTTTTTCGGTTACAAATTAAACATCTCCAAATGTGAAATTTTCCCTTAAATAATTATACATCTCAAACAAGATTTCCTTTCTTTCGAATGAGGTGGACTCCCAAATCAATTAAATATTTAGAATTCACTTTTCCACTGACCCCTCACTTCTCAAAAAATTAAATCTGATTAGAGTTAGAGACTCGATTAGCCAAGACCTACAACGTTGGTCAGCTCTCCCTATCTCACTGTGGGGCAGAATAAATATTATCAAAATGAATGTTCTCCCCCGGATTTTCTATCCGCTGAACCTTACTAATCTCTGGGTTCCTCTTTCCTTTTTTCAACAGCTGCACTGACTGTTTTCTACTTTTATCTGGCAGGGAAAAGGGGTGCGATGTTCCTATGCCACCTTGTCAATTCCTTTAAGAGAAAGGGGGCCTGAGACTTCCTAACTTCCTTCTGTATTATTGGGCGGCCCACTTTTCTAAGTTAGGGAAATGGTTTTCTACGAACACTGACAGCTCCTGCCCAATCTGGCTCCAAATGGAGAGGGCCTTTCTTTCCGAACTTAGAGTTGATATGTTCGCTTTATTCTATCAGACCCCAAAAATCCTCTTGCAGATGGTCTCTGATGAGACGGTGGCAGTTTCTCTTAGAGCATGGGCACAATGTCTTAAGTCTTTTCGGATCTCTAATCTCACGGATCTAGGGCAGCCGATAGTTCTCAACCCCAATTTTCGATTAGGGGAATCTTGGATAGGATCAAACTGGCTCCCACAACTCAAAGATTCTAGGTGGAACACTTGTTTGGTTATGATTCTTCTTACTTCAGATGATATTCTTACCAGGTTTGATATACCAACCAAAAGTATTTTCAAGGTGTTTCAGCTCCGCACTTGGTGGGTAGTAAATTTGGTACTGAGGTCAGAAGCTCGGTTGTACTACCCTTTTCTATCTAGTATTATAAATCTGGCTTCTCAGCCTCATTCCATATCGCTGATTTACTCTAACCTCTTGGATTTTAACTCACAGGAGGAAGTTGGGGGTCCCTTGGTCTGGACATGTCTTCTTCCCGATGAGGTCCCGCTCTGGAGAAATTTTTGGCCTAATTTACATAAATACCATACCCAAGATAGGTTTTGTTTAGTACAATACAATATTGTTAACAACCTCTATTATACTCCCATTAAACTTTTTCAGCGTAAACTGATTTCCGTCTCAGATTGTTTCAGGTGTTCACAGGCCGAGGGCAACCTAATTCACATTTTCTGGGAATGCTCTAAAGTTGCTCCACTGTGGTCTTCGATCCGAGACAATCTGGACTCCCTTCTGGGTCTGAGTAGGTTTTTCCGTCCCGAAATCTGTGTGCTGGGTGACCTCTCTCATATAGACAGTGTGGAGCGCAGATATCACATGGCCTTATTATCTATGGCTGTCAAGAAACTGGTTTTGAGACATTGGAAGGACCAGTTGGTTTTATCACATGCTGAATGGTTAAAGGAGGTAATGTTGTATCTCAATCTGAAAATTTGATTGCAAGTTATAAGGATCGTATGGATCTATTTCACAAAGATGGGTAAACTGCAGTCCTTTTGTTTGTCCTAATGCCTAGATCTGCTGACCTGATCCCTTGGCCTCATATAGTACATATAGTGTTTCTAGTTTTTATGTTATTGTGGTTCCTAGACCTGCTCCTTTCCCTGGTTAATAAGTTAAATTGTTCTAGGTTACTGAAGGTAGTAGGTAAATAGATTGTGATATCCAGAGCTCAGGGTCTTTTGTGTTTGGTGTTCTGTTGCTGGTGCACTTTAACTGGGAGGGGGTAGGTTGAGGTGGGGATCATATAGTTTTCTGGAGGTTTGGTTGCAGGATATGTATTTCATGTTTTCTTCACCTTTAAACATTTCCAAATACCCTGTACATTTGTTTTATGGGGGAGGGGATGTGGGTTTTGTTGTGTTTTCTGGTTTGTTCGTTGTTACTTCTTTGTTTGGGTTGTATTGTTTGAAACTAATAAACTTAAATTTCAAAAAAAAAAAAAAAAAGAAAAGGCTGAATTTGACATCTTAAGAACTCAGACAAAATATATAGACCATGACGAAAAGGCTGGTCATCTGTTAGCCTTGTGCCTCTGGAAACTAGAAGCTTCCAGAAGCATACCTGCGATTAAGACTCCTGATGGCACAGTTAAAACCCACCCAAGGGATATAGTTACCATCTTTGAACAGTTCTAGTCCTATCTATATGGCCCATGGATCTCTCCCCATCCAAAGAAGATCTTGCAACATATATTACTTCTGTTGCCTTACCCTCTTTATCACCCTGGCACCAGGAATTTTTGTCCACTGAAATCTCTCAACAGGAAATAGAAATGGCTATCAACACTTTGTCTCTAGACAAAACCCCAGGTCCTGATGCCCTACCTTCTAACTTTTACAAGACTTTTGCCAAGGATCTAATCCCCATTCTTCTCCATCTCTATCGTTACATGCTCTCTGGTGATGTCTTGGATTCTTCCTTATTAGAAGCCACTATCATTCTCCTCCTTAAACCGGATAAACCTCCTACATGTCCTGCCAGTTACCGGCCTATATCCCTACTAAACTGTGACAAAGATTTTAGCAAAAATCCTGGCCAGTAGAATAGAAAAAGTCTGGACCTGTCTTCTAAGTCTGGAGCACGTGGGCTTTGTATCCAGAAGATCATCATCAGACCATATTCATAAACTTGCATATAGTTTTCAGGCAGCGGAATCCCACCCCCTCTCAATGGCATTAATTTCTCTAGATGCAGAGAAAGCCTTTGACAGGGTGGATTGGACCTTTCTATGGGTGACTCTGCAAAGAATGGGCTTTCCTTCCCAGTTTATCCAATGGATTTGAACTATATACTTTTGTCCCGCAGCTAAAATCCATTGTAATGGGACATATTCTTCTTCTTTCCCCCTAAATACTGGCACACATCAAGGTTGTCCACTTTCCCCTTTCCTCTTCAACTTATGTCTTGAGCCATTAATCAGGCAATTGAAATCTTCCCTCTCTGTTGTTGGAATTCCTATTGGGAACCAAACTCCACAACTATCGGTTTACACAGATGACATCCTGTTACACCTATCAAATCCAGTTCTCTCTAGCGGAGGTCCTGATGTTAATTGATACTTTTGGGAAGTACTCAAATTACAGACTGAATCTGAGCAAAACAGAAATGTATCCCCTTAATCATATTACACACAGGCAACCTTTTGCTCAATTCGGTAGAAATGGTCTCCTCGGTACATTAAATACCTGGGTATTTACCTTACTTCAGATTCATCTTTAATGTGTAAACTTAATTTTCTAGATCTGTGGAATGTTGTTCAGCAGGATCTTTTGCACTGGAGGAATCTTCCACTTTCATTATATGACAAGATCAACTTTATTAAAATGAATGTTCTTCTGAGATTATTCTACCCTCTCAATATGCTTAATGTCTGGTTGCCCTTAACTTTCTTTAAATGTATACACGCTGACGTCACCTCTTTCATTTGGCTCGACAAAACCTCCAGAAGGTCATAACGTTGACTAAGTTTGCCCAAGGAATATGGTGGGCTCCGTCTCCCCAACTTCATGTTCTACTATTGGGCGAGTCATCTCTATAAGTGTGGGAAATGGTTGTCTATAACTCAAATCCAACAACAAACAGATTATGTACCCACGTGGTTCATGATTGAATCAGGCCTATTTTCCACTCACAAATTGGATCCCATCAGAATTGTCTACTCCCCAGCAAAAATCTTACCAAAAACCTTATATCCTACTCCAATTGGTATTTCCCTTAGAGTTTTATCCCAACTCGGGGGTCATATCAAACTATTCCCTGCCAAGGACTTCTCTCAGCCTCTTTTTTCTAACCTGATTATTAAGATAGGAGGTTATTTTCTCTCTCCATCTTGGCTAAGAATTCCTCGAGATTCTAAAGTCTCAGACTTCTATTCTAATATTACCATTCTCACCTCACAGGAGATACTGTTTAAATTTGGTTTAAGGCCAGCCTCTTCTTTCAAAGTATACCAACTCAGACACCTATTAGTTAAACTATTTGGACAATGATTACAACATTCTGTGTTTGGGGAATTTTTGCACCAAATCTCCAGTCCAACCTATCGACCTCTTGGAATCTCCACAATATATAAATTTCTGCTTATTAGTCCCCGACCCTCCTCCCTGGTAGGCTCTAAGATATGGGACACTCTTTTACCTGATATAGAACTTAATTGTCCTCAACTCTTGAAAGATCTCTATATTTACATTTCACAAGATAGGTTCAGATTGACCCAATATTGTATGTTAAACAACATATATTTTACCCCGGTAAAACTAGCCAAAATGGTCCATCTTCCCTCATCATTTTGTTCCAGATGTAATAAAGTAGAGGGCTCCTTAACAC
The DNA here is from genome assembly GCA_016271365.2 of Neoceratodus forsteri. Lineage (NCBI taxonomy): Eukaryota > Metazoa > Chordata > Ceratodontiformes > Ceratodontidae > Neoceratodus > Neoceratodus forsteri. The sequence continues at coordinate 133,251,770 of JADMNL010000024.1, forward strand.
ATATTTTTTGGTCTTGTGAGAAGGTATCTTCCCAGTGGACACAAATTGAACACCAACTTGACCCACTTTTGGGTCTTCAAGGATTATTTTCCCCATCTATTTGCATTCTTGGGGACTTCTCGCAGATACAGATTAGAAAAAGAAGATATCATATGGCACTCATCTCTTTGGCAGTTAAGAAGCTTGTCCTTCAACATTGGTTGGACCAGGCAACCATTACTTACTCAGAATGGTTACACAAAATATCATTTGCTGACATAGCAGAACAGTTAATTGCCAGTGTTAGACACCGTGTCCCTTCATTTAATAAAAAGTGGGGGAAATTATATGTATTGTATATGTCCTGATTGCTTCCTGTTGGTCACAAAGAGCTACCTGACAGTCTATAAAGGTTTAAAGCACAGATTGTATTCTGCCGCATAGCCGAGTACTTATGCTATCACTATTTGTTCCAGTCATTTTGTATGCCTCACCAGGGGTGGGTGGTGGGGGAGAGGGAGGATGGGGGTGGTAGACTGGAGATTTGAATTTATCCGGGGTTTTTTGCATAATGGTTTATTCACCACTGTCGGATGTCTTTCTTTTCTGTTATTAGTTGTATTTTGTATGTAAAACCAATAAAACACTTTTGATTTAAAAAAAAAGTTCCCGTTCCACCGAACATCGTTACACCAGGCTCTGGAGGTAAGTATGGGATGAGGGGTGTGTGGGGAGGTGGGGTGTGCAGAGGGTGGGTGCATTTGGTGAAAGGGGCACAAAAGACAATGAGGGACAGTTTTCTGTTTTCACAGGGTTTAAAAAAAAAAAGACCTTGTGGGACTGTTTTTCTATTACAGGGACCCCAGCGTGCTACCTGGGTGTTTCTTGGGGGGGGGCTGAAGCCGATGGGGATTGGGCACCTCATCAGCACATACAGAGTGTTTGGGGGGCACATGAGCCAAGGGGGATTGGGCACCCCCCTCGGCACTCAATAAAAGGGGGGGGACATTATGCCAATGGGGATTGGGCTCCCCCATCGGCAAATTAACTTGGGTGGGGGCATGCCGACCAGGGGATTGGGTTCCCCTGTCAGCTTTCATGGGGACTGTGATAGGCGGTCACTGCCATGTTTATTGAAATGGGACACCAGACAAGGCAAGCTATGAGTCACTGCTGGAATCAGGGACCGCCCCAGGAACAAAAACAGCTGATTGTTAAATGATGGGGTGCTCCCTGGTTGCAGTGGTGAGTTTCTTTCAAGTTGGAGGCATGCTACAATACTGCTGTCATTGATAGCGTGCTCCTCTATTGGCGCCACAGAGACCAGCCCCAAAATGGACTGCTGACATTGGCCACAACACTGCCGCACCTCCACAACTCGCTACTACAGCAAGCTACCACAGTGTTTCCTGTGCATGCATGCAAGCAAACATAAAAATGGAACACAATAAATTATTGGAAAAAGTTATATGCTGACAGCCTATAATGTAATTTCTCTGAGGTCCTTATTTTATGTTAAATGGGGAGGGTTTATAAAAAAGTGTCTCCTTGCCCCCCATATTGAGAAAGCTACTAGGAATACTGCCACACTAACTGCACACAATGTGTCTGAACTGGGTTAGAGCCATTATCAAAGGGCCCCATAAGGTGGTGCTCAGTGGATATTGTGATTGTGCTAAATACATCACTGTACTCATGCAAATGAGGGAGCCCTGTTAAATATAGGGTGCCGTGGTATATTGAGAGTAGTTTGGAAGCGTTAAAAGGCTGATGAGGCAGCAGTATTTACTGCTTCCAATACCTTAATGTTAACAATACATACAGTGAGATCCAATCCCCCAACCCCCCCTGCAGTACAAGGGGGCAGCACAGGTGACAGGCAATGTCATAAACCCCCTTCCTGCCACTGCTTCCATTGGACCACTGTCAGTTACTCACAGAAAAAGCATTGCTTCCTGGATGTGTGGCAGCGCAGTGAGAGGCTGCCAACCCTAGCATAACTCAAGTAGCAAGAGACTGCACTCAGAAGTCAAATAAGTCAACTTACAAACTTGCAACAAAGTTGTAAAATAGACATTATTTAAGCATAGCCTGGAGGACTATTCGCCTCTGTGTTCTGACCTGCAATAGGTCTTCGTCAGGGGCCTGTCCCTTAGTATAACCCATAATCCTTTTAAACACTGCTCTTAAAGATACAGGGTGATTTTCTTAACAGTACAGTTTGCTCCTTCAAAATAGCTCTTAAAGACACATAGCAAATTAATTCACATTTACAACATATAATTCCATATACATTTAACTTAAGAAGTGCAACTCAACACTTAAACCATGATTACATTTATTTTCTGAGCTATTGAGATCAATTCATTTGATATGTACCACGTTTATTATCTGTTACAAAAATAATTCTTTCTGGGGAGGAGGGCAATTTTTAGGAAATCATTTAATTTAGTCCAGAAGGGTGGGGTTCCTTTAGTAATGTATATGAGAAACATATATTAGAAGTCAGAATTAAAACTGATGGAATAGATGCAAGCTCCAAATTCATAGATCCTTAGAGACCTATAATCAGGGCCCCGAGTGTTTGGCAGCACTTTGTCCCGATTCTGCAGCAGGGCTCCTAGGTTTCTGTGTCAGCAGTTTCTGATTTCTGCAGCATAATATATTCATTTCTGTGGCGGAATGCAGTCCTGTCATTAGCTAAAATATAATGGGATGTCATCAATGACATCAAATGCAAAGCATAGAGGAGGGGCTTCAGGATAAATGGTATGGGGAAGGGAGCTGGACACCATGGAAAAACTACATATTAGAATTAAAATCCACCAAGAACAATGAGTTCTGTGGCAATATATATATATATTCTGCAGCGTGATGCAAATTTTGCAGAAAATTCTGTGGCTGCAGAATCACAGAATTCCAGGCACCTTGCCTATAATAGTGTATGCTAAACTAAAGGTACAAAGTCCTACCAGTTCCTTTTTTCTGTTTTCTATTTTCAGAATTAAGAAGTGACCTCACATGATTACGTGATAAGCTGTTTTCCCATGTGAGCATGCATGGGAGTGCTTTCATTCCAAAGAAGGCGGCCAACTGTGGTGGAGGGCAGGTTGTGTCGGCCACCTTCCCACACCTGGGGGGGCTTGAATAAGGAAATATGGGTGCTGGGGGGAGGAGGTTGGGAGTTGGGTGCTGCTAGTGGGGTGGTAGGGTGAGGGGATTAGTTATTTCATTGAAAAAGGACCATATTAAAAAAGAAACAGTGCTACAAGAGTTGGCAGCCAGCTGTGGAAGTGGGTGGGTTGTGCCAGTTGCTCATTGTGGGATTGTTTTTTAAATATTAAAATGTGGGTACAGGGGTGGAGGGTGGGGGCTGTGAGTTGAAACAGTTGGGCTGGGAAGGAAGGTGGAAGTTCTGTGTTTAACCTTTTTCTCCACAGGAACATGAATAATGAATATGAGTGCCGAATTCCAAAATATTTGGGGACCCCAATACAAGTATTCCACCGAATCTTTGAAATAAGGTATTTGCCCTGCCCTAGTGTTAACCATAATTTAAAAGACTTGGCATTTAAGGTAGGAAAACTCCTCATTCAGGACACAAATCTAATACATAACAGGACTACAATGTCCCATTAAGTGGAACTTATTAGGATTCCATGGGGTTTAATAATTAATGAATTTTCATCAAATGGCCATTCCAAGTTCAGGTGAAAAGAAAGTTGGGAAACAGCCCTTAGCAAATGTTTAGCTGAACTGATGCAGATCCTAATTGAGAGGAGAGATTAAATGTCACTGATGTCAGACAGGAGATTGCTGAAGTGCAAGTGGATTTACAGCAGCTTAAAACACAGAAAGGGACCATTTACGGGCCCTGAGGTGCAGATGAGTTGCACCAGTGTAGATCAGACCATATAAACAGGTTGCAGAGTGTTGTAGGTTGCTTCAGTCCAGCACAGTGCAGTCCCTGATTTCCTGGGGTTGTGTACTGGTGCAGGCATTTTCTGCTAGCATGTAAACATGCTTCAATGCCTGCACGGGTGCAGCCTGCGGAACCCCACGCCACATCACTAGTCAATTCCCTTTTTAAAATGGCTGCTTTTTTAATGTCACTGGGAAGATGGCCCCTTTCTACTGAGAAGCAGGCTGCTCTGACAATTTCCTTACCACTATGTCCTTTACCTGTTCTATTCATAAAACAGCTGTCTCCTGACTGTCAGCAGCTTTTGGACTTGATGGACCTTGTGTCCCTCACCACCATAACACCAAGCGGACTGAGACCCACAGCCTTGCCATGCACCCCCTCCCAGCAGAAATCCAGTGTCAAATGAAAGAAAGTTCTGTCTTACATGCAGACTGACCCTGCAAAGGTGCACAACACCTCTTGTGTAAATGCAATCAGTAGTAGTGGAAGTGGAGTGGCAGGCGAGTGGTGTAGATCGAAGCACAACTGGTAAGGCTTGAGTTAATGTGCCTAAAGATTTTGGCAGCTTTAAGAATCTTTTTTTTTTACTTCTTACTTATAAATTTTTCAAGCAAATCTTACAATAAAATTCCTCAAGAGGATAGAAGAATTGAGTACATACTAACTCATCCCTTACAAAGGTACATTGCACATACCTCTCCTAACAGTACATCAATAGGAGAATTATACATTTTCAGTGAACCAAATATATCATTCTGTGGCTGTGATACAACATAGAACTTGTTAGGTTTACTGCAGTATCCAAATGTACTAAACAATGGACCATTATCCATCCTGCCCAATGATGTCATGTAACCTACATGTGTATGTCACATAAGGCTGTAATAGAACTACCCCAAGGAAGAGCCAGAATATAATTACAATGAGAAGTTACTGACACACAAATACCGGTATAAATTCCAGTACACTAGAGCAACTAATACAGTAACAAGTAACTTGCTAATTGATCTGTGAGCACTTATCAAGCGCTGGATCTCCCCCAGCAGATCCAAACAGACTTGAACTAAGTCCTTGCTATAAGCCCTTGCTATAAACACACACGCACACACACACACACAAAAAAAATTCAACAGGCAAGCAGTACTACTAATACCTGTATACAGAAGTCCTGGGCTACCGACAACTCTAGTATCCACTTTCAAAGAGTCTTCTTTCTTTGCCGCACTGCCTGCATCCACGTGAGCAAACCAAAACTGTGCAGCCCTGTTTTTTGTGCCTTTATTCCACCACGAGGATGCACCATGGAGGTGGGCATTTTAAGTTGCAGCTACTGTTATAAATTTAAACAGGCAAATATAATGTAGAACAGCAGCCCTGCACTCTGTAATATCCAGAAACAGTGCAATCACAGAAGGCATACAGTACTGTATGCATAGCATGTTATATCGATAGTTCAGGCATCCTGAAAGTCATATAGATCTGTGGGGCGAGAGACTCCGACAATTCAGGTGTATCAGCTCGTGTCCAAACAAAACCCCTGATAAATACTGTAACCAGAAACATTTGTGAACTACAACTTAGGACACCAGCTAGGCTGATATTAAGATCCCTTTAAAGCAGTACTCACAGTTCGAATGTAGCAAAAATGCTCATAATGTTCAGTTACTCAGTTGTTGCATCTATGTCTGAATCAGTGTCTTCAGCAGTTGCCATTTTTGTTCGATATGGTGGATCAACTTTTCAGCTTTCTTCAGCTCACTGAAGATGTAAATCTGACCATTTCAGCTAATTTTTAGTTTAGCTGGGATCAACGATTGAGTATTGCACCTTCAAGGATCTGAGTGTGCCACTGACCAAACAAATGCTTTCCTCCTCTGTATGGTTGAGTATGAAAGTTTGGGAAACAAAGACGGGAAGGCATTTCCATATTGTGAGTCCCTCTTCTATTTGGCAGCGGAAAGGATTCTGACCCCTACATCGTTGCAGGCTATGAGGATACTCTGAGGTCCAGGTCTGGTCACTGCAGCACTCTGGGGTGAAATGCAAAAGGGCAGAGTTGTCTTCAAAATGTCCAAGGATTGGTGGCAACATTGCAATAATAAAATCCATTGGTACCTCAAAACTAATCAGCTGAAGACAGAAACATAGACAATGATGGCAGAAAAAGACCAGTTGTCCATCCAGTCTGTCTGAGTTCCCTATTTAGCCCTGGCACTTACTGTCTCTTTAAGATCCTAGCCCTCCCCATCCACCCCCAACTCTCCTCCCAGTGTCTGCCAACTTGAGCCCCCACTATACCTTTCATTCTCTCCCAACGGTGCTTGAAACTGACAGTGGTTTTAGCACCCACCACTTCAGCTTGAAGACTGTTCCATGGCTCCATCGCCCTTTCTGTAAAATAATACTTACTCTTGTCCCTCCAGAACCTCCCCCCTGACAGTTACTAGTTCATGTCCACTTGACCACAAACTAGTATTCAAGCTAAATAGTTCCTCACCGTTCACCTTGTTAATTCCCTTCTGGAACTTGAAGGCCTCTATCATATCTCCCCTCTCCCTTCTGGTCTTAGAGAGTACATGGTCAGTGCCTTGAGGCGCTCCCCATAGGACCTGCTCCATTGGCCCCGAATCATTTTTATTACCCTGCATTGCACCATCTCCACAGATTTCAATCTCTGGTCTGGTTTTTCCACTGTTTTGAGTCTTTGATGGAAAAGGGTAATTTACTTAGTAAGCTTGGTGGTGGCATCGACGGCTTTAAGTACCAAGCTGTCCATCCCTTGAATGTCTGATTCAGCATTGTCCATTCTTGTCTCCAGAGTAGATACCTGAGGAATGAGGGTGTCCAACTTTTTGTCCATGTCTTGGACCATTTTAACTAGCTGTGCCAGAGTTGCGTTAATTGTGCCGGAGGGGGGCTTAGTAATAGAGCAAAGCAGATGCTCCTTACCAGAGCTCCCAGGGAAAAGAGCCTCTAATTGAATAAAGCTCAAATGTTCTTGTCACTTTTGCTACCAAAACCTCTCTACATTGATAGAGCAACTTCTGCACCTGAAGGATGGGAAAATCCAAGAACACAACTCCAACAGCAGACTTTTTTCAGCCAAAACCAGGAAAACCATGAGGTTCTGGGCCCCCACTGCAGGAGGGCAGCAGTGGACATGGTGCTTTGATAAGAATATTAATAATAATGTAGCTCAAGCAGAGAAAAAGGTTATTGCTAGAAAGCAGAGAAAATGTGAATGTCATGAAAATTGGCCGCAGACATTTTGGTGGGATGGGGCATGGATTGCCCCCCCCCCCCAGCATCAGACAGCAGCAAAGAGCACTGGGGGACTGGAGAAGGAGCAGAGCTTGGGAGCTCTGAGAGACTCTTTTAAAAGAACCAATCACATCTTTGCTGCTCCTCCTTCCCTGCTTGATAGCAAGCCACAGGCACTTTGTGGGACACTAGGAAATAGCAGGGCATTAAATAGCCCTTGCAATCAAAGAACAGCCACCACAGACATTTTGGCAGATGGGAGCACAGATCAGCCCCCCAGCATCAGACCGCAGCAAAGAGCACCAGGGGACCAGAGAAGGAGCAGAGCTTGGGAGTTCCAAGAGGTTCTTATAGAAGTGCTACTCACATCTTGACCATGCTTCCCTCCCCATTCAGCAGCCAATCATGGGTGCTGCCTGGGACACCAAGAAATAGCAGGGGTCTTCATGGGGACTAGGCCATTAAGTGGCCCCATGCACTGTGCCCCCACACAAAGACAAATGCACAAAGGACGTCTGAGTCTGCCCACTGGAGTCAGCTCAATGAGGCAGCTAGCAGCCAGCCACTGTGCCCCCTACTAACCCAAGGGGACCCCTACTCAGTAAGCCTGTTGGGGGCTGCATTATAAGGTAGCTATACATGGGAGGCTAGCTAAGCATCTGGGGTAAGCATGTCAGTGGGCTTAGGGGCTTGCTGTTTGTTTTTCTTTGTCTTCATTATTGTGTTGCTTGTTCTAAACTGATGCATGGTATTAGTGTGTTTCTGGGTAGTAGGTATTATAACTGAACTGTTGCTAGGTACTAGGGTGTTTCAGGGATCAGGGGCCTACTGTTGAATAGTTGCTAGACACAGTAGGGTGTAGGGACTTGTTGTAAAAAGCCTGCTAGGTATTAGTGAGCTTCAGGGTTTAAGGGTGTGTGGTTACTGGGTGGTAGTAGGATAGCCCAACTGGGTCTGGGAGAAAAAAAACAAAATAAAAAAAAGAAACAGGAATGACTAGAAAAACAGAGAAAAGGAAATGTGTGGAGTGGTGCAATGCAGTGGTTGTGGGGTGGCAGTCTACAGGGAGGCCTTCTGGAGACTGAAGTGCTGTCCCATCTGCATGCTCCTCCCTGGGGTGGAGGGAACAGTTCTCAAGGACCAGGCAGTACTGGCAGAGTGAGAAGAATGTTACAAGACTCAAAGTTATGTTGGCAAGGAGTTGGGGGACCATCTCTCCTACCCTGGGGCCATCTAGCCAGATACCGCTACCTCAAAGGTTGCCAGAAGGAAGGAGTGGTTCTACTAAGATGGGCTCAAGGAGGGCAGGGGTGGTATAATTGGGAAGGCTGGGGGGAGTGGGTAACAGGCACACATCTCATCCAGTGCTACTAAGAAACTCCTTCACCATTTTGGCAGAGCGGAACTGCCATGAAGGAGCATCTGAGGTAATGGACAGAGAGGATGTGGGGGACCAACCAAATGGAGTCTCCAGGAAGGGGGGAAGGAGGCCCCCAGAGAAGGAGGAAACAGTTTCTAGTGGGGGACTCTATAGTCAGGGGCATAGAATCAGGGGAAGGGAAGGAAGGAAAGGGGGTAGAGAGGGAGGTTAAGTGCCTACCTGGTGCATCAACTCGGAGGGAAGAAAAGCATATCCAGTGGATTGTGAGGGCTGTAGGAAGAAGGGGGAGCTGGATGTCATTGTCCAGCTGGGGATGAATGACCAAGTTCTGGAAGGGACAGGGGTAATGCAGGAGCAGTTTAGGGATCTGGGGAAGGGTCTTAGGTAGGTAGCACACACTGTAGCCTTTACAGAAGTGCTGCCTGTCTACAACGGGGGAAGGAGATGAAGCTCTGACACTAAGGCCTTCAGCTCATGGTTGAAGGAATAATGCAGAGAGGAGGGGTATAGCTACACTGGGGACTGGGGCTCCACCTGGAAGGATCAGAGCTTGTACTGGGAGGACGGCCTGCATCCATCCAGGAAGGGAATAGCAGTCCTTAGTGGGTAGTGTAAGTGCTACTTTGATGGACATTTAAACTAGCTACGTAGGGTGGTGGAAGGCAAAGGAGAGGCAGAAACTGCCCCTCTCAGGCTGTGATGGAGGGTAGAGAATTTCTGAGGGAAGGACCCCCACCATAATGAAGGACAACCAAGGGTGCAAGGGATCAGCACGGGAGGTAGGGGGAATAGAAGTAGGCAGTATGCAAAGGAGAAGGGGGAACAACTAGACAACATTATATGGGACAAGAGCAGGACTAACAAAATCTGGACTGTCATGTATGCCAATGCTAGAAGTCTGGGTAATAAGATACCAGACCTGGAGGCCACCATGTATGAGGCATGCCTGGATATTGTGATCATCACTGAAACATGGCGCACAAACAACAATGGTTATACCTGATTACACAATGTTTAGAAGGGAAAGGGTAGGAAGGAAAAGTGGTGGAGTGGTGCTTTATGTTAAGGAAAACATCAAAGCAATGGAGGTGCAGGGAAGTTGGGGGGTTGCAATATTGAGGGTCAACTTCGATTCTGGAAATGGAGCCACCATTCATATGGGAGTGGTATACAGGCCTCTGACATAGGGAGAGGACATAGACAAGGAGCTACAGCAGTAGAAGGAGCAACACTGGGAGAGGTCGAATTGGTCCCTTAGCTTGGGGCTCCCTCTCCCAGTACCGACACAGAGAGGAATTTGATGGCTCTTACCCCGAGCCGCAAGCGTTACTTGAGACAGAAAAAAACACGGCAGTAGCACAGCTCAGGAAAGCCTGAGACAGCCAACTTTAAATTTGGCTCCTTTCCATCTCCAGGCATCACCAATCAGCCACTCAGGATAAGGAGCAGAGGCAGCGAATCAGGAGAGAGCAAGAAGGCCCTAGGTTGCCCAATAAGGGCAGGAGCGGCTCTTTTAAAAGTGGCAAGTGAGGTAGTTTCGGCCACATACTCTGAGCAGCAGCAGTAGAAGGAGCAACGCTGGGAGAGGTCAACTTGGTCCCTTAGCTTGGGGCTCCCTCTCCCAGCACTGATGCAGAGAAGAATTCATTGGCTCTTACCCCGAACTGCAAGCGCTACCTGAGACCAATGAAAGCATAGCAGTAGCATGGCTCAGGAGAGCCTGAGACAGTCGTTTAATTTCTCCCACCTGCCCCCACGACCTATTAAATGCTCAGAGAAGAAGCCGCAGATTGGCCAGCACAGGTTGGAGGTGGAGCAGAAGGGTAAAGTACAGTATTCAATTTCAGTATATGAATGTACTTTGTGGTGAAGAGAACTCAAGTAATGTATGGTAGGAACTATTAATGTGGAATGGAATCTAGAATACTGCATTTGTAGACACTGTTGTTGATGGGACATTCAGAGGACATTGGAATCCAGAATACTGCATTTATAGACACTGTTGTTGGTGGGGCATTTGTAGACACTGTTGTTGGTGGGGCATTCAGAGGAAACTGCAGTGGAATTGGGGTATTTAGAGGACAAGTGCATTTTGTAAAGTACTGTGAATGTGGGGCAGGTGAAGAGTAATTGCAGTTAAGCTTTTTTAGACACTGTGTTGGTTAGGCAATCAGAGGAAATTGCAGTGGAATTGGGGTATCTAGAGGACAATTGCATGCTTTTAAGCTTTTTTAAGGGTAAGGTATTTTGAAACAAATTGCATTTAAGCTGTTTCTTTTCTTTATTACAGGGGGTGAGGTATCAGAGAACCAGTGGAACATAGGAAGAACTGGAAAAGGAGGAAGGCAGGAGAGATGGGGTGGGATGGGCATCCTTCATGGGAAAGGGTGGGGGGACACTGGTGGGAAAATAGTGAGATGGGAAGGGTGGTAGGCTGCAACAACTGGTGAGCGCCAGTCTTTCTCAGAATTTTGTGGAGAGTGGGGGGGTGTTTGGTGTACAAGCAAATAATGCAGCTCAGGAGCAAGATCAGGTGTCTACAAGAGGAACTAAGGAAGGGTCAGTGGGCTGCAGTGGTGGACAAATAAGCAGCTGGAGAAGGTAGGAGGGTAACTGAGGAGGGAGGACAAATTGAACTGATAGGGGGAGGAGCGGGAAAAGGGTGGTGGATGAAGTTCTGAGACAGGGGGACCCAGGTCAAAGGGCAAATGAACACAAAAAAGGGGAGGATGGGGAGAAGAAGAGGAAGGGGGCAATGACAGAAATAGAGTCAGTAGCTGGGGATGGCTAGCAATAGCAAGGAGGAAGTAAATGGTAGTGAAGGGTTATTAAAAATCGGATTGGCATTACTGACAGGAATGGGGGAGGTGATAGGGGTGTGTTTGGTGGAGGAACTGAAGATAGACTGGAAGAGGAAAGAATGGATGAGAGGGACATGGGGTGGGGAGAGATGAGAGGGGTAGATCAGGGAAGGGGCAGGGGAGGAGGGTATGAGAGGGAGGGAGGGTGCATCAAGGAGTGGAGGCAGGTGGAGTACTGTGGGGTGGAGAGGGAGGCAGAGGTGGTGAGTAAAGGGGGATGGAGAGAAGAGAGGGGTTAGGGACTGGGGATGTTGCAGCAGGGGGGTAAGGGGGAACAACTGTGCTGGAGGAAGAGGAGTTGCTGGGAGGAAGGGGCTGGGATTTAGGGAGGCCAGGGAGTGAGGCACATGGAAAAGAGGGTGGGTTCTTAGTGCTGGGAGACTCAATACTGAAAGGGGTCAGATGGGGAAACAAAAGAGAGAGGCATAGTCACATTTGGGTGGAGGCCATGCCAGGTATGGCAGCGGATAGGGTGGGTCAATCTGCTCTGAAGTATGCTAGGAGAAACCTCATATAGTTCTGCATTTGGGAACAAATGACCTGGTGGGTAATATAGTAGATGTAGTTCAGAGGAGGTTTGAGGAGCTGGGATTGATATGTGAGGGGGCAGGAAGATCAGTAGCTTTCTTGGAGGTACTCCCAGTGCCAAGGGCAAGCAGTTCGATGAAACTGAGAATAGAGCAATTTAACAAATGGCTAATAACCTGGTGTCGGTCCAAAGTGGGTTTACATCCCCACCATGACAATTCCACAGCACCAGACACTACAGCGACAACAGCGCCAGATCGCTGTAGTATCAGCGCAGGACCCCACCACTGCATTTGGGGGCATTGTGCCCCCTTTCTGAAGCCACTCTGACTCAGAGTTGGTTATTTTAGTAGTGGGGGGTGCGGGGGCAGAGTCCCCTTCATGGGGTATTCGGAGGCAAGGCCCCCCTGAAGAAAGCACTCATTTCTGTCACTCCTTATGTCGATCATGAAATGCGGCCAACATAAGGGTGTCTCTCTGATGGCAGTCGACAAAAATGTTGTTGACCAATCATCATGAATCCTCCACAGGGTATGGGCTGGTGGGGGAGTGGGGAGGGACCTGGGAGGACAGTGATCTCTACACGAAGGATAGGCTTCACTTACGTGAGGAGGGCAGGAAGATATTGAAACAGAGGTTGGGAGATTACATAACAAGCAAAGAGAATTTAAACTAGGAGCGGGGGGTAGCAAGTGGGCAGGAGGCATGCAGAAGTCACAAGAAGGGAAGCCAACGAGCTAACCCCCATACCAGAAGCAAGGGACTAAGGTAGAGTACTAGAGGGCAGGCTAGAAAGGAAGGGAAGAAATGGAGAGGGGGGATGGAAAAGGGGTGGAAGGTGGTCACCTTGAATGCTAGGAGACAGGGTAACAACACAGCAGAGTTACAGGCTTTCATGGCAGAAGGGGAGGTGGACATGGTGACCAGCAGGGTACTGCAGGGGCCAGTACTGGGGCCAGTCCTCTTTAATATCTTCATTAACAACATAGCAGAGGAACTGGAAGGGAAGGTCTGTCTCTTTATGGATGACACCAAGATCTGCAACAGGGTGGACACGCCGGAGGGGGTGCAAAGGATGGAAAGAGACTTGAAACAATTTGAGGAGTGGTCTATAGTTTGGCAACTAAGGTTCAATGCAAAAAAGTGCAAAATAATGCACTTGGGTCACAGAAACCTAGTGGTGCAGTACAGAATGAGGGGAGAAATACTAGCTACGACCAAGCAAGAAATTGACTTGGGGTAATCATATTGGATGACCTGAATATGGCCAGACAATGTGACAAAGAGATCAGAAGAGTTAGTGGGATGCTGAGGTGTATAGGTATGGGTATTACGAGCAGGAAGAGGGAAGTGGTGTTGCCACTATATATGTCTTTGGTGAGACCCCACCTGGAGTACTGTGGCCAGTTTTGGAGGCCATATGTCAGGAAGGACATAGACAGGATGGAGGCCACCTAAAGGAGGGCAACCAAGATGGTACAGGGTCTACATGAAATGTCCTATGAGCAGAGGCTAAAGAAACTAAATATGTGCACCCTGGAGGAGAGGAGGAAGAGGGGGGATATGATTGAGACCTTTAAATATCTCATGGGGGTGAATAAGGTACAAGTGGGAGGTATTTTTCAGAGGAAATAGTGCTCCAGAAAAAAGGGTCATGATATGAAGCTTGAGGGGGGTAGGTTCAAGAGGGAGATGTGAGGAAATACTTTTTTGTAGAAAGGGTGGTGGATGCCTGGAATAGTCTTCCAGTGGAGGTAGTGGGTGTGAAAACAGTGGTGAGATTCAAAAAAGCCTGAGATAAACACAAGGGAATCATGAGGGATATGTAAGGGGTGGAAGAGAAAATGCTGTGGACCTGGAGAGGTCTACAGCATAAGCAATGCAATAAAAAAGGGCAGACTGGATAGGCCAAGTGGCCCTTATCTGCTGACATTTCTATGTTTCTATGTTATTTAACAAATTCTATTTATCACTGGGGATGGGGTGGACAAACTGAGATCAAGCTGTTGGGGTCACTCAACAGCAAGATTGACTTGGAGAAAATTCAGCAGCTGACTACATTCTTCAGCAACCAATTCAGAAACATCTGAGAAAACAGCTGAAGGTAACACCAGCAACAAGGATGCAACTTTTTTAGCAGGGGGAATGGACATGGCATTGGAGACACAGTCTGGTGTAGAACAGAATGTCCTATCAAACCAAAGCAGAGAAGTAGAAAGAAAGAAAGAAAGAAAGAAAAGAAAAAATACAACAATGAGGAGCAAAAACAAAAGAGGCAGAGAAGCCAGCTCCACGCAGGTCGATGAGAAAACTCAGTTTGCAGCGCGAGGTTGGAAATTTGGCATGCATTATGTCTGGTAAGGACTCTAAGAGTGTTCCAAGTTTCATAACATTTGGATGAAGGTTAGAGAAGTTATAGGGGCTCAGAATCTGGATATTTAATATCCATGTGAAAATTTCTGAAAATATTTCTATGCTTATAACTTAGCCACCTTTGGAGGTAGATGACTGAAAACCTAGATGCATACTTTCTTAAAAGAGTCATATAAACTGCTAAATAGAGAAATAATGGTTATGTAAATTGTCAGTTTTAGCCATGACCTGCCTCTCAACGCGACTTCCCAGGCTCACTTCCAAACCCAGGTCGTCAGCATGGTGCTCTGATGTTGAGCCATGAGGATTGCCTTACAGCCCAATATTTTGGGTCAATGAACTTAACAACATTGGTCATATTCTGTTCTTTAGCTTTAAACTTATAGGTGCTTAAAATTCAGCAGTTTATCTAATTGTGAGATGTAATTTTAACATTTCTGAAGGTTTGGAGGCTTATAACTCAGTCACTTTTAAAAGCTAGAGATCTGAAACTTGGCACCCATAAGTATGGATGTTGCTACAGCCATAATACCAAATTTGGTGCAATTTGGACAAACAGGTTTAGTTTATGAAGTTGTTAACTGTAATTTTAAAATTTCCAAACATTTGGAGGCTTAAAACTCAGTCATCTGTAAGGACAAAGATCTGAAACTTGGGACACTTCTGTATGGGCATTGGCAAAGTCACCATTTAAAATTGGTGCAATTTGGACAAATATTTCTTTAATTAGATGGAAATAACCAAAATCGCAATTTTGGCAACATTTTGATGCAAATTTCATGAAATTTCATGGAAGCAGAATTAGCATTTTGCCAGAATTCTGCTGGCAGAAGATAAATTTCAACCAGCCCCAGATGTCATGGTGGATCTTTCTAAGGTATATCGCAAGATCATATAGCCTAGAGGTTAGAGTAGCAAGCCATGAATGAGCTAGACCAGGGCTTGATTCTCACAACTTCCACCTGCATACTGTGTGACTCTTAACAAATCACATAACCACCACAATGCTCCAGGGTTGCCCCTGAAAAAAGATATTTGTGCCTAATGGGCCTTAGCCAGTTACCAAAGAATAAAAAAAAATAATACATTTTAGTAGTGCTACTTTGGAAGTCTAGACACCAACAAGATTTGGTTGAACCAATTGACTTATTTAACTGGGAAGCAGTATAGCACAGTGGTTTAAGGCTCGGAGCTGCAAATCTGGTGACATCCAGCAGACCAGACCTAGATTTGAATCCCACAGCTTCCACTTGCATACTGTGTGACCCTGAGCAAGTCACTTAACTGCCCTGTGCTCCCAGGTCGCACCCGTGAAAAAGCTTTCAGCTTAGTGTGCTACTCTTGGTTAAAACAACTGAAAAAAAAAAAATCTGAGACAATCAATATGTATTCACATCACACACCAGGTGAACTAGGAACTACAGAATTTTTTCTGTTGGATGAGTCTGATGTCCTTACCAATACTGATGAAAATCTTGATTGGGCAGATTCTTTTGTATGACATGAGCACAAAATGATTTCTAATCAAAACTCCAGCATGACACACAACGGACCTGATGTTGAAAGCAAATCACATGTTTTGCCCCCCACCCCAGTCATCAGTCTTTATATTTAAAAGACTAATTTAGAAATATATTGGAAAAAAACAGAATTCAGGAGCACAGAGCTGTATTCGCTATGTGTGCACAGTCTTTTTATTTTTCTATAGCCATTGTTCTTTTAAATTCAAAAAATCCAACCTTTCAAGATCTTTGTATGCTCTCTTCAGGGAAAATAGGCTGTAAATAATTTAAAATAACATCAGTATAAAGCTCTGTTCTGTAACTATTTAACAATAAATTATGAATAATTCACAACCATTGTTTGTAATTGATTTTATATGTTAGTTTGAAACGTAGGAGTGGAAATGCTCCTAGTTACCTTATAATTCATCACAAGATGTACAGATCTGCTAATTCCTTGGTAAGCTGAAATTAGGATAAAATGATATTCACATTATGTATTGCTTCTCTAAATTAAGTCAGTTTCAAAGCAGTTTCATATCTACATTTTCCACTTCAAATTTACCTTGCAACATGGTGCTTTTACATAGCTTTTTGACTCTTTCAACTGAAGTTGAAACAGACTGTAATTGCAACAGAATGATAATGGCATTATATGTAGTTTGTTCTCTTTATGTTTGTTATTCAATTGTTCGTTGTAACATTTTCTCAAATTAGAGTTACCTTGCTTCATAATGTTTGTATCACATTTTGTTCTAATTTCAGCTTACCATAAAGAATTATCAAACTCTCAGAAATAATTGTCAAGTAAATTTTTACACAGTATTACACAAAAAGAGAACTGATTAGGAAAACAGATGTCTAGTGAATTGCTTTTAAAATATTTTGCAGACCAAAGTGAGCAACACAGCAAATTAAAAAAAGACCTCTTGAAAGGGGGAAGAGATTTCTGAATCACAAGTAGGTCCTATGATTACTTAAACATGTTGTGACTGTGAACTTCATGTTAAGATACTGAATTTTATTTAAAGGATATACAGTATGTTAAAAGATGTCTGAATTTCAACAGGATGGCAATACATGTACATATTTACTTTATTATTTTTTTTAAATTAGATAGCATATAAATATGTATTTTATTTTTAGAAAACGAGTAATGATTTAACAGCACAGAGTGATTTAAGGAATTAGGAGATCTGTACACCGTGTGATAAATTATAAGGTAACTAAGAGCATTTCCACTCCTAAGTTTCAACCCAGCATATAAAATCAATTACAAAGGAGAGATGTGAATTTTTGACAATTTACTGTTAAATAATTACAGAACAAAGCTTTATACTTATGTATATTATTTTTAATTATACAATGGCAAGAAAGAATCCCGGATTCTGATTGGTCAGTGTGTGCCTGTGACAGTGATGATATCTCAGTATAACATCACTGTCATTGATTAGCATTAGTTTTGCTTGCTGTCCTCATTGATCAGCATTAGCTTGTTTTTCTCTTCTCTTAAGAAACAAGATATACTGCGTCACTAAAAATCTACTAAAAACATGTTTTAAATGTTTTTTTTATTTTGTGTAACAATGAGCCATTGTATAATTGCAATAAGGCACTCAAGGGTGTATGTTATTGTGTAATAACATCACTCCTGGGGTGGTGGAAGCACTAAACTTTGCCTCGTGCTTCAACCCACACTGAGAGTGACATTATTACACAATAACACACACCCTGTCATACCTTATTGCTTAATTATTTCCAGCCTGTTTTCCCTGAAGAAGAGATCATACAAAGATCTCGAAATGGATTTTTTGAAGAAATTTAAAACAATGGCTTTAGAAAAATAAAAAGACTGTGCACACATAGTGAAAACAGCTTTGTGCTCCTGAATTCTGTTTTTTTCCTGATATCTGAATCTGGTTCATTAAGGTACCAACTTCATTAACCATAGAAAAAGGATTTAAGGAAATCCTGTCTCTTGAGATTTGTTCACTCTCAGAATGATATTGATCAATTATTCTCTTCTAACTCAACTGGTATTCACAATGCCGCCACACTTGAAATGTCAGCCATTAATGAACTGAAAAAGATGTTTAACACCAAAATTAAAGGGATCTAGTCAAACACCACAAAAATATGAGCACAGTGCAATACAGTGCAGACAAAATAGCATCGGGAAATACAGCTGCAGGAAATAACAGCAAACAACAACTAAGAGCTCATCCTGACATACTACCTATGTGACAATGTAAACGGGGGGGCTACATCCCCCCATACCTCCCCGGAATATATATATAATTAACTCTGGGGGGGGGCAAACTCAGGGGAGGGAGGGGAACACTGGGATGGGGCAGATATCCTATTTGGCACAAACTTGGTGGGGGACAAGCAAGGGACGGGCGCAACATGGAAACTGTCCCTAGCCAAAAAAACACAGAGAAAAACATGAAGATATACCAAAATGAAAAAAATATACAGAAGCACACTGCAATGTTAGCACTAGAACCCCTGTCCCTCTGAGAGTGCACTGCCTCTCAATACTTCTGACTTGAACTGCTGAGCTATGAGGGCAGTGCAGCTCATCAACCTACTGCCATAGACTGAGCGAGGTTCTTGAGATCAATCGCAGCTACTGGTACAGTGCTGTAATGTTCAGTGCTATTGTTTCCCAGTAGTTGTAGTTGCTCACACTCTTTTAACTGCGTGGTTTTTACCGTGTTCATATTGCTTTATGCTTTTCACTGGCTACCAAATTATAGTGACAGTCAAGGGTGGAGGCATTGTTGTTATGGCCAAACAAGTTTATGCAGCAGAGGTGTATTGTCGGAAACATACATAGAAATATACAAACATAGCATTTGTTGGCAGATAAGGACCATTTGGCCCATCCAGCCTGCCCATTTCCCTACCTACTGTATCACTGCAGACCCTAGCTGATCTCTGCCTCTTTGTCTCTCCCCATTCCTATCCATTATGATTTCTTTATGTCTATACCAGGCATTCTTGAACCCTGCCACTGTTTTCACCCCCACCACCTTGGCTGGTAGACTAT
Organism: Neoceratodus forsteri; assembly: GCA_016271365.2. Lineage (NCBI taxonomy): Eukaryota > Metazoa > Chordata > Ceratodontiformes > Ceratodontidae > Neoceratodus > Neoceratodus forsteri. The sequence continues at coordinate 133,270,632 of JADMNL010000024.1, forward strand.
TCCAGGAATCCACCACTCTTTCTGTGAAGAAGTACTTCCTCACATCTCACCTAAATATATCCCTCCAACTTAATAGCCTATCCTCTTGTTCTTATGCACCTTTTTCCAAAAAATACTTTCTTCCTGTACCTTGTTTACCCCCATGAGGCATTTAAAGGTCTCTGTCATATATTAAATCCTCCCCCTCTCTCTCTCCTCTCTTTCAGTATGTACATATTGAGTTCCTTCAATTTCTCTTCATAGATCTTTTGATGCAGACCCTGCACCATTTTGGTTGCCCTTCTCTGGACCATCTCCACTCTGTCTATGTCCTTCCAGAGATGTGGCCTTCAGAACTGCACACAGTATTCAGGGTGTGACCTTCACTGCCTCCATCCTTCTGCTGGTGATACCTCTCCCTATGCACCCCAGCATCCAGCTAGCCCTCCCAGCTGCCTTGTCACACTATCTGGCCACCTTTGATTCATCAGAGATTATTACCCCAAGGTGTCTCTCCTGCTTGGTGGTGGTTAATAACACTCCTCCCACTCTGCTAGGGTTGCCATCTGTCAGGTTTTTTACCTGGTGATCAGGTTTTCAGGGTCTCTATCAAGTAATCCAGTTTTGCTCTGTGCTGATCAGGTTTTTTAGCCATTTTGAGTGCTCACATACTTTTGAAACAGATTTTGTCATATCATCCATTGTTTCAGCTGCATGTCCAGGTTACAAATGAGTTCTGTTGTTAATATAGCCCTTTGTTTGTGAAAGCAGTCAGCCCAGGAGGGGTAAAGTATGGCCATTAACACCATTAGCACTTACTTAACCTAATGTTTTCCACTGCGTCTTAAAATAGCATAGCAGTAAAGCTTCCCCCACCTTTTGTAACAGTAATAGAGCTTGTTGTCATCCACTTTAATTTTTTGGTAAACATTTTCATCTCTAACATAATTTAGGCATTTTTAAATGTGTTAAATTATTTTTTTCCCTCAAGAAAAAAAGTATGGCCACTTCTTTGGCTTTGAAATAGTACTATGAACATGAAAAGGAGATGGGGCCAGAAAAATATATGAAGTACACATTATAGGAAACAATTTCTTGTCATGTATTATTATATACCATGTATACTGTTGTATGCTATTTACAGCATTTCCCTTGTCTCCCTCAGATCATATCTGTAAATGGGATTTCTTTTATCTCTGTATGTTGATCTGGTAAACCAATGTCAATAAATAAATACATAAGTAAATAAATAACTAGGAAGAACCTAGGAAAGTAACTTTAACTGGTACAGTACAGTACCTTAATATTTTTGTTGAATTGCTGCTTTAAGCATTGTCTTTTATTGGTATAACACATGCCTTTCTAGGAGGAGCAATGCATGATGAGTCATGTAAAGGGGTGGGATTAGAGGCAGAGCTTTGGATCTAGTTTTTTGCCTCATCCACAGGTGGTAACCCTATACTTTGCCCCTGGACTGCTGTGCTCCAAGTGCATTATTTTGTACTTTTTCACATTGAAACCCAGCTGCCATACCCTTGACCACTCTGAGTTTTCTCAGATCTCTCCTCATTCTTTCCACCCTCCCTGGAAAGTCCACCTTATTGCAGATCTTGGTGTCATCTGCAAAGAGGCAAACCTTCCCCTCCAACTCTTCTGCAATGTCACTTATGAAGATATTAATGAGGTACCAGCACTGATCCCTGAGGCACCTCACTGGTCACTCTCCCCTCCTCAGAGTGAACTCTCTTTTACCACCACTGTCTGTCACCTATCCCCAACCAATTACTTATGCAGTTTACAACCTTAGGACCCACTCCTAAGCTCCCCAGCTTGCTAACCAGTTTCCTACATGGAACAGTGTCGAAAGACTTATTGAAATCTATGTAGGCCACATAAACTGCCCCACCCTGATCTAATTCCCTGCCCACCCAGTCAAAGAACTCTGTCAAATTTGTTTGACATGACCTCCCACCTGTGAATCCATATTGCCCAGGTCTTGTAACCCATTAGCTAATTTCTTCAAACACTTATAACTTAAACATACTTTAGGCAGCAGATAGCTTTCGTGGTTCAAATAACAAACTTGTCTGGACAGCAGACCCTGAATTTTTGTGTATTAGCTGAAGATTTGAGGGTCACAATTCAAGGGTGTAGACAGGCATACTCACTGTACACATTTGTGTACAGTTTTGTTGAGTGCCTGTCACAAACCATATGCCTTTCTGTTAAGATTTTCATTCTAATCTGTAATATTTGGGTTGGTGTCAGCCACTGAGGAGTGTCTCTGTTTAAACTTCTGTTGTTTAGGACACAGATACATGTATAACCTCTTTAGAGATTAGAGGAATCATCTGACAACAATCTGACTTGTTGGAAGGGGGTGCCATTTGGAAAGGATGTGTACATTTTTTAATTGGGGGGTGTAACTGCTGGAAATTGTGTACAAAACGGAAATTTCTGGCTACACCCCTGGGTCAAATCACTGCAATTGCTTTAGGTAGATTTTGTTTTTTTGTTTAGCTCTGGGTCTCCTAGTTATAGTTTTTTCTCTAGCCTGCCTATCTCCTCACTCAGTACAAGATCCTGTCTGCTTGTTTGTGATACAATGACAGTACAAGAATTACAAGGAATTACCCCCGACACCCATCACATATCTGAGGTAATGATAATGATGATGGTAATTTAATATCCTTACATCTCAGTGAAGAGCCAATGCATTCCACATCTGAAGTATCATACAACTAAACAATACAATGCTGGTTGCATTTTAATTTTAGGAACAAAGTTCCAAAAGGCCTGAATTCCTTAGTGACAAATGGTAATTATTTAAGGCAATCCAATCTAATAAATAATCAGGGACAGAGCACTGAACACATTTTACCAAAAACAAAATTTTGTGCAATCTATGATGGCCAGATAAAGAAATCCAACCCAGCAGGCTATATAGCACACCAAAGGGTGTCAGAAAGGCAATTTAATATTAATTGTGCAATCCAATTATAAAGCACATCCAGCTCCGACAATTGTCCTTTTACACAATCACTGTAGATTATATATGTCTGTGCAATCAATTATAGGTAAGATTTTGGACTGGGCTACTTTTGAACAAGTGTCTGGATCAAAGAAACCTCTATGATGATAAAAAGACCCATATAAGTTCCTACATTTTTTTATCAGCTTACTTACATTCAAGTTCTTAGAGCCAGAGAGGACCAACCAAAACCCAAGATGTTTCTTGGCCCCAACCTGCTCTATACTACTGCCATCAGAGGTGTAAATAGCTAGGGGGTTATTCAAATAATCATTTAGTTTAGATGCGGTACCAAATTGCATCACATTCATTTTAGCTGTATTTAGCTTCAAGTGGGAAGATTTAAAAAATTATTAGAGACCCGTAAAAGCTATCTGCAACCAACCCTGCACTGTCTTCACAGAGGCATCGGAGGTGTAGACCACTGTGTCATCAGTGTAGAGACAGTACTCTACACCTCCAATACTCTTACCAGTGCCTCTCAGATATATGGTAAAAAGAAGAGGGTCCAAAACACACCCCTGGGGCACCCCCCTTTTAGTGGTTAACTCCCCAGAGTGCTTATCATTTACCTCTGTTCTTTGTTTTCTATTATGGTGGTAACTAGCAAACCAAGTTATGGCCACCTCATCTAGACCAGCCTCCCAAAGTTCCCTTAACAAAATTATAAGATCAGCCATGTCAAAGGCCTTGGAGAGGTCAACAAAGATGGCCATGGTTACTTTTATAGATTAAATGACAGTGTTGAGATCATCCAAGACATTAGACACAGAGGAAATGATACTGTGTTTTTGCTAAAACCACAGTTAGCCTCCATTCCCTTGGAATGGAAACATGCTACTGTCATCCCACTTCCAAAGGGAGGAGACACCTCAGTCCATGATAACTATCGCCCTATCTCCCTCCTCCTCCCCATTCCGGCAAAGATCCAGGAGAAACTAGTCCTCTCCCAACTCTCCTTTCTCAACTCTTCCCCCTTTTTCTCACCCTTCCAGTCTGGCTTCACAAAATCCCACTCTACAGCCACCTCACTCCTATGGCTCACCGATTCTATTCTTAATGGCATGAATAAGGGACATTTCTCCTCCACAATTTTTGTCAGTCTGGCAAAGGCCTTCAACATGGTATTTCATGCTCTCCTGCTAGATAAGCTCTCCACTGCAGGACTATCTGCCAAGGCCACCAGTTGGTTCCACTCCTACTTGGGAGGCCAATCCCAATCCACCACAATTAGCAGTTCCACCTGCCCCTCCCTCCTTCCCTCCCAGTTACCACCGGAGTCCCCAAGGTTTGGTCCTCAGTCGGCTCCTATTTTCCATTTTCCTAAATGACCTGCCCACACACCTCCATATACATGTATGCTGACAACATGGTCTTGTATGCTTCAGGCCCCTCAACTGCTGAAGTAGCAACCAGGTTGCAGCAGGACTTCAATGAAGTCCAGCTCTAGTTTTGTGCAAACCAGCTATTCCTAAATGCCAAGACTACTGTCTCCATGTCCTTTGGCATGAGGCAGAGACTCTCTCAGATCAAAACCTTCCCCTCTTCCATACCCTGGATGGGACTACTCTGGAGGCTTGCACTTCCTTTAGATATCTCAGGATCTGACTGAATCAGCATCTCAACTTTTCTGTACATGTGGATGCCATCCACAAAACACTTCACCCCAAACTGGGTGCTCTACCGCAATTCTGGCAGCATACCCCCTGCCATTTCGCAGGGCACTTGTGCAGAAAATGATTCTCCCCATCTTCGACTATGGGGACGTAGTCTACAGTGCCACTCCCAAGTCCATCCTAGCCAGATTGGACCCCATCTTCCACTCTTTCTGTAGATTCACCCTTGACAGCCCACCCTCCACACACCACTGTGACCTCTATCAGTCCCTAAACCTGCCCTCACTCCATGACTGACATCAGGCACTGCGCCATGCTCATAGCAAGGTATTGGTCACAGTCCCTCACCCCGTACCTCGATGCTGTGCTAGCTCCACATTCCACCCCTGCTTATTCCTTGAGAAACGCAGACACCCACCTCCTGTCAGTACTGTGTATGTCCTCGTCGACTGGCCAAGCAGCCTTCAGACACCGCATGCCCAAGTTATGGAACTCCTTCCCTCCCTGCAAGCGCTTGACTAATGCCCTCACCCGGTCACCTCAGATACCTAATAAATGAGCACTTCACCTCACCTGTGTGTGTGTGCATAGTTGTGCCCGATACAGTACTCTACCCCAGCCTCTCACCAGCTTACTGCTTAGTAGACCCTGATCTGATTGCAGACCTTGTTATTCTACATGTAATGATTCTCAATGGCTGTATGATTTAATGTAAATGAATTAGTGTATTACCAAGCTATGTTTGTCTAATAATGATGCATTTTTGTGCTACAACTGTACTTGCTTATATTGTACAGTTTCCTTATGTCCCCCTCCCCCAGGATGCACCTGGAACTGAACAGTACTCTGCTCAGTGTGTCCTCCTGGTGAAACTTTTAAATAAATAAATAATATCTATCATACAGACCACTGGCCTCCAAAAAATCTTAAAGTTGCTTGAGACAATTCACTTCAGCAGCTTGGAGATCACCCGAAGAAGCGAAATTGGGTGATAATTGGTCATCTGGCCAGGGTGGCCCCCTTAAGGGAATAGTGCAGTCAGAAATTAAAAAAATATATACTGTGAAGAAGGTTTTGATTTGTTTGTGTAGACCTAGTGTGTTCTTCTCTTTGTTTGCTATTAGGAGTTTCTTCTAAATTTGCCTGCTAATTTTATGGTCCCTAGGGATCTCCATGTTAGAATTGTTACTGCTCTTCTTTTTCCTACAATGCCTCCCGTCCAATGTAACAGTGTGTTTCTGAGACCACAGATTCATCAATTACTGGTTTTGAGTCAGTTGTACAGCAGTAGAGCTGTTATTTTAAGTAACTATCCTTATCCAGTGAACACGTCTTTTGGATGAGACGTTAAACCGAGGTCCCATCTGCCTATTCTGGTGGTAGTTCAGGTGGATGTTAAAGATCCCATGGCACTTCTCAAAAAGAGCAGGGGAATTTCCCTGGTGCAATGGTCAAATTCCTCCATTCATGAAAAATACCACCAACAGCTTAATCTGGTTCAAGGTCAGTTGTCATTCATCTGTATCCCTTCCCCCGGGTCGTGCCTGAAAATAGGTAGGATTTGTCTAGTGCACTTACCCGGTCAACAAAAATGAAATAAATAAAAATAAATAAAAACACTAATAAAGGCTACATTTACAGTTTAACAAACACCTGAGGGTGTTAATTGAGTGGGCTATACTCTAAGGAGGCAGCTAAAGTCTTCACTAATTATAGCATTAATAATCTGGGGTGATTTGTGTGCTGTTTATGACTGTGTGTAGTCTGAATAAATGTAAAGCTTTAATAACATTTCTTCTGCTGGCTAAAACGAGACACATACCCAGAAAACAAAAAGATTGAAATAGAGAGACTTATTTAGTTGAGGCCAGAACATCAACCCCCTAACAGCAGATTGCTGATGCTGCAGCTGTCACTCACTGAATCAGTAGTCCTGGATGCATCACTGTCACATGGAATAGGATACATTGTAGGAAAAAAGAGCAACTAAAAATGTTAACATGGAGATTCCCAGGGGCCATAAAACTAGTAGGCAAATTTAGAAAAAAAAATCCTTCTAATAGCAAACAAGGGGAAGGATGCACTAGGACTACACACACACAAATCAAAACACTGCACAACATGTGTTTTTTTGCAAATTTTAACTATAGTACTCCTTTAAACACTGGGACAACCCTGGCCTGTTTCCTCCCTTATGGAAAATCACCAAAACTTATGGACTAATTAACTCTGTCCCTATAAAGCCTGGACTGTCCATAGCAAAGCTTCTGTAGCAGTCAGCTTTGTGGAACCTGCTAGTGCAGAGTTTCCACGCAGTCTGTATCTTTCACCACCAGGGTCATACTTAAATTGATTTTGCTAGAAAATCCCTTACATATTGCACATGTACTAACTCCTTGTAGTGGTGACTTTTATCTTTGTCCATATTTTCTGTAATGGTCAACCCTCTGATTAGCCCAATCTCGAGTTACTTCCTAAAAAGTTCTACCTCCACAAAGACCCCTGCTGATTACACTACACCTAGAAGTAAGCTCTTTGACTGACCTAAGCTGTCAGTCTGATCAAGAGCCTGTAACTGCCAGAGATCAAACCTGTCAGTCACTCAAAGGTCCTGGATCTACAGAACCTGACAGGAAACAACACAGTCTGACCAAACCTGCCAATCACTCAAAGGTCCTGGATCTACAGATCTTGGTTGGACACAGCACAGTCTGACCAAATCTGTCAGTCACTGGATGGTCCTAGATCTACCAACCTCGGCTGGAAATAGCGCAGTCTGATCCAACTTGTCAGTCACTCAAAGGTCCTGGATCTACAGATCTTAGTTGGAAACAGCACAGTCTAACCAAACCTGTCAATTACTTGAAGGTCCTGGATCTACAGACCCTGGCCTGAAACAGCACATTCTGATCAAGCCTGCCAATCACTCGAAGATCCTGGATCCGGAGACCCCAGATGGAAACAGCACAATCTAACCAAACCTGTCAATCACTTGAATGTCCTGGATCTACAGACTCTGGCTCAAAACATAGTCTAACAAAACCTATAAATCATTCAAAGGTCCTGGATCTAGAGACCCTGGATGAAAACAGCACAGTCTTACTAAACCTGTCAATCACTTGAAGGTAATGGGTCTATAGACTCTGGCCCGAAACATAGTGTGACAAAACCTATAAATCATATGAAGGTCCTAGATCTACAGACCTCGGCTGGAAATAGCACAGTCTGCTCAACCTGTCAATCAGCTGAATGTCCTGTACCTAAAGACCTCAGCTGGAAACAGCGGTCTAACCAAGTATCAATCACTTGAAGGTCCCGGATCTAAAGACCACAGCTTGGAAACAGCAAAGTCTAAACAAACCTGTCAATCACTCAAAGATCCTGGATCCACAGACCCTCACTGACCATGGAACAGCAGGCCAATTCCTTCAGTGTGATAAAGGTCTGGGGGGGATTTTCAAATGGATACACCAGCCCCAGTTTTCAACCGTGAATTTGTGTCAAGACAGTGTAACTTTTCCTTCAGTCTGGACAAATTTGCATCAGGAAATAAAGGTAAATGTCATTTGCAAATTTACCCACACATTGTGAGACAGACATACTTTTTGAAGTTTGGGTGCAATTTTGGGGGAATCTGGATGCAGACACTGGCAGATCTGCAGATGCATCTACACCCGACATGCTTAAAACTCCCCCCCCCCATTGTCACCACAGAGAATACTGCAACTGATTGACTGACTGTGCTGCTGAAACTAGCCATGACACTCTTGTCAGTACTGGGAATCAAACAATTTCCTGGCCAGCTTTGCTTCTGAATCTCTTGTTACCTAGAAACAGGCACCTACTCCATAGCACTCTACAGAGAATGTGTGTCGAGTCAGTGTTTTTTGGGATCCTTTCACAAATGGAGAACAGGTCTTCAACCCTATGGTATGGGCCAGCATGGAGATCACTTCCACTGCTTTAGAGGCCCACTGAAATATCATGTAGCCACAATAAAATGAAGATCCATAAAACACCCTAGTCACACCTGAAATGTTACTTTAGTACACAGAGAGTTAAATCCGATATCACAACAGCAAAGCTGAGCTGATTTTAGAAACACAGACCCTTTTAGCTGTTGGACTGATTGATCTTTATGCAATCAGCTGAACAAGGGTTGGCCAACTTTTTCTGTCATTAATTAGAACTGAAAAAGATTCTAAAAGGTTCTTGTTTTCAAACCTATTTTTGAACAGGGCAATCTGCATGCATTTGCATAATAATTATATGCCAGTTACAGCACATGTGAATCACTCATTTGCATTTTGAGCCTCTAGAACTGATAGACAAGGTGTGGTTCCTATAGGTTGTTCAATTAAGCAAGGAAAGGAATTTGGTTTTATATAGTGCCTTTTACATGAACTGTATCCTGAAGTGCTTTACATGCAATGAACAGCAGTATCAGACTTCTGCTTGCAGGGTTTCTCAAATGGTGAGGCCAGCATCCCTGGAGAGGCCCCAACCTCTTCCAGGGGAGGCTCAAGCAATCCAGAAAAGGTACTGTATTTAAATTTGGAGTTTTAAATATTTTGTGCAAAAGGAAACTAAAAGAGGATATTTTATGTATTTATTTACATATTGGTGACCAGGAATGGCACACTGAACCAAGATTCATATCAGGTGTACCAAGGGAAGGTTAGGGAAAGAATGCAATTCAGAAGGTTAACTGCAGAATAGTCAAACAATACAAAATGAACAATAGTGCAAATAGCAACAATGAACAAATACTGAGAGGTAACACCTGACCAATTAGACTGAAGGGCAGCCCAAATACATGTGGTTAGTCAGAGAGGGAGAAAACAGATCCTGAGAAGTTGCTTAAGAGTATGGTAAAAGGGGGAGAGGCAGAGGTGAGAATGAAGGTTATTCCAGATAGAGGGGAAAGAGAAAAAAACAGTCTGATCCCTGAAGGTATTGCAAAACTGGGTAACAATGGTTCAAGAGTCAAAATAGCAGAGCAAGTAGGATGGCCGGGGGTTGCAATAAGTTGAATAAAATGAGAGCCAGCTATTCAAAGGAGTTTTACTTTATTCCTCATAGACTATGCGTCGTATGGTACTGTATTTTCCTATGGGGTATTCCAAGATTATTTCAAAATTTGGGAGAGGGTCAAGATCCTTTCAATGGCTTGGGGGAGGCTCATTACGACAAAGTCTGAGAACTAATTATGGGGATGGAGGGAGGTTAAGGAAAGTTTGTTGTGCTTAAGCAAAAAAGGGGGAGAGGGGAGAGAGAAAAGGATAGACAGACAAGCAGACAATAAGGATAGAAAAATACTTTAAAAAGCCCTGATGCCATTTGAAAAACTTGAAAAAACTGTGAGATTTAGACACAATTCAGTTTATATTTCATATATCTTTCCTAATTCTTTCCCTTTTTTCTTTATTACTGAGGACAGTCATATGAAAGAAGAATACGGTCCCTTAGACTTTATCTGCTCTTTCTGCTTGCCTACACCTGTCATCATAATTCACTGTGTATGGCATCATAATGGTATCCACAGCAACAGACTGTGGTATCATAAACAAAACTGTGATGTTGTGCAGGCAAACAGCCAGAACAAATATTGCTGTGATCTTGTTTACACACAGATGTCCTTAGTAAGGGTGAAAATTACAGAAAAAATATTAAGTATAAGCTGAATTGTGTCTAAATATAACATTTTTTCAAAGCTGTCACAACAGCACCAGGGGCTCTTTAAGTTCATTGAGTCAGCCCTGAGGTCCCACCTCGCATTACTCATTCTTGTAAAATAAATGATAAAACCTAGAAATCTGATTTGCTGAAAGCATCACCTGACTATCCACTTTATTTGAGTACACTCGGACACTTCACAAATCAAATTAAGGCCTATTTTATCAGTGGAATAATGCTCTTTGAGGTATCCGGGTGTGCTGAAATATAGACCTCTCAGGTGGTTTAAGGCACTGGGTATACGCCTTATACCTCACAACAACCCAAGGCATCCATATCTCAGAGCCCACCCAGACCTCCGTGGGTGTTATTTCTTACTTAACATTGCTCTCCTCCCCATACCATCCCACCAATGTTTGTCATCCCTTTGTTGATAATCCCCTTGAACTTGTCCTACTGTGCCTTTAAACTATTTATAGTCTTTTTGTTAACGACATTGCTGGGCAAGCTGTTCCACTTGGCCACCACCCACTCAGTGAAAAAAAAGGTTTCCTTATGTTCTATCTAAACCTCTTCCTGCCAGTCTGAGACTGTGAACTTTGGTGGATGAACTGTTCCTTACTTTGTGCAGTTCAATGTATTCCACTGTATTATATCACCCAAAAGAATTTATTTAGTTTGAATGTAATTATCTCATCACCCTCCCTCTCCCTCCTGTTGTCTAGTGAAAACAAATTGAGGTCCTCTGTATAATTTCTAACCTGTCCCAGTCTTTTTTAGATGTGGGGACTATTTCTCAAAGCCCTTAGACTGACACAAGGTGCTTGCATCAAACAAGAATGACACAGTTGGCACCTTGCATCAAAAGATGCGGCATTCCCTGGTTCTGAAATGCAGTCTGTGTCACAAAGGGGAGTCTCTGTGCCAAAGGGGCAATGCGCCACCCTTAGGACCTACATCAGGGTGCACCAGGTTTCAAGGGGGCTTACGCCATGGCAGGGCTACAACATCCCTTTTTGGATTCAGGAAACCCCCGTCATGGGAGCAGCAAGGGGTTGAGGAATACCAGCCAGGAGCTGGTCTAAGCCCCTCGTGCAGTGCCACACAAGGTGGTAAATCAGGGGACTCGGAATGTGGGGTCTGGGGCAGAATGAACAGGGGAGTATGTAGTGGTGTTGAGGAGCCACTGGGCATGCCAGGGGGTGATCAGGCACCCGGTGGGGGTGCTGTTCATATAACTATTATGCTAATGGATGGTACAAACAGTGCCATGGCTCCAGGTATGCACAGCCCTGGCAGCAGCACCAGCCTCAGGCAATGTCTGTCCCTGGACCCCCCTACCATCCATTACCATGAAAGTTATAAATATAGTACCCCCCCGCTGGGTGCCCAATCACCCCCTGGCATGCCCACTGGCTACCCAACACCCCCATGGCATCCCCTGTGTCTCTTCTGTCCCTGGACCCCTCCTGGAAATCTTTTCTCTGGTTGCACCAGATGACAGGGAGCTGGATCCCTGTGGCAATTCCCTCAGGCGCACCTATTGTTTGGTGCTAGCATGCGGGTGCAATGATTCCTGGGTTTTTGGTGCAGGGACCCCTATTTTTTCAGAATTGGGCGCAGGGTCCCTGACATAACCAGAGTTCACCACAACCCCAGATCGCTGCAGCTTGCAGTGATCTAAGGGATCTTTGAGAATCGGGCCCATGGTCTTCAAAACTGAACACAGTAATAAGGATGCTCAGAACTGAACGATTCTGATACGATTTTAAGATTTAGGATTTTAGGAATAACTGAATCCTACTCCAGTTCTGTTTCAAATCCTAAAAGGACCTAAAAATTGGATTTCGGATTTGAAATCCTAAATGCCGATATAAAAAAGGTTTTAGGATCAAGTTTAGGATATAGGATTTTCAGACTGCAAATCCAAAAATCCTAAATCCAAAAATCAGATCAGAATCCAATTTGATTCAACATATTCTGAGCAACCCTACACAGTACTCCAGGTGGTCTCTAATCAATGGCTTCTACAGTGGCAGAATCACTGCTGTATTATGACCAGTGAAACCTTTCCTGATACAACATAGTACCCCATTAGCCTTCCCATACATATGCCGTGCTACATTGAGAGGAAGATTTTAAACTCAGGAGCAGAGTGTTGCAGGGTTTAGTCCTGGTACCATTCCTGTTCAGTATGGTCATCGGTGACATTGCGGAGGGCATTCAGGATAAGATGGGTCTCTTTGTGGATGACACAAAACTTTGTGTCTGGGTAAACAGCAAGGAGATGGTGAGGGAGTTAAAAAGGGATTGGAGAGGTGGTCCAATATATGGCAGTTGAAATTCAATGCCAAAAAAAATCAAAGTGAGGCACATTTTATTTGCAATTTGTAGGATCCAAGAGCTTTAGATGCCCATTTTCAAGGGGGACCCAGAAGATAAACACATAAAGAAGAGGAACCCATGTACAGAGTAATGGATGGGGGGATGGGTAAGGTTGGCCACAATATCCGAGGAAAGAGATGTGGGAGTCATATTTGGTGACTCCCTCAAACAATCCAGTTAGTGCAATAAAGCCTATGGCAACATACCAAGGATTCTGGGATGCACTGGGGGAGGAAGGAGTTGATGCTGCCCGTGGACGGGTCCATTCTGAGGCCTTACTTGGAGTACTGTGCCCAGTTCTGAAGTCTGCACCTAAGGAAGGACAGCGATAAGCTAGAGTCTGTACAGTGCAGGGACACCAAGAAGATGCAGGGCCAACAGGACAGATCCTGTGAGGAGTGGTTTGAAGCCCTTAAAGGAGATAGAAAATGATTTTTACATAGTTAGCTGCCCTTCCACCTTCCTTTCCATGCCAGTTATGTATCCTAATATGCTTTGATAAGTAAATCATGAAGCTTTGGGGTGCCCACACATCTGCATAGGGTTCCGCTCTCCTCACCAGCTACTGATTTTGATTTTCATATTTCTAAGACATTCTATGATATCAATAACTCCCATTTCATGCTATTCATCTGAATGGCTTGGAATGGTGTTACTGATGTCACAGAATGTTCAGGCAGTATGAAAAGAGAGAGCAGCAACTGCTTGGGAGAGAGGGATTCAGGGTAGTTACACAGGAAACAAAATTAGATTATTTAACAAAAAAGGTCTAAAACATATCAGAATACTGGGTAGCCAATAAAAGAACAACTGGAGCAAGAACATGTGCTCACTGGAGGCTCACTGGAGGCCAGAAGGGAGAGGTGTGACAAGACAGAGATGTAGAATTTCCTGATGGGAATTAATACAGTGAACTTAACAGAGTGAACTGTGAAGACTTATTCCGCAGGAACACTAGTGCAGCCACAAGAGGATATGAATGGAAGCCAGTCAGTGGAGACTTCAGGAGGGACGTGAGGAAGTTCTGCTTCACAGAGAGTGGTGAAGCCATGGAACAGATTAAGGGCAACAGTGGTAGAGGCAGGGACTATAAACGGGCCCACACATGGCTGAGGTAAGTTTAAAGGGTTGATAATTCCAGAAGCTGGAGTAAGGGAAGTGGGGGCTGGGAGAGAGAGACTTTGGAGTAGAAAACTCCTTTGAGACATTAGGTCGGGGGATCGATAGGAAACTCTTTATGGGAAAACTGCATGGTCTCTTGGTTGTTATCTGCTGGCAATGTTTATTTCTGTGTATCTACCCCCATGTTCCTTTCTCTTTTGAGTAGACCATCCCCCCCCCCACACACACATTTATTCTGTACTGTGTGTATTTCTGCACCCAATATGCATTAATTTACACTTTTTTCTGGCATTGAATTTTAGCTGCCAAATGGCGGACCACTTTTCCGGTATTTCCACATCCTTCATCATAATGTCAATCCTTTTATCATTGTCCACTCTGTCACAAAGAGTTTGGTATCATTTGTAAATAATTTAACTGGTGAGGTTCCTTTCGAGCGAAGTGTCAGGTCATTTGGACTGCAGTGATGAGCACTTTTCTGCCTCCTACTTGCACTTTGTACTTGTGTTGTACTTCTCCCCGTTTTGCATATTGCTTGGGCCTCTCAATGATACAGTCATATAAGGTATTATAAACAGCCTTAATCTTGCTGCATGCTGTTTGCTGGCTCTGTTTTTATAGTCCTCATTGAGTGCAGATGACTTTGCCTTTTGTTGCAAATAAACTTTCCACTGGAGCCAGGCCCCATTGTCACTGGTTGACATACGGAAAAGAACTGGCCCCAAGACCGATCCCTGTAGTACCCTACTAGTCATGCCCTATACCCTGGAAATCTTGCCATTGGGTACCACCCTCTGTGTCCTTCCTAACAACCAGTTTTAAGTCTGGGTACTGAAATCCTTCCCTATCCCAAGATTACTCACCATCTGTACCGGTCTCCCATGTGGCATCTTGTCAAAGGCTTTATTGAAATCTGGGTACAGGATATCCACTAGGGGCGTGTGAATACCTTATCCCGAATATTTGGCCAAATATTCTATTCCAGGCCCCAAATATTTGGGTATTCAGTATTTGTGATTGAGTTATGTTTAAAAAAAGGAAAGGAAACTGCCCCCACCCTCCTGCCTAGCCCAGATCCTTTAAACTGTACCAGCCCCACTCCCCACCCACAGTTAGAACACAGTCTCACCTTCACCCAGCACATCCATTTTGAGATATATAGGCCCAGATATTCAAAAGGGTTGTGCCCCGGGGCGATATTCAAAAGGGAAAAGTCGCCAGCACAAATCCGATCGCGGGCGCATCAGTAATGTATGCAGGCACAGGTGGGGGCGTGCCCTACATACTCTGCACAGCCCGATATTCAGCCGGGATGTGCAGACCCATCATGCTCAACTCCTACCTGAGCCAGCACAAAGCTGATCCAAAAATAAAGAGAACAACTGATGGCCACCCACAGGTGAGCTGCTGCATTACAAGGTGCAACACGGCAGCTGCCACATGAGGTATCCACCAACTCCCGGCCGCACCTGGGCGCCCCATGCCCAATCATGGGCATCTGTAAAAAAGGAAAAGTATTCCGTCCTATATCCCTGGTGGTCCAGTGGACCGCTATCTGCCTGATCGCGGGCATTTGTGTAACAAACTAACTAAGTCCTATATCCCTGGTGGTCCAGTGGACCACTATCTCCCTGATAGTGGGCATCTGTGTGAAAATAGAAATATTTCCTACATCCCTGGTGGTCTAGGGTACCCCCGCCTCCCCAGTAGCCAGCAGTACCCGCCTGCCGCCCCACCGCCCGCTGACGGCACAGTCGGTAGGGCTGTCGTCCATTGGTTCACAGCATGAGCCAATGGGCATGCAACCATACGTACTACACATTTCGAATATGTGAATGTCGCATATCTGGAATGTGAATGCAGCTCACAGGCTCATGCCAATTGGCTCATGCTGTGAACTCAAGCCTGTAACCCCTGACCGTCGGTCGGCGGAGGCGAGCAAATGAGTGGTGCTGCTGCTGCTGTGACCTGGGGAGCGAAGCCGGTGAGCCTCAATGGCGGGGTGGGGAGGAGTACCTAGACCACCAGGGATGCCAGGAAATATTTACACAGAGACCAGCGATCAAACGAATAGGTCCACTGGACCATCAAGGATATAAAATACTTCTATTTTCATACAGATGCCCGTGATCGGACAGATAGCGGTCCACTGGACCACCAGGGGTATTGAACTTATGTATCTATACAGATGCCCATGATCGGGCAGATAGCGGTCCACTGGACCACCATGGATATTGGAACGTTTAATTTTTTATACATATGCCTGCGATCGGGCAGACAGCGGTCCACTGGACCACCAGGGATATTGGACAGAATAGTAATTTTTTTTACTACAATTGCCCACGATCGGGCTGCAGGGGGCATCGGTCCCTGGCAGCTGCTGCCCTGGCAGGGCATCAAGCGCCGTGTCGTTGGGGATCGGCTCACCTGCATGCAAATGGGACTATAATGACATGAAATAGCCCATGTGCTGCATACGATATGGCCCCATTTGCATGTCAACTTTTGAATATCGTGGTTGCTGTGCGTGGCACAATGGAACTTGCGCTAGCGCATCCCCATGCTCCACTCTGGCCACTTGTGCTGGCACAGTGCCACTGCGCCATGCACACTGGGGGTGGCCAGGGTGCAATATTCAACGCTGCTGAGCCATGGTGCAGCTCCGTTGAATATCGCCCAGTCCACACCCCTGCACAGCCAAGTTGAGCTGAACCCAAGCTTGTGCCACAGCCTGGTGCAGTTTGAATATCTGGGCCATAGTAATTTAACTTCATTGATGGGCGACCAGTACAACCCACTAGCCTTCTTGGTCAGTCAACGACTTTCAGCATTTTGCAGCACACTAGAACAAATCAGACTATCCCCTCACCCCACCTCCAGCAGCAGCACCACCCCCTTGCACTCCACACTGCCAGCACTTTCATTTCAGTATAAAGACACATTCAACTTTAAAACTTTATAACTTAAAAGCAGTAAAATATTTTATTTTCAAGTCCTAAAAAAAAAAAAGCATTCCTCTTTAAGTTTGTTAGTTTCAATGAGCCTAGTCGTTGCACTATCTGATGGTAAAAAAAGACTTTTGGGGAGATTTTTAAATAATTTCACTAATTACTAACTTTTACCCACTGAAATGATTAACACCAAACTTGCAGAAAATAAAATAAATAGCCCCTAGGGCTAGGGAGGTGCACACCAACTTTCATAGTCTTAAAATCGCCAGGATGCAAGCTGTCAAAAATCCTAATTTTAACACAAACACTACCTCAACATTAACATACAGGCACGACCTGTAGCTTGGGGGGGGGGTGGACATTTGGGCCCAAAAATTCCTGGTGCCACATTTCCCAACTTTTGTGGTTTTGGAACCCTAATGATTCATTAATGTACTTTCTTGAGATGACACGCAACACCACTGGTGCATAAATTGTGCAAATAAATCACTTTAGGTAACACTTTCATTTTCATTAACTGCACTGTAGTTACAGTGTAACTGCCTTGCAATTGCAATGTAGTTACATGCAACAGCAGTGATGAAAGTGAACAGGAACTCAGTTCCTGTATCTTTTCTGCAGCAGGAACGACACTGGAACTGAAATTCTTAAACCAGCTAAATAATGACAGTTTCTGGGCCAGTGACCTGAAATCAGGGTTTCTAAAACAACATTTGACTTGTACAACAATGTTATTTTCCTAGAAATACTTCAATATCACTAACTGAATCTCCTAGTGACTAAACAGATTAAGTGTCTTGACACAGCTGTCCTTTAGATTGAGGATTGTCATTCTGCATTTCATATTTGCCAATATAGTAGGAGGAATGTCTGAGGGGTCATGGTGGCTCGAAGGAGAGGCAGCTCCTGAGCACAATGGGGCAAAAATAATAACTCAAAAAAAAAATCCCTCTTCATGAGAAAACATTCCCTCTTCATGAACAGCCATCTTGTTTTCATTTTTCCTCATCAAACAAAACATTATGACTTTATCCAGGGGTGTCTTCTGCAGAGTTTTGTTCCTGTGGACATTCTCTACAAATCTATGCCTTGGGTTTACTTCAGTTCAGCCCCAGAATGTTTATTTTTGATTTTTAAAATCCCTTTTCATGACTTGCTTCTGATTCCTTTTTCATGATGCAAAAAAGGGGATTTTGCCACCTTGCGAAAAATGATTTTGACAGCTCACGAAAAGGGATTGGTTTGTCAGACCAGATGGCGCTGAGGGTAATCCCTTTTTTGCGATGCAAAAAGGGGTTTTGACAGCTCGCAAAAAGGGATTCAGCTCACAAAAAGGAATTTTGACAACTCATGAAAAAGGATTCATTTTTCAAATTCCTCTTTGTAAGCCATCAAAATCCCTTTTCATGAGTTGACAAAATCCAAAGGAATTTCTGGCAGGGCCATCTGGTCCCTAAATGGCAAAAAGGGATTTTGAAAGTTCACAATAAGGGATTCGCTTGCAAAAATGGATTTTGACACATCACGAAAAGGTATTAATTTTTCAAATGCCTTTTCAGACCCGAATCCCTTTCCATGAGGTGTCAAAATCCCTTTTCACAATCCTCAGGGCCATCTGGTCTGATAAATCAAATCCCTTTTCATGAGCTATGAAAACTCTTTTATGCAAGTTAATAAACTTTTGCACTGCAAAAGGGATTGGTAATACTACATTTCCCAAATTGCAAAAGGAATTTGACAGCTTGTGAAAGGGATTTTGACAGCTCATGAAAAGGATTTTTAAGTTTACTATTTCTTTTGTCACTTCAGTGCAAAGAAATGGTTAGGAATTTGGGGCTGAAATGTTCAGGGCAGAAAAGGGTTGCCCCACAGATGTGACTTTTGCTGGTTTGGTGACAAAATGTAGATTGCTTCCATAGTTATTAGATTCTGAAGTTTAGAAATTTCCCATAGGATAACACTGTGGCGGACACAGTACCTTTTGGCACCTATATCCCAAAAAGACGGTTCGAAATATGGACATTTCGCTAACCACAGCTTAGTACAGCTTTAGGTATATTAAGCATGCATGCTGGATGCCAAGCCATGATTACAACTGCGGTGGAATTTTTTCAAGGTTGCTATGGTTACTGAGATATTGAGCCATTTGCATCACAAGGGCTACTCGGAATATCTCTAGGTCTGCGTTGTGTCTCTACACTTATGGATAGGTGGGAGTGCAGTCATTTGCAGTAATGGCAGTGCAGGGCCCTCCATTATGCAGTGACTCCCTCAAGGAGATGACAGTTCATTACAATTTCTCTGCAGCTATGGATAGATGGGAGTGCAGGGCCCTGCTCTCACAAATGGCTACCATTATGGAGTGACGGGACCATGATGGGAGCATAGGGCCTGGAGAGCCCTGCACTCACAGTAGGAGATGCAACCACAACACAGTATAGACTGAGCCCTCCACTCCCACAAATTCATATAAGGGTAAAATTACACTTTCTCAAAAAGTAAGGAAATTCATTGGAAAAAAAAATTGTTAATGCATTAGTTTGGGTTGAAGCAACAAAAGTAGGGAAATGAGGCATTAGGATTTCCAACCCTAAGACCCCCCCACACCTACCACCCTACTCCGCCCCCACCCTCCACAAACCAACAGGTGTTGGGGTGTGCCTTGGGACCATCGGGCCTAACTCTCACACCATTCTCCTATACTGTACCATCTCAGCTTCCTTACACATGGAATGGGGGAGTTAGGCTTGATGATCCCAAGGCATCCGATGCCTGCTGGTGTGGAGGGTGGGGCAAGGTAGGGTGTAGTCCGATAGTGTTTAACTGAACCCTAACACATCATTCCCTCTACTTTGTTGCTTAACCCTAACTGATGCCTTAACAAAGTTTTTGGCAATGAATTATAGACATATATATATATATATATATATATATATATATATATATATATATGAGACAGAGTATTACATAGGAGGGTTCAGATAACTGCTTCTGAAGAGGAAAGGGATCTGGGGTAGTGACTATGAGTGACCTGAAACACACCTCTCAGTGTAAAGGTGGTGGTGAAGGCTAACAGGATGCTAGGGGTATATTGCAAGAGGATTCAGTAGTAGGCACAGCAATATTTTATCATTGTACAGGTCATTGGCGAGACCGCATTTAGAATATGGTCGTGGTGCTGCATCCTTACCTGAAAAAGGACATCAGCATGTTGGAGGAGGTCCAGAGGAGAGCAAGCAAGTTGACTGAGGGTTACAGGCTGGGAGCCCTGGGATGTACTCCCTGGAAGACAGGAGGCAGAGGTGTGATATGATAGACACCTTCAAGTACATGAGGAATTAACAGAGTGAAAAGGGAAGGTCTCTTTAAAATGAGTGACAATAGCACCACTATGGGACAGAGCCCAAAATTGATGGGGGGGGGATTCAGAAGGGAAATAAGGAAGCATTTCTATACAGAGAGGGTGGTGTCCACCTGGAATGAGCTGCTGGAGAATGGGGTGTCAGCAAGGATGGTGGGAGTCTTCAAGAGAACCTGGGACAAACACAACAGGAACCCTTGGGATCAAGGAAGGGGAGAAGGGGGGGAGAGGAGGGAATAGTTGGGGGGTAGGGTTATTAGCATAAATTATAGAAAGCCCGACCCTGTAGTATTACTCACTAAGCAAATGTGCTAGACCAGGTGGTCTTCTTCTGCTTGCTCTTTTCATATGTTCATATGTATACTATACATATACTATACATATACATATACATATACATATACATATACATATATATACATATACAGATACAGATACATATACACACACACACACACACACAATACATAATTTCAGAATTTTCTACTAGGAACGATTCCAAATGTGTCCTGGAGGTATGGGGAAGGGGAGTACACAGAACATGATGTGCAAGTGAAAATACATAATGTAAGATAGACAGTAGGATTAGCACCACCCAGACTGCTAAGATGTGAGCAAACTAAGCCAGTGCAGGAGGAAGGCTCAGGAAAATAACGTTACCAGCTAGAATAAACTGATTTAGGTGCAGTTAGCGTGGAGGGATAGTAGTTGCTCATATCTGGAGGGGGGACAGGGGGACATCAACAACACGGGAAGAGGGAATACATGAGTCAGGGATCAGGGACAGTTGCAAGAGGGGATGGCAAAGTCACAAAGAAGGGATCTGAGGGAAGAGAAGGATGAGGCTGAGCAGATAGGCGGGGGAGGGAGGACCAGAGCTTAGGAAAATGATACAAGAAGACAGCTTGGCCCATGGAAGTTTTCCATGAGGAGGGAGAGGGAATGGGAAACAGTGTTATGAATGGGGGTTGAAAGAAGTGGGGGGGAGAAAGGAGGGCAGAGAGGTAGGTGGGAAGACAGCCACACCCGAATTTGGAGGTGGACATGGCAAGTGTATGAGGTATCTGGCATTAAGGGAAGGAAGAGAGAGAGGGAGAAGTACAGAGAGAACTGGTGTGTACAAGGAGGGCAGTCCAAGCAAAACAGCAGAAAGAGTGGAAGAGGGGGTCCAGTCTGGCAAGTGTGGACTTGGGAGTGGTGATGTAGACAGTGTTGTCATATCTGAAGATGGAAAAGTTTATCTTCATGACTAGCTCCCTGTGGCCAGAGAGGGGGAGTTTGGGTTCCACCAAGCCACATCAACAACAAAGTTGTCGACATGTGGTGCAATGAACTCTCCAATACTGACTGGTGAAATTTCACGCATGGGTATCTGCCGGCTTCAAAATCAACTCCAAGTTGGAGTTGATTTTGAAGAACAAACACCAGAAGAAACTGAAGCAGTGTGCAGTGGGACGCTTACAGCGACAACTTCAATCTGTTCGAAAGTGTCACTATAATGGATTTTGGCTGTCCTGCTTTCGCTGTTCTAACATGATACAGGATTTTGGCTTTGTTTCTATACAGCACTCCCAAGATAGCTAGATAGCTAGATAGAGATAGAATGCTAAAATGCTAGTATGTGAGGGACCACTAGACTACCAGGATCTTTTTTATAAGGAGATGGCAATCGAACATTGGGGAGGGGGAGGACCACTAGACTACCAGATATTTTTTTTCTTATGGGGACAGTGATCGACATCTGGGGAGGGACCACTAGACTATCAGAGTCTTTTTTTTATGGCTGTGGGCGGAGTCTACAGCCATGTTGTTGTCTGTAGCTGGAAAAATGGAGTATCATGGAACACATATTTTGGAACTTTCAATGTATCTTTCCACATCTACAAATCACTACCAGAGCTTCAATGCAAGCGTACGGTGCAGCACCGCACCTTTACAGTAAATGGAGCCTCCTAAGTATTTGCAACACTTCTGGGTAGTAGACTTTAAAAAACTAAATTAAACCACTTTCCCGCGGCAGAAAAAAGCCACTTTTTCAACTAAGCCTAAACTGGAGGGTAAGGTTTGCAGGGACGGGGAGCCCCTGCAAACCATAGCTTTCCTTTAAGACACTATCTGATAAGCACTGTCTCAGACGTATGCCAGGTCTTCTGTGAAGTATCCAGGTGAAATACATAGCAAGCAGCTGGCATTTTTACTATGCTTTTGGGGAAAAAAAATATATTGAGCTACAGCAACACACACACACACACACACACACACACACACACACACACACACTGTGCACACCATCCTCATGGCCACAACATTTGAAGTAAATACCGCAATCTAATATGTTATAAAACAATAAAGAAACTGTTCATATCAGTGAGCACAGTGAAGCTCAGTTTACATTTATTATGTCCTCTTTGGCAACTTCTATTATTAAAATGCATTAAATGTATATTTTACTAAATCTTGACCTTAGCATAACTCTTGAATGGCTCCTAAATAAGTTTTAAGCCATTCCTTTTATGGGAGATCAAGACCTTTTCAAAAAGTCAAGTGTCATCTTTTCAAATTGTTTTACAAATTTCCACAGTAAAAGTGTGGAAAAATACAAAAGTATGTACAAATAATCTCCTATGCATTTTCAACTCAGAGAGAAGTTAATATTTGTGCAAAATCAGACCCAAAGTTTATACAGTTTTGTTCTAAAGTTATCTTATTCTAAGTTTTATTAAACTGTTGTGTTATTTTTTCATACTTATGTTTACAAATTTCCGAAGTAAAAGTGTGGAGAAATGCAAAAGTATGTACAACTAATCTCCTATGCATTTTCGACTCAGAGAGACGTTAATATTTGCACAAAATCAAACCCAAAGTTTATACAGTTTTTGTTCTAAAGTAATTTTATTCTAAATCTTATTGGACTATTGATGAACTGAGCGAAATAATGTTTAAATAAAACAAGTTGAAGACTCCAGGACTGGGAGGTTGTTAAATTTGCAAAAGGTCAAATTATGAAACCTCAACTGAACACATTAAGACCATTCTTCTTAGTGTGTAATTATAATTATAATGAATTAAAGCCATTTGAATATATACCTACAATTATACAACCATTGTGATACATAATTTTAGGAGGAATGGTGCAAGGCTGCTAAAATCATAGTGATCTCACTGCTTCAACACTTCAGTGTACGTGGATCAAACCAAAAAGAGCCAAAATAAAACAGGAGGAGGAGGCAGATGGCAGGCTGCCCACCTGCCATAGTCCAGCTCTTGTTTCAAATCCCTGGTGGTGCCTGAGTAGCTGTAGTAATCGTCTGAGCCTTCCATCTGTAGGGATTAAGAGGACTCAGTTTAGCTCTCCTGTTGTATTCAGGCAGGCTCAAGCTCCATTACAGCAGCAGGTCCAACTGGAGCCCCGGATCCCCAACTCTGCTGCTTGTACAGGACTGATTGTTTGAGAGTGAGGGATCCTCGCTGCTTGCAGAGGAAGTGGAAGGGGTCACGGTTGGTGTTCATTTGTGTGCTGGGGTAGGCGGGGGGTGGCTGGGCTGGGAGGAGTGCCTTTAAGTGTAAGCATTTCATGTGTCTGAACTGTTGTGGATTGCATGGGTATAGGCAAGGTGGTGTTCAGGGTGTTCAACGCCTCCTGAAATTGCCTCAGAAAATGTCAAATTCCTGCATTTTATTTTCAGATTGGCTCAGGCTCAGCTGCTAAAAACTCAGCTTCTCAACAGTCTCCATAGTGGTTGGAGCTAGCTGCAACACAATATGCATGTATGGGACCATTTGTGCTCTAGCGGAGATGGAGACATCATGAACAGAGAGAGCAAGAGAAGCCTGGTGAGACAGACTAGTGACGTGCTGTTATGCTGCATCATCTGTACAGCATCAAGCAAGTTGTGGGGTCCTGTTGACTGTCGTGGTGGTAGAGTGGCACTGTGTGCTCCTCTTCTCTAGCCACAGTTGAACTGTGGGAGAACTTGAAGTATGGTCTACTAGAGAAATAACTGAGCCATCCAGTACCATGCTGCGAGTAATGCACAGAGCATCTTCTTGACTGTGCTGGATGCTGGCTGGACTGGTGGTGTAGTCCGATGAGAAGACAGGAGAGGTTGAGGAAAAATCTGCCCTGGCCTAGTGACCTATAGTCCTGTCTTGGGAGGGGAGCGACTAGCAAGGCAAGCAAACAGGGGGATAATCAGCAGGAAAGTGGCACGTGGATAAAAGAATAAAGATTGATTCATGAGGGACTTCTCTCATTCAGAGAGGTGGTGAGGGATATTGGCACCATCTCTCAGGGCAACCCACTCATTACATCTCAACCCCACTGTTATTCTGCCCAGCTTGGAACTTATCATGTGGAGTGGTAATAGGTATGAAAATGCAGATGCCTGACTGACATCTTTGTCTCTGGCTGTTGCAGAGTGCTCCCATGTGCAAAGGTGGAATGGGGTTAGGAGTACTCTCTATATGCAGAGGTGGGATGGTGGTAGCAGAGAAATGATGCAAATGTATGGAGGAGTCCCCATGTGTAGGAGTTGGATGGATGAGGAGCAATGCTCCCCATGTAGGGGCAATGGGATGAAGGCGTGGAGTGCTCTCCATGTATAGAGCTGATATGAAGTGGGAGGAAAGCTCCCCATGTGTGGCAGTTGAATTGAGGGGGAGGAGTGCTCCCTATGTGCAAGAGGTGGGATGCAATGGGAGAAGTGCTCTCCATGTGGGGGAGGTGAAATGTAGTGGAAGAAGCACTGGAGGGGTCAGGGGATGAGTGCTCACAATGTATGGAGGTGGGATGGAGGTGGAGCAATGATACCAATGTGTGGAAGTGGAATGGAGGGAAGAGTGCTTTCCATATTCAAGTTCAAGTTTATTGTGAAGGGATAAAATTAATTGAGCAAGCTCATTTGCAAGGAGGTCCCTTCTACAAGCAATAATAAAGACAATACATGGTGTGAGATACAAAAAGTAAGGACACATCAATTAAAATAAAGCAATTTTCTTTACATTAGGACATACAATATGTATAATGTTGCATTCAACAAGGATTGAGACCAAATATGATTACAAAAGACACTATGTTTACCATGTGGAAGAGAGCAGGAGAAGAAGAATTGCTCCCCATATCCAAAGGAAGCATGGAAGGGCAGAAGTGCTCTCTATGTGCAAATGTGTAATGGAGGGGAAGGAGTGCTTCCCATGTGTGGAGGTGGGATGGGGGGGCAGTCACTTAATGGCCACCATCCTAGACTCCACTCCTACCTGTGTGTGAAACTTTCTGGAATGGGCACAGTCTATGATGGGCCAGATGTGCAATCCACATCTCTTCTCTGGCTACTGTAAAGTATTGTGTTGATAGGTGGGGTGCAAGAGGGGCACCAATCACTCAGGAACACCCATCGTATCCTACCCTCCCTACATACCCAGCAGAGTGGGAACTGTTGTGGAGGGAGATACAAGATCCATATTTTATATCTCAGTACCTCAGAATGCTCTCCATGGGTAGAGCACGTTAGGTGGGAAAGCCTCTGGCTGAAGCAGAGTGTTCTGCAAGTGTAGAGGTGTAGCATAGGGTGAGGAAGTGGCAGTCACCCAAAGCCCACTCCAACCTTCATGCTAGCTCTGGTGAAGCAGGGATGGGTATGAAGGAGCAGATGTGCAACTTGCATCTCTATCCCTGGCTGCTACAGGGTGCTACCCTTATGTGGAGGTGGGATGGGTGGATGGGGCATTATCCCAGAGCCACCTGTCTGGAACCCACCCAATGCCAGTGCCAGCTTTCATGGAACTTGGATGGGTGAAGATGGATAGATGTGTGAACCACATCTGTCATTGGCTCCAGCAGAGTGCTCCTAACATGCAAGGAGGTGGAAAAGAAGGAGAAAATGCTTCCCATGTGCAGAAATGTGGAAAGATGTGTTGGGTGCCAATGGCCTTGGGTCACCCAATGGATCTGGACTGCAACCCCATTTCCACCCACCCGGCACCCACCAAGCTAGATAGGAACAGGTGTGGCGTGGCAAATGTGGAACTCATATTTCTGTCTCTGGCTGGAGCAAGCAATGTGCAGTGGTGGGATAGTTGTGGAGGGGGCACCAATGGCCAACATCTGCCAGGCCACAGTCTACTATTTACCTTGGGCTGCCCACCTGGAGGTCACCTTGTCACTGTGCCAACCTGTGTAGAGTGGGATGGGTGTGGAGGGGAAGATGTGTAACCTACATCAGTCTGTGGCTACTGCAGATTGTTCCATATGTGCTGATGTGACCTGGAGGTGTAGGAGGTAGTAACTACCCAGGGGTTCCCATCCAGTGCCCACCCTGCAGTATGCTAGTCAATGTGAAGGGACAGATATGTGTCCTACACATTTGTCTCTGGCTCTGTATTGATGCTTCTTTTGTGCAGTGGTGGAATAGATGCACCAAGTTTGTTTTACACTGTGTCTCTCCTGGTCTCTCACTCTCTCTCTCTAACTTCTGCTCCCCCACGGTGAAAGGAAATCTCTGCAGCACTGCTCTCTGTCCCGGTCACGGCACTCTTTTCTGCTACTTTCTCTGCATCTCTGTATGTGCTGTCTGCTTCACTGAGCTGCACAGTGCTCCGACAGTTTCAGTGATTCTGTTTATGCAGCCCTTCCCTCCATGGGCCACATAAACATACCCACTTCCAGCGACTTACTTTTCTGTTCTGCAACTGCAGTACTAACGGCCACCATGTGCAACATGGTAATGTTGACTTAAACTGTGCATGCATGACTATCGTGCATGCCTAGTTATGTCAGCATTGCCATGTTGTGCAGGGATGACTACAGGGCAAACTTCACATGTGCGAGTATCACACATGCACAGTACTGTAATTGCTGCAGTATTACTTACGGCTGACTCTGGAGCAACAAAAGCACCGCATATTCTTTTCCATGCTCTTGCCACTCCTAAAAGCTCTCCACAGTCATATCGGCTCTGACCAGAATTTGTTATATAAGGAGACGGTGATCAGACATTGGGAAGGGGGGAGGGATCACTAGACTGCCAGGTATTTTTTATCTCCTTATGGGGACGGTGATCGGACATAGAGGGAGGGTCCAGTAGACTACCAGGGACATTTTTATTTACTACGAGATGGCCATAGTACATTTGGGGAGGGAGGAGGGACCACTAGCTACCAGGGACATTTACAATCTTGTATTGGGGAAAAGAGTCCTTTATCGTGCTCTACCATGGACTAATGTATTTCAATGGGTTTTCAACTTTGATACATGACTGTCATTTCTTCACATTTGGCACCACATTTTCAACATGGCCTATTGGGGACACCACCTCATGAGCAATATAACTGTCATTACACAGCTCCTGCCCGAAAAGTGACTTCACAGTCAGTTGGTGAATCCACCTTTTGGGAGGGATTTGACATTTTTCCTTATCTTGTTCATGGGGTGGGGTTATAAGAAGGCTATATTGAAAATTTGGGGTCACAATATGTAAAAAAGGCGAAGTTATGCGTATTTATTTCAATTTTGATATGCATGCTCATAACTTTGAAAATGTTAAAGATTTTGACTCCAAATTTTCAACATAACCTTCCTATTGCCCCACCTCATGTATGTCACAGCTGTTATTTTTCAAATCCTGGCCAAAATGTGTTTTTGCACCTGTGGCACTGAACAGCGTTGCAGTTGTGCAGAATTATGTTTTGAAGGGGATTAAAATATTTTCTGTACCGGGCACATGAGGTGGGGTAATAAGATGGCTATGCTGACAATTTGGTCACTGTTGTTCTATAAAAGGAGGCATTGGGGCTGGAGGGTCCTGTGCTTCCACAGTTACATACATATATGCATCTATGGAGGGATGAGAGCACAGAGCCCGGAGGGCCGTGTGCTCCCACAGGTGAATAAAGATATGATTATGCTGTCTAAAAAAGTAAGGAAATAAGAACAAAAGAATGTGACAGCAGATGGGGACCATTTAATCCATCTAGTCTGCCCGTTTGTTTGTTTATTTATTAGACTCCACTCCCCTAGAGTATACTTCTTTGTTTCAGGATCCCACAATGCCTATCCCAAGATAGCTTTAATTCATTAACCATCTTTGCCTCCACCACCTCCTGTGGCAGTCTGTTCCAATTCTCTATGACCATCTTGTTGAAGAAGAACTTCCTGATATTGCTCCATAATTTACCTCCCACCAAACGTCTGTTGTGTTCTCTGGTTCATGCCTGTTCATTTTCCTGGAAGAGGCTCTGATCATGCACCAAGTTAATTCCCTTGAGGTATTTAAAGGTTTCTATCATGTCTCCCCTGTCTCTTCTCTGTTCCAGGGAGTACAAGTTTAATTGTTTTAGCCTAGCCTTGTAGGGTTCATGATGGAGGTCTTGGACCAACTTCATAGCTCTTCTCTGCACAGTCCCCAATTGGTTTATATCCTTTTTAAGGTGCGGTCTCCAGAACTGGACACAGTACTCCAGGTAAGGCCTCACCAAGGACCTGTACAATGGGATTATCACCTTCCACTTTCTGCTTGTAATACCCCTGCCTGTGTATCCAAGGATGCTACTGACTTCTTGTGATGCTTTCTCACATTGCCTTCCCACCTTTAAGTCATTTGATACCATGATTCCAAGGTTTCTTTCAAGATCTGTAATAGCTAGTGTTTCACCACCTGATGAGTATTTTGTCCCTGGGTTTCTTTTTCCCAGGTGCATGACTTTGCATTTTTTGGCATTGAATTTCAACTGCCAAGTTTTGGACCATGTTTCCAGTTTCTTGATATCTGACACCATCCTTCTGGCTCCCTCCTGCATGTCCACCCTGTTGCAGAGTTAAGTGTCATCTGCAAACAGGCATACCTTACTCTCCAGTCCATCTGCAATGTCACTGATGAATATGTTGAAGAGTATTGGTCCCAGCACTGATCTCTGTGGGACCCCACTTGTCACCCCCCAAGATAAAGTGCTGTTTACCAGAACTTTTTTGGTCCTCCCCTGTAGCCAGTTATTCACCCAATTTACAATCTTACTTCCTATACCCATAGGAAAGAGGAAGTTATACTGCCCTTGTACAGATCACTGGTAAGGCCGCATCTAAAGTATGGAGTTCAGTACTGGTGCCCACACCTCAAAAATGACTTTAACTTGCTGGAGAAGGTCCAGAGCAGGGCTACAAAGATGATAGCTGGTCAGCAGAGTAAGGCATATGAGGAGAGATTAAGATCACTGAACATGTACTCCCTGGATGACAGAGGGCATGGTTGGGACCTTCAAGTACTTGAAAGGGATAAATAAGGTTGATAAGGAGAGTCTCTTTAAGCTGAGTGGCAACCATAACATGAGGGGCACAGTTTTAAGCTGGAGGATGGGGGTGTAGGAGGGTGGTGGACACTCCTTCACAGAGAGGGTGGTGGACACTTGGAATGCACTGCCAGAAGAGGTAATCTCATTGAAGACAGTGGATAGCTTTAAGAGAGGCTGGGACAGGCATGGGGAGGTAAGGGTCATGGGTAGGGAGGATGGGAGGAGTGGGGAGGGAGGGCAGGGACATTAGCTCAAGCTATGGACCCTGCAATATAAGTAGACTTGATAGACCAATGGCCTTCTTCTGCTGGCTTCTTCGTATGGCCGTATGTATGTTCCCATGCTTATTGATGAGTCTTCTATGTGGGAAGGAGTCTAGATATACAATGTCTACAGCCCCACCCTGGTCTACCACTTAAGTCACCCAATCAGAACACTCCACTATGTTTGTTTGACAAGATTGTCCAGTTGAGAAGCCATGCTGTTTGGGGTCAAGCTTCCCTCTGACTTCCAGGTATGTTACTATTCTTTCCTTTAGTAAAGATTCCATGATCTTCCTACGATGGAGAGTGAGGCTGACAGGTCAGTAATTTCCTGCCTTATCCTTGCTGCCACTCTTGTGTAGTGGTACTACAGTGGCTTTTTCCGGCCGTCTGATACTTGTCCACTCTAGTGATTTGTTAAAGAGCATGGTCAATGGAACAGCAAGTTTCTCTTGAGCTCTTTTAAGACACATGGATGTAGTCCATCTGGACCCATGACTTTGTTTTTAATTTGTTTAGTTCCTGTAGGACTCTTTCTTTTGTAAATGGGGCATCGTCTTTCTAAATTGTGAAAAACTTTGTTAATGCATCAGTTAGGGTTGCAGTGACAAAAGTAGGGAAATGTGGCATTAGGGCTCCACCCCCCCACCCTGCACACAAAAACAGGCATTGGGAGGGTGTGCCTTGGGTCGTCAGACCTAACATTCACCCATTTTCCTATACTGTACCAATCTCAGCTTTTTTACTTATGGAATGGGTGGGTGTTAGGGCTGATGTTCCAAGGCACACCTCTCAATTAAAGCTGTATAGCTCCACACCAAAGCCAGTATTTTATTTATTTGTTTATTTTTATTAGAAATGCCTTAGAGCACAAGTGCTGTTTTTAGAGATTCCACGCAAATCATTTGATAACATCAAGAGCAATACACAAGAACAAGACAGGATTACATCAAGAAACAAAACAAAGCAGAATAAATACAGGAACATGCAAGTCACAAACCACATACTGTTTACACTTTGTATATAGAGTATACTGTGGGGGAAAACACCCATAGACCAACAATATAACCACCAAAACAAACAACTTAATAACCAAATAAACCAATTAACAAATCAGTCTAACCAATTAATAATTCCCACATTCATTAACGCACACAGATGGCCCCAAAAAACTTACAAAAAAGCCTACTGTACATTCAAATGCACTACCAGATCCCTGGAAAAAAGCCTAAACAAATAAGACAGTATCTAACCCACTCATACATCTCAACCTCCTGCCTTGTAAATCTCTGGGACAGAGCTTCTCTCTCTGCACAGTACACAGTACACATGCTGCTTGTCATGCCAGATGGCAGCCGACCGATGTGGTGAGAGGAGGGCTGTGCTAGTCGCCATATTGGGTCCCACATGCAGCACAGGACAATGAAGTGTGGGGGGTGGATGGCCGGTGTCCTCAGTGCCAGTGGTGGATTGGGGGCCCGCTAGCCAATGGGGCAATGGGTGTCACAGAGACGGGTGTTTGGTATGTGGGGTTACCACTGGACACCACAGAATGCCTGTACACTCATGGGTATGGTTGATCAGAGAGTGGGGGGGGGTGCCACTAGACACCAGGGGCTGCATCAATAACATGGCAGCGGCCGATCAGAGGGGGGATGCCACTTGACACCAGAGACCGAATTAATATCATGGCAGTGGCCTATCAGAGGGAGGTGCTACTTGACACCAGGGACAATTTTAATAACATGGTGGCAGCTGAGTAGAGGTGCTGCTAGACACCAGGAATGAGTTTTCTAATACTGCAGAGGGTGACTGGAGGGTGGGGGTGCCAACAGACACCAGAGACGTGTTTCCTAATACGCAGAGGAGATTGGAGGTGGGGGGCGCCACTAGAAACCAGAGAAGTGTTTCCCTATTACCGGGAGGTGATCAGAGGTTGGAGGTGCCATTAAATACCAGGGACGTCATTGCTCCACATGCCAGGGTTTGGGGAGTGGTGGTGGTGGACAGTACAGCACACTGCCTAGCACTAGGGCCTTGTACTCATTAAGTGATTGGCATGTCTTGGTCTTGTTGAATATTTTTAATGACTTTAATTGTTTTAACTGTTGTTTATGCAAGAAGCCTTGATAATTGAAAGGCGCCATATAAATAAAAATTATTATTATTATTATTGTGAGTTTGCAAAGGTAGTAACTTGCACCCGTTCAGGTGGAATTTACCACCCCTGCAAACCTCTGAATTTGCTGCTATGCCTGTATGCCTGTATGCAGGGAATGACCCCCTCATTTGCATGGTCACAGCAGTAACTTGGCACTTGGGTTTTGCCTGTGCTGTGTGGGTGTCTGAATATAAACCCCACCCACAACTTGGGTGCAAAATCTGGTTTGTCTATGCCAAGGCCCCTGGAATTCTGCGGTTCTGCGGTTGCGGAATTTGCCGCAGAATTTGCATGATGCCGCAGAATATATACAGTGCCACAGAATTCATTGTTTTTGGTGAATTTTCATATAAATATACTATTTTTCCATAGTGTCAGGCTTTCTTTTCCACCTCGTTTATCCTGAAGCCCTTCCTCTATGCTCAGCATATGATGTCATCGACGACATCACATCATATTTAGCCAATGACAGGACTGCATTCTGCCAGAGAAATGAATAAATCATGCCGCAGAAATCAGAAAATGCTGCCGCAGAAGTCAAGGAGCCCTGCCGCAGAAATCAGAAAATTCTGCCACAGAATACCAGGGGCCCTGGTCTATGCTAACACCCCTTAGCACCCAGGCTAATTTTGAACATCTGGCCCCGGGTGTCATCACTGGAAACAGTAGGCTATATCAGACAACAAAAAAAAGGTCCCCTGTTGAGCTATACCATGTCAAGTATTACTTTCATTTCATTTTATGTTGCTCGCGCACATACAAGCAACATCTTGTGGTAGTAGCACATTTCAGGGGTGTGTCAGTGTTTTGGCAAATGCAGGGGATGCTTTAGTGGGTGTGTTCCCCAGCTGCCAATCAGTGAGCATGCTGGTTATGACAGAAAACTTCAAAGAGAGCCAAAAAGTTGAAAGAAATCTGCCGCTGCAATGAGGTGCAGTTTCGTCATTGCAGCAGCAGATGACAAGACTCCAGCCAAGTGCACTACAATGCACAGTATTGCACATGGCCGGAGTTACGAGCAACATGTTTGCTCAGTGTGCCTTTCCTGGTGAAATATTTCAATAAATAATGTAGCCGCAGAGCGGCTTTCCACAATGGTGGCTTTTACTGCCCACCACACAGACCCGCAAAGCCGACATCATGGGTGCCCAATCCTCGTGTCATCATGTATTCCCCCCCCATTAAATGTGGCACACTGAGAGCCCACCCCAGTGTGCCAAAATATGGTGGCTCCTGCTGCCCACCACACACTCCTGAAAAGCCAAACTAGGGGGTGCTCAATCCCCATGTCGGTACGTATCCCTTCCCCCCCATTAATGTGGCACATTGGGAGCCCACTTCAGTGTGCCAAAAATGTTTTATTTTCTTCTGACACTGGGATGCCCTCTCCTGGTGTCGGATGGGCCCCCACCTCCCAAACCCCTCTACAAGATTTGCCAACATCAGGGTGCCCAATCCCCATTTCAGCATGCCCCCCACTATTGTGGCACACTGGGAGCCCACCCCAGTGTGCCCACATTAATAAAAAAAAAATTCCCTGTGAAAGAAGAAAACCGTCCCTTACTGTTTTTTTTTTGTACCTGTAGAAAAGGAAACAGTACATCGTTGTGTCACCATCCCCTCACCATCCCAACCCTCCCTCTACTCTAACTCCGCACCCCCACCCCATCCTTACATCCAGAGATCAGGCACTGTCATCTTCTGTGGACCAGGACACGTCTGAACTCTGCAAAGCTGAACCACAAAATGAAAAATCGAAGGTAAGCCATATAATGGGAGTCAATGGGGGGGGGGGGTTAACTTACATTGATATCTTAGTCATTTTTTGCAATTTTGGTCCCAAATTTTCAACATGGAGTTCTTGGTATCCCACCTCATGAACACTGGCACTGTCATTTTGTTTCTCTGTTCCGAAAGGTGATTTTGCAGTCACTGCGTGGAATCACCTTTTGTGACCTAGTACTGAAATGACAGTGACACTGTTCATAAGGGGAGTTCCCAAAAAGCCCATGTTGCAAATCTGGTGAAAAAATTACAAACAGTGACTGCATTACGAGTGTGCATTGCACAGTTTGTATGCACGTTCACAACTTCCCCAGTTTTTAATATTTTCAATCCAAATTTTCAACATTGCCATTTTTTCACACCTCCTTATGAATAGTACAGCTGTCATTTTTTACATCCTTCCCAAAATGTGTTTTCGCACCTGTGGTGCAGAATGGCGCAGTCGCTGTGGGAAATCAACTTTTAGGACAGAGTAACACAATCACAGTGTCACTCTTCATGACGGGAAGTCCCAAAATGACCATGTTGAAAATTTGGTGGAAAAATTCCAAAACATGATTGTGTTATGTTGCCGTGCATGCTAGCAGTTTCTATGCACTACTTAACTTTGACAATTTTTCATATTTTCACTCAGATTTTCAACATTGCCATTTTTCACACCTCCTCGTGAACAGTACAGCCGCTCATTTTCACATCCTGCCCAAAATGTGTTTCTGCACCTGTGGCACTGAATAGGCCAGTCAGCTGTGCAAAATCACCTTTCAGGATTGAGTAATGAAATTATAGTGACACTGTTCATGAGGTGGGTCCCAAAAAGCCCATGTTGAAAATCTGGAGTGAAATAACCAGCAAGCCGGGCATTGGGGTTTCAACCGTAACACCCACCCTGTAGAGACTGACAGGTGTTGGGGTGTCACTTGGGTTCATTAGCGTGAATGCTCATGGCATTCCACCCCACCCTGCAGCCAGTGACCAGGCATTGAGGTGTGCCTTGGGGGTGTTCTCGCCCTAACGTTCACCCCATTCTCCCATACTGTACCCATCTCAGCTTATTTCCTTAAGTAATGGGGTGAATGTAAGGGCTGAAGACCCAAGGCACACGGGATGCATCCTGGTTGGTGATTTTAATATAAACTGGGGACAGAACAAGCTAATGGGGCCAAATACATTTTCAGGAGCTCGGGGTTCAGCAGCTAATCACAGATGTTACCAGACAAAATGATAAATCTGGCTCAGGTGCTGCATTGGTTTGGATAGTGGTCACCTATGCCTCAGAGGTTGTAAATATCTGAAATATTATCCAGTGTCATTAGTGACCACTGCCCAATCTACTGTGAATGGATGGCTAAGAGTCCAAATGGTCATCCCTTATGTATCTATACAAGGAATATAAAATGCTTAGTCAGAAATCTTAGGAATTGCTTTCAGGTAGGTTGAATGTTCCTCTCTGGACTCAATAACCATCATAGATAAAGCTCTAGATAGGCTTTGTCAACTATTTGTTGAAACCCATGACAGGATTGCCCCGAAGAGGAAAATGAGAATACAAGTCCCAAAAAAGAAATGCATTACTCTAGAGCCCAGATATTCAGACTGTGCCAGGCAGTGGCGCAAGCCTGGGTGCTGCACAACTGGGATGCGCCAGGGCCAGGGCCAGGTGATAGTCAATGGTGATGCACCATGGCGCAGCACCATTGAATATGGCAAGGTCAGCGCACATACTGCGCATGGCGCAGTGGCACTGCACTGGCGCAAGCCACAGATAGGGAGCACTGGGATGCACCAGCACAAGTGCAGTTGCGCTAGGTGCATCAGCCGTGATATTCAGCAAAGGGCAAGCAAATGAGGCCATAAAATATGCATGGCACAAATGGGGCCATTTGCATGTCATTATGGCCCCATTTGCATGCCTTGCTCTGGGCAGCCTGGCGACTTGCACCTGGTGCCCTGCACAGCATGACATATGCAGTGGGGATCCCAGGGCATCCCTGCCCCATAACCATGAACGTGGTATATGTAGAACATAGAAATCCCTGGTAGTCCTAGTGCACCCCGAGTCCCCGATTCCCTGAGATATGAGGAACAAATCGACCACCCACATATGGGCTGCTGTATTGCATGGTGTAACACAGCAACCATCAGATGTGGGTGACCACCACTCCACCCAGAACCATCAGCAAGCACCCACAAATCCCTGGTGGTCTAGTGGTCCCCCTCCCACCCAATCCCTGAGAAATGTAAAAAAGATCATCCCTAGTGGTCTAGTGGAATTCCCCGCCCGTTGCCGCGATGTAGTACAGCTCCCTCAAAGAAGTCCATGGTGATCCAGTGGCACCCCCTACCCCTCCAATCACACTGGACCCCTTGCCAGCCTTGCCCCCGTCATTGGCAGGTGGCTGCAAAATATGTGAATGACTTCATTCACATATTTGGGACTGTCTAGTACAGTATGCCCTGCAAGCCCATAGGTACAGTATGAGCTGTAAGCCCATTGTTCCCCAGTGTGGACCAGTCATTCAGCGGGCAGTCAGGTGGTATGTGGGTGGGTTGCAGCCACCCACTGATGATGGGGGAGTGAGGTGGGCAAGGGGTCCGATGTGGGTGGGAGGGGCAGGGGGTGCCACTGGATCACCATGGAATTCTTTGAGGGAGCTGTACCGCAATCACGGCAACAGGTGGGGAGGGTTCCACTAGACCACCAGGGATGGTCTTTTTTACATTTCTCATGGGATCAGGTGGGGGGGACCACTAGACCACCAGGGATGGTCATATATACATATCTCGGGGAATCAGGTGGTGGGGGGACCACTAGACCACCAGGGGTTTGCCGGTGCTTGCTGATGGTGTTCTGGTTGGGCTGGTGGCCACCACATCCTGGTGGCTGCTGTGTTTACACCATGCAATACAGCAGCCCACCTGTGGGTGCCAGGATTTGTTCCCTCTCTGACGTCAACTTTGAGCCTCGCGGGTGACCATGGTTGAATATTGGATGCCACACATGCATGGGCACACTCCCTGCATCTGCAATGCATACAATTACATTGCGCCCCGGCACATCGGGATTTGCACT
Organism: Neoceratodus forsteri; assembly: GCA_016271365.2. Taxonomy (NCBI): domain Eukaryota; kingdom Metazoa; phylum Chordata; order Ceratodontiformes; family Ceratodontidae; genus Neoceratodus; species Neoceratodus forsteri. The sequence goes on from JADMNL010000024.1 coordinate 133,307,314, forward strand.
GTGCCTGGAAGCTCTTTTAATATCCCACCGGGGCGCAATGCAGGGTTGCGCCAGCACAACTCTGTTGCACCAGGTGCAATCCCTTTGAATATCCAGGCCACAAACTACTAAATCCAATGAAAGGAAAGGATCAAATGTGGAAGAAGTTCAGGGACACCAGGGATACCTGTGACACTCCATGACTATAAGAGATTGTGCAATGAATGCAAATCAGCAGTCAGAAAAGCCAAGTAGTGCTGTGTGGAATTTTAAAATTCCGGCGGGACTTCACTTCACAGAATATTTGAAATTCTGTCAAATTTCACCGGAAATGGAATGACAAAATTCCAGAATGAGAAATTGTGGAATAAGTTTTCCAAAACATTTCTGCTGAATTTCTCTTCCACGGATCTCAATATTTTCCATGGAAATGGATCCACTCTCTGATTCTAGGTAGCTCAAATTTAACTTCAGCTACCAATGCCCTTCACCGCTTAAACCTGCTGGGACATACACAGAACAAATGTAATGTGTTTTTCGGTCCCCAGAGAAATATCAAGTGAGATTAGATCACAGCCATTAGGATTAAAGTGGAGGTGAAGTTCCTAAGATCTAAATTTGGATCCTACATAAATGAGTGAACCTTCACCTCTGCGCCCCTGTCTGTCCTGTCTAAATGTTGAATACCTCTTCAGTAATATTTCATGATACATTACCCTACTGCTCAGCCAGGTCTCTGAAAGTGCAATTATATCAAATGTGTGCAATTCTACCCAATTCCTGAACACTGGATAAATGGAATTATTGTTCTAATGCATAAAAAGGGAGCTAACTAATTCAAAATGCTACAGACCAATAACACTAATGTGCATTTCAGCTAAAGTTTATAGTTGGTACATTCTGGATAAAGTGGTAGTAGTAGTAGTAAAATTGATCGACTTGAATAAGTCATTACAATTAAAAACACATAAATTAGATGTGATTAACTTATGCAATCATATATAATTCCTTAATGGAATATCTGAAATACCATTGCACATACAGTATTAATTATGGAATTATTATTGCATACATATATTTAGTATTTATCCATATTTTTAATAAATATAGCTTCAAATTCAGTTTAGATTTTTAACCAATAAAAAGATTTCTCCTGACCCTTTGATCATGAATTGGTCCTCATATGGAGCTTTTTCTGTTCAATTTTTTTAAGAAAGGAGGCCACAGCATATAATATTTTGGGATTATGAGATTTTAATAAATGGACTATTGCCTGGATAAAGTAGAATACTGAATGAGGGATGACATTCTTTCAGACAAATAATGTGGTGTCAGGGAGGGGAACTCAACCATGGACAATATTTTTGTTTTGGATCACATAAGGAAAACATATGTAGTAAGGAAAACTGGGACATTTTATTTTATGTTTTTTGGTATTTAAAGAGTGTTTGATCATGTTGACAGGTAACGTTTGTTAGCAAGTTTTTCTGAGAAAATATGGACCCAACTTTGAAAAATATTATTGGTGCACTGCACAATAACACCACAGCACAGGTGAGACATTCCAAAGATGGGAAGTTACACCAGCCCGGTGGCACTGAGGGTTGAGGCACTGGACACCACACCTTGCTCCACACTGGCAATCTGGGATCAGAAATGGACTCAGGTCACGGGGCTGGCAGAGGAAGAAGGATTGAGTGTCCCATGACTGCTGTCCTTGCTCTGGGGCAGGTGGGTGCTATGCATCGTGCTGCAGTAGCAGCAACGACATAGGCCAGCTGCACTATAGCTGCGTGCCTGCATGGGGGGAAAGTGGCGGGTGTCAGCATGGCCATGCTCTGATGCCATTGCATGTCCGGCTCCAGGGGCAAGAAAAATGGCAGAAAATAGCGGAGCAATCTCGGTGGCTAATGGCGTGCCCTGTGCCCGGACACGAGAGGCATCGCTGGGTCTGCTCCACACAGGTGAAAAACAGGAGGAATATAAAAAAAAGATGCAATGTTAACAGATAAAATGATTGTTTATAAAGGGTGTGAAACAAGGGTACCTTGTAGCCCCTCTCCTTTTCAATGTATATATTATTAAATTGGTCGAGGACTTGGATTTAATTGAGACTGATGCCAAAAAATAGATGGTCTGAGGGTTAATATTCTCTTCACAGCCCAAAACTAGATGGTCTAAGGGTTAATACTGTCTATGCGGACAACACGGTAATTATCTCTAGAACAGCTACAGGACTGCAATGTGCTATTAATCAAGTAGTACCTTCCCTGACATCATTAACATTAAATGAGTGCTATACCAACTGGCACACTACCCTGATTTCATGGATTGGGAGGTAGGCCCTTCAGATGAACACTCTCAAATTCCTCTCTACTTCTTTTCTAGCTTATACAGTATATCTGCTTCTGTATATATTTCCCTCTTTCTGAATACTTTTCTCTCTCTACTCTTTCCTATCTCATTTCCTCTAATCCCTCAGATGGTCAGACTGCACAACAAGCTAAAACTTAAACTGCCATTTATATGTTCTGGATAACTCATCAAACACTAGATTCCGTAGTCAGTTCTTCAAATTTAATGCGATGTCATTTGGATGGTAGCTGTCCTACATTTCTTTGATTTAGTACACAGTGAGCTTGCTCAGATACATAGCCCACTTGGTTCCAAGGTATGATTCTGACTATGATTAATGTTACTTATCCATTTTGGGGACTGTAACTAACAGTTTAGTTTAACGTGAAAGGACTTCAGGCTGAGATACTATTCATCCTGTACAATTACATAGTAACATCTCGATATGTGCCTTTGCAAAGATGATGGAACTTTGGAATATTGAATACCTGTTGTACTATATACACTTATAGCTGTTATTTCTTACATGAAAACTAATAAAGATAATTAAAAAAATAAATCCAGATGTAAACAAAACCAAATTATTAGTGTGTGATAGACAACTCAAGAGATTATTTAACTAGAAAACAAATTGACAAAGTATAAAAAAAGTATATAGCTTTGTCTATCTGAGCTTCATACTGTCTTGTTCATCTGACTGGAAATCACATACAGAAAAAAGTAAACAAAATGTAAGGCAGACGGTTTGGAAAGTTGTTTGCCATTCATTCATTTAATTGTTTGAAAAGCATGTACAATGTGAAGGTTAGATCCACCATTTTATGTGGTGCAGAAACTTGAGGGCTTGCATGCGTCTCTGTCTTTAGTGAAGCCATACTGAATCTTTTTAAGATGTCTGTTAGGTTTCCCAAGTTTGTCATGGGGATCCTTTAAGACTGTAAACAGCTGGCCCGGTGGTACTGAGGGTTGAGGCGCTGGATGCCACACCTCACGCCATTCTGGCAACACTGGTTCGGGAACGAGCCAGGGTCATTGTAGGCAGGCAAGGGGGGGGAGAATATGTGAGACGCTGCTGACTGGCAGCGCTCCACCTTGGGAGGAGAAATCCAGCTGTCTCGGAGCTTGGCTGCCCCAGTGGAGGCCAGAGGGATGGTGCCACTCATGAGGAGCTCTGATGTTAGGTTGATGGGGAGGATGGAAGGACCCAGTTCGGGCTGCAGTGCATGTGTGCACCTCCACGCTCATGCAACACCACTTCCGGGGGTCCCGGGTAGTATGGGGAGAAAACGGAGGAAATTGTGGGGGCTGACATGGATGATGCCCCCGGACCGACTCTGGGGATCAACCAGGGCACACATGGTGCTAGTAGCCCTTGAAGGACCCAGAGTTTGGTAGGCTCGGCGGATGCAGACATCGACCCACCACAGGAGGATGAAAATAGTCGACAAAAAAATAAAAAGATTGTAAACAGGGACACAGTCTTCAGCTCTTGTGGCCTTGACCAAAGTTATTAACTTCTGGTATAGAATTACGAGTTACCATACAAGCTCTATTTTTGCGACCTGTCTAAATGAATGTTATAATTATTGGAATGAGAGAGTAACTATTCAGACATGGCTAAGCATACTGAATAATAAACAAGTTAAATTAGGCATCCATAAACTTTTGAATGTAGAAATGTAGGCTATTTGACAATTACAGATCTCAGGCTTTTCAAAAGGCTAAATGATTATGAGTTGCAACTTAATTAGCCTTGCCAGTTACAGACCAATTTCTATTCTTTCTCCCCTGTTCAAGACCCTTGAGAGAATGGTCTCTGACCAATTTGTCACAAATCTCAAAAAATACAGTGTCCAGTGTGTACTGCAACATGGCTTCTGGAAGCTCAACAGCACCAACATGGCACTGTTGGAACACACCAGCTATGTTCATGAGGCCTTTGACAATGGTGACCTTGTTGGAGCTATATATTGACCTTAGTAAGGTCTTCAACCTGGTTGACCATAAGCTCTTAATTAACAAACTCCTTAGTCTAGGTTATCCCAGAACATAGTTGACTGGTTCCACAGCTATCTCATCAATCACTCTCTGTATGTGCATACTGATGAATCCTTGTACAACACTATGGGAGTATCTACTGGTGTCCCAAGGGCTCTATCTTGGGCCCACTCCTATTTGGTCTGTTCATAAATCAACTGCCTGATGTCTGTCAGACAGCCAATGTATTCCTCTATGCCAATGATGCTGTATTACAAAACCCCTGACCTTGGCCACCTCATCACCACTCTACAGAGTAACTTCAGGACACTAGAAAGCTGGTTCTCTAACAATAAACTGTTCCTCAATTACAAAAAAAACAAAGACTATGCTTTTCTCTAGCCTCCCACAGAAGAGGAAAGTTCCAACCTTTATCATCTGAAATAGCCATGGACAAAACCTTGAAAAGGTGGAGACCTTCATATACCTTGGAGTAACTCTAGATGGCACCTTATCCTTTGCCCCATGTTAACAAGGTGGTAGCCATAGTTAACAGAAGACTGGGTGCCCTGCACTTTATCTGGAACAATATCACTGGATATGCTAGACACCTTATTGTGGCCAGATCCATTCTGTGACTTGTAGATTATGGTCTTCTTGTCTATGCAGATGCCTGTGGCATGGTGCTAAACAGAGTAAAACTGATTTATAATTAGACGTGCCACATTGTACTTGGTGCAGATAATCACACTCATAGTTGTACTCTGTGCACTCACTAATGGCTACCTTCACCCAGCAGAATAAAGCTCCAGACCTGCTTGCTAGCCAAAAAGGTGCTACTGTGCCTAACACCCTTTACTTTAATAAATTGCTTCCACACAATCTCCAACCAATACAACACCAGGAACATGGCCAGAAATGCCTTAAGCCTCCTTTCCAGCATACTCAGCTGGGCAAGTGGTCATTTGCTGTCAGGGCTTCTAATTGGTTAAATGAACTATCTGACACACTGCTGAATCTCCCAAAGATTAATCAGCTTAAGAGATCTTTGTGGTCTGCCTTTCAGTTCAAAGCAACTGTAATAATTAAACGATCTCTTTCGGTGTCTGTCTGTCTGTACATATTGACCAGGTGCCCACTCTCACTATCATCCATTCAGCCCCCACTCAAGGTTGCCCCCCAAAAAATAGGTAGCGGTACCAGGGTGCCCACTCCTGGTGCCAGTGAAGATCATCCCAACACTGCGGTACTCAATCTCCAGTGTTGACTTCCCTGTAAATAAAGAATTGTCCCTCATTGTTCTCTTTTTTTCAAATTTAAGTTAAACCTGTAACAAGAAAATTGTCCCTTGCTGTTCTGACCCGTCAAACCCCACCCCTGCTCAGCACCCACCATCTCACACCCACCACCCACATCCTTACTCGCCTAAAAGTGTTACATGGGATAGATCCATTCTGCAATTGAAAACATGTCTTACTGCTGGAATCAGTGACTGTGATATGAGAAAACAAGGAAAGTCTGTTTAATGTATTTCAATACATTTTGAACTTTTACTTACAACTTTGTCATTTTCCAATATTTGTTGTTTTTTAATTTTTAACATGGCCTTTTTGGGATGCCTCTTCATGAAAAAGGCAGGTGACATTTTTCAAATCCATCCTGAAAGGTGATTTTGTGGTCACTCTGTGAAATCACCTTTTTGGCGGGATTTGAATATTTTCCACCCACTGGGTTCATGAAGAGGGGTCAAAAGAAGTCTATGCTGAAAATTTGGTGGAAAAATATGGTAAAATGATCAGGTTAGGAGTGAACATCAAAATGTTTCAACATTCACTCATAACTTCATTGTTTTTAAATATTTATCCATCAAAACTTTCAATGTGGCCTTTTTGGGACCACACCTCATAAATAACGCTGGTGACATTTTTCAGATCTGGGCCAAAAGGTGATTTCTCAGTCATTCTGTGAAATCACATTTTGGCCAGGATTTTAAAAGAATTCACCTACCTTGTTCATGAGGTGGGGTCATAAGAAGACTATGTTGAAAATTTGGTGGAAAAATATGGCAAAATGACCTTGTTATGAGTAAACATTGAAATATTTCAACATTCACTCATAACTGTACCAATTTTCAAAATTTTGACTCAGACTTTTAACACAGTCATTTCTTTCCATGCCAGCTCATAAATATGCCAGGTGTCATTTTCAAATCCTGTCTGAAATGTGTTTCGGCCTTGTGGCCTGAAATTACATGTTGGCCTGTATTCTGTAAATGCACATGTCATGTTTATAAGGAAGTCATAAAACCACTATCTTTAAAATTTGAGGTCAAAATAAAGAAATGTTGTGTGTAGTGGCAGCTTTTACCCCAGCAGGTAGTGCTTTGTCATCTCATGCCAGTGAGCTCAGTTCTGCGGCAAGCTCAGTGAGCCTGGTGGATGGAGCCAAGGTTGGGGGAGGGCTGTCATGCAGCACCACCACCCCAGCCTGGAAGAAGGTGCAGGGTTGTCTGCATGGGCAAGGTACCATATAGTGAAGAAATTCCCTCTTGATATAGGGGCCCTGTACCTCTGTACCCATGGCTGCCAGATGGCCCTGCACTTTGGCAGAAACATTGACACTTTGCCCTGTGTGTCTATCTGTAGCCACATGGAAGCCTATCGCCCAGATGGCCCTGTGCTTTAGCAGCTTGCCAGACAGCCCCAAAAATCTTTGATGTCAGTTGCCACACAGAAGTGCAGAGCTCAGAAGTGCCTTGCACTTCCACAGGCAGATGGACTCTTCCCTTGAGCCCTGTGTATCTGCATCTGTTCACACAGGTCCTGGAGGGATCTGCGTGAATAAAGAAATAATTCCATTATCTCAGAAAGAAAGGAAATTATCTGCAAAAAGCTGTGTTAATGCACCAGTTAGGGTTCAATTTAATGCCACAAAAGTAGGGAAATGTGGCATTAGGGTTTCCAACCCTAACTGTCCAACCCCATCCCCCAAGCAGTGAAAGGACAAGACCACACAAGCAACCACAGACAGCCATCATCAGGCAAGACAAACAACGTACAACTATTTCCAGATGATGCAAATGCTATACCACTGATGTGCTACCTTCATATTTGTATCCAGTGGCTGTATAAGCACATCCATAGGGCCTGTGCTCATGTAACCACACCTGTGTATGTATGTCTTACAGTGTGCATGAGCACATGTGGCTACAGAGGCCTTCATTTCTGCAGACAGAAGGCCCTATAGGGCCTACACTTTTGCAGATGGAAGGCCCTATAAGGCCTGTCATCTGCAGATAGAGGTACTTATGCATGCTTTGTGACATATCTCACTAGATAGCATGATCCACTAAAACATTTTCCTACATGCAGCTGCATAACTGAAAAATTGCTACCCCCTGAACAATTTCTAGATCTGCTGCTGAAACCATGGTACCCACATTGCAATAGTGCTTCTGGGTGATTTAGGGGTTGACGAGCCAGAAGTCAGTGTGTATGTCTTATACCTTTGGCTGCAGAGGTGCATGCCCCTCAGGGGCCTGTGCTTCAGCAGACAGAAGTATTGTTGGAATTTTTGCATCATAGGTTTTGTGGCATCTGTGCTTCTGTAGCCAGAGTTTGGTATGTATCTCTTGCACCTGTGGCTGCAATAGTGCAGGCTTGTCAAATGTAGTATGTCTTAAAGTGTGCATGAGTACCTGAGGATACTGAAGTGCAGGACCACAGAGATGTGTGCTTCTGCAGACAAAAGAACTCTTGTAATTTGGGTATCATGGATTTGTATCTCTGGCTGCAGTGGGCTGTGTTTCTGCACACAGAATCAGTGTTGTGGTTTGAGTGTCATGAATTTCTATATCTGCAATAAGTGAGTGTGTATGTCTTGTGGTGTGCATGCCACAGATACAGATCCACAAAGGTAGCACATCAGTGCTACTGCATAGTTGTGCCATCTGGAAACAGTTGTATGTTGTTTGTCTTACCTGATAATCGCTTTCTGTGGTTGCTTGTGTGGTCTTGTCCATTCGCTGCTTAGGGAGTGGGAGTGGGGAGTTACAGTATATGTCTCACACCTTGGAAACCCTAACACCACGTGTCCCTGCTTTTGTGGCATTAAGTTGAACCTAGTTGGTGCATTGACACAGTGTTTTTGCAAAGAACATCTATCTATCCACTATCTATCTATCTATCTATCTATCTATCTATCTATCTATCTATCTATCTATCTATCTATCTACCTAGCTATCTATCTATCTATCTACCTATCTGTCTATCTATCTATCTATCTATCTATCTATCTATCTATCTATCTATCTATCTATCTATCTATCTATCTATCTATCTATCTATCTATCTATCTATCTATCTATCTATCTATCTATCTATCTGTCTATCTATCTATCTATCTATCTGTCTATCTATCTGTCTATCTATCTATCTATCTATCTATCTATCTATCTATCTATCTATCTACCTAGCTATCTATCTATCTATCTAGCTATCTATCTAGCTATCTATCTATCTATCTATCTATCTATCTATCTAGCTATCTATCTATCTATCTATCTAGCTATCTATCTATCTATCTATCTATCTAGCTATCTATCTACCTATCTGTCTATCTATCTGTCTATCTAGTTTTACACACACACACACACACACACTCCAAGAAACTGAGCATTTCCCCTTTGAGAATGGCTTGAATTAAATGCTTGAGAAATTTCACTTCTGACTGAGGATCTCTGGGTCTTCTTTGCTACCTGGCCTTGTTTTCCTCAATGTGACCTCTCCATTCCAGAAGCTAAGGGCTTTCTTCCAGCACAGGAGCATTGATTTTGGAACATAGTACCAGGGAACACTGCATGCACTTTTATTCCAGTCATTCCAAATGCTGACATTTGTTTAAAATATTCTCAATAAAAAAAAAATACATTCTCACAAAAAAAATATTTTCACTGTACTTTAGTCATGAATAATAATAATCTGAAGATTAATAACAGCAGTCACAGTAATTATGACACTTTCATGGCTTTGAACAAAGCTGTCTGTCAGTTCAGCAGAAGACATCACAATACAGTTCTGGTATATAACACTGCCCTAGTAGACTTGAGGTAAATAAAATCAACACAGTCTGAAGTTACTCAGGATCTGAATGGCAAGTATCCCTGTTCTTATTCTTAGCTGCAGACAAGGTTATCTCTTGTTATATTTAGACCTAGGAGTATTTTCTGGACCTTTTCCAGCTTGAGTCTGAATCAGTCAAGAGTCAGAAAACAAGCATATTTAGGGGCACAAGATATACCCTCAAATACTAAGAAATGATTCTTTTTAACTGCCCAGGTTGATACTTCAAAGACATTCCAGAGGGTAGCATTCACTTCAGACATAGAGGTATCAGCAAACAGGGGGAGGGTCTGTTTTTTGTCACTTCCATAGGCAGCTATCCAATAGAATATGCACTCAAACTAAGAGGAGGCAGGATAAGAGGAATCATAAGGAAGTATTACTTCACACAGATCTGGTGGTTAATATATGCAAAACACAGCACTAGAATTATTTCTGAAGGAGGATGGCATTGAGGGTTACAAAGCATGAGTAGGGGTGACACAGGACTAGACAGATTTCTAAGGGAAACTGGTATTGAGTGTTACACAGTATGAGTAGGGGCAACACACAGCTAGGCAGATTCCTGAGGGAGAATTGCACCGAGGGTTACGTAGTATGAGTAGGGCTAACACCAGACCAGATAGATTCCTGAGGGAAATGGCATTAAGGGCTAACTCACACAAAATGAGTAGGGGCACAACAGGACTAGCCAGATTCCTGGGGGTTGGGGAGAATGGCACTGAGGGTTGCATAGCATGTGTAGGCATAGCACAGGACTGGACAGATTCCTGAGGGAGAATGGCACTTAGGTTTGCACAGCATGAGTAAAGATAACACAGGACTAGACAGATTCCTAAGGGAGAATGACATTGAGGGTTACACAGCATGAGTAGGGGTAACACAGGACTAGACTGATTCCATAGGGAGAGCAGGAAGAGGCAGGATAAGGGGGGAATCATAAGGAAATATTACTTCACACAGATCTGGTGGTAAATATATGCAAAACACAGCACTAGAATGATTTCTGAGGGAGAATGGCATTGAGGGTTACACAGCATTAGTAGGGGTAACACAGGGCTAGACAGATTCCTGAGGTAGAATGACATTGAGGGTTAGACAGTATGAGTAAGGATAACACAGGACTAGACAGATTCCTGAGGGAGAATGGCAGTGAGGGTTACTCAGCATGAGTAGCGGTAACAGGACTAGACAGATTCCTGAGGGAAAATGGCATTAAGGGTCAACTAACAAAATATGAGTAGGGGTAACACAGGACTAGACAGATTGCTGGGGGATAATGTCATTGAGGGTTACACAGCATGAGTGGGGTAACATAGGACTAGACAGATTCCTGAGGGAGAATGCATTGAGGGTTACACAGCAGGAGTAGGGATAACACAGGACTAAACAGATTCCTGAGGGAGAATGTCATTGACGGTTATATGTCACACACCCTATAGTGCTCCACAAATCTTAACTAATGGGTATTCCATCTATTCCTTAAGCTAGATGCATACCCCACATAAAGTGTGCATCATCAGCATTTTCCTCCTATGACAAAGCCTTTTATTGTCAGTTGAATACGTGCATCTGTGAATATATTTTATTAAGTTACTGCTGACATACACAGTATACATGCCTGATAATCAATTGAGTAATGATACAAGCGGCAATTTTATTAGGTCAACAATGACAATATCAGTAGGTACTATACAATTTAAGTCACGCCATCACAATACTCATCAACTAATGCTTATGATCTGGAACTGGAAACTTATCTTTAATTTCATTGTTCTGGTTGAAAGAGTTGCTCCAGAGGGTAGCACATGAGGGTGGGCACCTGAATCACGGTGCCGTCCGAAACAGCGATCGATATTGGTGAAAGCCCAAAAGGCAAAGGGGCAGGGAGGGTGACCAGTTGTGGTGGGGTGGGCGACCTTAGTGACAAGATGTCGCTATGTGTACATGCACACGGGGGGGGGGAGTGAGCACAGCAAGCGTGGCCTGGGAGGATGCGGAGGGGATGTAAGGGGTGGTGCTGTGGTCAGCTGCAGAGCTGCACCATGGCATCAGGGGTTGTCCTCCACTTGCGGTGCTGGGGTTCCGGGTTTGGGTCTGAGTCCGGGCACTACTGTGCTTTTCTGCGCTTGACCCAAAACCTTATTTTTTACTTTCACGGAGTTGAGAATCCTTAAGTAGGGGGTGGGGTGCAGCCCCAGAGAAAACAAATATTTTCAATCCCCAGCACCATTTTTCCCATGCGCCGAGGTTGTCAGTGTGGCAAAATTGTTTTCACCACCCTGACATCGCTCTTCTGCAGGTTGCTCTTCTGCAGTCACCCATATCACATAGATCCCTCCAGAGCATTCATCTATTTATTTATTTATTTGCTTTTGTTTACCGGGTAAGGCACACTAGACAGCCATGTACCTATTTTCAGGTGCAACCCGGGAGGGTTACAAGGTAGATGCATACAAGAACAGTGAGGGAGTCAAGTTAACATACAGTGAGATAACAGACTTAACAGGGATTGGATAGGTAGTTGACAGCATGAATCAAATTTAACATGCAGAAAAATAACAGGCTTAGCAGGGACTGAATAGGTAGCTAACAGCATTAGAGACGATTTAGCACATGATAAATACAATGAGGTACATACAGGGTGAATTTGGCAGCAAACAGCAAAATACATAAACAGGTTCGATCAATGCAAACAGAAGTAAGTGCCAGCAAAAGGGGGGGCACTGGAGGGGTTACACTGAAGAAAGAGACAACAAGGAGGAAGGGTCTAGAGGGCCAGGTGAACTCTTAGGGAAGGACGACAGGGAGTGAACCTGGTGCAAGGATGTCACGTAATAGTTACTCGACCAGTTATAGGAGGATAAGTGCAGTGGACACTGAGACCCCCCCAGCATACCAGGCACTAGTGCGCTACGAGGTACAGGGACATGTGGAGGATAATTTCAGGAAGTTCCAAAGGGAGGCTTTAAAGCCGGGATGGGAGGAGGAGGAGGACTGAGTAAGGGCTGGGAGCGAGTTCCATATTTTTGGGGCATAGGTGGTGAAGGCCCGATCGCCTGCAAGGGTGTGGGTTCTAGGAACCAGGTGATCCAGCATCACCCTAGACCTAAGATGGTAGGATGGGGTGCCAGGGTTGAGGGGAAGGGCGAGGGCAGAAGGGGTGGCTGATCTGTCGATGTTGTCAATGAAGTTCCCAAGTACGAAGGTGCAGTGCTGCTCAGGAGGGAGCCACTCTAGGCGTGTGTAGAGATCACAGCGGTGTGTGAGGGAAGGGGTGGAAAGCGCAAGCGGCAGATGTTGTAGGCCATGTCCCATTTCAGAGGCTGGATTGGATGACTGGGGCAAGGCTACTAGCCCATAGCAGAGTGTAGGGAGGAGGACCCCCCCCTGGCTAGGGCCACACGAGCAGCCAGAGTCAAGCAGTTTTTGGCTCTGTAGGCGGGACCAAACTTACCATTAGTTGCCTTGCAGACGTTCCGAATGTGTAGGGTAAGATCCAGCTGCGGGTCCAGAGTGATGCCCAGATACTTGACAGTGGCCACCGTCTTCAGGGGAGAGCCATCAGCCCCATAGATTTGTAGGGAAGTGGGGCAGGATTTTGTCTTGTTCTGGAAACCAAAAAGCATGGCTTGGGTTTTCTTGAGATTGATGGTAAGCCTATGTTCCACCAGCCAGGACTGGATGCACTTGAAGTTGGAATTTAGTTGGGAGTTTATGGTGGTGATGTCCCGGGCACTGGCCAAGATGACAAAGTCATCCGCATACAGGGTGGTATGCCCATGGGCAGTGACGGATGGCAGTTCGTTAATGATAAAGGGAGAAGAGGGTAGGACCAAGGACAGAACCCTGAGGGACCCTGCAACGGACTGATGTGGGGTTGGAAAGGGTCTGATAAAAGCTGGTGTACTGCTGCCTGCCAGACAGGTAGTTGAGGAACCAAGCATGGGCAGGGGGGGTGAGAGTCCAACGGAAAGAAGAGTGGAGCTGAGGAGAGAGTGATCGACCCTATGAAAGGCTTTGGAAAGATCCATAAAGATAGCTCCAGTAAGGTTGCCTTGGTCAGCAGCAGTTCTGATCTATCATCCCCAGTTACATTGGTACACTGTTGGTTGCTATAGCTGCCACTAATGGATCCCAAATTAAGTGAAAGAATTTACCCTGAACTTTGCATTGTAATGGTAATTCTCCAATCTCATACAGAAAAGCATATTATTAAGCCATTGAGCCAATGTGGGGGGAGAGGAACTCATCCAATTCGGTGCAGTCATTTTTTCTGGCATTGACCAGGGCTATATCCCATAGCTTACTGTGGGATCTGCTCAACACATATGAGTGCTGTGGTTCCATGATACCTAACATACAGACTGAAGGGTAGAAGGGTAGTTGACCATGTAGTACCCTTTCTAGAACCATATGAACTTCCTGACGCAACTCAAGGCCATGTGTATAGAGTCACCATTGTCAACTAGACACTTAGAGCATTGTGGGCTGAAGGAGGATCTGTAGCTATGTAGCTGCATAGCTGTGTAGTACATTCTATGCAAAAATTTATACTGAATCTGTCTCAGTCTATTAGAGCTGGAGTATGTATATATGTTTAATAGCATCTTCCCAAGATTCAGAGTCAAGGGTAAGATCTAGATCCTCACTCCAATGTTCCTTATCTTTAAGACAAGGATTAGTTAATTCTACTTGCTGCAGATAGAGTTAGTGTGGAGAGGATTTTTGTAAGTTTTGCTATTGTTTTTTAAACTGCAGGAAAGAAGGATTAGTTAATTCTACTTGCTGTGGAGAGAGTTAGTGTGGAGAGGATTTTTGCAAGTTTTGCTGTTTTTTTTTATTTATCTTAAAGTGGACTTTAGCTTAAAGGTTTCTGTGGCTGAAGGGATTGAACAGGACCTACCCAGACCTGCCCACCCACAGAGCCTTTAAATTCTGACAGAACCATCAAACTGCAGGAGAGAAGGATTAGTTAATTCTACTTGCTGTGGAAAGAGTTAGTGTGTAGAGGATTTTTGTAAGTTTTGCTATTTTTTTTTTATTTAGCTTAAAGGTTTCTGTGGTTGTGTCTTTTGAATTTAGCTTAATGGTTTCTGTGACTATTTTTTTTAATTAAGCTCAACAGGGGAGCACAACAGCCCACCAAAGCTGGGGAGGAGCCTAAAGAGAACCTGGAACAAGCGTCTATTTCTGGACTGTATGTGTTAGAAACTTCAGAATGCTATTGGTGGGTTTGTAATTGTGTTCATAAACAAGTGCAACTGCATAGAAAGACTGTATTTCACTGTCCTGTATAGGTAGTGTGAACCATGGGTAGGATTGTGGGGTGAGTGGTTGTGGGGCAGCAGTGTGGATGAACATACTGTGGAGGCTGGGAGGGTACCCAATATGCCACAGGCTAAGGAGGCTCGAGGAAGGAGGTTCAGTGGCTTGGCAGGGAGCTGGGGAGTTTGAGGTGTGAGGGGAGGTTGTGTTGGTAGAAGGCTGACATCTGAGGTATTGGGGCACACAGAGAGAAGAACAGTGGGTCAAGGGAGGGTCAGGGGAGGGAAACTAGACAGGAAGCCAGCTGAAGAAAGTGGATTCTGATAGGGCCCTAGCAAAGAGGAGCAGCAGTAGGCAGGAGGGAGGAGAAAACACATAGTAACGCAAAGAGAGTAAAGAACATGTTTGTTGTACTAGTGACACATGGGGAAGAGGATGCAGCAGGAGACTGCACAAGGGATAGTACTCATGAAGCGAAGTGAGTACTGCATTACTAGTGGAAAGATTAAGCACAGCATGGCAGGGGGAGGGATAATACTCAGAGAGATGAGGAGAGAGAGGGAGGTTGGCAGTCAAACAGGAGAAGAGGGATGGGTCTCATTTCAGACGGCAGGGTGGAAGACACTGAGACAAATGCTAAAAGCACCACCTTGAGTGGCCCTGGTAATGAGAACCTGGGTGGGGGGTGGCAACAGGCACAAGGAAAGAGGAGCGGGTGTACTGATGTTGAGGGACTCCATACTTAAGGGGATCAGATGGGGCAGCAATGAGGAGAGGCACAGTCAAATATGGGTGGAGTACATATTGGGATTAAATGCAGACAAGACAGGTCAGGTGATCCTAAGGTGCACAATGTGGGGTAGGAGGAAACCGCACATTGTGGTACATGTGGGGACAAATGACCTAGCAGGGGAAATGATGCAGATAACAAGGGAGAGGTCTGAGGAAGTGAGAAGGTTGTGCAAGGAGACTGGAGGTCTGTGGCTATCTCAGAGGTGCTCAAGTACCCTGTGCAAGCACAGTGAGAAAGGAGAGGTTGCAGAGTTGAACGCATGGTTGGTAGAATGGTGTCAAACTAAAGGAGTGCAGGTTGTGGGTGGCTGGGCATTACCTGGGATAACAACAATCTGTTTGCAAGGGTAGGCTGCACCTGAGCGGGAGGGAAGGAGGTATTAAAGCAAAGACTGGGCAGGTATATTGTCGAATGGGAGGAAGTAAGAAAATAAGGGTGGAGGACCCACTACCTGACAGTGATCACCAAACAGTGTGCTTTAATATCACAATGTGCGGGGAGCCAGAGAAATCAGTAACCCTGGTGGTAAACTTGGTGGGGGCGGACTTTGGGAAGATGCAGGAAGTACTGAAGGGGAAACTGGAGAGCATAAGGCAGGAGATGGACATGGAGCAAAAATGGGCTATTATTAAACTGGGGATTACAGAGGCAACAGAAGTCTGCACCAAGACACAGAGTAAGAGGAGCAGAGCAGAGCAAGGAGACCATGCTGGATGAACAGTGAGGTAGTGGAGGTGGTGAGGGCAAAACGAGAGGTGCACCAGAGGTATAGGAGGACAGAAAGGGTAGGGGACAAGGATAAGTATGCAAGATGGTCCAGGGAGGTGACCAGAAAAGTGAGAGAAGCCAAGACCCAGAGGGAGCTGGGAATTGAAGGGGGGAAGACTTTTTCAGATACATCAGGGAGAAAAGGAAGTGCAAGGAGACAATAGTGAGGATAAAAAAGTGTGGGGAGTGGACAGAAAAGGGGAACAGGTGGAAGCACTGAATGAATACTTTTGCTCAGTGTTCATAGAAGAAAAGGGGGGATCGCTACCACCGTGGGCTGGGAGGGTGAGGATGGGGAGAGAGGAGGTGACAGATAGAAGAATTGAGGGAGGTAGAGTCCTAGAGGGACTGAGTGCACTGAGGTTAGACAAGACACCAGGGCCATATGGGATCCACCCCAGGGTGCTGAGGGAGATGGTGGAGGAGTTGGCGGAGCCACTGGAGGATCTCTACTGCACCTCACTGGAGTCAGGATGTGTGCCACTGGACTGGAGGATGGCACATGTAGTGCCATTACACAAGAGAAGACCAAGGGATGAACCAGGTAATCATCATTCAGTAAGTCTCACCTCCATAGTGTGAAACTCATGGAAACAATATTAAAGGAAAGACTGTTGTCATACCTGGAGTACAATGGCCTCCAGGATGTGAGGCAGCATGAGTTCATTTTGGGGAAGTCTTGTCAAACCAACCTCATACAATATTATGACTGGGTGACAGGTAGAGCTGGATAAGGGTCATGTGGTGGATGTTCTTTACTTGGACTTCAGCAAGGCCTTGCAGTCGATGCCTCATGGGCAGCTTGGGAAGCTTAACTGGTGTAGGGGCAAAAATGATGAACTGTAATACAAGCTGGTTGAGCTGGAGGCTGCAACAGGTGGTGGTGGTGGGAGGGGAGCTCTCAACTCTGAAGCTGGTGACGTGCGAGGTGATACAAGGCTCTGTGCTGGGACCAGTATTATTTGGGCTCTTCACATCAGACATTGAGCATGGGGTGGTGAGCAAAGTAAGTCTGTTTGCAGAGGACACCAAAATGGGAGCAGTGGTGGATGGAGGGGAGGGATGGAAGCAGCTGCAGGGGAACCTAAGCAAGCTAGAGGAGTGGTCAGAGAGGTGGCAACTGGGGTTCAATGTAAAGAAGTGTAAGGTTATGCCTACAGAGCTAAAAGCAACCTTAATCTGGTGGCGCGTGTTGCTCTTGCCAGAGGTGTGCTCCTCCTGTCGCTCTGTTATGGGCTCCTTTTGTTTGCCCACTCCACCAAAGCCCATCTCTCTAGGTGATCTACTGCCAGAACAATGTCTGCCGCTTTGCTCTGGCTGCTCCCCTGTCTCACCTACCATTGTGACCTCTACAGCAAGCTAAACTGGCTCTCCCCTTCAAACCACATTGACTTTGTTCTAGGGTGCTTCACGGGAAAGGTCCTTGGCACTGGCACCCCTCCGGGGCTGGCGAAATTCCTTGTCCAGGCTGACTCCACATCCCATCCTCTCAGGGGTCTGCCATGCTTAAGGTACCCACCACCTGGACTCAAATGGGAGGTAGGGATTTTGCTGCGTGCTCCTAGACTGTGAAATGCTTTCCTGCCCAGATCCGCACTGCCCCCTCACAGGGCTGCCTTCGCTCCTCCCTATGTAACCACCTCAAACTCACTTGGCCTGTGGGTGCCCAAAACCCCTGTGATCTAACATTGTACTCCTCTCTCCTGGACATATTTCCTGGACAAAAGAGGCATATGCTGTATATAGTACTGTAGCTGCTGCATTGCAACTGTGCCTTCTGTACTGCTCTTAGTGGCAACATGTCTTACTCTGTTGTGTACTTACTGAACAAAACTATGCCTCATGATGACTTATAAATTGTCTTAGTCTGTACTATGTTGCCCTCTCATGACTTGTTAGCTGTTCTTAATCTATACCATGTCGTCCTATGTATCTAAATCTGTAATTCCTGTACTCTCCCGGGTCGTACCTGAAAATAGGCAATTGTCTTCTCTAGTGTACTTACCTGGTTAACAAAAGCTAAATAAATAAATATGCACTTTGGGGCGAAGAACCCAAGGACAGAATATTGGCTTGGGGGGGGGGGGGTTAAGCTGGGGATCACTGAGGAGGAGAAGGACCTAGGGATAATGGTAACAGGGACCATGAACAACACTGCCCAGTGCAGAAGAGTGGCTGCAAAAGTGAACAAAAGTGAACAAAATGCTGGAGGGCATAGCGAAGGGGTTTTCGTCCAGGTGAAGAGAAGTGATCTTGCCCCTCTACAGGTCGCTGGTAAGGCTGCACTCTGAGTATTGTGTGCAGTTTTGGAGGCTGTACCTGAAGTGTGATATCAGGCTGCTGGAGGGGGTGCAGAGGAGGACAACGAAGATAATATGTGGAATGGGGTGGAGGGGAGAGACTATGAGAGCAGGCTGGGAGAACTGAATATGTACACCCTGGAGGATAGAAGGCACAGGGGGGACATGAGAGAGACATGAGAGAGACATTTAAGTATCTGAGGAGAATCAATAAGGATGGGGAAGATGGGATCTTTAAGCTAAGGAGGGGGAGGGACACCAGGGGGGCACGGGCTAAGAATAGAGAGGGGAAGATTTAGGAGGGTAATGCGGAGACACTAATTCACGGAGAGGGTGGTAGCAAAATGGAACACACTACTAGAATGGGTGGTATATTAATCTGTGAACAGCTTTACAAGGGCATGGGACAGGGAACGGGAGAGTGAGGGGGGGAGGAGGGGGTGGGGCAGCTGCAAACTAGGGGTGCTAGCTGCACACTCAAGCAGACTTAGATAGACCAGGTGGTCTGTTTCTGCTTGCATGTTCGTATCTGCATATCTGCTGTACAGGAGCTATCCCCAGCAACAATCTATACACTGCAGTCAAGGGTTTAGAGCTGGGCTGAGGACATGGCAGAATCTCCTCAACAGGGGATGACTGAATAGGATAGTTAGAAAGATAGTGTCTAATGTGGAAGTAAGCAAAGAACTCATCATTTTGTAGGAAGAACTGCTCTTTGATATTGGAAAATAATTTCAGCATCCCGCCCTTGAACAGGTCACTCACTAAATTCAGCTATTACTCCATCTTAATAGGATCTGTTACTTGGGGATGTTTATATCCCCTCATCTTTTTGCAGATGGCTATTAGGCTAGCCCCCATAGGATAAGCCCTTAGGGTGCTTGATGTATTTATGGGAGCCAAGCCATATTCTGGTGAGTTGTTGAGGGTAAGGATTGGCTTTCTGTGATACAGAAAATTCTGCTAGACCGGGTAATACATATCCCCACAATAGCCCCGTGGGTTCACTTTTACCTGTCACAAACCCACTCAGCAGGTCAGGCCCTCTACTCCCAAAGTGCCAACCTCTGAGTGCAGTCTTGTGAACAGCGTAACAGACAAGGTAACCCTCTTGTCTATTTTTATGAGTTTGGATCAACCTTTGGTCTCAAGTTCTGGAGGGATTCAAACTGTGAACCTCTTGCTAGCGTACCCAATGCACAGGCTCAGATATTTCTGTCTTTGGGGAGCCAGGTATCTTTGCCTATGGGCACCTAACCAGGTATACAGAGATGAACCCTTAAAAACTTTAATATAGACCTCAGATTTAAAACGCTTCTCTTTCCAGTTTGGTAGCACCATTCAAGCTATGTTTCGTATCTGCAATAACCATATACTTTTTTTACAACTAAAAAGAAGAGGACAGACCAAGTAAGTTCTAAAAGAATTTTACTAAAATAGTTAAAAATATGTAAAATGCAAAATACAGAACTCTTATATCACCAGACATACAAATATTTTAAAAGAACAAGGTTTAAACAGTGCAAATTCCTACTTACAGTACTTGGATTTGAAATCTTTCTAAATATCTGTTTTCAAGTGCTCCAAAGATCTTTCCTCAGTCAGAGTCTAGGTAAAAGTGTATAAGTAAAACAGAGTATTCCTTACACAACTGTATGGGACAACCCATTTTTGTGTGGGGTCAGCTAGCTCCTCCTCTGTCAGATATGTATAAAAAATATATATCTTATACAAAAGTACTTCATTCTGCAACTTCAGCATAATTCATGTCCTTCGAATGACACTTCTTTTGATCTCATAATAAGCTTCCTCCTTCCAGGACACAGAAGCATCTTTATGATTCGCACTTCTATGTAATAACCTGGGTTTCCTTCAATTTCATAAAATGGATATGTTACAGCAACTATGGATGTAATTAACTCAGACAGACAGGATTCTTAATTAAGGCCTTACATGTAACACATGGTCTCTAAAAACTGAGTGTGTGTGAACTCACATGCTGTCAGCATTTTTCTTATGGCTTGCATCTTTCAGCTGAAACCTGGGGGGGGGGATGAGTGGGGTCATTCTAAGAGCACCAGATTTTTCAGCAGAGACAGTTAGTAATACATTTCATATTAAAAAACTATACAGCACTCAGAGCTGGCTGTCTACGTCACATTACCTTCCAGTTGTAACCAGTTGGGAGTGTGCCCCTGACTACCCTCAGCAAGCAGCACACGCTGTGTGTCCCAGGAGTAAAATTCAAAATTAGGTAAGGCCACACCCCCACATTTTAAAGGTAGTTGTAGAATATTTCTTGCAATCCTTGCCTTCCTCCTTGCCCATACAAATTTAGTGAAAATAGTATTAAGGGATTTGAACAATTTTTCTGGGACCCGTATAGGCAGATTTTGGAAGAGATGTAAGACATTGGAAGAATATTCATTTTGATGGTATTTATTCAGCCAATTAAACTGAAGGGTAGGCTAATCCATTTTGACAATCTAGGCATATGGAGATCAACACTCTACCATAATTCTCTTGGAAAAGAGTCGGGCTGTTCTTTGAAATAAAAATGCCTAAGTACTTCAGCATGTCTACAACCTTCATGTTTAGTGGGTTTTAAAGAAATGAGTATGTGGCCCTAAGCACATCAGTATTACTTACTTTTGACCAATTAATTTTATGACTGGAAATTGTACTATACTCATTTAGGAGTTGATGCACCTTGGCAAGCCCACTTCCAAGTTGCCAAGGAATATTAAAAGATCATCTGCAAATAGAGACAATTTGAAGTTATTAGTTCCAGATTGGAACCCTGCAATGGACATATCCGCTCATAATGCCTCTGCAAGAGGTTCAAGGGAAAGCGCATACAGCAGTGGGGAGAGTGGACATCCCTGTCTAGTGCCTCTAGTGAGTGGAAAGTGACTGGACAATTTGCCATTAACTGCAACCTGCCCTGTAGAATTTTGGTACAAGGCTGATATCCATTTAATGAGGCTACTGTCCAGCCCAAATGTTTTGAGCATAGTGAACATGTACCCCTACTCCACATGGTCAGATGCCTTCTCTGCATCCAGGACCAAGAAAGCTGCCCCATTTCCATTTTGCCTCAAGCCCCAACACCAAACTATGTTCAGGGCCTTGCACACATTGTGTTTGACCTGGAGAACCTGAAGAAATCTTGCTTGGTCAGGGTGTATCATTCAGGTACTAACTCTTCTAGCCTGTGAGCTAGTTCTTGCTATTATCTTTTTGTTGGCAGTAAGCAATGAGATGGGCCATATGAGTCACATTGTTTAGGGTTTTGCCAGGTTTGGGCAAGACAGTTATTATTGTGGACTGTGTGGAGGAAGGCAATATTCCAGTAACCAAGCTTTCCTGGATCAGATCGAACATTGACTCTTGCAGGTCTGCACTGAATACTTTATAAAAATCAATAGGGAAACCATCTGGGCCTGGTGCCTTACCTCCCTTGAGATATCGTATGGCCCCGAGCACCTCTTCCCAAGAGACCTCTTTTTCAAGCATGGCACCTTGTTGCGTAGTTATACTGGGAATCGGGGCCTTATCCAAAAAAACTTGTATCTTGGACTCAGACGCTGATTCTCTGAGGTGCAAAGGTTCATACAGAACTCACGGAAGCAGTCCCCTATTTCCCCATCTGTGTCTATCTATTCCATCTGATCCAGTTATACAATTTACATTTTGGCACTTTTTAATTTTTTAGCTGCCATGAAAGCAATTTCCGGCTAACGTCCCCATCAAAGTAGTTAGTGGCCTGACTTAAGATTAGAGGTGCTCAATTTTAGAATAGGTAAGCGGTTAAGTTCCATTTTAGTTTTTGTAGTTGGTGATATAGTGCGTGTGTAAGATGAGCCAAATGTTTTCAGTTTGGGACATGTGCTCTCCAGATCAACTAAACACTGGTTCAGTAGTCTTCCTACTGTGGCTAGAATATGAAATAATAACCCTTCAGGTAGACTTTTAATGCTTCTCACCTTGTAGTAACTTGAGATCTGTCCCTTTGATTAATTTGAAGATATGCAAGGATCTGCTCCTGATATAGGAAACAAAATCTGGTTGCTTTAATAATACGGGGTCCAGTTTCTAGATTCTTGGGTAAGTTAAGATGCCTAAATCCTGAAGGCCAACTAGCACCAGAACATGGTCCATAATAATGATGGATTCATGTTTCACTGACCACAAGGAGGCAAGCAGGCTCTGTGATAACAAAATAGAATCTAACCTGGCATAATGTGAGGCTGAATGCAGGTAGTAAGTGAACTCTCTACCATCTGGATAGCAATACCTCCAGGCATCAACTAGGGAATGGTCTTGCATCAAATGCACTAGTGCTTTAGCATTGTCAGACAAGGGTACTACAGTGGGTGAGGATATGTCCACGACTATATCCCTGATGCAATTATATTCTCTACCAAGTAGCCAAAGCCTGTCAAAATCAGTCATTTGTACTGATAGCTTGTGACAAAGGTCGGGACAATGGATATTTGATCCCTATATAGAACCGATTGCAAGCTTCAATCCAGTATTAATTTGCACCTGTATTAACACATATCTACCTCCCTGATCCACATATGTTTTAGTGAACACCCCTGGAAAGTGCGGGCACAGCCACATTGCAGCTCCCCTGGCCTTCCATGTGAAATACACACACCAAACCATTCCCCTCCCCAGTTTTTGGCCATATGGGCTCCCTCCTTCTGTACTGTATCATATGTGTTTCCTGCAGACATACCACACCAGACTGCATAGCCTTAATTCTGGTTAGCACTCTCCTATGTTTGATATACGATTCTAACCCATTAATGTTCCATGACCTGATTTGCAATATATTGTCAGCCATGGTCATAACCTATGTAGATCAACTGAACAAGCCTCTGTTCAGTGCAGCACAGTATATACATTGATAATCCATTAGTACCTCTTTTTTTCATATAGAAAAACCTACTAAAAGTTTCATAACTGTTTAAAAAGAACATTACTTCTAATCCCCCATTCCCAACTATTCCTTATAAACATCTGAGAATATTTAAACTTGCACAGAATTTGAACAGCAGAAAAAGTGAAACAAAACATCTTATTCCCCATTCCTACCCCACTTAACAAGTACCCCAAACTTGAGTTAAAAGATTAGGTTTCAGATCCATAAACTGTTCCCAAAATAATGTTGCTATCAGTGAAATTTAAGGAGGTTTCATAGTCCTGAGGACCCTGTAAAATGCTACCTGATCCCACCCCCTTATCTCAGATCCACTCTGATTCTGGAAATACCCTATCATACCCTCTCCCCTAACCATACCCTTAGTATAGCAACCAAAACCACCATAAACCATTGTATGTATCCACATGCTATAACCCCCCCTTCTCCCTCCACTTTGTGAACAGCACTTTTACAGTGCAACATCCCACTTGTTCTTTGGTGGAGAACTGGGTATGGGCTGTTCACCTAGTGTAACATCAGTTTATTAATATAAAATTGCCCCAACAATTGGTTTGTTTAAAACTAGGCTCCGGGACTATCTCACTACCAACAGCTCCTGTGACTGCCCAACTTAACCTTGTTTCTCCACTTCCCTTTCTGCTCTAGTTGTCCCCCTTCCCCTCCTCACTGGATTCTACCCTCACATCTTGGTATACCCAATGCTGCACTTTCCTCTCCCACCCTTCCTACATTCCTTCTCCCCCTCCCCTCTTCCCTCTCCCTATGACTCTGGCACTTCTTATCTGTTGTCTATTTTCTGACAAATGCCGCTGGCTGCCTTGTTACAATGCTACCCTTGAATTGTATTAATCTGTACCCTGTTTGCAATGTCCACATTGTTGTAATGTCTGTCTTGATGTTCCCCATAATTTGTATTTCTCTGACGTGGAACCTTTGTAAAAGAGCCAAGGCTCAAAGGCTCAAAGGTATTTGTAATCCTAGACTTGATAAATAAATAAAATAAATAAAAAAATCTATAGTTGCAGCAAAAAAGGAGTAGATTCAGGGGCTCATGGTCTCCCCTCCCACATAGGAAAGGAAAGTCCATAGCCCCATTTAACCAAAACATACTCTCACAGCCAGCTAACAGAACCGAGCTGCCATATGCTGAGCACTGTGAGCGTGGGAATTTCAAGGGATACCCTTGGGGGCAGCATTATGGAGCAAATAACATAATATAGACAACAGTTATTTTGCCCCTCATCACTTACAAATATGCCCTTCCATCTCAATCACAAAAGCATCTTGACAGGCTTGCTACCATATGTATACTAACTAAAACAGCAATTCAACATTAACATTTGCTTATAGTTTCTAATTCAGGTATCAGAAAGCGCTATTAGTCAATGGGCCATTTACTGGCCAGACCAGGAAAGTTGTAGGAGTCCGTAACAATGGCCCTGGTGAGAACTGTCATGATGCAATGCAGTCCCTACAGAGACCAAAATTTACAATCCCATCACTGGCACTTTGCATCCTCTGATGTGTAGGTACTGCTGTGTTAAGGACAATTTTCCTGATCTCCAGCATTGTGTGTTCCATTAATTAATCACCATTTTCTAGTCCATGAATAATGATCATAACAATCCCCCCCATCCGCTGGTACCTGCCGCCCTATCTGCAGTCAGAGGGGTGGAGGGGTGGGACTCGAACATAAGCAACATCAAAAATAAAACCAGCTATGCAAACTTGTATCCTTTACCTTTCATATCCTGATCTTGATGTGAGCCTACTCAAGTTGCTGGTCAGTTTTGATTAGTAATAATGATATGCACAGCGGTCCACAACTGTATTGGTCGTCATGGTTATAACTGAGAAAATATAAATGCACAGCTGCACCTCCGAGAAGGGAGCTGCTTGATGAAGCTAATACGTTGCTATGGGGTTACCCAACACTTGGCACAAGGGTCGAAGACAATTTCACCTTTATAAGGGACATTTTGGGTGATGTAGTGTTGTATCTTTGCCAACTGATATCATACAATTCAACAGTCAGAGCTCAATGTCAGTCTATGCCCCACTGCCAATACTAGGGAGACAAAAAGCTGTCAAGCCATCCAACACCAAGTTACTACAGCTAGTGCATCAGAAACCATCAGCCACATGGCAGTTCCCCAGCAAGAAGCACATCGATTCCATGCCATCACTGACTAATTTGTACCCCCATACTCTGCTGCCCTTAGGACACTAACTGTGATCTCTGCCAGGGTCAGGAACTGTAGGACATTACTAAAATTCACAGCAGAGCAAATCAATTTGGGACCAACTCGGGATTTTTTTGTTTTCACTGTGCCAGCATCATGGGTGGAAGGGTGCCTCATTGTGGGTAAGATGCTATGGGGTTTCTCATTCACTATCCTGTGTGCCCTCACCATCAACTTCTAAATCTGGGCAGCTTAGCTTACAGTTTGTATAGCTTTATTACAACATTGCCCTCCTACAGTGGTTCAGATAATTGCTTAATTAAACTTATGGCTTTCCGATACATTTTATTGATGGGAACTGCCAGACCCAAAAAACAAGAGAACAAAAAGGTGATTGCCTGTAGAACACTGCCTGACATTCCAACCCATAAAATGAAAGTGCTCGCCACTGTGCCACGTGGTCCTCACGACACCTCAAGTATGGCATCTCCATGTCATCAGTCCTTCACTGTTACTCTGTCAACCTCTCTGGTATCAATTATTTGCTTAATAGCCTCCAAAATATCTCATTTAGCTAGGTGAACTCCTTGGTTTTCTGCACGGCCCTCTAACGCTGCTTAATGGTCCAGACATAGCCCTCAGCTTCCTGGGGTTTCATAAAGAATTTGGGTGGGTGTCCCAGGCATACAATTTTCATACAATTTTCAGTTTAGCAGGATACAGTAATGAGTATTCTCTTCCAAGGGTATACGGATTGTATTTGACTACCTGCAAACTTTGCCTTTGCAACTGAAGATTGTGGCTAAAGTTTCGAACACAAATACTTTGGCACCATCGCCAAAGGACCATATGTTCGGGCTGCCCTTAGGACTTTTTCTTTGTCAGGATATTGCAGGTACTTGATCAAATAATGCCTGGCTTTGTCTCCTTGCTTCGGTTTTGGTCCTGTTCTATGCGCTTTTGGTATTTCATAGTTAGCTGCTTTAGGTTCAAGTCCTAGCTTCTCTGTGAGCCATTGCTGTACAAATCTACCACCTTCCTTCCCTTAAAAATTTTCTGGCAAGCTAATTAAGTGAATATTTGATCACCTTCTTCTATTTTCTTGATCATCAGTCCTTTCTGCCAATGTGAGTTCTCTCTCTTGCAGTGTTTTGAGGCCCAGAGACAAGTCCACTACCAAATCCTCCAGCTCTCTGATTTGGGCTTCTGCTTCATCCAGTCTTTTAGTGTAAGTTGCTGAAGTTTTGGCAAAACCAGAAATCACAGATTGAATATGCCTAATTTGTGTAATGAGGTTTTCAAATCCCACCTTGACTTCCTGCTGAAGATTCAGTATCAAAGCTGTTACTGACTTATTTTGAGTGTCTTTTTCTTTCTTTTCTTGTCCCACTTTGGGAGCCATGCTCCTGGATCGTGTTTGAGATTCATCGGGCAGCAGTGAAGGCTTCACAATCGGTTCAAATCAATAGTTCACTGCCATTTTGAAGATTTTCCTGATGCCATTAGCTGTCAGCTGCATTATGCTACAAAGTAATCTTTGGCCATGAGATTAAATTGTATTTTAGCTGCTTTATTGCAGTGAAGACAGGAGCCCATTTACTGCCCATCCACCATTGCTGGCTCCAAGCCACGCACCTGAATCCATGCATCTGAACAAGCTGGAGGCAGCCACCTTTCTTCCAGCACCAAGACACATTTTTGGAAAAACCATACCAAACGACCAAGTCTGTTACCATTTCTTACTCTTCCTTCCTTCCTTCTTTTCTCACTTCCTATCTAGCATCAAGTACATGTCATCAGAAAGCTCTGATGGATTTACATCAGTTTAGATGAGTCTCTGCATGTCTTAATCCTCCTTTCATCTCCTTGCTATAGTCATTCAAGGAAATAACAATGGCTGGGCTGAGCCACAACAAGGTGCCTAGAGACTGTGCTGCACTCCAAGACGCTGCCGGCAGCCCCCTGCTGGCACACCAAGCAGCAATGGCAATCTGATCCAGCTCAAAAAAAAAACAAGCAAAAAATTCAGGAGCTACTGGGCTGCAACTAGGTAGCTTTCTGCACCTTTTCCTGCAATGAATGCCCCACAACGAGTATGTGCTCTCAGAAGCAGTTGGTTGGCCAATGCCTTCTAACTAGTGGCATCCAACCCTGTCTTCTGGCACCTCTAGAAGTGGTTGAGTCACTACGGCAAGAAGGGGAGAATGATGTAGGGTATGTCCTGAGGTCCTGCAAGTGCTAGAGATGTGCCCCTCTTTGAGCAGACATCTCACTCACCACAGAGGATCAGGGACAGAGTTCCCTTGATGAGCGTCCCTCTCAATTGCCTCCCATCCACCAGGCACTTACCCTCAAAGGAGCCCACAAAGCACTGGAGCTATAGGCAGGCTGGACCACATTCCCATCAGTTAAAATCTCTTGGTGTGTTTCTCACACTTTTTCCTGCAGTTTGCACACTGAGGCAGAGGAGTGAACTGCAAACATAACAGAGCTTATGCACAAGTGCATGCCCGACAAGAGGGAAATCCCAGTGGCCATTTTGGTGAGGGTTATGTTTTGCATAATGGCTACTGAGATTTTATGAGAGCCACCACCTAGGTAAGAATGAAACTTCTTACGTGGCCATCTTCGTGGGTCCTGGAATCGGGAATCCTGATGCCCATCTTGTGTGTGGCAGTTCCATTAGAATTGCATGTGGAAATGCAGCTGTGCTCTCATTACTGGGATTTCAAGTTCCCCAAGATATTTAGAGGTATGGGGGTTGCAATGTCCCTATGGACATTACTGAGATAGAGAATGCGAGGGGGGATGACAACCCCTGAAGGGGATCCTTATGCCTTCTTTTTCTTCTCTGTCCCCATTGGGCTGGCAAGAGCCAAGAATGGAGAACACAAAGACATGTTTCCAGTGCAACTTCCCTTTGATGCCAACTCAGACAGGGCACATGTGTGCAGTATATGCAGTGGATGGCTTGAAAGTGGAGGGCAAACTCCTAGAGCCCTTGCTGACCTCGTAGATTTCCATACCATCAACAGCTTCTTCTGCCACATTCTCCTTGATGCTGGTGTAACCCCTCACCCCTGCCTTTTTAGCAAAACGACAGGTGGCATGCTGTTGAAGCTGACAGCAGTACCTGGTGGGGACCTGGGTTCGGGGAGGATGAGGTTACTCGGCACAGGGGACCTAGGTTTGGCTACTCTGCACAGGGGCACCCAAGTAAATCCGAACACAGGAAGCAATAACTGTAATGTCCAGAACCAGGAATGGGATTCTTCAGTGTGGCTTTTATTCACATCCTAGCTGAACAAACACAGCATAGATGGACCCCATGGGGCTACATTTCCTGGTAATGCAGATTAGAGACAACAGAACACTTTATCACCATTTCCAGCCCTCAGGCTCTAAACCCACCAGGCACACAGCTCGGACTTGCACGCAGCTTTGGGTACATAGCCAGACTTGTACACACTTGGGTTTTCCCCACTGGCCCGGCTCCCCCACCAGCCACTTGATCCACAGTCCATTTGAAGAATGAACCAATTATCCATTCGCAGTCCATTTGAGGAATGAACCAATTATCCTGTTGTGGCTCCCAAACCACACTAGAGTCTGCCACTCTAGAGAGAATTTTCTTACAATCCTCATCTGGGTACTTTCCCATCACTGGCCAAGTGCCTGAGGCAAAGTAGAAATCCACAGAAGAAATCCGTAGAGGTGGACCTGGTCACTAAAGATTGGGGATCACCCAGCTTCAGCTCCCACAGCCCATACCTGGCCATTTCTCTGGACACTGAACAATTCCTTTACTGGGCTTCCAAATGTAGATTAAGGGTAGACGTCTGTCACATCACCTCTACATATTATTTGCATCCCAACAAACTCTGGAACTTGAAACTACTTTTACTTTACTTAGCCCATTTCTCTAGGCTTCCCAATATTTAGTAGTTCAATCCACACATTGTCACACAAGTCCCAGGGTGAAAATGTAAGCCCTTTTAGCCAGAGCAGACACTCATCCTTACGTTGCAGTTGCCCCACAGGCGACTCACAAATCTTCTTTTCTCCCAAATAAATACTGGAATGAACAGGCAGCTTTTCCTCCACAAACAGAACTAGGGGGTTGCCCCAGGAATCTGTAGGGAAACCTTCTCCCCGAGGGAGGGGGCACTGAGACCCGAAAACAACGGTCTCCACTACTTCAGTACTCTTCTGTGTCTCTCTTTAAGGTGGAGACACACCCCTATTACTTAAAAGTAGCCCTCTGTCAGGGCTGAGGCTCCTAGAGCCTTCACTGAGCTACTTTAACAGCAAGCTCCCTACTTCACACTCACTCACTCGCTGAAGACCAACTGAAGACTTGACTTGAAAACTCCCAACGTTCTATCTAACTCCCTTTGCTGCAGATTACAATGTGGCTCATGCAGCTGCGAAAGTTCTATTGGTGATGTCATCCCTCAGTGTCAGCTGAGACTGAGAACAGAGTGAGACAGTGTGAAACCCATTTAACTGGAGTTTCACAAGCTGCCTTCCCTGCTTACCACTAGGTCTTACTGGGATTCTAGTAACCCCGGGTAACAAGGGGGTTACACTCGCCCTTGAGCAGGAAAATGACTGTCCACAGTCATTATTCACCCGGCCTTAGGCCATCCCACCCTATGTGCTACCTGCAGAGGGGGGTGATCAGGCCCCCTCCTACCATATGCAAGCACAGGCAGGCAACACTAAGGGCCTAGAGGCCTTTAGCTGACATGTCAGCCTCTACACTATCAAATTACTATGGACACCTAGTGGCTGTGGTAGAACCATCCAGAGCATAGCCCTGATAGATCAGCACTGCGGTCCTTACTGCAGGTCAGGGCCACAGCCTGTCTATCCCCCCTAACCCTCTAGGGAAAACCTATCTGCCTTTAACTGAATACCCCAAAAACAAAGACAATCTGGGGACCTCCCCGACCTTGGGCAACCTGCAACCACACACCACTGAAATACCACATTACTGTCTCCTCCCTACCCCCACAACCACACCTGTGGAAGGAAAGGGTTAATACAGTAATAACAACCATAACACCACAGTACTTTAAATTTCTACACACTAAAGCACTGATGAGGAACTCCGATGAGTCCCTCCTCCTCTTCTTGTCTTCTCTTCTGCCTTCCCAGGAACACCGGTAAGAAAAAGAATGACAAAACACACTCTTCTAATCTGCATACACAGTCTACCTAAACCCCTACCATCAAAACACTGAAAAATCCCAAGAAGATTTTTTTAGAAAAAAGGTAGAAAAACAGTATTTACATTAGAAAACAACAACATTATTTACAGTGGACATTTTGGGGATGGAGTGCCTTAAGTCCCAACTAGTGACCACAAGGCCCAAAGGCTAGTCCAATAAACAGTCTCTCCTGGGCCGGAGCCCAGTGAAGCACAGTTCTAACAGGCCAAAGTCCCGAAGGGGAGAGTCTTTGAGGACAGTTCACACATTTTGAAGTCTGCTAGTGTAGGGTGTGTACTGCAATGTCATAAAGATAGAAAAGTTCGGACTTACCAGCCACTTGTACGAAAAATTCTTAACCGACCTGCACCTCTGATGAAGACTCTCCCTGGCAGCATTTCTTCCGATACAGCTGGGCGGACATCTTCCAGGAACCACAGGAGGGCACATCTGGGAACAGCTGGGCTGATGTCATCTCTGGAGATGGAACCTTAGAACAGGAACAAAAACAAAACAGCTGGTCCAACATCATACGATTACCAGGCGATGAACAGGCTACAGCTGGGCTGGTGTCCTCTCTGGATCTGAAGTCATCTGGTGGGCCAGTCGATGGTTTCTGGAAAGGCCGGTACACTGTAGACTGATGAATGTGGGGCACCTGAGTCCTGGATATTCATATTGGCGAATCAATAAGGCACTTCACAGTCTGGTGTGGCAGTATTGACTACCACTGCTCGGCTTTCCATTTTGAAAGCACGGGCACATTTGCTGGGAGGTCCTTGCACTGAGGCCAATAGTACCGGGGGTCAGGAGCTTGAATTATTACCCCATCTGTGCGCACATAATTCACACAGTGGGAGATTTCACGTCCCTCTCCGTCCACTATTCTCACTCTGTCTATAAACAGTTTCCTGCCTCTCTTCCACTGGGTATACTTTTCGTGGAACAGTCTATTCTTTACATGCTTGCTGGCCCCAGGATGCACACTTTTCATTGCTTCATCCCAGATCCAGGATTTCCTGCAGTTCTCAATCTCCTCCCAGACTTTCCGAGGAAAGGTAGGAAAGGTCATACCATAGATCTCATTTGCCTTCCTACGAAGCACTCTCCTCTTTACTTGCTTTGATCAATCTGAGACTGCTGGCCTGGCTTGGGGGTGGCCAGTCCTGGTTCTGCCAGCTTTGCATCCTTAAAGAAAGTAGAAATGGATCCCTGACTTCTTCCTCCTGTAAAGCCAGGGCAGTGGCATCACCACTCTCTTCCATACATTCCTCCGAGGCAAGATGTTGAGGCTGTGTACCCGTTCCTTTTTCACAAGGCCACATAGGTTCTCCCTCATCTTCCTCTTCACTGAGGATCTGAGCCCAGGAGTGAGCAGTCGTTCTCACTCCTGAGACTATCCACTCATCACTAGGCGTGGAGGTTGACACCTCCCACTCAAAGGCCTCCCGCATCTCATCTTCATCTAAGAGACTCGGGCTAGGCCCCTCCAGGGGTCTATTGATGCTTTATTCATACTTTCTTTCTGGGATCCAGCATCCGAAACTTCAACTTCTGGTTCTGTCTCTAACTCTGCACCCTCTAGCTTTGTGCCACACTCCCCCGAGGGGCCTTCCTCCACAGGCTTCGCCTGGTGCTGTGTGCTGCCAACTGCAGATTCCTTAACTTTTGTCCATGTGGGAGCCAACCGAATTTGAGGCGCTTTATACAAGCCATATTTTTCTAGGCATCCAGCACAGTGAGGAATCATGAAGATGGCCCTTCCAGCTCTCAAGCATATTTGACATACATGCACTGG
This sequence comes from Neoceratodus forsteri, assembly GCA_016271365.2. NCBI lineage: Eukaryota > Metazoa > Chordata > Ceratodontiformes > Ceratodontidae > Neoceratodus > Neoceratodus forsteri. Next base: position 133,340,019 of record JADMNL010000024.1, read on the forward strand.
ATAACCAGGAACCACCACATGAGGAGGTAGTTGCCCTCCATAGCACCACTTTTCAATATCCCTCAGTCTATTTACTGCTGCTGTTGCTGCAACCCAGGCATGATCCGGGTAACGAGCTGGTCCTGAGGCCATAACTGCAGAAAAATAAACAAAAGTTCACTGTAACTGAAAGTCCAACTTTATTGAACACACTCTTTAGTTGCAAAATGGCTCCTCTGCTGCTAGGTTTACTTTACTACCCCACTCTGTAATGGCGGCGGCAGCACTCCTGTGCATCAACATTCAGAATCTGGGTCAAGCCACTGCGCACCCGATTTACACAAACTACTGATAACTTTTGCTCAAACTGCACAACTTGCTCTGTTCTTGCTTTAAACACATTTACAGGATTTTCCACGGACTTTTTACATGCTGGAATCATTTTTTTTTCCACAGTCCCCTAAAGCTTCAGGTTTTTAGCACAGGATTGCCTGTATTTCCAGTGCTGCACATTGGCTACAACCCACAGTCTCTCTCTGGCTTCAGACTTTAAACTGAGGCTAAATTCATTACTATGCACACAGTCAATGGCTTAACAGACTGCACTTGCTGGCAGGACTTTACACAGTCGTTACTTGCAAGCGACTACACTGCTGCACACACATTTATATGGCATAGGGCTGAAAATCACTGTTTGAGCAGTTTTAAGGTGGTTACTTACTGTTATCAGTAGCAGTTTGCTGCAATGGGGAAAACGGCCTGCAGCCAGTTCTTGGAGGCCTCAGAACAGAAACGGGTGGACAGTACTACCAATCGTCTTCTCGACCACCAAACTTGCAATTCCAACGATCGATTAGTGGGTTGAGCCTGATTTTAAACTAGAAAGTCTGTTTTTAAACTGTTTACAATGATTTTAACACTCACGATGCTCCTCCACTGCCAGTACATGCACTCCACTCACACTCCTTCTCGAATGCTGGGGCAGTCACTGTAGAGCTGACTGAGGGGCGGGACTGATTGCAGCCTGACCAACCACATGACGCCATGCAAATGAGCCTCTTCTTCCTCAAAAGGGCTGTTCTCCTCACGGCGATCATCGAGCAGGCAAATTTAAACTGCAGAATGCAACTTTTTTTTTTTCAACTGACTCCACGGTGGGAGCCCATTTTAGCCATTTAACATAGCCATTACACCTGCAAGTCTCTCTTTTCATTCAAAAAGCATTTCCAACATCCAGGGCACAATTTTCCTGTTGCTACCCCTAGTCCTCCACACTTTTCTTTACCACAGTTTATTTTAAAAGCAGATGATGGAAAAACTATAAAGCTGGCCCATGGAACTCTCATGTGGCCCAAGTATGCTTAGAACTATACCCCCACAGAGGCCACAAGTAGTGTCAGATGAGGACTAGCGGGAGTTGTCAAACTCAGAAGAAGATATTGACAAGCCTCAAGAAGTCTTGACCAGGCTCTGTGCCCACAAAGATGTACCTGAGCTGGTCAGAATAGTGAGAGAGACACTGGGCCCAGGAGCACAGACAACAGAAGAGGTGGATGGCTGGACCTACAACTCAGGGAATGCTCGCTGGAAAACAAGTTCTTTCCTTCATGTAAAGGGTGGATAATATAACTGCTAAGAAATGAGAGGCTCCAGACCCGACTCTCCTACGGATAGGCATAACCACAAAAGTGTACCACATTCCATATTCACATACCACATTTATTCATGACAAGAAGGGCACATGGTGGTTGCCTCTGAAGTTAGACCCCCATCTCTGTCTTATCCCACAGAATCACGATTCCCAACAAGAGTATGACAGCACTGAAAGATGCCATGGACAAGAAAATTCAGGACACTATGAAGGCGTCTACACAAGACTGCAGGCCTACTGCTAAGAACAAACATGGTAGTAATATACACTAGTAGAGCATTGCTCCAGTGGCTGCAGAGCAGCAGTGAAGGCCCCTCCCAGAGGACTCTGAGTGCAATCTGGTAGTCAATTACTCCATGGAAGCATTGAAGCAACTGGCTGGATGTGTCGGCAGATTCACTGAGACTAGGAGCCAGAGCGAAGCAGTAATGAACAAATCTCTGAAGGATGCACATGCTGTCTAAAACTTTGGCAGACTGACAATGAATCAAAGTCAACTCTCATGCACCTACCATTCAAGGGATTACTACTATTCAAAGTGGGACTGTAGCCCTACCTTAAGAATAAAGGAGGCAGCAAAAAAGGGTCAGATGAAGACCTCCGACTCCCATCAATGCTGTCCTTTCAGAATAAGTTTAAGACATATTAGAGCAGAAACAAGAAGTGTCCTACAAACCCACAAAAGCAGTACCACTTTGGCAACCAATTCAGCAACAGTGGCAGTCGCAACAGAATAAAAACAGGAAAGGGCAAAGGCTAACCCCTTGCTAAAGCACACCGTTGGGCTGGGAGTACAGAAATTGCCGACAGACAGGACAGTAAGCACCTAGCATTAACTTAAAGATATATATATATATATATATATATATGTATATATATATATATATAAAAGTTTGTAGAAAATTGATTTTAGGCAGTGTCTGAGGCACTTGTCTTTACAATTGTGATGGGTAGTGTGGGGAATCCAGCTCAGTAGATCAATCTTGGAACTGAGTAGATTCAGAAAGCCTGCCGAATCAGGTGTGTAATGTGGTGGTGGAGCTGTCAGAGGTATATTGCCTTCTGAGAAGAGTACTATAAAAGACTTCCTTGCCCAGCATGTCCCATCACGCTCATGTCCCAGCACATGAGTGGAACAGGTTATTAGCATCTTAGGTGTCCATAGGCAGCCTCAGGCAACAGCAGGCATGCAGGGAGCACTGCCAGACTGACAAGGTAAGGTAGTTTTTATGTATTTATTTATTTGAATTTTGGTATGCCAGTTAGCTTACTGTTACCTGTATAGGGAACTGCAGGTGGTGGGGTAGAAAGTACCTGCGGGGAAAGTAACAAGCAGGCAGTAATCACAGGTGGGATTAGAAAAGACATGCTATCTAATGTATGGTGCAGAAACTGTTGGAAAAAGGGTATAAAGGGAGGATCTATTAAAAAGAAAGAAGTAAAGGAGTCAGAGGGGTACAGGGTGGATACAGAGGCAAGCAAGCAAAGGAAAAGCAAAGATAAAAGGGGAAGCAAAGAACACCATATCTGGGTAGGTGGAAGTAAATACCATTAGAAGGTATAGGTGGGAAAGAACCAAGCACAGGAAGGGGGTAATGGGGCAAGGTTCAGTTGATAACAGTAGGTGGCAATATATAAAGTCAATTATGAGAGTGGTGCAGTGCAATGGAAGTGGAGCTGCAATTTTCCAGGAGACATTCTGGAAACTGAGATGCTGCCCCATCTGCATGCACTTCTCTTGGTTTAGGGAGGAGGTAGTGGGTCTCTGGGCTGAGATGGTTAGGATCCAGAAAACCTCTTCCCACCCCCAGGGGCCACCAAGTCTAACACCATTGCCCCAGTGATTGCCTAGGAGAAGGAGGGCTGTCTGAATTTTGGAGGACTCCAGGAGGGTGGGGGGGGAGGTCAGGGGCACATTCTTCAGTCTGTGCCACTACAGTATGCCTCACTGTTCTGGTGAGAAGGGACTACTAAGGGGATGTACCTGAATAAGTGGCAAGGAGGATGTGGGGGCCTCCACAGGGCAGGCACCAAAGTGGGAGGTAGACAACTCCATCAGGTAAGGAAGCAGCATCTGATAGGGGACTCAATTGTTAGGTGGTAGATTTGGTAACAGGAAGGGAATGAGAAGGAGGTGAAGTGCCATCAGATGCCATGGCTCAGAGGGATGGGCAGGGATTCAAGGATCACAAGAGTGGTAGGGCAGGAGGAGCTGGATGTCATTGTCTGCCTGGGAACCAATGATCTAGTAAGGGACAGGGCTGGGATTGAGCAGGGAGTTCAGGGAATGGGGGAGGCCTAATGCAAATAGCTGGTGTGTGACTTTAGCCAAGGTGCTGCCTGCCTATGGATGAGGGCAGGGTAGGGTGCTCCTCACCAGGACCTTCAACTCATGATTGGGGGGACCAATCTGGAGGGATGAGGGCCTGTACAGAGGTGTTGGCCTACATCCATCTCGGAGAGGAACTACAGTCCTCAGTGGACAGTTTACATGGCTCTTTGATAAACATTTAAATTAGCTGAGGGGGTGGTGGAAAGACAAAGGGAGGCATAAACTGCTCCCTCAACAGACTGAAGCAGCAAGAAGGGAGGACCTGTGGGAGGAAAATCCCCAGGCTTGAGTTAATAGAACAGTAGAAAAGTAGGGAACAAGGAGATGGAAAAAAAAAGTTGCAAAAGAGGGAAAATTAGGCAGGGCACAGGGCAGGAATTGGGGTTGTGCAAAGTGTGAGCAAGTGTGGAAGGCCACAAAGAATGTAAGGAGTCTTGAAACAAAATTCCAGACCTAGTGGCCATCATGGCAGAGGCAGATGTTGATATTGTTTCCATTACTGAGTCATGGTGCAAAAGGTGCCACTGTTGGGTGATTTCAATTTGCTGGATGTAGATTGGAACCTCCCAGCCACAGCCTCAGCTAGAAGCAGGAACATCCTAGACTCCCTGCAGGGGCCATTTCTCAGGATACTAGTTAAGGAACCCACTCATGATGGAGCAATACTGGACCTGGTTCTCACAATCAGGGACAGTACTGCAGACACTAGGGTGGGATGCCACCTGGGGACTAACGATTGCCATGTAGTCTATAGTGTATAGTCAGGCTATCATGGGGCCAAGTGGGACAGAAGAAATTGAAAGAGAAGACACTAGCTGGGCCATTATAGCAAAATTCCACAAAACAAAAAGAAGGCAGGCGTTAGGAAGTCAGGAGATGTCCCTTACATAACAGACATGCCCCATTTGTCACCAGGGGAAGGAGTCACTATCTGTCATGAGCCAAAGTGATGTTACTTCATCCAGCTCATTACAAACTATTAGGAAAAGAGCAGAAAAATATACTATTTATTGGGGACTCAATACTAAGAAAAATTATTCTCTTAACAGATACACTCCAGGATCGCCCGTGGGGTCATTTAATAGGACAATTATATAAAATCCTGAGTCAATCCCTTGGAGACTCATCTTCCTTGATTCTAGACAGTTGGAATGAGGATCTGGCACTTAACATTCCATTCTCTCAATGGAATGATAATTCTTTAAAAGCCATTAAAATAATTTCATCACACATCTGGAGAATTTGCTTGGAAATGCTGATCCAGGGTCTTTCCTTCCCAGTGATACTTATTAAATACTTGTCAGCATCATATGGACAATGCTGGAGGACTTGTAACTGTGGGTTGGCAGATTGGGACATGTCTTCTGGTTCTACTCTAAATTTATGCCATTTTGGCTCACTTTATAGGTAGAGCTACAGGATTGCCTGGACAGGTCAGTTGAACATACAGCTGAAATGGTCTCATCATCTATATTCCCAGACCATTCCCCCTCATGGCACCGTACCCTGCTGCCCCTATTTCTTCTTGCAGCTAAAAAAGCAATAACCCCATAAATGACTAACACATAATGTATCATCAGTTCCTGAGTGACATCAGATTGTCCAGGAGATTTACAAATTAGAAAGTTTAACAGCAGTCATACATAACAAACGAATGCTTTTCAGGGAAAATGGCAATGCTGGACTTATTATATGGTTATGCTTGATCCAGAATTTGTTCCGTAAGGACAACAAGGGAAACAGATCTATGCCGGGGGAGGGGGGGACTGGAGGGGTATTAGGATCTGGAATTACTCATTTCATTTTTTCCCACCCTAGGAAATCCCAGGGGTAATTATCATCATATCTCAGAATATTGGTAATGGACTTTGACCTTTTGTGAAACTTATGTAATATTTTTTTCTTTCATATAAAGGAGGCAGGAATTTATAAACTCTATATGGAAAGGATCGATGCTTGTAATTAAGGAATTTTTCTTGTTATTCTTCTACTCAATTGGTAGTTTATATATACACAAATACAGTGATGTTTATTATACTGATTAAGGGTAATAAGATCTTTTGTATGTACTGTGCTTCTCTCAAAAATGAAAATGAAAAAAAAAATAGTAAGGAAAACTGACTCTATTATTTGCAAACAGAACAAAACTTACACAGTAGTAAATTGTTTACCAGGTGCAAGGGTAGGGGATATTAAAGAAATACTCCCCAAACTACTGGATACAAGGACTGATACTCAAATAGTAGTTGTCCATGTAGGAACAAATAATGTGTGGAAAGACCACGAGAAAGATGTGACAAGGGAATTAATTGAATGTTTAGGCATCATTAAACAAGCTGGTCAAACCCCTATAATTTCTGGATTGCTCCCAAAATTAAACATAGACAAAGAAATAAATCATACCATCTGAAAGATAAATGCCCTGTTAATAAACAAATGTACAGCAGACAAAATAAGTTTCCTGCATAAGTGGGATACGTTTTTTTTCAAAACTACAGGTTATATGCAAAGGATGGTTTACATCTTAGTCCCATTGGAACAGCAACCCTAGCTACCCATATAGCTGCTGAAGTAAAGAAAAATGTAAACTGAATGTGGGGGGGGGGGTGGAACATAAAGGGACAATCCACCTCGAATAAACAGAATAAAGCTAATGGAACACGGAGCAGGGCAACTGATAAAAATAATCTGAAATGCTTACTGGCCAATGTAAGAAGTATAAGAGATAAGAAAGATGAGTTAGAAGCTATAATATGTAATGAACTGGATGTGGCGGGCCTAACCATAACTTGTATACTTCAAGACACATGGGGAGAGAAATTGCTGGATATGCATTACATTCTTGGATAGAAAGGAGAAAAAGGGAGGGGTAGCAGCATATATATATCAAACTCCATTAAGTCAACTGATGTCTCTGACAAAATTAAACAAGAAACAAAAGAAGCAGAAACCATGTGGGTAAAGCTAGAAACAAGGATGAACACCTTTCTAATTATCGGAGTTTGCTATAGACCCCCAAGACTAAGCCATAGAAAATAGTACCACCATTTATAACGAGACTGAAAAAGCTTGCATTATGGGAGAAGTTGTACTGATGGGTGATTTCAACCTTGGCGACATAAACTGGGGAAGACTGGAGGGGAATAAAGTAACTAGTAAACTGTTACTGGATATAGTAAATCAAATAGCCATAACCCAATATGTAAGCTACCTTACAAGAGGTGATAATATACTGGATCTGGTGATGGCAACCAGGGACATTAGGGTCACTGATTGTAGGGTAGGCTCTCCTCTAGGAAGCAATGACCATAACTGTGTCTTCTTTACAATAAACAAGCATATTCCTCTCACTCAGGGTTGCAAAGAAATCTACCTCCTTAACACAGCAAACAAGGAACTTACAAGTAATGAGTTGAAAAAGATGCAGTGGGAAGTTATCTTTAAAGATAAATCAGTAAATGACATGCGGGAAAGCTTTAAGCATCACATAACTGCGCTATGTGACAAACATATATAAAAAAAAGAGCAAATAGAACAATAAAGGAATAAAACCCAAATAGCTCACAAACAAAATAAGAAAATTATTAAAAAAAAAAAAACAGAAACTCTCTATCACATAAGGAAGGAAAATCACCAGAAACATGGGAGAAATTTAAATCGGTACCAATGCAGTGTAAGAACCTAATAAAAAAAAGTAAACAAAACATGGAAAAAAGCTTGCTAGCAAGGCAAGAAACGATAACATGCAACAGTTCTACAGTTACGTAAATTCAGTTAGAAAAACAAATAAGGGCCTGTGTATGCTAGCTGTAGAAGGTAAAATGGTAAATGATCCTGAAAAAATGGCGGGTATATTTAATTCCTATTTTGGGACTGTTTTCTCTCAAAAAACAGTAAAATGTAACCAAACAAGGACAAATGCCTCACCCATATACAGATAACGGAAAGCACCATTAATGATAAGATAAATAACCTAAAAAATACATTTTCTGCTGGACCAGATAACATATCAAACGTCATTTTCAAGTTACTGTCCCCGGAAGTTGCTAAACCACTGAAACTTTTATTTCAAAATCTTTACAAAAAAATGAAGTTCCACTAGACTGGCTGGCTGTGAATGTGGTGCCCATTCATAAAAAACGGGGATAGGGCAGACTATGCAAATTACCGACTGATTAGTCTGACATCAGTTCCAGGAAAGCTGCTGGAAGCACTATTAAAAGACAAAATTAATTTCCATCTGTAAAAGGCAGACAGGTTGACTATGAGCAACATGGCTTTCAGACAGGGAGGTCAATGTGCAAACATTTTATGTTTCTATGAGAAGATATCTTCTGCCCTGGATAGGGGGAAACTGGTGGATTGTACATATTTGGATTTTGCAAAGGCATTTGATAAAGTCCCTCACTGTGAACTTATTAATAGCTTAATAGACATAGGACTGGACTTGGGGATAGTTGGATGGATAGATGCATGGTTGACAGGGAGGACCCAGAGGGTGTGTATAAATGGATACTACTCCTCCTCAGTGCCCATGACAAGTGGGGTGCTGCAGCTGTCAGTCCTGGGTCCAGTGTTGTTTAGGGTGTTTATAGCTGGTATGGGGAGAGACACAATAAACTGGCTGAGTAAATACACCGATGATGCTAAACTCGCAGGAATCACATTAGATGATGAGGGTATCGCTTCTATACAAATAGATCTAGACAGAATGTATAACTGGGCTACCCAAAATGGCATGCGCTTGAACACTGATAAATGCTGTATTATACATTTAGGTAAACAAAACAAAATGGCAGACTACTCCCTAAATGGACAAATCCTAAGGCACTCGGATGAGGAGAGAGATTTAGGTATAGTTAGACAATAAATTAACATATAAGACGCAATACACAAACCAGATCAATAAAGCTAATAATTTGCTGTGGGCAATAAAAAAGAAACTTTAGAAGCAGAAGTAGGGAGGTGGTCATGCCACTATACAGAGCATATGTGAGACCTCTGCTGGACTATGGTAGCCTGGTGTGAGGTCCAATATTGAGGGGTGGCATGGATAGGTTGGAGAGGGTGCAGAGGCATCCACAAAGATGATACAGTATATGATCTAAAGTATAAGTCATATGGGGAAAGGCTCCTCGAGTTGAACCTTATGTCCTTGGAGACAAGAAGGATCAGGGGAGATCTTTTAATGTGTTATGACATCATGCAGGGCGCTTAATAAATGAATTACAATTTAAAAATATCTCGCTACGTACTAGGAGACACCCGCTGCAGCTGCAACCCAAAAACTTTAACACAAACAAAAGGAAGGCCTTTTTCTTACAGAGAGTGGTGTCCCACTGGAATGAGTTACCCTTAGAAGTCATTATAAGTAATAGTAAACACAAATTCAAATACCAGTTAGATGGCTATATATTGATGGTAATACTGTACTGTATTATGGGTGAATGGACAGGAATGCCTAAAATGCCTCCCTCCTTGGCTCCTAAATACCTTCGTATGAACCTTAGTATAGTATGGTTCCACATACGGATGGCAGCAGAGGCAAACTACTCAAGGGTGAGGGTCCTGAACTTCAGGAGGGCATATTTTGAAAAATGGGTGAATGCATCAGAGATGACCTAGTGGGGGATTGCCTGGGTGGGGTGGAGGAACACTGGGGAAAATTAAGAGATGGCATAGCAAAACAAGAAACATCAGTGCAAAACAAGTGAACAAGAAAAGAAGAAAAGGGATCACTATGGTTCTTAAGGGAAGTGGCTGCAAAGGTAAAGGCTAAAAGGGTAGCCTAGGTAAAAAGAGACGCAGAGGGAAAGAGATACTAGGAAAAGCAGAGACAACAGGCAATGGGAGCAGAAGTGAAGTGGGGCATCATGCATGGGGGGGCCGGATTTTTTGGAATGCTGCTTTCTCTCCTGAGGGCGGGATGTGCAATGACATCAAGGAAACAAGCGCTACATCTGTCCTGCCTCCCACATTTCTAGGCACTGGATGCTGTGGGTCTGCCAACCTCCGCAAGGAACTTCTGTTGTGCTGGACATGCACCCCCCCCAGAAAAGTAGAGCCATCCTTTGGACACTCAATCCTTCTCCACCCAGCCAGCCCTCCAACTTCCTCGGTCCATTCCCGAACCTGAGATGTCGGCGTTGTAAGCGGATGCCTTGCAGCTGCACTGGCAGGCAGTTAGGTCTGCCATCTTGCTACTGAGACTACGAGATTTCAGTGACACCACCTTCTACCTCGACTCTGAGTCTCCTTCCCTTCCTTCTGTTCTTTTCCTGACATGTCTCCCTCCTGTATTCTCCCCCTCACCCCCATTATTAATTGCTCCACTTCCCCTTCACACCCACCCTCTTGATTACATCTGCCAGTATGGGGAAGGTCTATTGACCTCCTCATCCCAGAGTCTTTGGACCTGCTGCTCTGCTGCCTCCCCTCAATAGTTTAAACTCAGCTTATTGGCTATGTACTTCCCCAGTTATTCCCAGAGTACTTTTGAGCCCTCTCTACTGAGGGTAGCTTACTACCAAAATAGTGCTCTCTTTTCTTTGATATGCATGAAGTCTATGGAGCTGTCCCTCCCACTTCCTCTACCAGACTGTATACCCTCTGTAGCTCCTTCTGCTGATTTGCTACACAACTCTCCCTCTGTACCCACCATGTCTCCCTCTCGTCCTCCCTATCCACCTCTCTGCCCTCACACTGTTAGGCTCACTGTACCTCTTTCATATCCAAATATTGGTTTACTCCCTACTCTCCTACCTCTTTTCTCTCCCCTACCCACTGCATCCTGTTCCCTCTATTCCAGAGATCATTGCACTTTTGCCACTCCTCACCCTCCGCTCCTCCACAGGGCAATCTGCCTTCTCCTATTGACTTCCTTCACTCTGGAACCAACTTCCTTCCTCCCTTTGCTTCTTTTTATCCCCTGGCTCCCTCAGGCACCAGCTGAAATTCCAACTGCACCCCACCTCTTCCTGTTAACATTCCTCCTGACACCACCCTGGCCTGAGCCTCTAGTGTCCTTGATATGACTGCCAGCTGGGTCGTCGCTACCTGTCTTCTGATTTCAATATCACACTGCCTCTGTTTTTCCATCCATTATGAGGCCAGGAAACAATTCACCTACAGGTCACCTGTCTGTTGTCAATATGTATTGCTGCCACTTTCACTATGCACTTGTATAGGTGATTATTATGGAGAGGAAACTGCACTTTATTCTCTGTAACTACTATTCAGTATTTATATCATTTTGTACCAACCCTTTTATTTCCAAATGGTGTTCAGTTGATTTGTTATGTATTGTGTTGCTTTACTTCCACTTCCCCCTCTCCTGAGTTACACCTGAAAATGAGTCTCGGCTCCATGTGCCTCTCCTGGTTACCAATTTTCAAATAAATAAATAAAACTGTATGTTATTATTTTTATTAGCTTTTATTTCTAAGCATTCACAGTCTGTTTTTGTTTGTGTTTCAGAATGTACCAAAATGTAACAGAGTGAATAAGATAATCTGGCACATCTGAGTAACTAACAGATTTGGAAAAATGGGTTTATGGAGGTTATAAAGAGGTGCCTGGGTTTAATAATTATACTTACTGCAGTTACAGGGTAGATTTGGTTTTTGCTGTAACATGTTTGATAATTCATTATATTAGATCACAGCTGGAATAAAATGAATACTAGAAGTGGGAAATTAATAGGCCAAACATCAGAGGAGAAAACATACACCAACAGTAAAAGAAAAACAAGATTGTGTTTTCTCCTGGGATTTAAATATACTGGTGTCCACCCCAATTGATAGTAGAAAGGATAGCAGATCCTTTGAGCAGGTACCATTATACCCCATGAGGGATAAATATCACCAAGATTTGAATCTGGTGGCCGAAACTATGCAAGGCCCCAAAATACTTTTAGTAATGAGCAATAATCATGCGACCATTAGTAAAGATGGACAGAAGGAGAGCCAGTCGCCTACTAATAGCATAAGAAATACCAAACAAGGTATCACCAAAGGGGAAGGGAAAGAAATCAAGAAAAATACCAAATAAATTAAAATGTTATCTAAAGTTGCTGAAGGGGAAAAAAAGGCAATAACAAAGAGGAAATCATTCAGTTCTTCTCCTTCAGTAATAATAAGATAAAGATGAAGGATGATGAGATCTTAGGTACACAAAAGGATGTACCACCACAAGTGGAGAACACAGTGCCAAGTTTCACTCCAGGACACTCTGGAGCTAGGGACCCAATACATCACTAAATTACACAAAGAAGAAGACTAGAATTGTTTAGTCCCCTGGAATTATCAGACAACTCATAATTTAACAAAAACTTAGCATACAGAGAAACATCTTGTACTAAAAAGCTTTATGCCTCCTGAAATGATCTCTTTGATTTTCTGAATGAACAAAGTTGAGAACTTACCGCTAGATTCAAATTTAATGCAGCAGTGTCCCAAAAAATATATGGTGCAGCAGTTTAAGGCTCTGAGCTGCATACCTGGAGATTGGGGGTTGAATCTCACAGCCTTCACTTGCATACTGTGTGACCCTAAGCAAGTCACTTAGCTTCCTTGTGCTGCCGGGTTGGACCTGGAAACAAGCTTTTGCTTAGTGTGTCTTTCCTGGTTTAACAATTTCCCTTCCCCCCAGTAATGTCAACAGTTGCGCTATTGGAAGACATAATGGAAATGAAAACAAATTTAGAACTTTTCATGAGAAATGTGAAGAACAGAATGGATGAGCTTTTACTTAGAGTCACAAATCTTGAAAGAAAAATAATGAGGGGAATACATTATCATGGTCAATTATCATAAAACCATGCACCCTACTTTTCAAAAGAATAACAAGTAATAACCAGCAACAAGGAAAACAGAAAAAGAAGGAAAACAAATAAGGATCAGAAAAGGAATTAGTGCACAATAAAGAGACTGACAACATAACATGTATTTCAGACATGGAAAAGAAAAATCAGAACTCTTTAAAAGGAGAAAAGAAACAGAAACTATTATGGATAATTCCAATAAAAAATGTGAGAAAATGGGAAAAACATTGATAAACAATTTACATTTACAATAAAGAGGGTAACAAACCATTTGAAAATGAAACAATCAGTAGTGGACAGGAAAATGAAAAAGGTAGAAAAGGAGATTCATGATGGCTGACAGGAATGCAGATGCAAACAAAGAATTTTGTAAGTTGAGAAAACTAAGCCCATAGAAAACAACGGTAGAGCAGACAAAATGGAATTCAAACTTACTGAAAATGAAACAATATTAGATATAATAGGGATTTTCCAGAAACCGAATGAGACAATAGAAGGTTTATCAGATGTTATAACAACTTTATTTCAAGCTGAATTAAGAAAGCTAAAAGAAAGCATTGTAACAGTGTTTAGAGACTGTGACAATATTGCCCTCTCAGTATATGCTATGGTGTCTAAGATAAGCATTGCTAAACAGGTGTGATTCAAACAAAAAGTCTAGCCCAGTCAGGACTGGAAATTGCATCTCCAGTAACATAGAGACCCATCGATAAGATCATTTTTATGTTTGCTTGCACGCATGTGCAAGAAACATAGTACCATGATCCGAAAATGCAGTGCTGTACAGTTGAAAGGAGAGCTATGCTTCCAGTGAGCAGCGATAAGATATTACGTGCTCATGCGCCCCCCACCATGCACACACACTGGCGCTGGCTCCGTCCTGTGCCTCAACAGGGTTCCAGGTGCCACGCTTGGGAGCCCACCCCAGCGTGGCAGCAGTCTGTATGGCTGACAGGTGCCCAATACCCCATCGGCTCCACTGTCCCCCCAAGAGACTATCGGTGCAGCTGTGGAGCCCACCCCAGCTTGGCAACAGTTCTAATGCTGACCGGGTGCCCAATCCTCATCAGCTCCACGGCCTCCCCCAAACAGCCTTCCAGCTGCTACGCTGGGAGCCAACCCCAGCATGGCACAAGTCCCGGTCGCCTTTCTAAAAAAAAAAAAAACTGAAATAAAAAACCTTCCCTCGCTGACTGTCCTGACCTCATTTCCACCCGTGCCCACCCTCTGCACAGTCTGCCTGTCCACAGCCCCACCTCACCCCATACTTACCTCCAGAGTCCGGCGCGACGATCTTCAGTGGACCGGGAACACATCTACACTCTTCAAAGCTGACCGCAAACTGAGGAAATGCAGGGAAGCTGTATAATGGAATAAATAGTTATTTTCTTTAACTTTAGTGCATATCTTAGTCATTTCGGGGAATTTTTTTCACCAAATTTTCAACATGGGGCTTTTGGGACCCCACCTCATGAATTTTGTCATTGTCATGGCGTTAATCAGCCCCAAAAGGTGATTTTGTGGTCACTGCGCGGAACCACCTTTTGGGACTGATTTACGAAACAACAGTGTCACAGTTCTGAGGTAGACCCCCAAAAACCCTATGTTGAAAATTTGGTGAAAAAATTTCCAAAAATGACTGTTTTACGAGCATGTGTTGCGCTGTTCACACGCCTCGTAAGTTCGAATTTTCAATATTTTCACTCCAGATTTTCAACATTGCCATTTTACCACACCTCCTTATGAGCAGTACAGCTGTCATTTTTCACATCTCACCCAAAATGTGTTTCCGCCCATGTAGCGCACAATGGCGCAGTCGGTGTGCGAAATCAATGTTCGGGACAGATTAAGAAAATCACAGTGACACTGTTCATGAGCAGAGGTGTTAAAATGGCTATGTTAAAAATTTGGTGAAAAAAGTGAATAAAATGACTGTGTTACGAGCGACCATTGTGCAGTTTCCATGTACCCTCGTAACTTCATGGATTTCTAATATTTTCAGTCCAGATTTTCACTACTGGCATTTTTCCACACTTTCTTATGAACAGTACAGCTGTCATTTTTCACACCATGGCCGAAATGTGTTTTCGCACTTTCAGCACAGAAATGCATGGTCGCTGTGGGAAATCACTGTTCGGGACAGATTAAGAAAATCACAGTGACACTGTTCACGAGTGGAGGTTCCAAAATCCCTGTGTTGACGATCTGCTGTACAAAATCCCAAACTAACGGTGTGTATTATGCAGTTTCTCACGAATGCTCGTGACTTCACCATTTTTTTTTTATATTTTCACTGCAGAATTTCAACATTGCCATTTTTTGTACCTCCCCATGAACAGTACAGCTGTCATTTTCACACCCTGTTCGAATGTGTTTTCGCCTGTGGTGCCAAATGGCGAGTCAGCAGTTAAATCGCTCACAACAAACTGATATTGCCACTGTTCATGAGGTGGGGGGTCACAAAAACCCATGTTGAAAATTTGAGTGAAATGCCAATGAACGCCTGAGGCATTTGGCTTCCACCATGATGCCGCAGCCTGTAGAGATTGACAGGCATCAGGGGTGTGGACTTGGGATTTTCGCCTGTAATGCTCATACCATTCCATACCCTGCAGCCAGTGAGAGGCATCAAGGTGTGCCTTGGATTCTTCGCCCCAAAGTTCACCCATTCTCCTATACAGGACCCATCTCACTGTATTTAAGAAACATAGAAACATAGACTTTGATGGCAGATAAGGACCACTTGGCCCACCTAGTCTGCCCATTTCCTACCTATTGGATAAGCTGCAGATTCTAGTTAACCAACAGCCTACTTCCTGCAACCCCCCACTATAATTGCCTTATGTCTGTCCCATGCATGTTTGAATTCCCCCACTTTTAGACCCCACAACCTCTCCAGGAAGGCAGTTCCATGCGTCCACCACTCTCTCCGTGAAAAAGAATTTCCTCACATTACCCCTGAGCCGTCCCCCCTCTAACTTTAAAAAGTGCCCTCTTGTTCTTACACATCTCTTTTTCTGAAAGATGCTACCCTCCTGGACTTTGTTGATTCCCTTGAGCTACTTAAAGTTTCTATCATGTCCCCGTTCCTCCTTTTCATCAAGGGTATACATATTAAGCTCTCAGTCTCTCTTCATATGGTTTCTGATGTAGACCCTGCACCATTTTAGTTGCCCTCCTCTGGACTGCTTCCATCCTGTCTATGTCCTTGCCTAGATGAGGTCACCAAAACTACACACAGTACTCCAGTTGGGGTCTCACCAACTGTCTGTATAGAGGGATAACCACTTCCCTTTTTCTACTTGTGATGCCCCTCCCTATGCATCCCGGTATCCCCTGGCTCTCCTTACTGACTTCTCACATTGCTTACTCACCTTTAGGTCATCTGATATGACTACACCCAGATCCCTTTCCATTATTGTTGTTGTTAGCACCTCCCTTCTTTGCATTGAATCTAAGTTGCCATATGTCTGACCATTCCTCCAACCTTGCCAAGTCCTTCTCATCCTTTCTATCCCCCCTGTGTATCAACTCTGTTACAGATCTTTGTGTCATCTGCAAAGAGGCATACTTTTCCTTCCAGACCCTCTGCAATGTCACCTATAAAGACGTTAAAGAGGACTGGATCCAGTACTGAGCCCTGAGGTACTCCACTAGTAACCCCCCTTTCTTCAGAATGTGTTTCATTCACTATTACCTTCAGTGTCCTGTTGTGCAGCCAGTTTGCTACCCAGGCTACCACCCTGGGACCCACTCCCAGGCTGGCTAACTTGATTATTAATCTTTTGTGTGGGAATGTATCAAATGCCTTGCTAAAGTCTAGGTAGGCCATATCCACAGCCCCTCCCTGGTCTATTACTTTAGTCACCCAGTCAAAGAAATTGATTAGATTCGTCTGACATGATCTTCCTGCTGTGAATCCATGCTGCTTTGGGTCCGCCCCGCTGGCCTCTAGGTACTCAACAGTTCTTTCTTTCAGAAGTGATTCCATCATTTTCCCCACCACTGAGGTCAAACTAACAGGTCTATAGTTTCCTGCTTGCTCCCACTTTTGTGAAGGGGAATCACATCTGCCCTCCTCCAGTCCTCAGGTACCACCCCATCTTCCCATGATTTGTTAAAAAGTATGGTTAGTAGTGTCACTAGGTCCTCCCTTAGCTCTTTTAGGATTCTAGGGTGAATCCCGTCAGGCCCCATTGCTTTGTCCACCTTGAGTTTTAGGAGTTCTTTCAGTACTCTTTCTTCTGTAAATGGACTGGCGTCAACCCCACTATCCAAAGTGCTTCTACTGTTTGGTTTAGGTAACTCCTCCTCTTCTTCTTTTGTGAATACTGAGCAAAAGTATTCATTCAGTATCTCTGCCTTTTCACTGTCTCCCTCTGCCCACCTCCCCTCTCCTTTATTAATCTTCACTATCCCTCCCTTAACCTTTCTATGCTCCCTAATGTAGCTATAAAAGGTTTTATCCCCCTTCTTAACTGAGTTGGCTATCTTTTCCTCGGTTTGGGCCTTTGCTTTTCTGACTGCCTTCCCCACTTCTTTCTGCTTTAATTGATACAGTTCCCTGTCGTGCTCCGTCCTGTGATTCCTTATACTTTTGAATGCAGCCTTTTCTCCTAAACCTTCACTGACACCTCTTTTGAGAACCATAGTGTTTTTATTCCTTTGTTTTCTTTATTTGTTTCACACAAAGGCTTGTTGCCTACATGATGGCAGTTTTGATTTTTCCATTGTTCTTCCACCCTCCTTTCTGGCCATTTGCTAATGCATTCCTCGGTATTCTCCCATTATGTCAAAGTCAGCCCTTCTAAAGTCCAGTATCCTTGTCTTTGTATGGCTTGTCTCCATTGTTGTGTTTATTGTGGCACACTGTGCAGTGGTCGCTTGTTCCCAGATGTCTACTGATTTCTAAATTTGTGATGCTCTCTCCATTTGAGTGTACCAGGTCTAATATTGCTCCTCCAGTGGGTTCCACCACTAGTTGTCTAAGGCATGCCCTCTGTAGGCATCTAGAATGACCTTGCTCTTGGATGTGGCTGCAGTCCATGTCGTCCAGTTAACAACTGGCATATTCAGGTCCCCCATCAACAGTATCTCCCCTTCTTCAGCCATTTTGAGAATGCCCTCTATCATTTTCTTGTCCATTTCCTCCCCTTGAGACGGGGGTCTGTATACTACCCCTATGTGGATTGTGATGCCATTCCCTATCTCCAAGGTGACCCAGAGTTCCTCTTGTCCTCCCCCTTTACTTTTTAGTTCTGTAGCTTTGATCCCTTCCCTTATGTAGAGAGCTACTCCACCTCCTCTTTTACCCTCCCTGTCCCTTCTGTAGATTGTGTACCCTGGTATGTTGACATCCCAGTCATGGTTCTCCATGTACCATGTTTCTGTGACTGCCACAATATCCAAGTGTTCCTCTTCCATCAGGGCTACTAGCTCTGGAAGCTTGTTTCCAAGACTATGGGCATTGGTACTCATTGCCCTCCATTTAATGTTGGCTTTATCCTTTTTTACCCCATCCCTGCTCTTATTGCCTTGTCCATTTTTCCATTTACCCCTGTCCTGCCCTCTGTCAAGCTCTGTACCTCAGTGTTTACCCTACTACCTGTCATGTTTTGTGGGGGGAGGCTTGAACTTTTCTGTTTCCTATCAGCACCTCCCGCCTTGGCTAGTTTAAAAGCTTGCCAAGGAAGCCTTTAAACCTGTCACCTAGGAGCGTGTTTCCCTTCCTGGACAGATGCAGACCATCATGATGGGTGATCTGAATATGCCAGATGTTAACTGGAGTGCAGTTGCAGCTGCCACTTCGAAGAGTGCAGTTATTCTAGATGCCCTACAGGGGGCATGCCTTAGACAACTAGTACTGGAGCCCACTCGAGAGGGAGCAATATTAGACTTGATTCTCTCAAATGGAGATGGAGAGAGGATCACAGATGTAGAAGTGGGTAGCCATCTGGGAACTAGCAACCATCGAACAGTATGGTTCACAATAAACACAGCAATAGAGTCAAGCCATACAAAGACAAAAGTACTGGACTTTAGGAGGGCTGACTTTGCCAAAATGGGTGAGTGCCTAAGGAATGCACTAGCAAATGGGCAGGAAGGAGGGGTGGAAGAACAATGGGGAATAATAAAAACTGCCATCACAGAGGTAACGAGCCTTTGTGTGAAGCAAATAAACAAAACAAGACGATGTAAGAAACCACTATGGTTCTCAAAGGAAGTGGCAGTGAAGGTTCAAGAGAAAAAGAAAGCATTCAGGAAGTACAAGGAATCCATGAAGAGCAGGACAGAGAACTGTATCAGTTAAAGCAAAGGAGACTGGGAAGGCAGTCAGAACAGCAAAGGCCCAAACCGAGGAAAAGATAGCCAACTCAGTTAAGAAGGGGATAAAACCTTTATAGGTACATCAGGAGCAAAGTAAGACCAAGGGAGGATCGTGAGGCTTAATAAAGGGAGGGAGGGAGGAGGGTGGGCAGAGGGAGACTGTGAAAGGCAGAGATACTAAACAAATATTTTGCTCAGTATTTACAAATGAAGAGGGGAGTACATAAAACAAACAGTAGTAACACTCTGGATACAGAAGTTGATACCAGCCCATTTACAGAAGAAAGGGTTCTGAAAGAACTCTTAAAACTGAAGGTGGACAAAGCAATGGGGCCTGATGGGATTCATCCCAGAATTCTAAAAGAGCTAAGGGTAGAACTAGTGACACCACTGACTACCCTTTTTAACAAAACATGGGAGGATGGGGTGGTACCCGAGGACTGGAAGAGGGCAGATGTGATTCCCCTTCACAAAAGTTGGAGCAAGGCAGAAGCGGGAAACTACAGACCTGTTAGTTTAACCTCAGTGATAGGGAAAATGATGGAATCACTTCTGAAGGAAAGAATTGTCGAGTATCTAGAGGCCAGAGGAGCAGAGGACCCTAGGCAGCATGGATTCACAGCGGGAAGGTCATGCCAGACAAATCTGTTAGATTTCTTTGACTTGGTGACCAAAGTAGTAGATCAGGGAGGGCTGTGACATGGCCTACCTAGACTTTAGCAAGGCATTTGACACAGTCCCACAAAAGATTAATATACAAGTCAGCCAGCCTGGGAGTGAGTCTCAAGATGACAGCCTGGGTATAGAATTGGCTGGAGAATAGGACACAGAGAGTAATAGTAAATGGAGTCCACTCAGAAGAAAGGAGGGTTACTAGTGGGGTACCGCAGGGTTCAGTATTAGGACCGGTCCTCTTCAATGTCTTTATAACGACATTGCAGAAGGACTGGAAGGAAAAGTATGTCTCTTTGCAGATGACACTAAGATCTGCAACAGAGTTGATGCACAGGGTGGGGTGGAAAGGATGAGAAGGGACTTGGCAAGGTTAGAGGAATGGTCAAATGTATGGCAGCTTAGATTCAATGCTAAGAAGTGCAAGGTAATGCACCTGGGAAACAAAAAACCCAGGGGAAGAGTACACAATGGGGGGTGAGATACTAACAACAACAAAAATGGAAAGGGACCTGGGGGTAGTCATATCAGATGACCTAAAGGTGGGCAAGCAATGTGAGAGGGCAGCAAGGAGGGCTGGGGGGATACTGGGATGCATAGGGAGAGGCATCACCAGTAGAAAACAGGAAGTTATTATCCCCTCTGTACAGACAGCTGGTGAGACCCCATCTGGAGTACTGTGTGCAGTTCTGCAGACCCAATCTCCGCAAAGACATAGACAGGATGGAAGCTGTCCAGAGGAGGGCAACTAAAATGGTGCAGGGTCTGCACCGGAAGACATATGAAGAGAGACTTAAGGAGCTTAATATGTATAGCCTCGAGGAAAGGAGGGAGAGGGGGACATGATAGAAACTTTCAAGTACCTCAAGGGAAGTCCAAGAGGGTAGCATCTTTCAAAAAAAGAGGTGTGCAAGAACAAGAGGGCACAATTTGAAGATGGGGGGCAGCTCAGAGGTAATTTAAGGAAGTATTTTTTCACAGAGAGGGTTGTGGATGCATGGAACGGCCTTCCGGAGGAGGTTGTGGAGTCAAAATCAGTGGTGGAATTCAAGCATGCATGGGACAGTCATAAGGCAATTCTGGGGGTGGGGGTAAGAAGAAGTAGGCTGCTGGTTAACTAGGATCTGCAGCTTATCCAGTAGGTAGGGAAATGGGCAGACTGGGTGTGCCAAATGGTCCTTATCTGCCATCAAATTCTATGTTTCTATATCATGCCAATATAGACCTTCATCTCTCCAGGTGGACCCCCAGTCCCCAATAAAGCCAAAGCCCTGTGCTCTGCACCAGTTTTGCAACCATTCATTAAACTGCATGGTGTACAGTACCCTAGCCTCATCCTGCCATAGATTGGCAGCACCTCTGAGAAGGTTAACCTGCTTGCTACCTGTCTGAGGCCCTCCCCAAACTCCACAAATTCATCCTGCACTGCACTTATCCCATGCCTAGCTAGGTCATTTGTCCCAAGGTGGACAGTGATATCTAGTTCCCTCTCCTGTGATGCTGCTTCTGCAATCCTGAGGATTTGCTTCCTGTCCCTCCAAGCCATGGCACCAGGCAGGCACCTTTCTTCCCTCTCCTCTCCCTTCCCCAGTCTACACCCTTAACAACTGAGTTCCCTATCAGAAGCTGTTTCTTTCCCCTGTGGTGTCCCTTGTCACTCTTTTGTTGGTCTCCCTTGTGGATGTCCCCAGCATTCTTCTTGGTCTCCAATGAGGGTGTCATCATAGAGGAACTTTGATTTGCCAGACTGACATATGATTTGTGTAGAGGTGCAACTCAGGGGCTATGCCTCTGTTCCACCACCCTCACCCTCCCAGAACCTACTGTGGTCCATCTGCTCTTCACACATGGCAACCTCTGAGGCAGTGGTTGTGGAACTGTTGCTCTTTGGGTGGGGGAGGCCTCCTTAGTCCTTGCCAGTTCAGCCTGGAGGTGGGCAATCTCCTCCCTCAGAGCTGACAGTTGCCTGCAAATAGGGCAGCAACGCAGATTCCAGAATGTCTCACAGAAAATTGCTGCCCCACATCCAGTGCATTGCACCACTCCCCACATGTCCCTCTTCCTTATAATATACAATGAGTAATATATAATTTTTTGTGTGTGTGTACTTACCCTTTATGCACTGTGCTGGGTAATTAAGAATATGACAGTTCTTCCCCAAGACCTGTTGAGGAAGTGATGTCAGAACCTTGGCTATAAAGGAAATGCCACGCCTGGGGTGGGTGGGGTGAGGGGAAGGGTGGGTGGAATGGAATTCCTGATGGAATGGGGTGAGCATAAGGGCCAAAGACCCCAAGGCACACCATGACACTTGTCAGTGTCTGCAGGGTAGGGTGTGGTGAAATGGCATGGCCGTTATGCCTGACGACCCAAAGGCACACCCCAATGCCTGTCAGTCTCTGCAGGGTGGTGGTGGTGGGGTGGGCTTCAGTTCAATACTTCACTGCCATTCCTATTATATAGCTCTCTAACTCCTATACTACCAATGCCAAGGCCAGCAAGCAAATATTCGGCATTGAGAAATGCTTGTTAATACAGAAGTAATCAGAGGGCAAATTGAGCATAAGGTGTTATAGTATGCTCTACTCTCTTTAGGCTGGGATTTTAAAGATAAGCAAATTAGAGACTCAGATAGGGAATCAACGAAAGATGACATGAAAGTCATCTCTGTTTTAGCATGGATAATCTGGTAGATGAAAGAGAATTTAATTTACTCTTAGCCATTAACTTTTTCTTCCAAATATGCTAATGGTGAAGGCAGAGAAACAGGCTTATTGAAAGCAAGGAGACTATCCCTGGTAACAAGGGAGGTCAAATAGATATATTTCTGGAAAATAGGAAAAAGTGCACATGCCATCCTAGAGAGGCTTCTAGGCCAGACCAAATGGGTATCTTCACAGTGGATCTAAATAATTTATGACACGTGACACAGAAAGTGAAAAAACTTAGTTTGTGACATCCTTGATATTTCAGAACCTGTCTATAACTAGAGCTTTTTCTGGGAAGGCACTGGTAGAAACAGTATTTTATCATGGACCATAGCAAGATTCAATGGAAAATTAATTGATAATGAATGTTTGTCTTTATATCATCAAACACTGATGTGTTTCCAGGAGACATGATGTCAGAAGATAGTAACTACAAATGGCTATGAAACCATTTTCTCTCTCTGGTAGTAAAATATCATAAATCTGGAAGGCATGCCGGTGGCCTAATAATATATGTGAGAATTAGACCTGGTAAAAGTATTATCAAAAATGTTATAATAATTGGGATAAAATGGGATGGGACCATGTTTATAATAATTAATATGTATATATGAGGGGTGTGGCCTGAGCTGGAGAAGATGGCAGCTTAAATCTGTAAGCTGTCTGCACCTTGCTACATATCCTTTCATTATACCGTGCTCAGTACTTTGCTATAGAAGAAAACCAACAGATCACATTGCGAAAAATCCAAGGTACATTAAAAACTTTTCCAAACCCCGTTACTTCAAGTGGTTTGGGAGGTAGATCATCTAGGAAGGGGTATGCAGGAGCAGCCTGTAATTTTCCTTCATCCCTGACATGGTAGTGGCAGTGTCGCAACAAGGGGAATGTGTCCTAAAAGAGACCAGAGACATGTTTGAGGCCATGATTCTAAAAATGGACAGACTCAAAGCTGTGGCACAAAATAACACCTTTGACATTGTTAATGTGTCACAGAGCAGCACCTCTCGGATCAAGAAGAAACCATCCACCGCATGGACGCTAAGCTCCGTGATCAAGACAAGACCCTGCATCAATTATGGAACCAGGTTGAGGAGCTTGAAATCCGCAACTGTAGAAACAACTTACAGGTAGCCATGTTCCCGGAGGGGGTGGAAGGTCATGATATAATTCCATTTCTGCGGTCTCCTGGGGTGGCAAGGGCAAGGGCTGTTGAAAACTGATCATGCACACAGATCCTTGGCCCCCAGACCACTTCCCAGGGGCAGACTGAGACCAGTACTTGCCAGATTCCTGTGCTTCAGGGACAGAGAAGCTATCCTGTTGAGCGCTTGGGCAAAGTGAGTTCTACAATGGAGAGATGAGAAGATCAAGATCTTCACCAATTTCTCACAGGAGCTCTCGGCCCGTAGTAGGGCTTCACCTTCTCCTGGACAGCTTGCACAAAGCTGGGGCTGGAGTATTCCCTGTGATATCCTGCAACTCTCAGAATCCTCATCAATGGATCCCCCAGATTTTTTACACCCTGTTGTGGCAGAAGCATTCCTCTGCTCTCATGCCTTCAAGCTCAAATGGGACAAATTGGTACACGTCCAGACCGAGCAACCAGGTTCACCGAGCTGAATGCATGGACTGCTCAGTTCAAGTGGCAAGTATTCAGTCTCCTTACAGCTGTCCATCGGAGCCCTCATCTCCGAAGCCATAACCAGCTCCAGTTGCTCCTAAAGACAAGAGAAACTGCAAAAATTGTAAGATACAGGCACCAGAGGATGCCCACTTGGACAAATCACTGAGACTCCACTCCTGGAGCCACAGCAAGAGCCAAGAGTCGGCAGACTCTGATGAGACCCAGGACATACCTCTTCACTCCAGCAGATATAGGCCTCTAATGCACTTACCGGTGGAATGCCTGGTGGAATTGGCATTGCACAGGAACAGAGCTGTAGCAATGATCCCGAGCACCTGCCTGGGGACCTCCTCGTGGGCCAATGAGACTGACATTCTTTCGGCTCAAGAGATTAATTTATCGGAGGTCCAAGGAGCAGGCCTAGCCGCTGCAATGGTAGTGATGCACCACGAGGCTGCAAGGGTTTGATATATGTGGAGGAGAACCTCCTCCTCTATGGCAATGCTCCCAAAGTGAATTGGGATCTTGAATTTTTCCAGTAATGACCTCTTGAGGTCACATACGGGTGTCAGGGCTACAGAGTGGGGGTCACAGGTTTAAGCAGCAAGTTACTGAAGCTGTTTTGAGAGTTAAATGCCCTGTAGTTTTAGTATAGGTCTGCTTGTTGGGCACCACCATTCTGTTGTATGGTCAGGCGTCCAGCACATGTAGCAACCTTTAAAGGGGCCCCGTATATTGTATTGTTGTTTTTCACCTTGGGAACTCTACTTCCTGGACCCTTTCCTGCCCAATCCCCTAACCTGAGCCCTCCCATATGGGTAAGTCAGGACATGGGAGAGGGTCTTTATTGTTAGAGTTCAATGGGCTTAACAGCACTTCTCTTTACTCTGTGCCCATGGGGCAACATGAGACTAGAGGTTGCAGGAGGAGCCTACGTCAGGATCCTTTTCATGCTCAACAGGGGACCCGGCATGCCTGGTTCCCTCATTCCCAGATACCCCGCAGGGGATATAATGCATGGACAAGTTTACAGATTCCCCTTCAGGCCCTGGAGGGGATATGGCATATGTTTGCTATTGCTGTTGATTTTCTCAGAGGATGAGTTGTTGCTCTCCCCATTCCTTCCACAGTTCATCCTCAAATGTTTTCAGTTATGGGCTAATGGAACAGACAGTGGGCTGTTCTAGTAGTTAGTACCAGGTGACCTGCACCAGTGTCTGGGATACCGATGTAAACAGTGCTAGCTGGTCTTATTAAGGTTTGATAGGTATAAGTCTATACCATCTGCATTTTCTGTTTTTTTTTTAATTTCTACAGTCACTGTTTGCCGTGTGGTATCGTATTTGATGCATTCTTTTGTTAAGTGTTATAGAGCAATTAACGAAGGTGTGTAATTCATACTGTACTATTGAACAGATGGAGGGGGACTCAGTATCTTCCACAGGAGGCATAGTACACCACAGGTGAGGCAAGGGGCATTTTCCCACAGCCTAAGTAAATCTGGTTCATTGGCAATCGACTGCTCCTCTCCTAGATGGAGGTAGGTAGGATCTCTTGGAATGTAAGGGGGCTCAATTCACCAGTTAAAAGGAAGAAAGACCTAATAGCTCAAAAAATTGGGGCCCCAGGTAGCCTTCCTCCAGGAGACCAAGCTTGCCTCAGGAGAAGCATTAACACTAAAACAAGGATGGGTGGGGGGGAGAGGTGCACAGCACTGCACCATCACATAAATGGGTAGTCTCTATACTGTGGCACAAAAACCTCACCTGGAAGACAAACAGGTCTCAAAAAGACAAAGAGGGGAGGTGGGTGATGGTGAAAATGGCTACTCCTCAGAACTTCTTGATTCTATTTAATATTTATGCTCTGAACCGTGATGCCCCGGAGTTTTTCCACCAGTTCAACCAGTTCCTCTCTGACTTCAGTACCAACCAAGGTCAAGTAATAATTGGGGAGGATTTTAACCTCACCATGGACCCTTCTATAGATAGGAGTGGAGGGGGCTGGAACCTCACAGACAGGCAGCTAAAAGCAGTATGAGGTCTAATGGAGAAACATGCCCTCCTAGATGCATGGTGCACAAAACACCCAGGGGTATGGGACTACACCTATTTCTCATCCTCCTATGGATCCTCAAGCAGAATTGACTTATAGCTCACTCCCAGCATGCTCTTTCATAAGATTAGCAAGATACAGACCCACCAGATAGTGATCTCAGATCATGCCCCACTAGAGATCAGGTTGGAGTGAAGTCCGGAGGAACCCCCCCTCCGCTTCCTCCTGGAGGCTCAATGTTTTATTGTTGGAGGACCCCCATTTTCAGACCTGGGTCACCAGGGAATCTGGGGAGTACTGGGACACCAATGACAATGGTGAGGTCTCTGACACTACCCTGTGGGAGGCATACAAGTCCACCATAAGCGGTTGCATAATTGCTTTTGCCTCAGCGAGGATGAAGAGAAGAAAGATGGAACAAACTAAGCTTTAACTCCATCTGGCTCAACTGGAAAACAAATACAAGAAACTGGCACACACAAATCCACCTCAGACTCGATTTGCACAACTTACAAGTGCCAGAGTTAGCCTTAACCTCCACCTTACCAGACAGGCTGAGTTCAACCTCAGAATAATTAAACATTCTTACTGGGATGGAGGGGAAAAGTTGAGTAGACTCCTGGTGTACCGCCTTAAGCATAGACATCCTGCCAGAACTATCCAAAGCCTTGTGAACACAGCAGGGGAACAAGTCACGGCCTAGAAAGATATTAATTTGGTCATGACACAATTCTATGTATCCTTCTACTCTTCCCCAGACCCCCTACACAGGATAACATAGAGGACTTCCTGAACAATCTCCCAATCCCAAGATTGGCCAGTAGTTTGGCAGCTCAACTGGAGGTCCCTCTTTTGGTGGAAGAGGTAGCCATGGTCATCCATCACATGAACCCAAAAAATCACTGGGAAAGGATGGACTACCAATTGACTTTTATCAACTACCCAGACTTGAGGTTGGCTAAATATGTGCTACATGCCTATTCAGACTCATTGTGAAGGGGAGAGCTCCCACCTTCCCACTGAGAGGCGGTGATCACTATCCTACCCAAGAAAGACAAAAATCCCTTAAACCCAGCCAGCTACCCTCCGATATCCCTCATCAACACGGATGCCAAGATCTTGGTGAAGGTCCTGGCATCCCGTCTGTAGTCCCTTCTGCTTGGCCTCATACACCCGGCCCAAGTGGGGTTCATTAAAGGTAGGCTGGGATTTGACCACCACCGAACTTTGGACTCTATAATGCACATAGCCCAGAAACTTGCTACTCCTATGGCGCCACTTGCCATAGACTTTGAAAAAGCCTTTGGGAGTGTTGAGTGGACCTACTTGATGTGCATGTTAGAGACAATGGGAGTGGGGAATCATTTTAGGAGTTGGATCCAATTACTCTACAAGTCCCCCATGGCATCAGTCCTCCTCCTCACTAACAGAATGGTCTTCTTCCCTTTTCAGTTACAAAAGGGCAAAAGACAGGACTGCCCCCTCTCTCCCCTGTTATTTGTTATGGTAATTTAGCCCTTGGCCATAGCCATTAGGGAAGCTGCAGAGATACAGGGCATACAGGTGGGGAACAGTATGCTTAAGACCTTCTTGTATGCTAATGATTTGCTAATCATAGCAATGTTTTCCCCATGAACCTTACAGAAGACCCTAGGCATCCTAGATAGATTCTTTTTGGTTTCTGGCCTTAGAGTCAACCAGCCCAAGATGGAGGTTCTGCCTCTGAATCGAGCTTGCACCTCTCAGGCAGTCTCTGATTTAGGCCTACGATGGGCTCCAGATGGCATTAAATATCTGGGGGTGGTTATTCACCCGGATCCAGTAAAACAGATCAATGTCAACTTCAAGTCCTTCATATACATTACAAGAGATGACCTGGAATGCTGGAAGCCAATCCAACTCTCCCTAGTGGGGAAGATTGACCCTATTAAATTGATACTAGCCCTCAAACTTTTGTACCTACTTGTTCACACCCCTGTGGCCAGTCCTCAGAAATGGTTCCACAAAATAGACCATGTGATAGGAAGTTTTTTATGGGAAGTACGATCCCCACAATTCAGCCAACAAAAACTGAGGCAGCACTGGAGTAGAGGAGGTTGGAGTCTCCCCTGGTTTCAGAGCTACCACATGGCATTTGTCTCTGCGCAAATAGCTAAATGGTTCTCATGCAGGAGTGCAAACTCTCTAATTTGGGTAGGTCTCAAGGTCAATATCATGTGATCCTCCTCACTGGCTATGGCAATTTATGCCCTGAAGCAGACAATGGGGTCTGAAACTCTCACACTCCTGACATCTCTAGTATATTGGCGAAAGGTGCATAAAATTCTCCAGCTCACTCTCCAGCCCCATGGGTATGCATGCCGCTATGGAACAACCAAGCGGTGAAGGTGAGGAAGTCCTATTCACTGGAAATTCTGGGAGAGCTAGGGGATTAATCAGGTGCAGGACCTTCTGATCCCAGGTACCGCCACAGTGGACACATTTCAGGTGATTAAAGAGAAGTTCCTACTGCCGGCCACCCATTTCAGTAGGTTTCTCCAATTGAGGGATGTCATAAAACTACCAGTAACACATAAAAACCTGTTGCACTACAGCAATCCACCCCAATCCTTACTGTCAGGAACCTGTTTGATAGAGGCAAGGCCAGTGGTATCTATCAGGCAATGAGGGACAGTCAGGCTGACCCACTTTGTCAGCCAAATCACAATGAGAACAGGAGCTGGGAGTACAGATCTCAGAGACACAGTGGTCCCATTGCTGGACCAGGATACACCAGGCATGCAGGGATGGTAGATCACACATGATAATGAATAAAACCCTGTTGTGATGGTACTACACACTGGCCAAACTTCACAAACAGGGTCTTACCCCAACTGACGAATGCCGGAGATTTGGCCTCCCTGGTACTCCCATCCACCATGTTTTATGGAGCTGTCCCATAATATGGCCTTTCTGGAACCTGGTCACAGACTTGACCCATTCATTATTAGCCCTCTCTCAGGCTGAGAGAACTCCCAGGCTAGACCCAGGAGTGCTCTGGATAACAGTAGTGGGAACGGAGGCAAAAAGTCTACTGCTTAAGAGATGGTGGTCGACTGAGTGTCCCACCATAGAGGAGCTGTTGGGAAATCTAGCACAGGTGGCCATATTCGAAAGATTGTCCCACTTTGCCAATGGGATGATGGACAAATATGTTCCAATCTGGCACCCTTTCCTAGATTCCAAATTTTGCCACAACATCCCTCCCCCTTAGGAAACTCAATACCCTATTCTAGTGCCTGGCAGGTTCCTGACCTAATGTCAGTGTGGGGATACAAGAAGTGGCTCATCTCACCTGAGACAAACCCTGAGATAGGCTAGGAGTGGAGATGGACAACACGCACATTGAGATATCCAGTATGTGCCCTCTTCCTGCAAGAATCCTGGGTGACCCTCAGCCATGAGGGCCAAAGTATGTACTCATAAAGACCTTCTCCTCATTGTGGATCAAAGTCCATAGACACTATCTTTTCTGTTAAATGTTGTCACAATTTGCAACCGTCAGTCTCTCTGTTCACCTATTTGTACAATGTTCTAAGTTTTTCCTGATTGATGTGAACTTAACCCTTCTGTACAATTGTACTCTTGCACAGCTGTACCACTTTAAATTTAATAAAAATGTACAACTTCAAAATAGGTATAGTCCCCCTAAAGGATCTTCGTACTACCCAGGTATGTCTGGGGATTAGTCAGAAAGGAATTAGAAATAGCTATAACCAAATATTCTGATGCATGTGTATTAATTACTGGAAATTTTAATGTCAGAATAGCCAATTTTGACAACACATCTATTTTGGAAATATACATGGATGAATTAAATATTCCCTGCAGGCTGAATGCAGATAAAGTTAAAAATTAGAATGGAAGCTATCATTCTGATTTCATTGCAGAGAACTCACTGATATAACTAAATGGAAAATTGTCAGGGGATCTGTTAGGAAATGCAACCTATTTTGGTCCAGATGGCCAAAGCACTATGGAGTTTGTCATGAGCAACCCAGAAAACTTTGTTATGTTCAAGTCACTTGCAATAGAAATGAGAGCAGAGAGTAATCATGCTTCACATAAAAATAATGTCACGGGATGATAAAATAGTAACTGAAACTTGCATTACAACCTCCAATTAGTATCAGAGGAAAAAGAAGGTTAAAGAGCAACTGACACCATCTGGCCAACATAGCTAAATTGCAGAATTAGAATAAGTATACCCCAAGTAAATCTCATACCAAAACCTAGATTTCTATGTTACTTCATGTTATGGTTATAAGCTATGTTGTAACCCTGATTTCACTACTTGTTCAAAAAAACCTATTTCGGTGAACAGCAGCTGCTGATGTCATCTAGGGGACTCAAAGTCTAGTATTCCCTGTCAGCAAGCTTATAGGACCTGTTTCTCCAAAGTTGTAAACATCATGTGCAATGGTTTCACAAGTAAAACAGGCAGCAACAGTCAGTAGACATTGATTTAAAAACTGTGTGTGCTTCAAGTTTTGTAACAAAGCTGACAGTATTTTGTTTGGGTGCCTTTTGTTGTGGTCCTTTTTTTCCAGGATTGCTGGATGCTGGCTCATAGCACACTGTTGTAAGATTTGCAGGCAGAATAAGATTCTGATGTGGTGAAAGACTGAGATCATTCACACCCATCATTCAATTAAGGCAATTTTTAAGAATGGCACTTCAAAAAATTATTCCATCTCCTTGTAAATGTGGGTGGGAGAGGTAATGCTGGTTTGAAACCTTACCAGGAGTGTCTGATTTAGCACAATGTTTTCTCCCTATCAGGCTGTTCTGACCCACATTCAGGCTCATCTATGTTCTACTCTAAATTAAAATGATCATTTTACCAGAGCTAAAACTTCCACCCCTGGGTGGAATAAAACACATATAAGGCTTCTATTAAAACATATTGTAAAGCAGACACTGACGAACAGCAGTGAAGTTACCAACATTACAGTACTAGCAGCAATACAAGTTCCTAGCAGGCACAGTAGAGTAGCACTCCACATGGCTTCAGCAGCCTGGAGGCATGCTGACTCAGCATCCAGCTACCCTAGAGAAATGGACCACACCAAAAAGACATTAAAAAATACAAATCTGTCAACTTTGTTACAAAACCTGAAACACGCATAGTTTTTTATAGAAATGTTATTTGAATGGTGCTGCCTGTTTTACTTTTGACAACTATTTCACATGATCTTTGAAACTTTGGAAAAACAGGTCCAGTAAGCTTGCTGACAGGGAATACTAGACTGTGAGTCCCCAGATGACATCAGGAGCTCTTCACTGAAACAGGCTCTTTTGAACAGGTAGTGAAATCAGGGTTACAAAATGGCTAATAACTTTAACATGAAGTAACATAGAAATCTAGTTTTTGGTATGAGATTCACGGGGGTATGCTTATTTGGATTCTGCAACGTAGCACTTTTGGCATCAGCAGCTCTTTAAGGATGGAAGGAGACATATTACAGGAAGTAAATGCTGTTTTATATAATGAAGAATTTAATATTATGTTAAACGGAGTACATTCTGAGCACCCTGAGAGGGCCTATGAGGCATTAGATACAATCTTTAAGACTATATACACAATGATATGTCAGTAAATCAGGCACTAGGGATATTGACGCCACATGGTTTAACAAAAATTGTAAAAAAGCAAAAACAATTTCAAAATGGTAAAGTGGATATAAGGTTGCTAAACCGAGTTAACAGTCATATTCCAAATCATGGCTGCAAGAAAATTCCTAACAGTGTCAGGGTTTTATACAGTCCAACCCTATTTATCCAACCCCCCATTTACTGAACCTCTCTATCTATTGAACTAGCAGCTTGTTCCCCATTGTTCCCATTGAAATTGATGGATGCTGTTCTCACCTACTTAATGGGTGATTGCAGATCCCTGCATTCACAATGAGAATTAGAATGGGAATGATCAACAGCTTAGCTTAGAGAGTAAACAGCTTTGTTTCACAAGATTTTGTAAGGTCATCTGTATGCGGCTCTGGTATCGGGGAGTGGTGCTGCTGAAAAGTGAAAAGAGACAAGTAGTGGAATACGTGAATGGAGTTGTATTGTACAGCAGAACCCTCAAATTATTCTAAACTTTGTTAGTGATTCATTGTCATTTTCCATTGCCCATTTCTCTCTGCTTTTCAAAATATTTGGTTCTCACATTCCGCTTGCTGTCCGCATCTCTCCGTGTCTAACCGCATCTCTCTTTGTACTGTACTTCTCAGCAGCACCAGTCTCTGATGCCATAGTTGCACTGCTCTGAGGTTCCACTGTCCACAGTCCACCTTCTCCTTCACTCTGAAGGCAAAAGCACTCAAGCACTCCATGGACACCTTGTTTCCACAGTGAGTCAGAATCTGCCAGCTTTTCTAGTGTCAGTAGTCTGTGATTGCAGGTTCATGATCGGTTTATGCTGTACTGTGCCTGTAATTTTCTGTGTTCTTGGTTACCTACTGCCCTAAAATTCAAACTTCAGTATCTTTTAAAATGCAATACTGTAGAGGATCAGTACAGTACAGCAAGGGCACCAGTGCAATTTGGCAGTTTGGCAGACAGCAATGTCTCTCATAGTCACCTCTCGATTATCTGATCTCCAGTTTATCCAGACCGATCGGATGTCCCCAGGTGGTTTGGATAAATGGTGTTTGACTGTATTTAAATGCAGAAGTCTGAAAAAGATAAGCTGACAACACTCCATTGCCTTGTAATAGCCCAAAATAGACATCATGGAGTGATGGAAACATGATGGAACAAAGATAATGACTGAGCAAAATTCTCCGGATTTCAATTATTTAACAGAGATCGGGAGATGTAGGAAGGCGGTAGCCATCTACATCAAAGAGAATATTAAATGTTCCATCATAGACTCCCACAATAACATAGGTAACTACATAGAAACACTGTGGGTTGACTTAACAGGCCTGAAAATACAATAACTAAAACTGGGCATTTTCTATAGACCACCAGATAGTCCTACAATGGACACTGAAGATTTTATAGACTACATAACAGATGTAGCAGATGACTGTGATGTACTAATATTGGGGGATTTGAACTTGCTGGATATTAACTGGCCAAAAAATACAACAAAAGAGTCATTAGAAAATAAAGTATTAACACCAGCAATATCAGCAGGTTTAGAGCAGCTCATTGACAAACCTACAAGAGGGGGAAATGTACTAGATGTATTATTGACTAACACAGGTGCAGATATTATAACCATAGAGTTTGCCCCCAGGTAACAGTAATCACAGTACAATAATATTTGAAATCAACAAGTCTAGGAAATTTACTAGGGGTAAAACTATGTACAAGAACTATAATAAAGTTAATTTTTGATCTATGAGGGAGGAAATACATAAAATGGATTGTAAGGGGCAAACTAAACATCCGGATGTGGAGGATACTTGGAAACTATTGGCCTGTACAGTATCAACCCTTGAGCATAAATACGTCCCAACTAAGAGGGTGCATAGCAATAGGGGCAAAAAAAACCACTATGGTTTAATGCTGGGGTTAAAACTTATCTCTACCAAAAAGTGACTGTATAATAAAATAAAAAAGAACCCAGCTTCTTATAACATCAACAGGTACAAAGGGGTGTTAAAGCAGCTAAAAAAAAGATATTAAAAGGGCAAGGGCTAATACTGAATGTAGGCTGGCTAATCAAGATCTGAAGGATTTTATTCCTATATCAATGACAGAAAGGAGAGCAACAGAGTCATTGGACCACTCACCAGAGATCAAGTATAATATAACGCATACAGAAAATGGGCGAAGAATTTAACACTTACTTCTGTTCAGTATATAATTCTGAGGAGGATAAACTTAATATCCCTGGTCCAGTATCTGAGGATTTGGTAAACAACTATTACATTGAAACAGAAAGTGTCCACCAAAAGCTATTAGGGTTAAATGTGAACAAATTAGCTGGACCAGATGAGCTCCATCCCAGACTATTAAAGGAACTAGCCACAGTCATAGCACCAGTCATTGCTAATATTAGCAAGAGATTGATTGCAGAAGCTTGTGTACTGAAAGATTGGCATAGTGCAATTATGATACCTACTTATAAACAGCCATTTGTTAATGCAGAATGTTGGCTTGCTGGCATTGGCATTGGCAATGCAGGAGTTAGAAAGATGCATAATAGGAATGGCAGTGAAGTACTGAAGTGACGCCTACCCACCCACCCTGCAGAGACTGACAGATGCTGTGGTGTGCCTTTGGTCACGGCCATAACGTTCATGCCATTTCACCTCACCCTACCCTGCAGACACCGACAGGTGCCAGTAGCCTTGGGGGTCTCGGTCCTATGCTCACCCCATTCCATAAGGAAATATGCTGAGATAGGTGCAGTATAGGAGAATGGGGTGAACTTTGGGGCCAAAGACTCCAAGGCACCTCAATGCCTGTCACTGGCTGCAGGGTGGAATGGCATGAGCATTGCAGTCAACTCTCCCAAGTCACACCACCGACTCCTATCAGTCTCTACAGGGTGGGGGTTATGGATGGAAACCCTAACGCCCCAGGAGTTTGTTGGTATTTTCACTCCAAATTTTCAACATGGGTTTTCTGTGACCCCACCTCATAAACAGTGGCACTATCAGTTTGTTTGCCGAAAGGAGATTTTGCACAGTGACTGCGCCATTTGGAGCCACAGGTGTGAAAACACATTTCAGGCAGGATGTGAAAAATGACAGCTATACTGTTCATGAGGAGGTGTAAAAAAATGGCAATGTTGAAAATCTAGAGAGAAAATATGAAAAGTTGGTGAAGTCATGAGTGTACGTAGAAACTGCACAATGCATGCCCATAACGCAGTCATTTTTTGGATTTATTTTACCAAATTTTCAACATAGGCATTTTGGGACTTCCCCTCATGAACAGAAGCACTGTCATTTTGTTAATCTGTCCCAAGAGTTGATTTCACACAGCAACTGTGTCATACAAACATAAGAATATATGAAATTTGCCGGCAGATAAAGGCCTAGCGGTCTATCAAGTCTGCTCGAGATGGCTAGCACCCCTTATTCTGCTGCTGCCTCCCTTCCACCCTTCCCCTTCATTGACCCTCCCCCTTGTCCTGTCCCATCCCCTTTTGAAGCAGTCCACTGTTCTACTGGATACCACTTCTGCAGGTAACACATTCCACCCAGCCACCACCCTCTCTGTAAAAAAAGGGTCTCCTCATCTCCCTCCTGAACCTTCCTCCCTCCCTCCAGTCTCATATCGTGGCCCCTGGTGTCCCTCCCCTCCCTTACTTTGAACAGCCCCTCTGTACCTGTCTTGTTTATTCCTTTTATGTACTTAACGGTTTCAATCATGTCCCCCCTGTCCCTCCTCTCCTCCAGTGAGTACATGTTCAACTCCCTCAGCCTCCTCTCATATGATAAGTCCCCCAGCCCCTTGATCATCTTTGTCACCCTGCACTGCACCCCCTCCAGTAACTTAATGGCCCTCTTCAGATACGGGCACCAGTACTGCATGCAGTACTTCAGGTGCGGTCTAACTAATGATCTATACAGTGGCAGAATCACCTCTTCCCTCCTCGAGGATATACCCCTTGCAATACAACCTAGCATTTTGTTGGCCTTTGCAGCTGCCTTCCTATATTGTGCCGAGTTGTTCACTGACCCTGTAATGAGCACCCCCAGATCCTTCTCTTCCTCTGTCTGGGCTAGCTGCACTCCCCCAGCTGGTACCTCCTCCTTGGGTTCTTCATCCCAAAATGCAGTGCCTTGCACTTTTGGCATTAAACCCCAGTTGCCAGGTGTCTGACCAGGTTTCAAGCTTGCCAGATCATCCTGCAACCTTGCCATCCCCTAGGTCATCCACCACCGCTCCTACCTTGGTATCATCAACAAACAGACTGATCTTGCTTTTGATGTCCAATGATGTGTCTGCAATGAATATCCCAAACAACACTGGTGCCAACACCAAGCCCTGTGGATCACCGCTCGTCACTACCCTTGGTGTGAGAGCTCCCCACCCACCACCACCATCTGTTGCCTTCCCTGAAGCCAGTTCCCTACCATCTCACCAGCTTTGCACCTGCCCATGCCTACTAACACTTCCCAGCCTTCCATGAAGCACCGAGGTCAGAATGTCTTACTGAAGTCCAGATACAGGACATCCACTGCATGGCCCCTGTCCAGTTGCCTAGATACCCAGTCATAGAACTCCACCAGGTTGGTTTGGCAGGATCTGCCCCGTATGAAGCCATGCTGTTTGCTATCCTGTAGTCCTTTGGCCTCTAGGAGGGCCACCAGCCTCTCCTTCAGGATAGTCTCCATTAGCTTACCCACGATGGATGTGAGGTTCACTGGTCTGTAATTTCCCTGTTCATCCTTGGGGCCACACTTGTGGAGGGACACCACATGAGCCATCCTCCAGTCCTGAGGTACACACCCTGAATGTAACGAGGTATTAAATAGGCCTGCCAAAGGTCCTGCAAGGACCTCTGCCAGCTCCTTCAGTACCCTGGGGTGGATGCCATCTGGGCCTGGCGTCTTATCCACCCTCAGTGCCTTCAAACCCTCCCAAACTCTGCCCTCCATGATTTCCCCATCTGTCACCCCTTCCCCCCTGTTTCTGCCATTTCTCCCCCCTTGGGTGTCACCCCCCTATTCTCTTTAGTAAATACTGAGCAAGTACTCATTTAGTGCTTCTGCTATTACTCCTGCTTCCACCCAACCCCTTGTTCCTTATCCTTACTATGTGGTCCTTACAGCTCCTTTTCTCCCTGGTACCTAAAGAAGTCCTTCTCCCCCTTCTTAATGCCTTGTGCCAGCCTGAGTTCCGTAGATGTCTTGGCTCCCCTTACTGCCCTTGTCACCTCCTTCGATTCCGTCAAGTGCTCCTCCCTGTCCTCCCCTCTTCCTGTTTTCTTGTACTTCCTAAAGGCAGGTCTTTTTCTCCTTACCTTTTCTGTGACCTCCTTGCTTATCCAGCTCAGCTTCTTAGCCCCTAGCCTTCTTGTTCTGGGCCTTGCAGCAGGTTTTGGTTGCCTCCATTATCCCCAGCTTTATGAGCTCCCACCTCTGGTTAGTGTCCATGCTAGATTAATTCTGGTCAGGTATCCTTTTACCACTCCCCCCATCCTCCCAAAGTCAGCCTTCCTGAAGTCCAGCACTCTTGTGCCAGATTCCACTCCTTCCTTGCCCATGTCCGATGTGAACCATACTGAGTGGTGGTCACTCCCTGACAGTGGCTCCTTCACTGTAAGTTCTCTCACAAAGTCCCCATTTGCCTGCACAAGGTCAAGGGTATTCACTAACCTGGTTGGTTCACTGACTATTTGCAGTAGGAAGCTGTCCTGGAAGGCATCCAGCAGTACCTGCTCCCTTCTGTTCCTGGTTGTTGGGGTACTCCAGTCCACTCCTGGCATGTTGAAGTCCTCCACAATCACCACACTACCCTTCTCCCAGGTCCTCCTGATCTGTCCCGCTAGTTCCCTGTCTAACTCCTCCGTCTGAGATGGCAGCCTGTACACCACTCCCATTCTAAGAATCCTATTCTTGGAATCCTGGATTTGCATCCAAAGTGACTCCGTACTACCCTCCTCCCCTTCCTCCCTTACACACTTCAGTCCTTCCTTCACATATAGTGCCACACACCCTCCTTTCCCAATCACCCTGTCCCTACAAAATAACCTGTACCCTGGTACAGACAGGTCCCAGTCATTGTATTGGGTGTTCCATGTTTCTGTGATGGCTGCAATGTCCACCTCTCCCTCTGCCATGAGCACCTGTAACTCTGCAGTTTTTCTCCCAAGGCTCCTAGCATTAAGGGTAACCACCTTCCACCTTTTCCTCATTGTGCACCAGAGGTGTGAAAACATATTTTGGGTAGGATGTAAAAAATGTCAGCTATACTGTTCATAAGGAGGTGTAACAAAATGCCAATGTTGAAAATCTGGAGTGAAAATATTAAAAATTGGCAAAGTTACAAGTGTGCGTGCAAACTGCGCAATGTATGCTCATAACGCAGTCATTTTTTGGAATTTTTTCACCGAATTTGCAACATGGGTTTTTTGGGACTCCCACGTCATGAACAATGGCACTGTCATTTCGTTAATTGGTTGCAAATGGTGATTCTGTGCAAGTAATGAAATGACAGTCACATGTTCATGAGGTGGGGTCCCAAGAACCCTATTACACGAGGTCCCTGCACCCTAATTGGTACCCTCAGAGGTACACCGTAGACAGCTAATGCTTAGGTATAGGTTATACTAATACTTAGGGCTAGGGGCATCTACCGTATAAGAGTAGATGTCAGGATATGAATACATATTGTTGTAATCCACTTTGCTTGCTAATGCACATATATTTTACCATGTATTTTCTGTCTATTTCTTACTTGTCAGATGCCAAGACACCTGTCCTTGAAGTAATTATAATATGTAAGACAACAT
This sequence comes from Neoceratodus forsteri, assembly GCA_016271365.2. Lineage (NCBI taxonomy): Eukaryota > Metazoa > Chordata > Ceratodontiformes > Ceratodontidae > Neoceratodus > Neoceratodus forsteri. The sequence continues at coordinate 133,378,654 of JADMNL010000024.1, forward strand.
TGCCATCCTTTGGTGATATGCACCACTACACTTAGTTATTTAAAACTCTGTATAAGAACTTCTTTGTTCTAAAACTGATGACTTTACAAAATTATAATGTTATCTTGGACCATGGAGCCACCTCTAATTTAGCCAACAGGGCTCATCTCTGTAACTAGAAATGTTTCTATCTTTTGGTAACCATAGTAATTATCATAGGTATATAATGTTATGCACAAGGCTTTACACCTTGGAGACCCGAGAGACCCCAAGAGACTACAAAGAAACCTAGAGGTGTAGGGAACGCTTAGCATTGGCTCCCGGTTCATATTGGTAAGAACTGCTTAGGGCAACTGTGATTCATCCCTTTGGTAGTAATAAACTTGTTTATTACTCTAATGCAATGTGTTTGTGATTACTTGCATTCCCAATATCATCAAGAATCTGAAAGTGAGGTTTAGACCTCTTGACAACCCCATGTTGAAAAGTTGGAGCCAAAATTCAGAAAAATGGCTGAGATATCCACCTGAGTTGAAACCTCCCATTGATGCCATTATAAAGCTTACTGTGATTTTCTTCAGTTTGCAGTTGGCTTTTGAAGAGTTCAGACGTGTCCCGCTCCACCGAAGATCGCAGTGCCGGACGTCCGGAGGTAAGTATGGGGTGGGGGGAGTGCAGGGAGGTGGGGTGCACAGAGTGTGGGTGCAGAATGGGGGAGGGGCGGTGTGATGATGAGGGACCATTTTCTTTTTTACAGGGACAAAGAAAAATGGATGTCAGGGGACGGTTTTCTTTATTTACAGATTATAAAAAATACTTTTGGGCACACTGGGGTGGACTCCTAGTATGCCACATGAGTTTGGGTTGGGGGCTAATGCCGATGGGGATTGGGCACCCCGTCGGCAAACAAATTAAACTGGGGGAAACATTATGCCGACAGGGATTGGGAATTCTCGTTGGCAAACAAATGAAACATGGGGGGGAATACATGATACTGACGGGGACTGGGCACCCCATTGGCAAACAAACTGAATGGAGGGGAACATGCTGACATGGGGATTGGGCACCCCCAAAGTCAGCTTTCTGGGGATTGTGTGGCGGATGCAGGAGCTGCCATATTTTTTTAACTGTTTCACCAGGAAAAGCATGTAACGGTGTCTTGTCATCTGACACTCAAATGAGGAAACTGCAGTTCACTGAAGCGGCAGATTTCTTTCAACTCCGTGGCTCTCTTTGAAACTGCTGTCATCAGCAGCATGCTCACTGATTGGTGGCTGAGGGATGCACCCACTAAAGCATCCCCTGCACTGGCGACAACACTGATACACCTCTGAAATGCACTACTGCCACAACATGTTGCTTGCGCAAGCACAAGACAATGAAAAAGAAAGTAAGACTAATTCTGTTATCGACCAATTAGTCTGACGTCCATTGTGGGAAAAATCATAGAGAATATAATCAAGGATCAATTGAACACAATACTGAGGAATCAGGGATTGGTGGACCCAACCCAGCATAGGTTTACCAATAAAAGGTCATGTGCTACAAACTGGATTACTTTCTGTGACTATGTCAGTCAAAACATGGATGGGGTAGGGCAATGGGCATGATAGTACTGGATTCTAGGAACGCCTTTAATACTACATGACACAGTATACTGGTAACTAAGCTATTACTAACAGGCATTAGCACCACTGAGTTGCTTGGATTCAAAATGACTGACCGATAGAAGACAATTGGTGAGAGTTAATGGGTTCGTGTTTGGTGAAGGGGCATCACAAGTGGGTTCCCAGGAGTCAGTCCTAGAACTGGTACTATTTAATGTATTTATAAGTAATATGCAGATCAGTTCTGGCAATAAACTATGTAAGTTTCAGGACTATACCAAACTAGGGAACCACTGGATAATGAGTTCAGTAGGACAAGGATGGTGAATATATAGAAGATATAGTTAAATGGGCTGATATTAATAAAATGTGGTTTAATCCCAATAAATGCATTGTTCTACACTTTGGGAAAAATAAGTTACAAGATTATTGTATCAATGGGATAAAACCTATTCAGCACTGAGAGGGACCTGGGCATTTATGTAAGTAATGACCTTAGAAATGGAACACGCTGTAGATCAGTGGCAAACAAGGCAGGACATCTCCTTAACTATGTGAGAAGGTCTTTTTTCTCCAGGTCAGAATCGGTCCTCCTACATCTGTACAATACATACATCAGGCCACATGTTGACTATTGCTCCCAGCTTTGGAACCCATATCTTAAAAAAAGATGTACACACTGTTGAAAGAACCCAAAGGAAATTCACCAGGCTTATACCTAGGTGTGGGAATAAACCATACAATGTGAGATTAGAGGCTTAGGCATTTGGCCACTAACTTTAAGAAGAATAAGGGAGGACATGTTCTTTCTGTACCAAGTACCGGATGACTTGATTTTAGTGGGAGAACTTGGTCTGGCATATAAAGAAATCAAATATGATATGAGAGGGCACAGACATCAGTTACAGGATTCTGTGCCCAGACCTGAGCTCAGAAAGCATGCATTCATACCATGAGCTATAAGGGTATGGAACCAACTTCCTGCTGCCCTAGTCGATGCTCTCAACTTGGCAAGCTTTAAACCTTACTTGGATAAATTCATCCAGGAAGGTAACTTAGGCTTCCATCACTGAAAAGTGGGGACAGCATTTATGGGCCTCAGCCTTCTGCTGTCCTAAATATCAAAGTATTAACCGTAGTATAGTAAAAAAAAAAAAAAAACAGTAAGGAAAATTTCAATACATTAAATAACTATAGGAAACAACACTGAGCTCTACTACAAAATGAAAAGTGTGATTCGGAGATTGCTACGCATGCCGTATCCTGAGTACCCCTGCTCCCCCTTTGGCTTCCTTAATCAAATTCCATTACAAAACCCAGTGCCCCACTATCCTCACCCACCCAGCCCCCGGCATACCTACATAGCACATTCAGTCCACTCCCCTCAAATTGACTTTTCTTTACACACTGTCACCCACCTGCTATATACCTGTCAAAACTGCATGGTACTCAAGGAATGCGACTGATTAGGTGCCTAGCCTATGTGCAGAGTAGTGCCCCTTGGGCCCTATGTGTCCTGACCCCATGTATATGCTCTGTGACACTATACTTACGATATCAAGGACTAAAACTTTCAAATGTAAATGTGCTGTATACAGATGAATACAGACCTGTAAATGTGTATAAAAGAGTGCGTATTGGTGCTTGTATATAATCTTACAGCTATCCTAGCAGGTAACACTATATATACTAACGTGTAAATAATACTGTATATAATCATGCTGTAGAAACCCACACCCTTATTGTACTGTCACTTTTTGCTTTGTACTCAAAATTATGTAAGTATATGTTGTCCACCAGGACCTCCTTGTAAATGAGGCTGCTCAATGGAGTTTTTCTGTCAATAAACTTGAATTTGAACTTGAACTTTAAAGAAGAACTTTTGGACTATAGTAGCCAGGGATACAGAGAACCTTCAGCCTTGTTTAGCAGCATATATTTATTTATTTATTTGCTTTTGTTAACCGGGTAAGCACACTAGACAGCCAAGTGCCTATTTTCAGTATATAGTCTTATAGCTATCCTAGCAGGTAACACTGTATATGTTACTGAAGAAACATGGATTGACAATATTAAGTCCATTGTTTTCTTTTTAAGAAAAAAAAAACTGCCACAAGAAAAGAATATTGTCTGATGGACATTAATACTGAACCTGCGGGGGATGCCCTTTTATTCTCAGTGGAGGAGACTGAGGATGTTATAGTTTTTTATTTTTTTTTTTTTATTTAGTTTTTGTTGACCGGGTAAGTGCACTAGACAAATGCTGCCTATTTTCAGGCACGACCCGGGGGAGGGGGATACAGATGAATGCCAACTGACCTTGAACCAGATTAAGCTGTTGGTGGTATTTTTAGTGAATAGTTTACCTTTGCAAATAATAAAGCACCAGTTCTGAATTATACAAAAATCATCTAAGTTTGTGGGTACCCTTGCTAACAACTTTCTTCAATCAATGCTTCAAATAGAGATATATTCCTTCTTCACGGCAACAAAATATTACTGTACCTATACATAACAAACTCTGGCCAGAGCTGATAGGACTGCATGGTAGGAATCTGTGGTAAAAATATTGAAAATAACCAAAGTTATGAGCCTGCATTAGCAAAATATAATGTAGGCTCATAAATGTGTTGTTTTAGGGTGTGCTTGTGCGACTATTGTATATTCAGTGGCGGATCCAGGAATTTACAAAAGGGAGGAGGACCACACTTGGCCTGGAAAACCAAACCTGTCTAGGAGTGTCTCGGAGCATGTCCCCCCCAGGAAATTTTGAAAATGTAATGTGTGAAATGGTGCATTTTTGTCCATTTTAGGCCAGTTTTAGGAGCAAAGTGTTGATTACCCCTTCAAACAAGGGAGCTTTTAGGAGTGGCAAGAGCATGGAAAAGAATATGCGGTGCTTTCGCCATGCCGGAGTCAGCCATAAGTAATACTGCAGCAATTACAGTACTGCGCATTCATGATGCTCACACATGTGAAGTTTGCCCTGTAGTCAGCCCTGCGCAACATGGTGATGCTGACATAACTATGTGTGCATGATAGTCATGCATGCGCAGTTTAAGTCAACGTCACCATGTTGCATACGGTGGCCATCAGTACTGCAGTTGCAGACCAGAAAAGTAGATGCGCCCAGAGTGGGTATGTTTATCGACCTGTTGGGGGAGGCTGCATAAACAGAATCACTGGAAACTATGTCGGAGCACTGTGGCAGCACATCAGACAGCAGTCCGGTTACATACTGCCACAGTGCTGTCATGCAAATCTGATGATGGCATAACATCTGTGTAGCCTGGCCCATGCAGACATACAAATCAGACTCAAGAGGAGTCTATTAAACATAAACTAGAGATCTGGTCTGGGACTTGCTCGACATCACAGTCACTAACTCATTATTTTCTAAGCAGTAATTTCTGGCAAATGTGCCTTAACCATATTGATCTCAGGGCTGGTAGACTACTTCTGGTTTTCCCCCGATTGTATTAGGCGGGGGTAGTAGCAGTCTTGAAGTGGTAGCTGCCGGTGGTGGCAGGCTCTGGAAACAAGTGGTCCCCATGCCCGTCTGCACATTTTAGAATTGATGCCTTTCCTTGTTTTTGCTGTAAAGAAACTGACCCCTTTAACACAAAAAAAAGGAGCCAGTTATGGCCTCCACCCCCCTTTTAGCTTCAAGTGAGGAACGTCATTAGGGGTTTGCATCAGATGTACAGTGGAGGCCAAAGATGCAAAATATTGTTAAACAGTAATCAACTGTAGGTAAAAGCTCTTTTCTTTTTTTTTGAATGCGTGCTTTCTTAATGTTGTCAATACTACTCCACCCATGTGTACTCTGCCCTTGGATTCCTGTACCCCAAGAGCTTTATTTTACATTTTTCTGTTCAGGACAAAAATGCCTTAAGAGTGAAGGTAGTCACTAATCTAAACTTTATAGTTTTTGATGTTTTCTTGTGCATGTGCAAGAAACATCTTGTGGTAGAATGACATTTCAGAGGTGTGTCAGGGATGAATCCAATGCACAGCAGTCTACAGTGGCCTTGTCCCTGGCAGCCAATGAGCATGCAACCAGACTGACACCAGTCACATTTTCACAGCAGGAAGCCATTCTCTAGTTGAAAAAATAAAGTGCTCGAATGAGACTGCTTCATTCCATTCATTCATGCCCTTATGGGTCTTACTGCTTGTCTCCCCACTAATCCTGCAGATGTCTGGGTAGCCAGCCATACACTGCATCCCCCGCTCTCTGTGCCATAAGCAGTAAACAGTCCTAGCAGTAAAGAACAAATAAATATCATTTATCCTTCCCCAGACAGATGTCTGCATTGAACTTGTTTGTGTCTCTGTGTGAATGACAGTGCGTGTTCTTGTCCCTGAGCTCCTCTCTCTCTCTCCAGTGCTTCATGTGTGCCACAATGCCCAGCCTGAGCATTGCTCTCTGTGATGGTACCCACTGACCTGCCCCATGGATCTCCTAGTGTCCATGCTGTCTCAGTGTGCCCCCCACCCCGCTGCACAATACAAGGAACAAGAGTGTTGAAAAGTGAAGCAGCATTGCCTACAGAGCTGTAGCTTAACCCTGAATGGAGGGGAAAGAGAGAGACATGGGCTGCGGGGACAGACACTGAGAAGGAGAGGCAGCAGTGCCGCCCTTCCCCCCCCGTAAGAGAGCAGAGGATTGAAAGAGGTGGTGAGTGGCACTAGTGTCAGGGACAGAGCGGAGAGAGAGCCCCCAAACAGGGACAGCAACATTCAGAGATGTGGCGAGTAAGCAGAATAAGAGAGATCACCCTGTGACAGGCTGTCACTATTGCAGCACCACCTTGGCAGTGTGAGATTGGGGGCAGTGTAATGTAGGGACTATAACCACGATGACCAGTGGCTCTCAGACTTGCACCTGAACAAACATTCATTTAATGGGTGGTCTGTCCCCTAGCAGAGTCTACTCCCACCCCACAAGAGAGATACAGCAACAGCGAGAGCCACTTCCAGTGCGGCATATATGTGCAGGTCCAATCTGTTCCAGTCAGAGTTGGTGTCAACTCCCCCCTCAACAGAAAAGTGGAGTATAGTTTGCACCCAAGCTCAGTTGCCATCCATTTTATTTCCGCTCACTCTTCCGGCAACTTGCTGTCAGTCTGACTCTCTGTTTGTCTTTCTGAGCTCAGTGGAAGCAGACAGAAAATACAGAGAGGCAGAGAAAGTGGCAGCAAGAGTGCCATGACTGGACAGAGAGCAGTGCTGCAGAATTTTCTTCTCACCGTGGGAGCAGACATTAGAGATAGAGTGAAAGACCAGGAGAGACACAGTGTAAAACAAACTTGGTGCATCTTTTCCACCACTGCACAAAAGAAGCACCCAGACAGAGCCAGAGACAAATATGTCAGTCACATATCTGCCTCTTCACATTGACTAGCACACTGAAGAGTGGCACTGAATGGGCACCCCTGGGCAGTTGCTACCTCCTACACCTCCAGCTCACATCAGCACATATGTAACAATCTGCAGTAGCCACAGACTGATGTAGGTTACACATCTTCCCCTCCACACCCATCCCACTCCACATAGGTTGGCACAGTGACAAGGTGATCTCCAGGTGGGCAGCCCAAGGTAAATTGTGGACTGTAGTCTGGCAGAGGTTGGTGATTGGTACCCCTCTACTACCGTCCCACCACTGCACATTGGCTGCCCCAGCCAGAGACAGAAATGTGAGTTGCACATTTGCCACACCACACCTGTTTCTATTTAGCCTGGTGGGTGCCAGATGGGTGGAAATGGGGTTGTGGTCCAGATCCACTGGGTGGCCCAAGGCTATTGGCACCCAACACATCTTTCCGCATTTCTGCACATGTGAAGCATTTTCTCCTTCCTTTCCACCTCCTGCATGTTAGGATTACTCTGCCGGAGCTAGTGACAGATGTGGTTCACACATCTGTCCACCCTCACCCATCCAAGTTCCATGAAAGCTGGCACTGGTAATAGATGGGCTTCAGGCAGGTGGCTCTGGGAGCATGATGCCCCATCCCCCCATCCCCCCATCCCACTTCCACACAAGGGTAGCACCCTGTAGCAGCCAGGGATAGAGATGCAAGTTGCACATCTGTCCCTCCATACCCGTCCCTGCTCCACCAGAGCTAGCATGAAGGTTGGAGTGAGCTTTGGGTGACTGGCACTTCCTCACCCTATGCTACACCTCTACACTTGCAGAACTCTTTGCCTTAGCCAGAGGCTGTCCCGCCTAATGTGATCTACCCATGGAGAGCACTCTGAGGTACTGAGATATAAAAATGTGGATTTGTATCTACCCTCCACAACTGTTCCCACTCTGCTGGGTGGGTGGGGGATAGGATACAGTGGGTGCTCCTGAGTGAGTGGTACCCCTTGCACCACACCTATCAACCCAATACTTTACAGCAGCCAGAGAAGAGATGTGGATTGCACATCTGCCCCATCATAAACTTTGCCCATTCAAAAAACTTCACACACAGGCTGGAGTGGGGTCTAGGATGGTGGCCATTAAGTGACTGCCTCCCATCCACCTCCACACATGGGAGCACTCCTTCCCTCCATTACACATTTGGCATAAGAGTACTCCTCCTCCATGCCTCCTTTGCATATGGGGAGTAATTCTCCTTCTCCAGCCCTCTTCCACATGGTAAACATAGTGTCTTATGTAATCATATTTGGTCTCAATCCTTGTTGAATGCAACACTGTACATATTTTATGTAGTAATGTAAAGAAAATTGCTTTATTTTAATTTATATTATGTGTCCTTACTTTTGTATCTCACACCATGTATTGTCTTTATCATTGCTTGTACAAGGGACCTCCTTGCAAATGAGCTTGCTCAATGGATTTTATCCTTCACAATAAACTTGAACATGAATGTGGGAAGCACTCTTCCCTCCATTCCATCTCCACACATAGGCATCATTGCTCCACCTCCATCCCACCTCTATACATTGAGAGCACTCATCCCTGACCCTCCAGTGTTTCTCCCACTACATTTCACCTCCCCACATGGAGAGCACTTTCCCACTGCATTCCACCTCCTGACATAGGGAGCACCTCCCCTCCTTTCAACCTCCACACATGGGAGCTTTCTCCCGCTTCATATCTGCTATGTACATGGGGAGCAATCCACCCCTTCATCCCACTGCCCCTACATGGGAGCATTGTTCCCCATCCATCCCACGCCTACACGTGGGGACTCCTCCACACATTTGCATCACTCCTCCTCTACCACCATCCCACCTCTGCATATAGAGAGTACTCCTAACCCCATTCCATCTTTGTACATGGGAGCACTCTGCAACAGCCAGAGATAAAGATGTCAGTCAGGCATCTGCCTTTCCCCACCTATTCTCACTCCACATGATCAGCTCCAAGTTGGGCAGAACATTGATGAGGTTGAGAAGTAATGAGTGGGTTGCCCTGGAAAACCATGCCAATACCTCTCACCACCTGTCTGAATGACAGAAGTCCCCCCGAATCAATGTTCTTTTCTCTACTCACCACTTTTCTGCTGATTATCCTCCTGTTTGCTTGCCTTACTAGTTACTTCCCTCCCAAGACTGGACTACAGGCCACTAGGACAGGGCAGATTTTTCCTCGACCTCTCCTGTCTTCTCTTTGGACCACACCACCAGTCCAGCCAGTGTCCAGCACAGTCAAGAAGACGTGCAGCATGTTACTCACAGCTCAGCACTGGATAAGTCAGTTCTTTGTTTAGCAGGCCACACTTCAGGTTCTCCCACAGTTCAACTGAGGCTAGAGAAGAGCAGTACACAGTCCCACTCTACCACCAGGACAGTCATCAGGACACCACAACTTGCTCGATGCTGTACCGATGATGCAGCACAGCAGCATACTCACTAGTCTGTCTCATCAGGCTTCTCCTGCTCTTTCCGTTGATGATGTCTCCATCTCCCCTAGCCATCAATGGTCCCATGCATGCACATTGTGTTGCAGCTAGCTCCAACTGCTATGAAGACTGCTGAGACACTGAGTTTTTTAGCTGCTGAGCCTGAGCCAACCTGAAAATAAAATACAGGAATTTGAAATTTTCAGAGGTAATTTCGGGGCCGGGGAGGTTGAACACCCTGAACACACCCCTGTCTATGCCCATGCAATCACAACAGTTCAGACATATGCAGTGCTTACACTTCAAGGCACTCCTCCCAGCCTAGCCAGACTCCCTGCCTACCCCGGCACACAAATGAACACCAACTGCGACCACTCCCACTTCCTCGGCAAGCAGCGAGGATCCTCACTCTCAAGTAGTCAGTCCTGTACAAGTAGCAGAGTTGAGGGTCCGGTGCTCCAGTTGGACCTGCTGCTGCAATGGAGCTCGAGCCTGCCTGAATATAACAGGACAGCTAAACTGAGTCCCCTTAATCCCTACAGATGGAGGACTGCTGGAACACCTGTCAATTCAGCCCAGAAAATTCAGCCCGAGTCAATTCACCACGGTGAATTCAGCCCCATGGCCATTAAGCACGAGTCAATTCAGCTCCTATATTAATTCAGCCCAAGTCAATTCAGCCCCATGTAAATTCAGCCCCTATATCAATTCAGCCCTTATGTAAATTCAGCTCCTTTTGGTTCTGCACTAGAAAAAACATAACTAACACCATATATAAACATATTTAAGCTTTACTGAAAGCTTTAAAACATTTTTTTGTAATTAAGTACACTTTATTGAAAATGGTAATGTGCACATACAGTACACAAAGCAAACACCAATCACATGCACCAGAAAGAAAAACAAAACAACAGAACACAAATAAGCCTAAACATAACCTTCTAACCCACACAACACCCAAACCACCCCCAAGTAACCCACTCTGACCCTCATGTGCACATTCCAACAGCTCCAGGTGTGAATACTAGAATGGACAGTGGCTAAGGATGTGACTGCCATTTGAGTTTTTTGCTTAATGGTGGGAAGAGCGGAGTACTCTCCCAACAGACAGATACCCTCTGTGAAAAAAGGAGGAAATGCTGCAGAGTGGGGCATTAAAACATATTGAGAGAATTGTAAGCATCCATTAAGTTAAAACATGAAATAGTGTGCAAGTCCCTCTCAGGTACTCCACTCTTTCCCTTGCATGGTATTCTGTGACAATGTGCTGAATTCTTTCAGCAGAGTTCTTGTACACTTTCTTAGGTTCTTGTGGTGGGTGGCCAGCAGTGTACTGCTCCATTATAGTCTCTGTCATGCTCTGTTCTTTTTCCATAGCATCGATAAGTTTCCACATTGTGGGGTGATCAACATTTAGGAGGCTTGCCAAACTACTGTGACATCCTTCAATGGCATTGTTTGTCCTTGGGATGCCTTGGTTAGTTGCATCATAGCAGTTCCATTGGCTGTGAAGAAATCTGGGCTTGTCACCTTTGTCTTCTGTCCATCCTCCCCAACCAAACATCTTCAAAATCATCAATCATAGAATGTAGCCAATCCTCATGCTCACCGTATACGCACTGTCTATTAAAGCTCAAACTTTCGCTACAGCAGGCACAAATGCCAGTGCAGCCAACATTCTCACATTCTGTGACAACTCTGGATCAGCTCCGTATTGCTGTTCACAGTTCTGTACCTGCCGTCAGATACTTTGGCTGAAATGAAAAAGAACAGCAACTCGTCCCTGGAAAAGTGTCTTGGAATGCTAACACAGCACCGATCTCAAAGTCTGTCATTATTGATTGTGGGTTAAGGTCCAGTTGCAGCTTCTTTAGCTCTTGTAACAATTACAAATAGGGATTTTGAGCTCCTGGTGCGTGGTTATGCTTGGTACATTGTACCACTGCATCATTCAGCATATGAGCTCATCCTGGGCATTTTGAACAGTGATAAATTGAGCACTTCCACAACATCTTGGCACCAAGCGATTTCTCCTTTTGATAGCAGTACCCCATGTACAGCAACATTTCTCTCCCCTTTTCACTCTTAGCATACTCCAGTCCATTTCCAAGTTGCTGTCTGATTACTTCTGTCTGTATAATTAAATAATGAAATCATGAGACTTAGTATGCTTTTTGTTTAAATTACACTCAGTATATCCAGCAACATATCTAGAATGATTCCACCATGCGGCAGCAACTACATATGTATTGACCATCAGTGACAGCACAATGCCAACAGTCGGCATTATGCTGTTGGGGAACAAAGTGTTTTTGTGGGTGGTTCTCCCCTGCACCTTCCATGTGGGGGCTCTGCCCCTTTAGATTATCAACTCAGATAGGAGTTGATTTGGGGAGGGAGTGATATGCCTGGAGATGGCAGTGTCAGGAATATCATGCACCATTACAGTGATCTGCCTTTTTTGTCACTGTAATGGTGTTTGCAGTATTCCGTTCACTGTGGTGATGTGATATCATCCAACATATAAGGGTATGCACATATGCTTTGTGCATTAAAAATCTGTTAAAGAAAGTCTTTTTTTTCTTTTTGTGGTGTATTCTGGAAGTCTGTCCAGTATTAATAAGGTACAGGAAGGTAGCATTTTCCATAGAAAAGAATCTCAAGGACCATGCTAGACACCAGTAATGAGGGGGACATTACTATAGGAGAGAATAGTTGACTACCCAAAACAAACTGGAACACTCTACCCCAGACAGCATGGCTTCACAGCAGGGCTCAATATGAGTAATTATCAATCCACTGTTAGAACTTTCAGCTAGTGTCCAGGGAGTGATCAAGGGTAGAAGGGTAGAAAAAAGTCACTAGCTTCCAGTTTCTAAATGTGTCTCTATCTGACAATTAGTCCCACATTATTAAGACCAGTGCCCCTCATTTCCCTACATTTTGAGTGTCTGTATCCAACATTTCAGCAAACAAATTCTAAGATGAATACAGAGTCTGCTCTGCAGGTGGTGAGTTTTATCCCAGCCTCACCATAGCTGTTCCCTCCCCTTCAGTTCTCTCAAATCTGCACTGTCCCTACATTTTCCTAAATTTTCAGTTTCTGTAGCCAACATTTAAGTGACAAAATGCTAAGAGATACACAGGGTCTGCTCTGCAGGTGGTGGCTTTATCCTAGCCACACCATAGCTGCTCCTCTCCCTTCAAATCAATAAACTCTGTACTTTTCCTGGATATCACAGCAGACCATCCTCTGAAATGACTATCCATAGACCCATAGCTGCCATTACTGGAAACTGTAGGGGTCCCCAACTCTTCTAAATGGACCAAGCCAGTCAACCCCATCCATATAGTCCCACCCTTATCCTACTCAGCATGTCCTTTCATCCTAAAACAAAGCTTTGGAACACATATGGTACAAAATACCTTAATAAAACACATAATTTGAAAGGTTAAAATAAGCATTCCTGGGGTATATAGATCATCCTATACAGAAACAGAGATGGCGTAAGGGAAAGGGAACATTGTTTAACCAGGAGTAGCACACTAAGCCAAAGCTTGTTTTCAGATGTGACCTGGGAGCACAAGGAAATTAAGTGACTAATTCAGGATCACACAGCATGCACTCGGGCGGCTGCAGAATTCAAACTCAGGTCTCCAGATCTGCAGCTCAGAGCCTTAACCCACTGCACTATACTGCATCATGCCTGTATACTGTTTACCCTCACCTGATGAAAGGAGAATATTTAAAAAAATATGTCACTGTTGGGGCATAGCATGTTAAAAGCAATATTTTTAAAAACAAAAATGTTATAAAGTTTTCTATTTCCCACGCCCCTTAGGTTTCTGTAGCCCCCTCTTAAAGAAATCCTCAATGTGCTCCTGACTCACGTGACATTGTACAAAAACTTTCAGAAGTGCCAGCCTCCAGTTGATCACAGGGTGGGGGCTGAGAGTGTCTTTCTCTGCCTTTCTCTGTTCACTGCCCTGTGGGTGGTGGTGAAAGTGTGGTGTGGTGCATAATTATGCCAGTTGTTGTGTGTGCAGAGCTAGGTCTACATGACTGAACATTTGCTGCTATGTTATCCTCTGGTTCAGGGAGGTGCAGAAAGAGGAAGAGAGAAGGCCATGGTACCAAATAATAGGGGGGGGCACACTGTGTGTGATGGCATTTCAATCTTTTTGTCTGCTGGCTCTGGAAGCAATGTGAGAGCAGGATAAATGTGCAATAATCTGAGTATTTTCGTGACTTGCATTTTGTCATGTATAAGTGATCAAAATTGACCATTACAGTTGTGGGCTAGTGCAACCATCTGTGGGCTAGTGCATTTTTAAATCAACTTGTCCTGCTGGCTAGTGCAAACAAAAGTTAAGGTTGACCCCTGGGTAGACACCTCGGGGAAGGGGCAGGTGGAAAAAAATGAACAGGAATTAAAAAAAAAAACTTGAGAAATGGAGAAGAGTGTAGCAAATAAGTTTCAGTGTAAAGAAGTGCAACATCATGCACTTAGGGCACAGATGCCCAGGGGCGGAGTACAAGATTGGGTACAGACTACCACCAAATGGGAAAAAAACCTGGGTGTAACCATATCTGATGACCTAAAGGTGGCCAAACAGTGTGACAAGGATGTGGGGAGAGCCAGTGTGATGCTAGGATGCATAAGGGAGGAGGTTATCACAAGCAGAAAGAGGAGGTGGTGATACTGCTGCATAAATCATTGGTGAGTACCGTGTCCACCTCTGGAGACCACATCTCTGGAAGGACAGAGACAGTAGAGGCAGTCCAGATGGCAACAAAAATGGTGCAAGGTCTGCACCAGAGACCATACGAGGAGAGACTAAAGGACCTCAGTGCATACACTCTGGAGGAGAGGAGGGCGAGGGGGTTATGATAAAGACTTTATATTATTTCACAGGTATAAATAAGGTACAAGAGGAAAGCATTTTTCAGAAAAAAGAAGCTCAAGAACAAGGGGGCATGCCACGAAGCTTTAGGGGGGTAGACTCAGGGGAAACGTAAGAAAGTACTTCCTCACACAAAGAGATGGATACTTGAAGCAGCCTTCTAGCAGGTGTTCTAAGTCCACTGCAGCTACAACACATGAAATGACACATACCATAATTTGTGGGGACACTCAGAGACTTTCAAATGCAGTTCTAGCATGGCTGCCTGAGGAGCAGAGGATGAAAAGGATGATACAGAGACACAGATCAACCATATCTGATGCAGCCACATAATCCAGCAAGTCTGCAAGAGCTGGAAATCCTACTATATACCATGCGACAAGTGCAGGTGGTGCCTCTCTTGTTTGACAGTGGACCTGGAAATGACAGAATCCTGTTATTTAGCACCAGTGCCAATCTACGCTTCCTCAGCATGTCACTCCACTGGTATGCTGATGGCACCTTCAAGCTCCCCACCACTCTTGAGCAGCTGTATACCATATCGAGGTTCTATCACAACAAAGTGCTTCCTGCTGTGTACGCGCTTGCTGCCAATAAGATCAAGCAAGCATACTCTACATTGTTGCAAGAGCTGAAGAAGTTGCAACCAGACCTTAGCCCACAATCCATAATGACAGACTTTGAGATCGGTGCTGTTAGCATTCCAAGATACTTTTCCAGGGACAACAATGAGTGGCTGTTTTTTCATTTCAGCCAAGTATCTGGCGAAGGTACAGAACTGTGGACTTCAACAACAATATGGAGCTGATCCAGAGTTATCACCGAATGTGAAAATGTTGACTGCACGAGCATTCATGCCTGTACACGGCGTTGACAGTTATCTGAGGCTTTAATGGACAGTGCATATTATGGCGCAGCGTGGAGGATTTGCTACATCCTATGACTATTTTGAAGATGCTTGGTTGGGGAGGATGGACAGAAGACAAAGGCAATGACAGCCCATATTTCTTCACAGCCAGTGGAACTGCTATGATGCAACTAGCCAAGGCATCCCAAGGACAAACAATGCCATTGAAGGATGGCACAACAGTTTTGTGAGCCTCCTAAGTGCTGATCACCCCATAATATGGAAACTTATCGATGCTATGAAAAAAAGAACAGAGCCTGACAGAGACTATAATGGAGCAGTACACTGCTGGCTGCCCACCACAAGAACCTAAGTGTACAAGAACTCTGCTGAAAGAATTCAGTGCATTGTTGCAGAATACCATGCAAGGGAAAAGTAGGAGTACCTGAGAGGACTTGACACAATTTCATGTTTCAACTTAATGGATGCTTACAATTCTCTCAAAATGTTTACTCTTCAGCCTTTCCTCTTTTTTTTTTTTTTTTTTTTACAGAGGACATTTGTCTGTTGGGAAAGTACTTCTCCCATCCCACCATTAAGAAAAACCCAAATGGCAGTTATACAGTATCCTTAGTCACTGTCCATTCTAGTATTCATACCTGGAGCTGTTGGAATGTGCACATGAGGGTTGGGGTGGGTTAGTCATGAAGTGGTTTAGTCGGGGTGGTTTGGGTGTTGTGTGGGTTAGAAGGTTATGTTTATGGTTATTTCTGTTCTGTTCTTTTATTTTTCTGTCTGGTGTATGCTTTCTTTCTTTATTTATTTCATAATTCTGATTTACAACCTTTGAGTCAAAGACTCATTTACAAAGGCACCTCGTCACAGAGGGTAGACAACAATTGGTGGTGGAGTACGACAATGGAGAACATTACAGGTGAGATACAATAAAAGAACACACAAAGCAATTCCAGTAATACAAAGGTGTACAAAGGCTTCAATTAGTTACAATTAGTCTACTATATAAATAATAAGGTACCGCTAGGGAGGTTCTGGGGAGGCGATACCTGGGGGAGGTGGTTGCCAGGGAGAAGGCAGTCCGGAAAGACGTTCTCTGTAATTGGGCCAGGTGGAGCTCTAGGTATGGGCCAATCAGGGACATTTACAGCTCCAAGTGTCAGTGAGGTGGTTTCAGAGGGCGATTTGAAGGGGCCGATTTTGGGGATGTTTGTGATATGAGTGGGGATGGAGTTATACCAACAGGGGGCTCTGTGGTGGAATGATCTTTGGGCAAGAGAGGTTCTGGCTCTCGGGACCTGGAAGGTGGATTTGGTTGCGCTTTGGGTGGCGACCGAGTGGGAGGCCAATTTTAGGGATGCTTCAACCCCGGGGGGGGGAGAGCTCAAGTAGTTATTTTTTTGCCAGTATACAGGTGTGATAGCACAGAGGCTCATCAAAGGTGAGTAAGTTAGAGGAGGAGTAGAGCTGGCATGTGTGCGTTCTGCTGGGGGCACCGGTCAGGAGCCTGTAAGCCTTGTTGATCGAGGTTTGGACTTTGGTGAGGGTGGTGGGGTTAGCAACCGCATAGATAGGGAGCCCGTAGTTGACCAATGACAGGATGGAGGAGGTGATAACCAACCGGAGGGCATTCTGAGGGAGGCAGTCTTTGTGGTGGTAGAGGAGTCCAATCCAGGAGTTTACAGCAGTGGACAGGGAATTAAAATGAGCGTGGAAAGAGAGAGCCGAGTTGAAGGTGATGCCCAGATATTTGTATGCAGACACCTGTTCAAGGGGGTGTAGGGTGCTGCGGAGGATGAGTAGGGGGCATTTCTGGAGTTACTCTGGCAGTGGGCAAAAAGCATAGATTTTGTCTTCTTGAGATTCAGAACTAGACAATGGTCGAGGAACCATTTTTCAGCTTGGCTGAAGGTGAGATGCAGAGAGTTCTGGAGAATGATGTGGTCAGGGTGGGAGGTGACGAGAACCACATTGTCAGCACATAGGAACATACTGCCCGAGCAGGAGCAAGGAAGGGTGTTTAGAAAGAGACTGAACAATGTGGGGCTCAGGATGGAACCCTGGGGGACACCTGAGTGAACAGGTAGGGAAGCTGATAGGGTACCATTTATCTTGACCAGTTGGGATCTGGCATGGAGGTAACTGGAGAACCAGGCAAGGGGGCCAGATGAGAAGCCTAGTTGATGGAGGGAGTCAAGCAATAGGGGGTGACACATAGTGTCAAAGGCCTTAGATAGGTCAATGAACACTGCCCCAGCAACATCCCCAGAGTCAAGTGCAGAGTGTAGTTGCTGTGAGAACTCTAGGAGGGCTGTGGTGGTGCTGTGTCCAGGGTGGAAGCCATGCTGTTCTGGACATAGTATGCTGTATTTGGTTAGATATTCCATGAGTTGGATGGATACTTGTTTTTCCAGGGCTTTAGAGAGTGGGGAGAGGATAGAGATTGGTCTGTAGTTATTTGGTAATGTGCAATCTCCATTCTTATGAATTGGGGTAATTTCAGCTGATTTCCAGGCACTCGGGAATTGACCAAGGCACAGAGACCAGTTTAACAGGTCGGTGAGAGAGGCTAATATGACATCTAGAGTTAGACAGAGAATCCTAGAGTCAATGGGGTCACAGCTGGGGTTGTGACCGGAGAGGACTTTAGTAAGTGGTTTGGCTTCATGGAGAGATATGGTGCGGAGTAGAAATGGGGACAATTCAGGGTGGGGGGTTTGAGGTAGGGATAGGGTCAAAAGAGTGGACAGGAAGGACTGCACTTAGGTCAGAGAAAGGCGTGTTGAGGCAGTCTGCAATATGTGGGGGGGGGTCAGTGGTAATAGCGCCATTGACAGATATCTGAGATGGGGGGTAGTGAGTTTTTCCATTGAGCTCCTTAATGTTATCCCAGAATGCACGCGCAGAGCCCCAGGAGGCAGCCAGGGTGGTTTGGTAGTATTTGGACTTGGCTTGCCTTATGGCCCAGGTGCATTGGTTCCAAGTGGCATTATAGGCCTGTCTGTCCACTGTCCTGCCTGATTCGACCGCGACATGCCAGAGGTTGTCTCACTGCCTCAGCTGTTGAATAAGGGAAGGGAAAATCCAGGCAGCATTATGTCTTTTGGAGCAGGTACTGGTAAAGGGGCAAAGAGGTCACAGGCCTTGCAGAAGGCTCTGTGAGGTAGGCTGGCGCAGTGTCTATATCAATATCGAAGTGAGATCGGGACCAGTCAAGTTGGGCTAGGTACTGCTTCAGTTTACTGAGTCCCTTTGGGTGAAAGTGGCAACAGGAGGTGACTTCGCATGTGGGTTTTGCATGGGGAGGACCGGAAACAGAGGATAGGGGAATGGTCACTGAGAGAGTTAGCTAGGACATTAACAGTCCTGATTTTGTGGGGGCGGTTGGAAAGTATGTCAAGGAGGGAGCTGGCACCACTCGACTGGTTAAATTTGGTAGGAAGAGTGACTAACTGAGCTATGTCAAGATCAGAGAAGAAGTCCTTTATGTTTGTAGCAGTGGAGCCTAGCCAGTTGACATTGAAGTCACCTAGGATGAGCTGCTCAGCGTTGTGGGGCAGAGTAGAGAGATAGTCAGTATGGGAGTAGATTGCTGGTCCTTGGGCCCGTGGGGGTATGTATGTAGTGGTAAGATAGAAAAAGCCCCTGCCCGGGTCAGGGGAGATTTTTGAGTCGAAAGGGCACCATGACCGAGCTTGGAGCAGGGACAGCATGGCTAAGGAGGGAGTCACGCAAGTAGACTGCACATCTGCCACCACGCTTACCAACTCGATCCTCCCGGAGTCCGGGGTTGATGCAGAGAGCCAGGTCTCCACTATAGTAATGATGTCGGGCCTGTGTTGTGCAACCCAGCACTGGAGTGCAGTAGTTTTCTTTGGGAGACTGCAGATGTTTATTGATGCAATGCAGAGGCCACACCCAGCAGGGTGGGAGAGGAGGTTAGAAGACCCAGGACGAGGGTTGGGGTGGACATTCCCGGAGAGCAGAAGAAGTACAGTGATAAGTCTGAGGAGTGGCTGCGGCAGTTGGGGTTGATACATTTGAGCTGATAAAATCTGGGGAACAGTGTGTGATGTGCCAGATAGGATGGGAGCTCCTAGTGGCAGCTGCATATAACCTGCTAATAGAGGAGTAGACACAGAAAATGTCACTGGTACCAGAGATATAGCCCTCTAGTGGCAAGAGGATATAATCTGCTAATGGAAAAGTAAAAAAAAAAAAAAGTAAAGTATCCCTGAAATAAAGTAGAAAAACAGGCTTTTAAAGGCTGGAAGATGAGCTTGTTACATCAGAAAAAAGAGAACAAAAGTAGGCAGGGACAGAGAGCACAGCAGACTGTTTGGGGTTGGGGTAGACACAGAGTGGTTGAGAGCAGGAGAAGAGAAGGATTTTCACAGTCAAGGCTCAAAATTCACTTCTAATGTCAACTCAGAACTTAAAAAGACTGTAAGGATTAAACAAATTATTAAACCCTGGCACATAAATTCAACTAGAGAGACAGAGGGAAATACAGTAGTTAGAGATGTGTTTAGTAGGAGGTAGTGTGGGCCACTTAGAAATCAGCTTCCACCGTACCTCTCAACCTTTTGTCCCCCAAATGTGGAACATTGCCTCTCAAAGTGTGGAACAAATGAGCAAAATGTGGAACACTTAATCAAATCTTTACCTAGGAGGCTCTGAACACTGTTAAAATGTTTGCATTTATGTTCAGAAAGTCTGTTATTAATTGATTAATATATTTTTGCATCATTTACTATAGATTTTTGTTTTAAAATGTTAATACTGAATGTGGAACAAGTCCTCACAATATGGAACAGGGAGCTTTTGTGAAGTACGATGTGGAATGTTCCTCGTAATGTGGTACATTTGAGAGGTATGGCTTCCACTGGTACCAAATCCAAAAGTCAGGGCTAGTACCTTGCAGTATCAGCTGAGCTGTAGCTCATGGAGGATTTCTGAACCACTGTTTAGGGTTCAAGAAATTGAGGTCCCTGGCCTAGTCAAGGCTTGCTGGATCCCTGATTGGTGATTAGTGTTTACTTCGTGTGCTGTATGTGCAGATTAACATTTTCAATAAAGTGTACTTAATTACAAAAAAAATATGTTTTAAAGCTTTCAGTAAAGCTTAAATATGTTTACATATGTTGTTAGTTATGTTTATTCTAGTGCAGAACCAAAAGGAGCTGAATTGACATAAGGGCTGAACTGACATAGGGGCTGAACTCACATGGAGCTGAATTGACTGGGGCTGAATTGACATGGAGCTGAATTGACTGGGGTTGAATTGACATGGAGCTGAATTGACTTGGGCTGAATTAACATAGGAGCTAAATTGACTCGTGCTGAATTGCCATGGGGGCTGAATTAACATAGGAGCTGAATTGACATAAGGGCTGAACTGACATGGAGCTGAATTGACATAGGGGCTGAATTGACAAAGGGCTGAACTGACATGGAGCTGAATTGACTTGGGCTGAATTAACATAGAGCTAAATTGATTCGAGTTGAATTGCTAGTAATGGAATTAACATAGGAGCTGAATTGACATAAGGGCTGAACTGACATGGAGCTGAAATTAACATAGGAGCTGAATTGACATAGGGGCTGAATTGACATAAGGGCTGAACTGACATGGAGCTGAATTGACATAAGGGCTGAACTGACATGGAGCTGAATTGACATAGGGGCTGAATTGACATAAGGACTGAACTGACATGGAGCTGAATTGACTCGGGCTGAATTAACATAGGAGCTGAATTGACTCGTGCTGAATTGCCATGGGGCTGAATTCACTGGGCTGAACTGACTTGGGATGAATTTACCGGGCTGCATTGACTGGACACCGGCTGGTGCACAAATGATTACTACAGCCACTCAGCACCACTGGGGATTTAGAACAAGAGCTGGACTGTGGCAGGCTGCCTGCCATCCGACTCCTCCTCCTCCTACACTGACTGCTTGCAGCACTTCCCCAGCTCCTCTTCTGCTACCAGTGCCCACCAACTTCAGTAGTATTGGTGGATGGCCCCCATTGGAGTGGTCAAGCAAGCTCCTTGACTTGTTAGTAGCCCCCGCAACCGACACTCTCTTTTGCCTATTTTCTGTGTCTGGTTGCACTTGCCTGTTTTCAGACACCAAATAAACTTTTTTTCTAGTGTCTACTTAGACACAGAATAATAAATATATAAAACTAAAATATAATTGCTTTGAAGAAGATAGAAGCCTTTACTATGGCTCAGCTTCAATGTATGGTTGGAGAACGCCGAAATCTCATCTTGATTGTTTTACGTCCTTATTGCTATTTTGTATTTTCAGGTTAAATCAAATATAATTGTTTTGTTTTTTTTGAGAAGAAAGAAGCTTTTATTATGGCTCTTTTTGGTTTGATCCATGCACACTGCAGTGTTGAAGCACTGAGTGCACCACGATTTTGGTAGCCTCGCACCATTCCTCTGATCCTAAAAATATGTATCACAATGGTTGTATAACTGTAGGTCTAGATTCAAATGGTTTTAATTCATTATAATTTCACACTAAGAACGGTCTTAATGAGTTCATTTAAGGTTTCATAATTTGACCTTTTGCAATTTTAATGACCTCCCAATCCTGGAGTCTTCAATTTGTTTTATCTAAACATTTATTTGCTCAGTTCATCAATAGTCCAATAAGATTAAGAATAAAATTACTTTAGAACAAAACTGTATAAACTTTGGGTTTGATTTTGCAGAAATATTAACTTCTCTCCGAGTTGAAAATGCATAGGAGATTAGTTGTACACACTTTTGGTATTTCTCCACACTTTTACTGTGGAAATTTGTAAAAACAATATGAAACAAGCATTTGTCAATGCCAAATGTTTGCCTGCTGGTATTAGCATTGGAAATGCAGGAGTTAGACAGATGCAGAGTAGGAATGGTAGTGAAGTATTGAACTTCACACCAACCACACTTCCACTCTGCAGAGACGGACAGGCATTGGGATATGCATTTGTGTTGTCGCCCATAACATTCATGCCATTTCACCTCACCCTGTCCTGCAGACACTGACAAGTGTTGAGGTGTGCCTTGGGGTGTTCAGCTTTACAGTCATCCCACTCCATAAGGACACATGCTGAAATGGGTGCAATTTAGAATGGGGTGAACTGTGGGGCCGAAGAATCAAAGGCACAGCTCAATGCCTGTCAGTTGCTGGTAGTGGGGGGGGGGGCAGGGTTGAAATGGCATGAGCATTACAGTCAGCAATCCAAAGGCACACCCTGATGTCTATCAGTTTATATAGGGTGGGACGTTATGGTTAGAAACCATAACGCCCTGGGCATTTGTTGGTATTTGCAGTAAAAATGTTCAACATGGCCATTTTGTGGCCCTCACCTCATGAAAGCATTTGGGACCTCTTCTCATGAAGAGTGGCACTGTGATTTTGTCAATGTGTCCTGAAATTTAAGTTTCCACAGTGACCGTGTCATTGTACGCCAGATGCACGAAAACACAGATAGGGCAGGATGTGAAGAATGACAGCAGGTACCATTCATAGGGAGGTGTGAAGAGATGGCAATGTTGAAAATCTGTGGTGAAAATATTAAAAATGCTCAAACTTCCGAGTGTACATGGAAACTGCACAACGCATACGCGTGACAGAGTAATTTAGTGGAATTATTTCACCAAATTTTCAACATAGGCATTTTGTGACCTCTGCTAATGAACACTGTCACTATGATGTTCTTAATCTTTCTGAAAATTGATGTCCCACAGCAACTGCGGTATTCTGCACAGATGTGTAAACGCATATTTCAGGCAGGATGTGAAAAATGACAATTGTACTGTTCATAAGCAGGTATGGAAAAATGGCAATGTTGAAAATCTGGAGTGAAAATACTACAAATTTGCAGTTACAAGGGTGCATGGAAACTGCACAACGCACGCTTGTAAAAGTCATTTTATGGACATTTGTCACCAAATTTTAAACATAGGCATTTTAGGACCTCTGCTCATGAAGAGCATCACTGTGATTTTACATACAAAAATACATACGAACATATGAACATACAAATCTGCCAGCAGAACACACCAATCAGTCCATGTAAATCTGCCTGAGTGTGCAGCTAGCATCCTAGATTGCAGCTGCACCAACCTCCTCCCCCTCAGTTACTCCCCCACTTGTCCCAGCCCCTGCCCCCCGACTCTTTCTCTTGCTTTATCCCACTCCTCCTTAAAGCTATTGACTGTCCTACATTTTATCACTCCCTCTGGCAGTGCATTCCAACTAGACACCACTCTCTCAGAGAAGTAGTGCCTCCTCATTTCCCTCTTGAAACGTCCCCCTTCCAACCTTAGTCCATGCCCCCTCATCTCTCTTCCACTCCTCAGTTTAAACACCCCTTCGGAGCTAGGTTTGTTTATCCCCTCAGGTAGTCAAACGCTTCAATCATATCCCCCCACCTCTGTTCTCCTCCAATGTGTACATGTTCAGCTCCATCAGCCTAACTTCATATTCCTTTCCTTTCATCCCCTTTAACATTTTTGTTGCCCTCCTTTGCACCCCTGTCCAGTAACTTTATATCTCTCCTCAGGTATAGCCTCCAGTATTGCACACAGTACTCTAGGTGTGGTGTGACCAATGATCTGTAGAGAGGTAGGATCACATTCCTGTGTCTGGATGAGAACACCCTTGCGATGCATCCCAGCATCCTGTTTGCCTTCACTGCTGCTTTCCTGCACTGGGCCGAGTTGTTCATGCTCCCAGTTATTAAAACCCCTAGGTCCTTCTCCTCTGTGATCCCCAACCAATAGCCCCTCTTCTGGTTCTTAGCCCTGATGTGCATCACCTTACACTTCTTTGCACTGAATCCTAGCTGCCACTCCACCGACCATGTCTGTAGTTTGGCTAGGTCCCCCTGAAGTTTTTCCCATCCATCCTCTTAGTCCACCACCACTTCCAATTTGGTATAATGTACAAACAGACTAACCCTGCTCCCCAGTCCGTGAGCTATATCGGAGATAAGGAGCCCAAATAGCACTGGGCCCAGCAATGACCCCTGTGGCACCTCACTTGTCACTGCTCTTGGTGCCGAGAGCTACCCCATCACCGCCAACACCCTCTGCACCCTCCCCTGTAACCAGTTCTCTATCCATTTAGTCAGACCACCTTCCACCCATACCCCTCCTTCTCATCACTCTTCTCCTACTTGGCCTGTGTCCCTTCCCCCTTTGGTCTGCACCTTTTCTCCTCCTTATTCTTATCGGGTGGTGGTGCCTTCTGTATTACACGCAGACCACTCTGCTCGCCCCCTCCCAGGGTTACTACGCCTCCGCCTTTACCTGTATCTAGGGGGGGAGAGCTCATTAGGATCCCTGTCTAGACCCTTCTACCAATCTCAGTCTTTTGGCCACCCCTCCCCCACTAGTTTAAATCCACCTTAGTAGAGATATACCCATCTAATCCTGCCTTTAATACTCCCTTCCCCTTCCTGCTCAAGTGTACCCTGTCCTCTGTGTACAAGTCACTATTGCCCCCAGATCCTACCGCAGTTAGTCACTAACCCATCATTTTTGGTGTGGCACCAATCCCTCAGCCACTTGTTGAACTGCTGAAGCCTACCCTTCCTCCCCATGCTTGCACATGGTACCGGCAGTACATTCGAGAATGCCACTGACTCCCCAACCCCCTCATACTGACTGCCCAACTACTCGAACCTCCCCTTCACTACTTCCACAGTCCCCCACGCCAAGTCATTTGTACCCACATGCAACACTAAATGAGGTTTCTTCCTCCCTTTTGCTGCACACTTGAGCAGTGCTTGCCCTGCCCCTTCTGCAGTCAGCCTAGGGATAGCTTCAACCTAAATATGGCTGTGCCTTCCCCCCGCCGCCTCATCTCACCCCTTTCAGTATAGAATCCCCAGGATGACTACCCTCCATCCCTTACCCCCTTTCCCTTCTAATGCCCCTTCCACCACCCCAGTATTCATTATCCTGCCCCTTACCCCGCCAGCTGCCCTCTGTGACTTCCGCCTCACCCCTTTCTCTGCCTTATTCCTCCCATCCCCTTGAACACCTTCCAGCCTGACTACTTCCTACTGGGCTTTCCATGTCGACCTCCCTCCTCCCTGCTGATTTTCAACCCCTCTCCTATCCCCGCTGTTGTCAATTTAGAGCCCCATTCCTTCTACCCGATAGGTGATGCCCTTCCATCCCTCCTTCCCATAGCCTTCTCTCCTCCAGTCACCACCCCTCCTTCCTTACTAGCCCCTTCTACACTTTCGTCCTCTCTCATCTCTTCCCCTACCTGTTGCCATCCTTCTCATTACCCACTTGTCCTCCCCCCTTCAGTATGTTCCTGCTCCCCCTCTCTCCTCCATAGCAGGTTCAAATCTATTCCTAGTTGATACCCCTCCTACTTCTCTTCCTCCTATCAGTTCCCCCATCCTACTTGCTCCTCCGTGCCACCCCTGGTCCCACCCTGATCCCTCCCTACCATCAGCCATCTGCTCTCTCCCCTGGTACTCCTCGTGGTCTCTTGCTCCCCCATCAGGAGGCCTCCCCTCACCTTGGGCACCCCCTCCCTTCTCCTCTCTTTTCTGTTAGTGCCTCTGATACTGGGGTCGGTTTCACGGTTGTTCTTCCTCCATCCCCCTTTGCCATCCCCTATTCCCCCCCAACCAGGATGCCTACCATTCTCATCTGCCCTGCCACTTACACTCCTCCCTAACATCCACAGTTCCTCCCTCAAACTAGCCAGTCATCTACAGACCATACACCCCCCTCCTACAAGCCCAGTCCAGGATCATGGCAGACCCACACCCTGTACACCCCACCACCCTTCCATAGATGCCTGCTCTATTGACATGTGGCACCTGCCCCATTTTGGCCCCATCTTATGTTACGGGCTCTTACTCCCAGGTTCTGTACCCTACTACAACTGTTAGGCCCCTATTTACTCAAATTTCTGTTCCCCCACACCAGCCCCCTACTGCCCCTTGTCAACCAGCTTAATTCAGTCTCAAATCTCATCCATTAGATACTGTATTACTGTAGCAATCCTAGAGCCTCTTTGTCTGTTTTTCACCCCTCAGATACCATACTTTTTGTTCTCAGCTCTCATATTTTATTTATTTATCAAGTCTAGGATTACAAATACCTTTGAGCCAAGGCTCTTTTACAAAGGTTCTATGTCAGAGAAATACAAATTATGGGGAACATCAAGACAGACATTACAAACAGATTACAGATTAATACAATTCAAGGGTAACATTGTAAGCAAGGCAGCCAGCGGCATTTGTCAGAGAAAACAGACAAGAGATAAGAAGTGCCAGATTCATGGGGCGGGGGAGAAGGAATGTAGGTAGGATGGGGAGAGGGTAAAAAGTGCAGCATTGGGTATATCAAGATGTGAGGGCAGAATCCAGTGGGGGGGGCCACTAGAACAGGCAGGAAGTGGAGAAACAAGGTTAATTTGGGCAGTCACAGAAGCTGTTGGTAGTGAGATAGTCCTGCAGCCTAGTTTTAAACATACCAATTGTCGAGGCAGAGGAGATGGTGGGGCTGAGGCCATTGAACCGGAGTGGCACTTGATAAGCAAAAGAGCATTGTCCCTGTGAAGTGTGACAGTGGGGGACTTTCAGTAGCTGTAGCGTGGCTCTCCAAAGGCACTGTTTGTTGGTTCGGCATTGTAACAGACTTGAGACCACAGAAGATGCAAGGCCAAGGTAGATTTTTTTCGCCGTGGAGCAGGTGAGAAACTTTATGCGGTTTGATAGTTGGAGCCAGTCAGTCTGGGTGTACAGGTCACATGTGTGGGTGAGACGGTGAGCACCAGTGATGAGCCGACATGCCTTATTTAAGGCAGTTGAGAGGCGTCTAAGGGTTGTGGTTGTGGCTGAGCCATAAATGATAAGACCATAGTCTATTACAGAGATCACAGAGCTCAGGACTGCAACTTTCAAAGCTTTTGGCATGAGGTGTTGTCTGTGTTTGTAGAGGAGACCAAGCCGTGCATTAGTAGCTCTAGCTACATTATCTACATGAGGTCCATAGGAGAGATTAGGGTCAAGCTGTATCCCTAAGTATTTGAAGGACCCCACCTGGTCTAGGGTGTTCCCCTGGGTGATGGAGATAGCCAAGTGGTGTAGCTTGTGTGGGTTATGAGAGCTGCAGAAGAACATAGATTTGGTTTTCTTGTCATTAAGGACCAGTTTATGATTAAGAAACCATGTCTCTACAGAACTGAAACCAAGTTGAAGGTTGTGTTGAAGAGCTGCAGGATCTTTGTGAGTGGAGAATACAATAGCATCATCGGCATATAGTATGATCTGCTCAGAACAGTGGTAAGGAGGAGTTTAGAAAACGCTAAAAGGAGGGGGCCCAGTATTGATCCCTGTGGGACACCCGAGCAAACAGACAGGGTGTCAGAAAGAGCATCAGCAATTTTTACTCTCTGCGACCAGTTTTCTAAGTAGCTTTTAAACCAGAGAGAAGAGTCGGGTAATAGCCCAGCATTCAGTAGTTGGTCACTTAGTAGTCCATGGTGTACTGTATCGAAGGCCTTGGAGAGGTCGATGGAAACGGCCCCTGTGAGAAGGCCGTTGTCAAGGGATTTGTGCAAAGCTCCAGTAAACTCAAGAAGGGCTGTGGTGGTGCTGTGACCTTTCCAGAAACTGTGTTGTGGACAAGGTATACTGTATTTATCCAAGTGGTCGGTAAGTTGATCAGCCACGATGCGCTCGAGTGCCTTAGAGACTGGGGGCAGTAGGGGTCATGGTGGATGCATGTATGAATAACTCTGAGCAGTGCAGGAGAGTGGCTAGCAAGGCAAACAGGATGTTGGGATGCATCATAAGGGGGATCACTTCTAGGAGCAGGGAAGTGATTCTGCCTCTGTACAATAGACTGGTTAGACCACACCTTGAGTACTGTGTACAGTACTGGAGACCACACTTGAAAAGGGACATACAGTTCCTGAAGAGGGTATAGAGGAGGGCAACTAAGATGATACGAGGACTAGGGGATTTGAAGTATGAGGACAGACTTGAGGAGCTCTGCCTGTTTTCATTGGAGGAGAGGAGAGACGGGGCACATGATTGAGGTCTTCAAGTACCTCAAGAGAATAAATAGGGTAAACATGGAGAAGATCTTTAGACTAAAGCAGGAGGTATCACCAGAGGGCATGGTTTGAAGTTGGAAGGTGGAAGGGTGAGGGGAAAGAGGAGGATGTTTTCATTGAGAGGGTGGTGGACCTTGGAATGCACTGCCTGGCAAGCTGGTTCAGAGATCCACAGTGGAGGGCTTCAAGAGATGGTGGGACAGACACAGAAAGCAGATGTATCAGATGATGGCCTGGTCCAGGGAAGTGGGGATGGATGATAGGGGTTTCTGGAACACAAGGGAAGGGGGGCCTTGGCACCCAACTAGGGATCTGAGGTTCGAGCAGACTCGATAGACCGTAAGGCCTAATCTGCTGGTGATTAGTATGTTAGTATGGAGATAGGGCGATAATTTGAGTGATTCGTCTTATCCCCACTTTTATGGACAGGTGTCACGGTGGCTGTTTTCCACAAGTCCGGGAATTTTCCACAGCTGAGAGAAAGGTTTAGGATTTTTGTTAATGGATGAATTACCTCATCAAGGGTGAGCAACAGAAGCTTAAGGTCCAGGGTGTCACTACTAGATCTAGATTTAGAGATAGCTGCAGTAATATAGTGGCGAGCTTCATTCAACCTTACATCCCTGAAGTAGAAGAGGGGATGGTTAGACTGTGGGGCTGAGATATTTGGGGAGTAGGCCCTGTCTTCGAAAAAGTCATGGGGTAGGACAGCACTAAGGTCTAAAAAAGCCGTGTTAAAGATGTTTGCGATCACCTTGGGGTCAAGGGTTGAGGATCCATCAACCATTAACATGGCCGGAGAGGTTTTTGGCTGCTTCCCTGTGACAGCTTTGATATTGTCCCAGAAAGCACGACCATTTCCCCATGTATTGGTGAGAGCATCTTTGTAATAGGTGGATTTCGTGAGCTGGATAGCTTTTGTGCAGGCATTTTGTGCTTGTTTGTAATTTTGGATGTCCAGTTATTTGCCAGTGGCCCTGGCAACTGCCCAGAGGTGGTCCCTTAGTTTCAGCTGTGAGAGAAGAGCCGTGGTGAGCCATGGGTTAGAGAGAGATTTTGTTTTGCGCCTTTTAGCAGGGGCAAAGAGGTTGCAGGGTTTGTTGAAAATTGAGATGAAGTGATCAAGAGCCAAGTTAACATCTGTTGCTTCGTAGATGGGTAGCCAGTCTTGTAGAAGCAGGTATTGTTTTAGATGTGGAAGTTTTCCACAAGAAAGGACTCTGCTAGTGATAATTTTGGGAGGGGGCTTGAGGAATTTGTTAGACCATGCACAAATGACCGGGGAGCGATCACTGAGAGAGTCTGGGAGAACGGTTGTATGAGAAATCCTTGTGGGGTGAGTAGTGAGGACCCAATCCAGGAGTATACTGGTGCCAGTCTTGTAGTTAATCCTAGTAGGGGAGTTTACCATTTGCGTGAGGTTAGCAGCTGAGATGGAGTCTTTATAGGCACTGGTGCCCGATGCTAACCAGTTTATGTTGAAATCCCCTAGTAGAATAAGTTCAGCTTCAGGAGGATGAGAGTTGATAAAGTTTGGAACGTCGTTGAAGCCATGTTTAGGGTCCCTGGGCGGGATGTATATGGAGACAATAGTCAGGGCTTTATGGCTGGGACCTAGGATGATTTTTATTGGCAGAATCTGGGCCGAGGCAGAAAGTGATGAAGTTGCTACAGGGTGCCATGACAGGGAGTCTTTGATATAGATTGCGCAACCACCACCTTTTTTGGATATCCGGTCCAGCCTGTGGACATTGTAGCCCTGTATCATTACTGCCAAGTCAGGAACTTTAGGCGTCAGCCAAGTTTCCACCACTGCAAGGATGTCAGGGTTGTGTTGGCATATGAAGGCTTGGCGTGCATCCAACTTTGGTAGTAGGCTGCAGATATTAATGGTTGTAAGGATAAGGGGACCTGGAGTTTGTGTGTGGCCTGAGCTTCTAGGGCCAGGATTGGGATGGATGCTGCCTGAGATGAGAAGGAGGAGTAGGAATTTTAAGGAGCAGAGTCACAGATCTTTGAGAGATAGTTTTGATCGTTGTTTCCGGGAGTGGAGGTTGCAAGGTTCCAGGCGGTATCCCATATGAAGTTCAAGATGGTACAATATACAGAGGTGGCCACACTTGTTGAGTAGTGGTCGGGGTAAGTAACCAGGAATATCCAAGCGGTGGACCAAGCACAAGTCTCGAGTGGAAGTGGAGGGTTCCTTGGGTAGCAGTGGAAACCAGAGTAGAGGTGTGAGGGTGGGGTGGGGTGGGGTGGCTAGGACCACGGAGAGGAAGAGGGGTGCAGGGCAAGGAGGAGGAGGAGGAGGATGAGCGGCAAGAAAAAGGCAGAAGAACCCACGTGGCTTGCATACTATCACAGTAGGGGTGGGGAAGAGAGTTGAACAGGAGGGAGTAACTTGGCTAACAGGAGGCAGATGGAAAGAGAGATTGAGAAAGAGAGCACCTCAATCAGTAAGCACTACATGGGATGAGAGAAGGGGGATGGGAGGCATAGGCAGAGCAGAGGAGGCTACAAGTGTTGGCAAATAGGCAGTGGAAGGCGGGGTATGTAAGAGGGAGGGCGGGGTTAGAGGCCCATTTAAGTAAGGCGGGGGTGGCAAAATTTTGCGGCAAAACTAATGCAAAGTCAATGGGCGCAGCTCCCAGAGAGCAAAGCAAGGCAGTGAAGACAGTGCCAACAAATCAGCTGCTGTTCAAGAGGTGTGTTTATAGATGGTGGGAGAGCATCTGCGTTTAACCCCTGTAGGTAGACGAAGCACAAGTTGGGTAGAGGTGAGAGTGGATGGCACGCTTATCTAGTTTTTAAGAAGGCAGAGTGAGAGAGACAGAAAAGGAGAGCCCACTGAGGGGGGAGCATTGTGATGATAAAAGAACAGAGTGTATGATGTGCCAGATAGGATAGGAGCTGCTACCAGAGATATAGCCCTCTAGTGGTGAGAAGATATAATCTGCTAATGGAGACAGGTTGCAGGCCAAAGAGCAGAAGAAGGATTTACACAGTCAAGGCTCAAAATTCACTTCTAATATCAACTCAGAACTTAAAATGACTATAAGAATTAAACAAATTATTAAACCCTGGCACATAAATTCAACTAACGACACAGAGGGAGCTACAGTAGTTAGAGATGTGTTCAGCAGGAGATAGTGTCGGTCATTTGGAAATCAGCTTCCACTGGTAGCAAATCCAAAAGTCCGGGCTAGTACCTTGCAGAATCAGCTGAGCTGTAGTTCATGGAGGATTTCTGAACCACTGTTTAGGTTCAAGAAATTGAGGGGCCCCTGGCCTAGTCAAGGCTCGCTGGAGCCCTGAAATAAAGTAGAAAAACAGGCTTTTTAAAGGCTGGAAGAGGAGGCTTGTTATATCAGAACAAAGAGAATAAAAGAAGTGGGCAGGGTCAGAGAGCACAGCAGACTGTTTGGGGGTTGGGGTAAAGACAGGTTGCAGGCCTAAAATGACTGTAAGGATTAAACAAATTATTAAACCATGGCACATAAATTCAACCAGAGACACAGAGGGAGATACAGTAGTTAGAGGTGTGTTCTGCAGGAGATAGTGTGGGCCACTTGGAAATCAGCTTCCACTGATCGTGGTCTCTCCAAGTGTGCCTTTCCCCACCGCCTCATCTCACCCTTTCAGTATAGAATCCCCAGGATGAATACCCCCATCCCTTACCCCTTTCCTTCTAATGCCCTTTCCACCACCCCAGTATTCATTCATATAGTTTCACTTAGCCCAGTTAGAAATCCTATTGCACTCTAAGTATTACTCAGCTCAGTTAGAGAAATAAACAGAATAAATATGTATAATTACAGCAATCATAACAAGGTAGCTCGGTATTTAGCTCAGAGAAATAAACAGAACAACTAAATCTGTATTATTACAGCAATCCTAAAAGTATACAATCATTGCTTTGTCTCCACTCCAGAGACCCTGCTGTAATATAGGACCACAGAGGACCCTGGGTGGGAGGGTTGGCAACTCTAAAGTCCCGGAAGAGCTCCATTGAGCTTGCTCACTCCCCCTCTCTCACTCGCTCATTCCATTTCTCTCAGCACTGCAGTCTGGCCTTTTGTACTGGGCTCCTGTTTGCGTGGCACCTTTTTCTGCCCACAAAGAAATCCACAGCAGTCCCGACAGAGCTCCGTTGAGCTTGCTCACTCCCCATCTCTCACTGGCTCATTCTGTTTTTCCTAGAGCTGCAAGCTGCCCTTTTGTACTGGGCTCCTGCCTGCGTCTGGCACATTTTTCTGCCCACAAAGAAATCTGCAGCAGTCCCGACAGAGCTCCGTTGAGCTCGCTCAATCCCCCCCCACTCACTCGTTCTGTTTCTCCTGGTGCTGCAGGCTGCCCTTTTGTACTGGGCTCCTGTCTCCATTGGCACCTTTTTCTGCCCACAAAGAAATCTGCAGCAGTCCTGACAGAGCTCCGTTGAGCCAGCTCACTCCCTCACTGTCTCACTTGCTCATTCAGTTTCTCCTGGCACTGCAGGCTGCCCTTTTGTACTGGGTTCCAGCCTGCATTAGCGCCTTTTTCTGTCCACAAAGAAATCCACATGTAACCCCTAGGTGTCACTTTGCCAAGGGCTACTACCCCTGCCTGCTTGGCTACTAACAGGTTAAGGGGCCTGAGTTCTGAAATGGGTGCCTCCACCCAGAGGTCAGAGTTGGTAGTGGTCAAACTAGCCTGGGCCCAGCCCTCTGGGACACTGTAACCCCTCTCTGGTCCTGCTAGTGGCCCACATAATACACAGTGATTACTTTCACAATACCCCTGATATACTCTACCAGTACCCACACAGTTTACACTTACCGCCAGGGCTGGTTTCCCCAGTTCGACCCAGGGGACCCCCTGTAAAACAAGGTTAGACAGAACAAATGGCAATAAGATAATACTTGGAGCACAAACTGGAACCACAGTCTGGGTAAATTGCAGAAAAAAAAGAGTAGATCTGATTTATTCAGGGGCTATAACGAGGAAGGGGGTAGTCAGGTTAATTAGCTTATGTTCCCTATCTATCACAGTTATGCAAGCAGTCAGAGTCCCTAGCAAAGTCACACTTCTGGGTACCCAGGTGAACGGGGGGTGGGCTAGCCAGGACCATTGTCCGGGGTAGGCTGGCGTTGCAGCTAGTAGGGACCCTGTAATGGAAAAAAAAAACACCTTGCACAACACAATATTTGTAATCTGGAGCTAGAGGTCTCAGTTTGTGAAGAAAAAGAGAACAAGACAATCAGGTGACACACTTTTGAGTTAGCTGTCTGTTGCAGGGAGCTACCCTGGAGATTACTCATGGTACCCAAGACTGGACACAGGATGGACAAAATTGAGACAGTTGATGAACTCTCTGGAGTGCCAGGAGAAGAAGGACCCGCATGATTCACCAAGGCATCGTTTCTGTTCAGGCATGGAGAATGGGGGATGCTCCCCGGGCAGGTCTCTCATTGATGGCTCTTCTCTGTTCAGCAGGGTGACCTGGAGGAGCCCTCATGGCAAGGCCCAGCTGCATGGAGACAACGGCAATGCAGTTTGTTCATGCTGGGTACAGCTTCCAGCAATCCACACACAGTTCACACAGGGGGAATCTAATCTGTAACCCCCACTTGGCACACAACATATTTATATGTAAGGAAAACTCACTGTACCAGGCAGCAGGCTCCTACAGACACAGTCGCAGGGTTCTCTGCATGAAAACAGCAGTTCAGGGAGCACTGGATGTCTGACAGGCTGATCGCATTCAGCAAAATCTTCGGTCCTTCTCAGGTTTAGCCTGGTCTCACTTCAAAGCCTCCCTCTCTCTCAGTCAGAGTTAAGCATTCCCCTCATTCTCTCAGAGGACATAAGAGAACAAACATACAGGCCAGTAATCGGGCCTCCACAGATTTCCTGCGCAAACTACTCGCAGGCAGCTGCTCGACAAAGCGAGCTGTTGCTCTTTCAGCTTCCAACTTCGATCTGGCTTGCCAGCAGACAGCTCATGGTATTTCCCCCAGATCCAAATGGTTCAATTGGCCAGCACAACTGTCAATCACAAAAGAGCTCTCCTTTCAGTAGCAAAAAGCGCCAACAGTCCAAAATTAACAGATCCCAAGCTTGTGATCCACACAGCCCCTTCAGTTGCAGGCTCCATTTTAGAGTTCCCAAGTACTGACTGGTCCAATTCGGCAGTTCAGGACCAAAATGGTGGAGCCAAACAGAACAGTCCTTGCTGCAAAGAAGGCAGGTTAGAACAAACTACATTATCGTTGCTACTCTAAATGATTATCAGCAATTAGTAATATCTTTCAGCAGGGCTCCTTCTGCACAATCAGCAATGGCAGAAACGGAGCAATTGTTCAGCAGCCCAGGCGGGATGTAAGCAGGGAAACACTCAGACCCCCCATTCAGATTAATTATATCTGTAATCAGGCAGCACTTAAAGAGACAGTATAGGGAGGCTTTAAAAGGCGCTCACTGATAATACATTTAAAGGCTACGGTGCTGAACACCAGCCAGGCAGCGAACACTTAGGCAAGTTCGTGGAAGACTTTTCGGGAACCCCCATTGATGGGGGGGTTAAACACAGCAGTCCTGACAGTGCTCCACTGAGCTCGCTCACTTCTCTTCTCTCACTCGCTTGTTCCATTTCTCCCGGTGCTGCAGGCTGCCCTTTGGTACAGGGCTCCTGCCTGTGTTGGTGCCTTTTTCTGCCTACAAAGAAATCTGCAGCAGTCCTGACAGAGCTCGTTGAGCTCGCCACTCCCCCTCGCCTGCTCCGCTTCTCCCGCACTGCAGACTGCCCTTTTGTACTGGACTCCTGCCTGCATTGGCACCTTTTTCTGCCCACAAAGAAATCTGCAGCAGTCCCAACAGAGCTCAGTTGGGCTCAGTCACTCCCCCCTCCTCACTCGCTCGATCTTAATCTGTCCCAAACACTGATTTCCGAAAGCGACTGTGCTATTCTGAGCTGGAAGAGCAAAAACACATTTCGGCCAGGATATGAAAAATGACAGCTGTACTGTTCAAAAGGAGATGTGAAAAAATGCCAGTGTTGAAAATCTGGCGTGAACATATTACTAATTTATGAAGTTACAAGGGTGCATGGAAACTGTGCAATGCACTCTCGTTACACAGTCATTTTATGGACTTTCAGCACAAAATTTTCAATATAGGCATTTTAGGACCTCTGCTCATGAACAGTGTCACTGTGATTTTCTTAATGTGTCCCGAACACTGATTTCCCGCAACAACAGCGCTGTTCTGCGCCGGAAGTGCAAAAACACATTTCAGCCAGGATGTGAAAAATGCTAGCTGTACTGTTCATAAGGAAGTGCGGAAAAATGCCAATGCTGAAAATCTGAAGTGAAATATTGCAAATTCACAAAGTTACAAGTGTGAGTAACAACTGCATAATGCAAGCTCATAAAACAGTCATTTTTTTTTGGATTTTTTCCACCAAATTTCCAACATAGGGTTTTTGAGAGCCCACCTCATGAACACTGACACTTTTGTTTTGTTAATCGGTCCTGAAAGATGGTTCTGTGCAGTGACCGTGAAATCACCTTCCGGGACAGAATAATGCCATGACAGTGGCTGAATTCATGAGGAGGGGTTCTAATAACCTCGTGTTGAAAATTTGGTGCCAATATCCCTCAAAATGCCTGAGACATACACCAAAGTTGGAAAAAACCTTATTTATGCCATTATACCACTTACTGGCATTTCTTCAGTTCCTGTCGGCTTTGAAGAGTGCAGGCGTGTTCCCAGTCCACCATAGATCCTCGCGCCAGGCTACAGAGGTAATTATGGGGTAGACAGGGGTGTGTGGGGAGGTGGGGTGTGCAGGGGGTGGGCATGGGTTGGGGGAGGTGCAGACAGCAAGGGACCGTTTTTCTTCTTTACAGGGTTTAAAAAAATAGACATCATGGATAGTTTTTCCTTTCAGCAGGTACTTTTGGCACACTGGGTGGGCTCCCAGTGTGCCACCTGTGTGTGTTCGGGTGGGGGACTGGAGCTGTCAGGGATTGGGCACCCCATCGGCACCTCGGAAGGAGAGCCGAGGGGATTGGGCACTTGCTTGGCATTCAACAAATCAGGGAGACATTATGCTGAAGGGGTGGGCTCCCCATCGGCAAATTTAATGGGGGAGACTGAAGCCAATGGGATTGGGCCCCCATCGGCAAGAAAAGACTTGGTGGGGGGGAGAATGAAACCGAGGGGGTATTGGGCACCCCTCGGCAAACAACAAATGGGGAAGGGGGGTTACAGTGTGCCAATGGGAAGTGGACTCCCCTGTCAGCAAATTACTGGGTCGGGACGGCAAGGTGCACCTTGCAGGTACGGGTCGCTCCCTCATTGCAGTGGAATGGCTGCTGCTGCAATGATGAGGTAGCCCCTACATAGAAACATAGACTTTGACGGCAGATAAGGACCACTTGGCCCACCCAGTCTGCCCATTTCCCTACCTATTGGATAAGCTGCAGATTCTAGTTAACCAACAGCCTACTTCCTGCAACCCCCCACTATAATTGCCTTATGTCTGTCCCATGCATGTTTGAATTCCCCCACTGTTTTAGACCCCACAACCTCTCCAGGAAGGCGGTTCCATGCATCCACCACTCTCTCTGTGAAAAAGAATTTCCTCACATTACCCCTGAGCCGTCTCCCCTCTAACTTTAAATTGTGCCCCTTGTTCTTACATCTCTTTTTCTGAAAGATGCTACCCTCCTGGACTTTGTTGATTTCCTTGAGGTACTTAAAAGTTTCTATCATGTCCCCCCGTCCCTCCTTTCATCAAGGGTATACATATTAAGCTCTCTCAGTCTCTCTTCATATGGTTTCTGATGTATACCCTGCACCATTTTAGTTGCCTTCCTCTGGACTGCTTCCATCCTGTCTATGTCCTTGCATAGATGAGGTCTCCAAAACTGCACGCAGTACTCCAGATGGGGTCTCACCAACTGTGTGTACAGAGGTATAACCACTTCCCTTTTTCTACTTGTGATGCCCCTCTCTATGCATCCCAGTATCCCCTGGCTCTCCTTACTGACTTCTCACATTGCTTACCCACCTTTAGGTCATCTGATATGACTACACCCAGATCCTTTCCATTATTGTTGCCGTAGTACCTCCCCTGCTATTGTGTACTCTTCTCCTGGGTTTTATTTCCCAGGTGCATTACTTGCACTTCTTTGCATTGAATCTAAGTTGCCATATGTCTGACCATTCCTGCAACCTTGCCAAGTCCCTTCTCATCCTTTCTACCCCCTTGTGTATCAACTCTGTTACAGATCTTTGTGTCATCCGCAAAGAGGCATACCTTTCCTTCCAGACCCTCCAAATGTCACCTATAAAGACGTTAAAGAGGACTGGACCCAGTACTGAGCCCTGAGGTACTCCACTGGTAACCCCTTCTTCAGAATGTGTTCCATTCACTATTGCCTTCTGTGTCCTGTTGTGCAGCCAGTTTTTCTACAGGCTACCACCCTGGGACCCACTCCCAGGCTGGCTAGCTTGATTATTAATCTTTTGTGGGACTGTGTCAAATGCCTTGCTAAAGTCTAGGTAGGCCATATCCACAGCCCCTCCCTGGTCTATTACTTTGGTCACCCAGTCAAAGAAATCAATTAGATTCATCTGACATGACCTTCCTGCTGTGAATCCATGCTGCTTTGGGTCCTGTGCCCCGCTGGCCTCTAGGTACTCAACAATTCGTTCTTTCAGAAGTGATTCCATCATTTTCCCCACCACTGAGGTCAAACTAACAGGTCTGTAGTTTCCTGCTTCTGCCTTGCTCCCACTTTTGTGAAGGGGAATCACATCTGCCCTCCTCCAGTCCTCAGGTACCACCCCATCTTCCCATGATTTGTTAAAATGTGGTTAGTGGTGTCACTAGGTCCTCCCTTAGCTCTTTTAGGATTCTAGGGTGAACCCTGTCTGGCCCCATTGCTTTGTCCACCTTGAGTTTTAGGAGTTCTTTCAGTACTCTTTCTTCTGTAAATGGACTGGTGTCAACCCCACTATCCAGAGTGCTTCTACTGTTTGGTTTAGGTAACTCCTCCTCTTCTTCTTTTGTGAATACTGAGCAAAAGTATTCATTCAGTATCTCTGCCTTTTCACTGTCTCCCTCTGCCCACCTCCCCTCTCCTTTATTAATCTTCACTATCACTCCCTTAACCTTTCTATGCTTCCTAATGTACCTATAAAAGGTTTTATCCCCCTTCTTAACTGAGTTGGCTATCTTTTCCTCGGTTTGGGCCTTTGCTTTTCTGACTGCCTTCCCCACTTCTTTCTGCTTTAATTGATACAGTTC
Source organism: Neoceratodus forsteri (assembly GCA_016271365.2). Lineage (NCBI taxonomy): Eukaryota > Metazoa > Chordata > Ceratodontiformes > Ceratodontidae > Neoceratodus > Neoceratodus forsteri. The sequence goes on from JADMNL010000024.1 coordinate 133,417,255, forward strand.
CCTGTCGTGCTCCGTCTGTGATTCCTTATACTTTTTGAATGCAGCCTTTTTCTCCTTAACCTTCCCTGACACCTCTTTTGAGAGCCATAGTGGTTTTTTATTCCACTTTGTTTTCTTTATTTGTTTCACACAAAGGCTTGTTGCCTCCATGATGACAGTTTTGATTTTTCTCAATTGTTCTTCCACCCCTCCTTTCTGGCCATTTGCTAATGCATTCCTCAGGTATTCACCCATTATGCCAAAGTCAGCCCTTCTAAAGTCCAGTATCCTTGTCTTTGTATGGCTTGTCTCCATGGTTGTGTTTATTGTGAAGCACACTGTGCAGTGGTCGCTTGTTCCCAGATGTCTACTGACTTCTAAGTTTGTGATCCTCTCTGCATTTGAGAGTACCAGATCTAATATTGCTCCCTCCCGAGAGGGTTCCACCACTAGTTGTCTAAGGCATGCTCCCTGTAGGGCACCGAGTATGACCCTGCTCTTGGATGTGGCTGCAGTCCATGTCACCCAGTTAACATCTGGCATATTCAGGTCCCCCATCAACAGTATCTCCCCTTTATCAGCCATTTTGAGAATGCCCTCTATCATTTTCTTGTCCATTTCCTCCCCTTGAGACGGGGGTCTGTATACAACACCTGTGCGGATTGTGATGCCATTCCCTGTCTCCAAGGTGACCCAGAGTTCCTCTTGTCCTCTCCCTTTACTTTTTAGTTCTGTAGCTTTGATCCCTTCCCTTATGTAGAGAGCTACTCCACCTCCTCTTTTACCCTCCCTGTCCCTTCTGTAGATTGTGTACCCTGGTATGTTGACATCCCAGTCATGGTTCTCCGTATACCATGTTTCTGTGACTGCCACAATATCCAAGTGTTCCTCTTCCATCAGGGCTACTAGCTCTGGAAGCTTGTTTCCAAGACTACGGGCATTGCTACTCATTGCCCTCCATTTAATGTTGGCTTTATCCTTTTTTACCCCATTCCTGCTCTTATTGCCCTTGTCCATTTTTCCATTTGCCCCTGTCCTGCCCTCTGTCAAGTTCTGTACCTCAGTGTTTACCCTACTACCTGCCATGTTTTGTGGGGGTAGGCTTGAACTTTTGAACTTTCCTGTTTCCTATCAGCACCCCCCCCTTGGCTAGTTTAAAAGCTTGCCAAGGAAGCCTTTAAACCTGTCACCTAGGAGCGTGTTTCCCTTCCTGGACAGATACAGACCATCATGCCAGTATAGACCTTCATCTCTCCAGGTGGACCCCAGTCCCCAATGAAGCCAAAGCCCTGTGCTCTGCACCGGTTTTGCAACCATTCATTAAACTGCATGGTGTGCAGTACCCTAGCCTCACCCCTGCCATAGACTGGCAGCACCTCTGAGAAGGTTACCGTGCTTGCTACCTGTCTGAGGCCCCTCCTAACTCCACAAATTCATCCTGCACTGCACTGATCTCAAGCCTAGCTAGGTCATTTGTCCCGAGGTGGACAATGATATCTAGTTTCCTCTCCTGTGATGCTGCTTCTGCAATCCTGAGGATTCGCATCCTGTCCCTCCAAGCCATGGCACCAGGCAGGCACCTTACTTCCCTCTCCTCTCCCTTCCCCAGGTCTACACCCCTAACAATTGAGTCCCCTATCAGAAGCTGTTTCTTTCCCCTGTGGTATCTCTTGCCACTCTTTTGTGGGTCTCCCTTGTGGATGTCCCCAGCATTTTTCTTGGTCTCCAATGAGGGTGTCATCATAGAGGAACCTTGATTTGCCAGGCTGACATATGATCTGTGTAGAGGTGCAACTTGGGAGCTATGCCTCTGTTCCACCACCCTCATCCTCCCCGAACCTACTGTGGTCCATCTGCTCTTCACACATGGCAACCTCTGAGGCAGTGGTTGTGGAACTGGTGCTCTTTGGGTGGGGGAGGCCTCCTTAGTCCTTGCCAGTTCAGCCTGGAGGCAGGCAGCCTCTCCTCAGAGCTGACAGTTGCCTGCAAATAGGGCAGCAACGCAGGTTCCAGAATGTCTCCTGGAAAATTGCTGCCCCACAGCCAGTGCATTGCACCACTCCTCACATGTCCCTCTTCCTTATAATATGCAATGAGTAATATATAATTTTTTTGTTTGTTTGTTTGTGTGTACTTACCCTGTATGCACTGTGCTGGGTAATTAAGAATCTGACAGTTCTGCTCCAAGACCTGTTGAGGAAGTGATGTCAGAACCTTGGCTATAAAGGAAACGCCATGCCTGGGGTGGGCGGGGTGAGGGGAAGGGTTGGTGGGTAGGCCACAACCACTGGTGACTGTTAGAAACAATCAAATACACCACTGCTCCACCACCCTGGTGAGTACTGCCCTTTATAGTAAGTCAACCAACACCACAATGTACTAGACCACTGCTCCTACACAAGCCACTCTACTGAGTCCAGGGATAAAAACCAACTCACTGTTCAGCCAGCAGGACACCTCTAAAATATTGCACAAATATCCTTCCAAATCCTATGTGTCTAGCACAGAAATCAAGCAACTTCAGTTGTATTTTAACCCCTCTGGTTATAAAATTACTACACTTTAATGGAATCCTGCAATTTTAATGCCAATAAGAAAGAAGGACACTTTCTGTAGAAAGTGTAGCTTACCTTCCTAGTCCCCTACAATATTATGTTTTACCAAGTTCCCAGTTCCTCAAATGCATTCTAGTTTGTTCTCTGCAGTATAGCAAGTTTCTCAGCTTCCAACAGGAGCAGGCAAGTCTTTTCTGACTGGCATTTCTCTGTGTAGTTTAATTAAGAGAGCAGTGATAAAGCCCCACCCAGAATCAATTGATTGACTAGTGACACCTGTGATGTAAGCAGGCCTTTCAGTGAAGACAATTTGCTATGTCTGCTTCTAATACACACACAAACCCTTTATCTGAAACCATGGATAAACTCACTGCTCAGCCAGCAGGACACTTCTAAAATATTGCACAAATATTCTTCCAAATCCTATGTGTCTAGCACAGAAATCAAGCAACTTCAGTTGTATTTTAACCCCTCTGGTTATAAAATTACTACACTTTAATGGAACCCTGCAATTCTTTATGCCAATAAGAAAATAATGCAACTTTCTGTAGAAAGTGTAGCTTACCTTCCTAGTCCCCTACAATATTATGTTTTACCAAGTTCCCAGCTCCTCAAATGTGTTCTACTTTGTTCTCTGCAGTATAGCAAGTTTCTCAGCTTCCAACAGGAGCAGGCAAGTCTGCAGCTATGCAAACCTTTCAAGGTGGTGGCATGCTGGCTGAACTAGTGTCAGCAGCAGCGTGCCACCACATTGGGGAAAGTGGACCAAGCCTCAAAAGTCACCAGGGGCATTGGCCACAACAGTGCCACACCTCCACAACCTGCTTCTGCAGCAAGCTGTCGCAACATGTTTTTTGTGCATGCATGCAAGCGAACATAAAAATAACACTTTACCTTTTGCACAGGTCTTGACCTCCCATAAAGGGAATGCCTTAAAACTTATTTAGGAGTCATTCAAGAGTTATCCTAAGGTCAAGATTTAGTAAACTATACATTTAATGCATTTTAATAATAGAAGTTGTCAAAGAGGGCATAATACATGTAAACTGAACTTCGCTGTGTTCACTGATATAAACAAACAGTTTCTTTATTGCTTTATAACATATTAGAGTGCAGTATTTAGTTCCAATTTTGTGGCCATGAGAATGGTGTGTGCAGTGTGTGTGTGTGTGTGTGTGTGTGTGTGTGTGTATATATGTGTTTGCTGTAGCTCAGTATATTTTTTCCCCAAAATGCATAGTAAAAAATGCCTGCTGATTGCTATATATTTCACCTGGATACTTCACAGAAGACCTGACATATGTCTGAGACAGTACTTATCAGATAGTGTCTTAAGAGGTTAAAAAACTGTAAATCTTTTTAGATTTGCTGGGAAAGGGTGACATTTATGAGGTATGAATCTTTCTTGAAAGACAATACCTGCCCAACTGAAGCTTGTAGCAAGAACATGTTTAAATGCTAAGTATTTAAATATGCAAGTTGTTGCATTTTGAAGGGGGTAAACAAATCTCCAGTTTAATAGGCAATCAATATTTAACAAGCTGTTTCAGTTTCCTAATGGCCATCTGATAAGCAACTTGGATTTATGTCTCCAACATTCTAAACAGAAAGAAGGGAGTATTTTATTTCAAGTGGCATAGTGATTTGTAAATGTGGAAGGATACATTGAAAACTCCAAAATGTGCGATCCACGATACTCCATTTTTTCAGCTACAGATAGCAAGATGGCTGTAGGCTCCGCCCACAACCATGAAAACCACCTTGTTCCCTTTCCATCACAGAGAAGCTGCAAACAGTAATGGCTGCCTCACAGGGATATCTCAGTTCTGAAGGAGATTTCTGGTTGTTCTACTAAAACAACCAGGCATGTCCCTCAGCTTTCCTCCCATCCCAGCTAAGGCAACTTGTACTGCACTGTAATGGAGAGAACCTAGGCGATGGGCTCAGTTGAAAAGGACATGAAGAAGAATAATTTGCATTTATATAGCGCTTTTCATATACAGTGTATCCGAAAGTGCTTTACAAGCAAAGCTTGACTGGTAGTGAAGTGACTGAATGTGTAGTAGTGGCCATATCGCACATCAAGACCCACACACAGTGTGGGCAGTTGCATGAACCGGTTTTATGGGAAGGGGAATATTGGCCAGGACACCAGGGAAGTCCCTTACTCTTTTGCAAAGAGTGCCCTGGGTTCTTTTACTTCCACCTGGACACCCACCAGGAAGAGTAGAAGGTACCTCGGTTTAACATCTCATCTGAAGTATGGCACACCCCAACAGTACAGCACCCCCTAATACTGCACTCAGGTGCCATCATTTAGGTATAAATCCAATCCTGGTGTGGGACAAGAACCCACAACCTTCTGGCCCAGAAGCAGATGTGCTACCAACTGAGCCACTCTGACACCTGAACAGAGAAACTTATTTAAAAAAAAAACAAAAAACATGGTGGACAAACCATTACCTAAATTGTGCTAATAAAAAATATTATCACTAACATAGTATTTCTTGCATTTGATTATACAGGTGTTAGTTATGCAGAGTAGCAACTGAAAAGAGCTAAAAAAAATGGTACTCTTAATAACTGACCTGCTCATTTTTGTTTTCTTATTCTTTGGGAACTGGTTATGGCCCACTAGACACATGGCCTGTTTTCAGAGTTGCCCCAGGAGCACTGGGGAGGTTAAAAGACTTGCTCAGGGTAATGCAGTATGCAAGTGGAGTTTGTGGGAATCAAATCCAGGTCTGTTGGAAGTACCAAGCTCATTCATAGCTTGTCAATCTAATCGATAAGCTATACTGCCAGCCCTGAAAACTTGGATTTTTGTAAATTTACTGACCATTGCACTTAACAAGGCAGACTGCAGTGAATTTCACTTAAGATGCATTAAGAGTGTATGCACATTGTCTAACCATTAACTGCTTAAACAGGGACCTTGCTTTTTATGGTATCTGAACACTTTAGCAATGCCAAATTATCTTGTGAGCTCAGAAGTCGATCTGATCAATTTCTGGTACTTCACTTCCTAATTATAGAACATCCATAAGCAACAAAAATAGTTTCCAGCTGTGGCTATTTTATACATTTTTTTATCACTAAATGTTAGATTGCCAGAAAATGTTTTTGCTATTAAACATGCTTGGTTTCACTATTTACATGGTGTAATTCACTGTATAAACAGTACTTAATGATACTGCTATTGATTGATGTAGACTTATATGTACTGTATGTACCTTCATGAACCAGCCTTTAGCTATAAATCAGAATGTGTTGCCCCCACTTAGTCTGTACTGGTTACACATGTTCACTAAGCTCAGCTAATTAAACTAGTTCCCAGAGAGCCTAAGGGCATGTTTAAAGCAATGACAACTGAGAAATGGCAGTGCACACAGAAAGATAATTGACACAAATGTCTTAGACAAATGTATTGCAAATGCACTATGTGCTACAATATTATTAAATATTGCATACTATCATATAAATATACAAAATCCAAGCGTAAAAAATGTGCAGATCAGACAGACATACTCAACCAAGGCCGGATGCCACCAACACCCCTACATATCCAAGGTCTCTACTCCTTTGTCAGAGGGCAGTGTTTGTGAGCCCATACCAGCTATTTATACCAGCTAAATTGGTCTGATGACCAAATCTAGTCACATACTAAATTATTAAGTGACAGGATACAGTACCACAGATGAAATACATATTTCTAACATGGCTAGTTAATTACTAATATTAGCAGTCTTTCAGTGTTTCTGGGAAACACCACTTAAAGTGCTATTACTGTACTAGTAAAACTCAAATAATTAAACTAATCCCACAGTACTAACAAAATTAAAAATAACACACAGTGCCTAAAGTTAAACAAGCATTTGTCAATGCCGAATGTTGTTGTGCTGGCATTACAGTGGGAGTGGCATAGCTAGAGACACATAGTGCTGTGATTTTGTGAATGTGTCTCAAAAGGTGATTTTGCACAGTGAGCACGCCATTGTGCGCCACAGCTGCAGAAACACGTTTTGGGCAGGCTGTGGAAAATGGCAGCTGGACTGTTGATAAGGAGATGTGCACAAATGCCAGTGGTGAAAATGTGACATGAAAATATTTCAGATTGACGAAGTTACAAAGGTGCGTGGAAACTGCGCAATGCATGCTTGCAACACAGTCATTGTATGGAGGTTCGGCAACAAATGTTCAACATTGGCATTTTAGGACCTCTGCTCATGAATAGTGTACCGTCATTTCCTCAAACTGTCCCAAAAACTGATTTCGCACAGCGGCCGTGCAATTCTGTGCCAGACGTACAAAAACACATTTCATGCAGCTGGAGTGTTCATAAGGAGGTATGGAAAAATGCCAATGACGAACAGCTGGAGTGAAAGTATTACAAATTCAGAAAGTCATGAACGTGCATGCAAACTGTACAATGCACGCTCATAAAACACTCATGTTATTGACTTTTGTTCCCAAATTTTCAACATAGGCATTTTAGGGCATCTGTTAATGAACAGTGTCACTGTCATTTTCATCATGTGTGTCGAACACGGACTTTCCACAGCGACCATGCTATTCTGTGCCAGAACTGTGAAAACAGATTTTGGTCAGCATGTGAAAAATGACATCTATACTGTTCATTAGGAGGTGCAGAACAATGGCACTGTAGAAAATCTGGAGTGAGAATATTAGAAGTTTATGAACGTACGAACATGCGTGCAAACTGCACAACGCACGCTCGTAACACAGACATTTTATGGAGCATTGTCACCAAATTTTCAACACAGGCATTTTGGGATGTCTGTTCATGAACAGTGTCACTGTCATTTTCGTAATGTGTCCCGAACACTGATTTCGCACAGCGAACACGCAAATGTGCGCCGAAAGTGCGAACACACATTTCAGCAAGGATGTGAAAAATGACAGCTCCACAGTTCACAAGAAGGTGTAGTAAAATGCCACATTTGAGAATCTGGCATGAAAATATTGTGAATGCACTAAGTTACAAGCGTGCGTTGGGCAGTTGCCATGCACCTCATAAAACAATCATTTTATGGAGTATTGTCACCAAATTTTCAACACAGACATTTTTGGACCTCTGCTCACGAACAGTATCACTGTCATTTTTGTAATGTGTCCCGAACACTGATTTTGCACAGTGACCACGCTATTCTGTGCCAGAATTGCGAAAACACATTTTGGGCAGGATGTGAAAAATGACAGCTGTACGGTTCTCAAGAAGGTGTGGTAAAATGCCAATGTTGAGAATCTGGCATGAAAATAGTGCAAATACGCTAACCCCACGACATGTGTTGCGCGGTTGCTACACCACTCTGCGTAAAACCTCATTTTTGATTTTCCCCATCAAGCGCACCATAGGCTTTTTGAGGCCCCTCATGAACAGTTGCACTGTCTTTTAGGTTACTCAGTCCTGAAAGGTGACTCGGCGCAGTGACTGCAAAATCACCTTCGGGACGAATACGCATCAACAGTGCAAGAATTCATGAGAAGGGGTCCCAAAACCCGTGTTGAAAATTGGGGCCAAAATTCCCAAAATGCCTGAGATATGCATTAAAGTTGAAAAACCCTATTCATTCCATTATACAGCTTACGGCATTTCCTCAGTTCGCGTGCGGCTTTGAAGAGTGCAGGCGTGTTCCCGTCCACAGAAGATCGTCACGCCCGTACTCGGAGGGTAATTATGAGAGAGGAGGAGGCAGGGTGTGCAGTGGGTGGGTGCGGGGAGGGAGGGGCATCGAGACTACGAGGGACCGAGTTGCTTATAGGTAAAAGAAAAAGCAAAAAACCATCGAGGACAGTTTTCCTTTTGCAGGGCATTTGGCACACTGGGGTGGGCTCCGGCATGCCACCTAACTGTTTTGGGGTGTGTCAGTTGCCGACGGGGAATTGGGCACCCCGGCACACAACAGGAGGAAGTAATGCCGACAGGGATTGGGCACCCGCTGGCACAGAAAGAAAGCGAGGGCAAGAGCCAGGGATTGAGCACCCCCTCAGCATTCAACAATTGGGGTTATGCCGACGAGTGGGCTCCCCGTCGGTACACAAAGATGGGAGGACATGAGCCGAGTTGGGCACCCACCTTGGCATTCAACAATTTGGGGGAGGTTTATGCCGATGGGAGTGGGCCCCTCACCGGCGCAGAAAGACAGTGGGGGGGGTGTTAACCGACACTGAAGTCGGCAGACATTAGGTGGCCGCCCGCTCACCAACCATGCAAATAATGGCGGCGAGCACGGCAAGAAAAGGACCGCTGCGTCTGACGAGCTTTGCTCGGATTGCAGCAGACCTTTTCTTAGATGTGCTCACCCTATTATGTATGCATGGTGTGGTGCTGGCATGCAGGCTGATTGGGCAATGCAGGACGCACCTACTGGTGCATGTCCTGCATTCGCCGATCAGCGACCGTGCCTCCAACTCCCCACACTGTTGGAAGATGTTGGCTGCGCACACGTGTCAACATAAGAACAGATACTATACAGCCATGATTTGCAGTTAACTGTATTACAATTATGGGCTATCTAAAAATACAAAAATACATTCAACAGATGATTCGTGAATGCCTATGAAATTCATTTCATTTTTATAATAGAACAAGGAATACAGGACAATCTATGAGTTAAATAATTTTGAGAGACACTTCGAACTTCAAAAACCTTTTCATTAGTCAGCTTCATGATGTATCTTACTGTAAAGGCAAGTATGCTGACAGTTAAAGTTTCCAGAACTGGTTGTTGATAAGAAGCCTTGAGTTTAAGAGAGCCCCAAGGTGCAGAATAGAGCCTAAGCAATAGAGAAGGGACACACATGAATAGTGACAGGCAGTGCAAAATAGCTGGCAAGAAAAAAAATTATAAACTGCTTCTCACACAGCAAGGGAGAGATTCCCAGCCAACTCTAGGACAACAGATACAAAGAAGGTGATGGCAGATAAGGACCGTGTGGCCCACCTAGTCTGCCCCTTTTTCCTGCCTAATGCAATATTGCAGACCCTAGTTGATCTGTGGCTTACCCTTTTATTTCCTATTGCTAGAGTAGTCTTATGTCTATCCCATGCATTCTTGAATTCCCCTACTGTTTTGGCCCCCACCACCTCCTCAGGGAGGCTGTTCTAAGCATCCACTACTCTTTCTGTGAAAAAGTACTTCCTCACATTGCCCCTGAGCCTACCCCACTCTAGCCTCTTATCATGTCCCCTTGTTCTTGTCTTTTTCTTTTCTGAAAGATGCTACCCTCCTGTACCTTGTTTATATCTCTGATGTACTTGAATGTCTCTATCATACCCGTTCCCCCCGTCCTCCAGGGAATACATATTGAGGTCCTCTAGTCTTTCCTCATATGACTTTTGGTGCAGTCCTTGCACCATTTTTGTGGCCCTTTTCTGGACTGCCTCTATTTTGTCTATGTCCTTCCAGACATGCAACCTCCAGAACTGGACACTGTACTCCAGAAGAGATATCACTAGTGATCTGTACAGTGGCATAACACCTCCTTTTTTTTGCTGGTGATGCCTCTCCCTATGTACCCTAGCATCCTGCTGGCTCTCCCCTTAGCCTTCTCACATTGTTTGGTTACCTTTAGATCATCAGATATGATTACCCCCAGGTCCCTTTCTTGACTGATGGCCATCAGTATTTCTCCCCCCCATTTTGTACTCCTCCCTTGGATTTCTGTGCCCCAAGTGCATGAGTTTGCACTTTTTTCCATTGAACCTTAGTTGCCACACTCTCGACCTCTCCTCAAGCATGTTAAGGTCCTTTCTCATTTTTTCCACCCCCCTGGAGTGTTGACCCTGTTGTAGATCTTAGAGTCATCTGCAAAGAGAAATACCTTCCCCTCCAGACCCTCTGCAATGTTGCTTATGAAGACATTAAAGAGGACTGGCCACAGCACAGATCCCTGTGGCACCTTGCTGGTCACCCCTTTCCTCAGATTGAATGCCATTTACCACCACCCTCTGTGTCCTGCCACTCAACCAGTTACTGATCCAGTTTACCACCTTGGGGCCCACTCCCAGGCTGCCCAACATATTTATCAACCTCCTATGTGGGACAGTGTCAAAGGCCTTTCTGAAATCTAGGTAGGCCACAACCATCGCCCATCCCCTATCTACCTCCCTGGTCACCCAGTCAAAGAAATCTATCAGATTTGTTTGACAAGACCTTCCCACTGTGAATCCATGATGCCTTGGATCCTGTGCTCCGCTGGATTCAAGAAATATTGCAGTCCTTTCCTTTTACAGTGGCTACATTCATCTCCCCACCACTGAGGTCAGACTGACTGGCCTGTGGTTGCCAGCCTCCTCCCTGTTCCCACTTTTGTGGAGTGAGACTACATTTGTCCTCCTCCAGTCTCCTGGAACCACCATTGTGTCTATCAATTTGTTGAATAGGGCTGTTAGTGGTGCTGCCAGCCCTATCTAAGTTCCTTTAATATTCGGGGACGTATCCCATCTGGCCCCATAGCCTTGAACAATTTCAGATTCTCAAGTTCCTTTAGGACTCTTTCCTCCACAAAGGGGCTGGTGTCCACCTCTCTCCCACTGCTGCTCCTATCCCCTAATAATGGTCCTTCTCATTCCCCTTCTTCTGTGAAAACTGAACAAAAATATTTGTTCAGGATTGTTGCTTTTTCTAGATCCCCCTCTGCACACACCCCTTACTCCCTTTGTAACTTCAGAATTCCACCCGATCTTCTTTCTATCACTAATGTACCAGAAAAAGGTCTTGTCTCCTTTTTTGCTTGCCTGGGCTATTTTTTCCTCTGTTTGCGCCTTTGCATTCCTGACTGCTTTCCCCGCTTCCCTCTGCTTTTCCAGATACAGTTCCCCATCTTCCTCCCTCTGTGTTTCCTTGTACCTCCTGAAAGCTAGACTTTTCTCTCCTACCTTCCCAGCCACATCCTTTGAGAACCATAGTGTTTTTTCTTTCTCTTTGTTTTGCTTACTTGCCTAACACAAAGGCTTGTTGCCTCTGCTATGGCTCCCTTAAGGTTAGTCCACTGTTTCTCTACATTCCCCCTCCTTCTTCCCCTGCCAGGGCTTCCTTGAGACACTCCCACATTTTTGCAAAGTCAACCCATCTGAAACCCAGGACCCTTGCTTTCATGTGGCTTGACTCCTTCACTGTTCTCACATTGAATCACACCATAAGACGATCACTGGACCCCAGGTGGCTACCCACCATTACATCGGTGACTCTGTCCCCATTGATGAGTACCAGGTCCAATACTACTCCTTCTCTGGTGGGTTCCGCCTCAAACTGCTTGAGGCATGCACCCTGCAGGGCATCCAGGATGCCTCTGCTCCTGGCTGTGCATGCAGTCTGGGTGCTCCAATCCACATCAGGCAAATTGAAGTCTCCCACCAGCAGCTGTCATTTTATGGATGGCTTCCACTAGTACCCCATCCATCTCCTCCCCTTGTGCTGGAGGTCTGCAGATCATGACTGTGTGAATGGCTGTGCCATTTCCTGTCTCCAGGGTGATTCAAAGGGCTTTCACTCCCTTCTGCATTCCCTGAACCACAAATGTCAAGGTAATGATCAAAGCTGCTGTAATGTTTTGCTAGCACAATATAAGACTGTTTACCCCAGGCAGGGTTAAGTAAGCGAATAATCTATGCCTGTGTCTGTCTCTCTCGCTCTGCATCATTGGGGACATTGCCAGTAGATTGGGGGACTGGAGATAGACACCACCAGCCAGCCACACATAAATAGAGAGAGAGAGAGAGAGAGAGAGAGAGAGCAGACATCGTGACTTGCACCTTGCCATTGCTCATTTCCCTGCCTGACTCTCTCCCCTGCCATCCCGGTAACTCCTCCCAGTGTGTCTCTCTCCCTTTCTCTCTGTCTCTCTCTCTTTGTCGCTGTCACATAGGAAACTGCACTGAACACAGGACTTTACGCCTAAATATAGCAACAGAGAGAGACAGAGAGAGAGAGAGGGAGAGAGAGACAGATACAGACAGCAAATTTCAGCAACTGTGACTTACGTGTCCCAATCTTACTGTCTTGCTCTGCCTGGCCCACATGCTGTCACCTGCACCTCAGACCTGCTGACTGCTGTCTCTCCCTCTCTCTGCAGCACTGGGGACATTGCCAGTAGATCATCTGTGTGTGGGGGGGGGGTTGGGGGATTGTCAGGAGGATTGCTGTACAGACAGGGCGTGGAGCTCCATACACGGGTACAAAGGGAATGGATTCTGTGATTTTGCCCGTGTACAACTTATGGGTCTCTGCTATGTAGGTGACATGATCCTGCAATTCTTCACTGAGAGAGAGAGAAAGAGAGAGCAGCACACCACGGTGCAGCACAACCAAGCGGGACACTCACAGGACATTCTAACACCACTCACTAGGCTGCGGCAACAGAGACAGACACCCACTGATTCCTGTCTCTCCCTCTCTCTCTCTGCAGCACTGGGGAAATTGCCAGTAGATGGGAGGGGATCAGGGCTAGACACCACCAGCCAGCCACACACACACAAAGAGAGAGAGGAGAGAGAGAGCAGGCATTCTGACTTGCACCTTGCCATTGCATTACGCGATCACTGTTGCAGCACCTCTCTCTCTCTCTCTCTCTCTCTCTCTCTCTCTGAGTGTCTCTCTTAGTCACTGTTGAGTCAAGTGCCAACGCTCCCTTACTCTCACTCTAGCTCACACACTTGGGGAAACAGCATGTCTACACTGCTTTATAAATGTGTGTTCTTGGCTGACTTCAGCAGTGAAGATCTGCTTTTCTCTGCTCCATTCACAGTCTGCCCATTGCATATGACTGACTTTCTGCTTTTGCTTTTGGGCCACCAGGACAAACAAGTCCAGAGGGCACTTCACTGAGCTGCTCCACGAAACCATGCATTTACAGGGCTGCTTAATGCATGGCTACACAGGGGCTCTAAACCAATGAGCTTTCAAGTTCCTCCTAACTGCCTACAGAGAGTGCTTCACAGACATGGAGGTGACTGTGTTGTCACTCCAACATGTTGTTTGCTCGCGAGGAATGCGGGAGTCCTTTTCTCATAGCAAGAGGTCTGCAGGGCTCCATCTACTGCAGCCCTAACAAGCATTTCTTAATGCTGAACGTTCACTTGCAGGTATTTGCAGTGGTGTTTGGCATGTATGGTGCTTTACCGTAATGCCCTGTGCGATTGCTGGTATTTGCACAATAAATTTTCAGCATGACCTTTTTGTTACCCCCATTGTGCGCTACATAGGCAGAAACACATTTTGGGCAGGATGTGAAAAATGACAGCTGTACTACTCATAAGGAAGTGTGGTAAAATGGCAATGTTGAAAATCTGGAGTGGAAATATTGAAAATTCGCAAACCCTACGAGTGTGCGTGGGAACTGTGCAATGCACGCTCATAAAACAGTCATTGTTAGGAATTTTTCATCAAATTGTCAACATTGGCATTTAAAACCTCTGCTAATGAACAGTGTCACTGTGATTGTCTTACTTGTATTATACATTGATTTTGCACACCGACTGCGCCATTATGCACTACAGTAGGAACTACGTTTTGGGCAGGATGTGAAAAAATGACAGCTATACTGCTCATAATGAGGTGTGGTAAAATGGCAATGTTGAAAATGTGGAGTGAAAATATTGAAAATCAAGAACTTAATACGAGCGCATGAGAACTGCACAATGAACACTGTAAAACAGTCACTTTTAGAATTTTCACAAATTTCAACACAGCCATTTTAAGACCTCTGCTCATGAACAGTGTCACTGTGATTTTCTTAATGTGTCCCATACATTGATTTCGCATACCGACTGCGCCATCATGCGCTACGGCGGAAGACACGTTTTGGGTGAGATGTGAAAAATGACAGCTGTACTACTCATAAGAAGGTGTGGTAAAATGGCAATGTTGAAATCTGGAGTAGAAATAAGAAAATTGTAAGCGTACGGTGTGCGTAGGAACTGCATAACCTGCGCTAAATAAAACAGTCATTTTGGAATTTTTGCACAAATTTTCAACATGGGGTTTTGGGACTCCTTCTCATGAATGATGTCACTGTCATGGTGCTATTCAGGGCCGAAGGGTGATTTTTCGCAGTGCTGCAATCACCCCGCCGGGCCAGGGCTCTTCTCATGACAGTGTCCTCATGAGTCCCAAAAAACTGTGTTGGTGGTGCAAGAATCAAAAAAATAACGTAATGCAATAAAGTTGAAAACCCCTATCTAGCCCATTATACAGCTTACTGGCATTTCCTCAGTTTGCGGTCGGCTTTGAAAGGCGCCAGAGCGTGTTCCCGTCCACTGAAGATCATCGCGCCGAGCTCCGGAGGTAAGTATGGGGTGAGGGGGGTGTGGGGAGGCTAGGTGCGTAGTGGGTGGGTGCGGGTTGTGGGAGGGGGGACTGGGAGATGCGCCGTGGGACCGTTTTCGATTTACAGGGAAAAAAAAAACAGGCACGTGGGACGTTTGCCACGCTGGTGGGCTCCAGCATGGCAGAAGATGGCTGGGAGGGGGCCGAGGAGCCGACAGGGATTGGGCACCCCGTCAGCAAACCATGCTTCACGTTTGCCACGCTGGGGTGGGCTCCCCAGTGTGGCAGCAGGATAACGGGGCCGATGGAGCCGGCGGGGCATTGGGCACCCGTCAGCAAACAACGTTTGCCACGCTGGGTGGGCTCCCAGCATGGCACCAAAACTTTGGGGGCGGCGTGACGCTGGGGCGTATGACACGGGGTGCGCGTGACGCGGGTAAGCTCGGGTATGACAGTGGTTTTCTTGAAGCGAAGACCAACGCTGTAATACACAGCTACCGCACCCATTGGTGCAGGACCGCCACGCCTGCTCAACACAGCAATGGATTGCAAGGGAGAGGCACACCTTCAAAGTGTGCTACTCTCCCAAAACGTTCCTTGCGCATGTGCGCAAGTGAACGTAAAAAGGGTTGAGTACATGATCCTAGAAACGTCTGTCACATAAGCCTAGTCAATACAACGGCAAAAATTTTTGCAAAAATATTGTTGGCAAAACTTTCAAAATGGTCACTTGATAATGATACTCTCCAACCATTTCAAGCAGGATTTAGATCAGAATTTTCCACAGCTGATAATATTTACATACTGGCACATTTATTGGAAAAATACAGAATCATCCAACAAATAAAACTTTATGCCCTATTTACAGATTTCTCCTCTGCGTTTGATTCTCTCATAAAAAAAGCTTATGGAAGTTATTAAAAGAGGTGGGTGTTGAGTCCACTTTACTGCTTCCCATTTTTATGTCTGCTTGTGCACATGCAGAAGAAACATTATGTGGCAGCTTAGGAGAGAAGCAGGTTGTGGAGGCTCGGCACTATGCGAGCCAATGTAGGCATTACATTTGGGGGGCTTGGCACTGGTGGACCAATGGAGGTGGAGTGTGCTGATGACACTGGCTTCCAAAAGTGCCACCAACTTGTAAGGTTTTCACTGCAGCAATCAGGGGCCGCCTCATCATTGCAGTGTCAGACATTCCGCTGCAATGAGGGAGCGACCCGTCATTGCAGGGTGGTACCTTGCCTAGTGTAATATTGTTTGTGAACATGGCAGCAAGCTGCCGCCATGTTTACAAAACAATATTACCAGCTCCCAGTGCCGAGGGAGTGTCCAATCCCCCTCAGCATCATATGCCCCCAAAAAAACATCCTTTGTTTGCCGATGGGGTCCCCAATCCCCATCAACTTCACTCCCAGCCTTCCCAGTTTAATTTGCTGATGGGAGAGCCCACTCCCTGTCAGAATGTCCCCACCCAAAAACACTTTATTTTGTTCTGAGGGGGGTGCCTAATCCCCCTCGGTTCTTGCCTCCCCCAGCAGTATGTTCCGACGGGGGTGCCCAATCCTTCATCGACTACTGGCCCCCCAAAGAAAAACACTAGGGTGGCATGCTGGAAGCCCACCCCAGCATGCCAAATGTTTCTGTAAAAAAAAAACAAACCCTGCAATTTTTTTGTTTTGTTTGTTTAACCTGTAAAACAGAAAATGGTCTCTCGTCGAGTCCGGCAGCACCTCCCCAACCCCGGGCCCACCCTCTGTGCACCCCACCTCATCACACCCCCTCTCACCCCATTCTTACCTCTGGAGCCTGGAGCGACAATCTTTGGTGGACCGGGAACATGTCTGCACTCTTCAAAGCCAAGCGAGAACTGAAGAAATGCTGGTAAGCTGTATAATGGCATACATAGGGTCTTTTTCAACTTTGGTGCACATCTCAGGCATTTTGGGACTTTTGGCACCAAATTTTCAACATGGGGTTATTGGGACCCCTCCTCATGAATTCAGCCACTGTCATGGCGTTATTCGGTCCCGAAAGGTGATTTTGCGGTCACTGTGTGGAATCATCTTTCGGGACTGACTAACGAAATGACATTGCCAGTGTTCATGAGGTGGGCTCTCAAAAAGTCTATGTTGCAAATTTGGTGGAAAAAATTCAAAAAATTACTGTTTTACGAGTGTATGTTTTGCAATTGCTATGCACGCTCGTAACTTTGCGAATTTGCAATATTTTCACTCCATATTATCAACATTGACATTTTTCTGCACCTCCTTATGAACAGTACAGCTGTCATTTTTCACATCCTGGCCGAAATGTGTTTTCACACTTCCAGCTTCACACCTTGCTGTGGGAAATCCATGTTTGGGACACATTAACAAAATCACAGTGACACTGTTCATGAGCAGAGGCTCTAAAATGCCTATGCTGAAAATTTTGTGATAAGTCAATAAAATGAATGTGTTACGAGCGTGCGTTGCGCAGTTTCCACACATGCTCGTAACTTCGTGAATTTGCAATATTTTCACTCCAGATTTTCAACATTGCCATTTTCCCACACCTCCTTATGAACGGTACAGCTGTAATTTTTCACATCCTGGCCAAAATGTGTTTTTGCACTTCCGGCGCAGAATAGCACGGTCGCTGTGGGAAATCAGTGTTCAGGACACATTAAGAAAATCACAGTGACACTGTTCATGAGCAGAGGTCCTAAAATGCCTATGTTGAAAATTTGTTGGAGAAAGTCCAAAAAATGACTGTGTTATGTGCATGTGTTGCGCAGTTTCTACGTGTGCTCGGAAGTGCGAGCATTTTTAATATTCCCACTACAGATTTTTAACATTGCCATCTCTTCACACCTCCCTATGGATGGTACAGCTGTCATTCTTCACATCCTGCCCGATCTTTGTTTTTGTACATGTGACACAGAATGGCACGGTCGCTGTTGGAACTCAAAGTTCGGGACACATTGACAAAATCACACTGCCACTCTTCATGAGAAGAGGTCCCAGATGCTTTCATGAGGTGGGGTCACAAAAAGGCCATGTTGAAAATTTGTAGTAAAACTACCAACAAACGTCTGGGGTGTTAGGGTTTCTAACCATAACGTCCCACCCTGTACAGACTGACAGGCATCGGGGTGTGCCTTTGGATTGCCAACTGAACTGCTCATCCCATCCCACCCACCCCCAGCCAGTGACAGGCATCAAGGTGTACCCTGGACTCTTCGACCCCAATATTCTCCTATGCTGCACCCATTTCAAGCGTATGTCCTTATGGAATGGGGTGACTATAAAGCCAAACACCCCAAGGCACACCTCAGCACATGTCAGTGTCTGCAGAATAGGGTGAGGTGTCATAGTATGAACGTCATGGGCAATGACCCAAGCACTTACCCCAATGCCTGTCCATCTCTACAGGATGGAGGTGGGGTTGGAGTGAAGTTCAGTCCTTCATTGCCATTCCTATTCTGCATCTGTCTAATTCTTGCATTTCCAGTGCTAATACCAGCAAGCAAACATTCAGCATTGACAAATGCTTGTTCAGTTATACCAAGATAATATTATGATGGTCAGATACAAAAGTGTTTGACTCAGATCAGATATGGGATGCTCCAAATATCAGAAATACTGTAGGTCTTGCCATATATTGATATATGCGGATGATACGGTTGTATTAGCCATTTTCAATAGTGGTCTTAGAAAAAAAGATACTTTTAAAAACAAATGTGATTATTTATAATTGAAAATAAATATACACAAAACAAAAAAAACTCATTTCTGGTTCAAATAAACACAATCAGTTCTACCTGGGAAAGGAGAAAATTGAGGTAGTTGAGAGAATACATTTACTTGGGAGTAAAATTTACAAATGATGGCCAGTGGTCACCACATATTGTTTCTCAGCAAAATAAAGCTAAACACGTGGCAAAGACATTTCTAAAGTTTAATCATTCACATAGGCATAAATCTTGGAATCCACCTTTAGTAGCAAGTGATATGAAAATGAACTCACTTTTGCTATATGGGGAAGAAGCGTGGGGCGCTAAAATATTTAAGGAACTTGAAACCCCAATATTGTTTTGTTATAAGGCCCTCTTGAGAGTTGCACCCTCCACTGCTACAGTAATGATGAGGGCTGAACTTGGGGGATTTAATAAACACTACCACGTGCTAGTCCCTGTAATATCACAATGGTTGAGAATTATCAATAATAAGTATAATCTACCCCCAAATTAATGTCTTCGTCAAAAAATCAATGAGCTAAGACTAGACAGATCTTTACCCTGATTCATGGCATTAATTATTTGGCAGAAGCAAAGGTTAAACATTTATGGGCTGACTACACAAATGAAATCAACATAGCTACAGCCTATAAGAATCTAATCAAAACCAAGATATACCAAAATGCACAAGATATGAATATGCAGAAAGTAAGGCAGTAAAAATCTGCAGCTTAGCTCTGTGAGAACAAGATATTCCATGGCATGGAAGAGTACTTCTAACACTTTCTCCTGAAATTAGAAGAGCCATAACCATGACTAGATTCAAACTTCTTCCTTCAAAATTTTTAGAAAATATAAAATCCAATCAGGTCAATTCAGCAACCCTTCCTGTTGAATGTCAGTGTAATTTGGGATACAGTGAATCTCTTTTTCATGTGACAATACAACGTACTGTAAACTTTATAAGAAATGGATACGTCGCATATTGCTTCATTTCAACAGATGTACTCTGATAAACTCTATGACATACTGTTCATTCTACTGCATCCAATGACTACCAAAGATGCCGTCGCAATAGCAAACTTCTATAATGCCCTGATAAGGAAAAGGGGAAAGAAATCAATAGCTACTTGAAGAACTATAGGAGAACTGCAGTGACCTCATTTTTTGGCTATACTTAAATGTGGTATCACGTCATTATAATGAGTTTATAATAACGAATACATACGAGCGAATCAGTTATAGCTAGAAACACTATAGCGACAGGCATTAAATAGTGAATGTCACATAAGCTCGAAGGCCACAAATAGCGAACAGTGTCAGTGTTACCAGGGTGTTACAGAGAGCCGACTATGCTGATACCCCCACTATTAATGAGTGGTGTGGTGTTGGAATCCTTGAGATAGGGGGTAGGGAGGTGCAGCCCCTCCTTGAGGGTTGCGGGGGGGGGGCAGAGTGCCCCACATTAAAACAAAAACTACAACACCTGGCGATGAGCTATGAAAGTGGGCATGTAAAGTGCTGATCTGTTCTGTTTGCTGAGAGGATGGTGGTTGTGTTTCTCCTGAGCTTTAAAATAGCTGTTTTGCGCCACGCTATTGTTGGCATTCACGCAAATTGTGTTCACTATTAATGATTCGCAATTTCGATGTTCGTAATTATTGACTCACTGTATTGACATGGAACCCTTAAATTTTTGTATTGAGACTATCTGCTGTTTATGGATAAGTGTAGGGTGCCCAAGGTGCACTGATGATACCAACAGATTTACGTGCCCCCAGCAATGGAGGACATTATCTAATGTAGCTTGCTTTTTCCTGCTACAGTAGTGTAACCCCTAGATGGCGCTATCCCAGGGGCTACTACCCCTGCCTGATTTGCCACTAACAGGTTGAGGGGCCTGGATCCAATGGCGGGTGCCTCCACCCAGAGGTCAGGGTTTGCAATAGTTAAACTAACTTGGTCACAGCCCTCTGGGACACTGCAACCCCCCTTTCTTCCCACTAGTGGCCCACACAATATATCAGAATTACCTTCACAGTATACACTTACCCCCAGGTCTGGTTCCGGCACTGGGACCTCCTGTGAAATGAGATACAGTGCAACAATCACAGTACAGTACTTTAACATAGACAAATACCTCAGGCAGTATAACTTTGCTGAAACAAGCAGCTCTGATTTATTTAGGGGGAATATAACAAGGACAGGGGGAAATCAGGTCAATTAGTTTATCACTCTAATAATCTACCTATGGCTCTGTGCACAGGCCTATCCCTATCAGTTACTGTCCCTGGGTACCCAAGCCCTAGTGGCTAGTCCAAACCGTGGCAGCTGGTAGGGGCCCTTTCACACAGAGAAAATGAGAATTAAACAGTCAGCAGTACAGTAATTCCATTTGGATTTAATGTGGCAATTCAACAGGAGCGACCCTGAATTAGTACTCCACGACCTCCAAATAAGATAGGGTCCTTCAATGTCAGCAGGGCTCACTTGAGGTACACAAACCTCTTCACACATCCATATAAAGAAAGCACTATACCAGGCAGGCTGCATCTGTATCCCGATCGCAATTACTGCACAATACCCGGAGAACACACAGCAGATTCAGTTCCTGACAGACCGAGTGCAATTCAGCTATTCCTCCAGTCTTCTACAGGGTGAGCCTGGTTTCTACTCTTCAGAGATCCTTTGATTCTTTTCACAGGATGGATTCAGTCCTAACAAGCTGTTACACAAGCTGCAGACCGGAACTCTGGGCCTTACACACGTTTTTTGACTAAAACTGCACACTGAAAAAGCACAGGGCTCCTTCCTTCTTCACTGCCAAAGCTCAACTGAAACTCCAACCGACAAAACCGGGCACTTCCTTTGAGTTCCTCCAGTTCTTGACTGGATTGGCTGTCACCACAATAGACTGCTGCTGTTGGTCCAAAAGGCACTGAAGTCTAAACTACATCTCCCAGAGTCACTGCCCATACAATCCTCTTGTGGCTGGCTCAGATTATGAGTCCAAGTTCTGATTCGTCCAAGGCACCATTTAGAGCTCTTACCCCACACTGATTGGTCCAGTTCAGCAGTTCAAAACTAGAATGGGGAACTAGCAGACACAGTTCTGACTGCAAAGAAAGCAGGTTAGACAAACTGTATTTCATTATTACTCTAAATAATTTCTGGCAAACAGTTACATCTTTCAGATAGGTTCCCTTTGCACTCCTAGTGACTGCAAAATTAAGTGAATTGACAGCAGCTCGAGTGGTACTCAGAGAAGCACACAGTCCCCCCCATATAAACTAATTATGTCTGCAAGCAGACAGCTCTTAAAGACAAGTACAGAGGCTCTAAAAACACTCACTGATAAATGGCTTAAATGCCAAACACCATTCAGGCTTGGAGCATTCAAGCAAGCTCCTGGAAGTCTTTTGGGAACCCCCATTTGCGGGGGGTTACACCCTTCCTAGCCTGGAAAGCTTGGCGTCACGTCAAGCAAGTACCCATAAGTTTCAACTGCAACCATATACATTTGCATTAGGCTAGCATGTAATCATCAGTCAATATAACATTTTACCAAGAACACATTTCTGAAACATTGCAGTACGTCCTCTTTACACAGTATTACATACACATTGTACCATAACTCAAGTTATTACCTCTTGTACATGAAACCTGAAGAGAGGGGCCTTCCCTATCAGTTACCTTGGGGCTGGATGGGGCAAGGCACCATACTTAGAGGGCAACACAAGTAACTTGAGTTAGCACTGATGCTCAGTTTGGGCAATGAGCTCGGGACACATACACTCCTTTATGGACAACATTGAGAGGCAAGTCCACAGGCCTCCCAAGTGAATCATAACTGAGGTGCACCACAGGCTTTACAGCTTGACCAGTCTTTCTAGGGGGAACTGTTATAGTCTCTGCACTCTGAGCCTCATTTTCAGCATTGTCCTCACTTGTCAGGGAGTCTCCATGGGGTAGAGAGGCTAGAACTTGGGGCACTTTCAGCTCCAGGAGTTACAGTTTCTGAGTCCACAACATTTGGCTCGCATGGAGAGCTTTCAGACACTGGCAGTGGACTGTCAGGGCACTCAAAATACTCTTCTTGTTCGGGTGTATCACCAGTCTGCCCTAATCTATCATTTTCCTCCCTGAAAGCTCAAACAGTTCAACCATGCACAATGATTCCATTTCATCTGATCTGATGCTTTGCACTTCACTTTCTGGGAGCATTGGCTCCAGGGATGAAGCTGGGGGCTTAGACAGTCCAGAAGGCCCAGCTTCATCTCCAGTATTGACTAGGGATTGCCCTGAAACAATTGACTCAGTTCGTAAGAAGGATAGTATTCAAAGTCACTCTACTTTCTTCCGATATGGACTGACAGTCATGCTCAACTGGGACTTGTGGAGGGAACACTTTAACTTTGCTTCTCTAGGTGCAGACTTTCTTGATCTTTTCTTAGCAGCAGCTCTAGTCACTGGTCCAGAGGGGCATCTTCTAGGGCTCAGACTCAATTAAGATTTGTCCAATGGGCAGTAAATGATTTCTATGCATTGTTTTACATCTTTTGAATTATTCTCAGGCCTTACTTTGTACACTGGCAGATCATCTAGTTTGCCCACTACAATGTGAGGGAGATGGTGCCATCTGTCAGCAATCTTGTGCTTGCCATGCAGTCCCAGATTTCTTAGCAATACCCGATCTCCTCCTGGAGTTCCTGTGCTTTCACCTTTTATCATACCTTTCTTTGTTGGCCAGATTTCTTTTGGCAGCCATGGTTTGAGCCAGTTGGTACGCATGAGTTAGCTGGGCCTTTAACTTTTGCACATACTGTAAATAGTTGTCAGCTTGAACCCCATCAGGAGACCCCCAAACACACATCTACTGGTAGTCGAGCTTCTCTTCCAAACATCAGGCGGTGGGGGAGAATCCAGTGGCATCACTTTTGGTGCAGTTATAAGCATGTACCAGGGTGCTAATTTGTTGGCTCCATCTAGGCTTGTCCTTTGGGCAGGGTGCCTAGCATATCTAGCAAAGTGCGGTTGAAACGTTCAGGCTGTGGGTCCCCTGGGGTGGTAAGGAGTGGTTCTGGACTTTCGCACTCCCCACAGAGAAAGCATCTCTTTGATCAGACGACTCTCAAAGTCTCCCTTGATCAGAATGGATTCTTTGTGGAGCCCCATAGTGAACAAAAAGTTTTCTACAAGTACTTTGGCCACAGTGGATGCTTTCTGGTCTTTGGTGGGGAAAGCTTGGCATATCTCGTGAAATGGTCAGTGACCACCAGCACATTACTGATATTTCTTTGATCTGACTCCAAACTCAGAAAATCAATACAGACCAGCTCCATGGGTGCACTGGTGGTGATGTTAACAAGGGGCAGCCCTCTGGGCAAAGCTTTCCTCTGTAAGCAGCGACTACAAGTTCGAATGTGTTGCTCCACATCAGCCCCCATCTTAGGCCAATAGAATCTGGATCTCACCATTCAAGTGTTCTGTCTATACCAAGGTGCCCCATGTGGTTGTGCAAGGACCTCAGTACTGAGTCTCGAAAAGCAGTGGGCAGCACTAGTTGTTGTTTGTCTACTTGTCCCCCTCTGTCTACTGTTTCTCTGTATAACAGTTTATTGATCAGTTTCAACTTAGGACCTTCTTTGTATAACAGTGCAGTTCTCAGATCAGTGGGCGTAATTTGGACACATCTTTTCCTGCATAGAGGCTTCTAAAGCTGCTTTGATCATGGGATCGCGAGATTGAGCCCGCCGATACTGTCATTGTCCAGCTGAGGCAGTGCACCAATGTCTATTGCAGAAAAGTGGCAATAAGCAGCAGGTATGCAATTCTCAGAGGCTCCCAAGCAATCCACCATGCAGTCCACTGCGTCCGTGGACATTTGTTCCTCCCTGTCAAACTTCACGAGTGCCGAATGTCAGGTTCTGCCAATCGGACCCAATCATTCTGGGGAACAGGCCTCGGGAGAGAGCATCAGCATCTATGTGGTTCAGACCTGCTCGGTATTCGAGAGCATAGTCATATGTAGATAATGCAGAAAGCCACCTATGGCCAGTGGCATCCAACTTAGCTGAGGTCTGCACATAGGTCAAAGGATTATTGTCAGTTTTACTAGTATTTTAGCCCCATACAAGTACTCATGGAATTGGTCAACAATAGCCCACTTAAAGCTAGGAACTCTAACTTATGTACAGGATAGTTCTTTTTCGGATGGGGTCAGGCTACTGGCAAAGGCCACTGGTCTCAGGCCATTCTGTGCTCTTGGTACAACACAGCCCCAACCCTTGCAAGCTAGCATTAGTGTGCAGGACGTAAGGTTTTCTTGGATCAGCATAGGCCAGCACTGGAGCATGGGTAAGTTGATATATGATCTCATGAAAAGCAGTCTCACAATCAGGAGTCCAGCGGGCCCCAAATACTTCACTCGGATGAAAATACACTCTTTCAGTCTTGAGGGACGCTGACTTTGGTATTTTTGTGGGTTGGGGATACCCTTGAGTAAGGTTAAGTAAAGGGCGGATCACTCTTGAATAGTCCTTGATGAGCGCCGATAATAACCACAGAATCCAGGAATCTTTGCAGTTCTTTTAGATTTTTGGGCTGTGGCCAGGTGGTCAAGGCCTCAACTTTACTTGGGTCGGTCTCTATTCCTCGGTGGATACTATATGTCCCACATACTTTACTGATGTTTGAAAGAATTGACACTTATCAATGGACAGTTTAAGGCCAAAGTCCTCCAGTCGGTCCAATACCTTAAATAATCTGCTCTCATGTTCCTCCAGTGAGCTGCCAAACACAATAACATCATCTAGGTATACCAGGCACTCTAGTAAGTTCATGTCCCCACTGCCGCTCCATCAATCGTTGAAAAGTGGCTGGGGCACCTGAAATCCTTGAGGCATCCTCATGAATTCATAGAAGCCAAGCGGACAGATAAAGGCCGTCTTCTCACGGTCCTCTGGGGCCATCGGGATCTGGTAGTACCCACTCGCGGAGATCCAGCACAGAGAACCACTTGCTCCCGTTTAGGCAGTCCAAAGCATCCTGAATGCGGGCATTGTGTACTGATCAGGATAGTCCGCGGTTTAAGGTGCGATAATCCACACACATCCTTACTGTTCCATTCTTTTTCCTCACTACCACAATGGGGGAAGCATAAGGGCTTCTGGATTCTTGTATTACACCAGCAGCTAACATCTTTTGCAGATGCCGTCTCACATCATCTATGTCAGCAGGTGCCAGGCGTCGAGACCTCTCACGAAATGGTCTTTCGTCATGCAGCCGGATATTGTGCTCAGCTCCTTGCACGCATCCTACATCCCATTCCTTTAAAGAAAACACCTGGTCTCTCTGGGCAAGCTTCTCACTGATCCTCACTTTCCATTCAGCTGGCAACGGGAGTCGCCGAAATCAAACAAGTCAGGCGTTACTCGTCATTCTTCCTTGAACTCTTGCTGCTGGGTAGCACTGCAGTGTCTGCACAATGCACATTAGCCAGGATGCAACCTCTGTTTACTCGAATGTCTCTTTCAGACACATTATGAACTTGGACCATTACCCTTCTGGCATAAGCATGGGCTCTAGCGGGCAAAATACTAAGCTTGACCAGCAGTCCTCTGGCAATTTTCCATCGCCTGGTGCATCCAACATTAATATTTATTCTTAACATCCTTTCTGATACGGACCTCTCCTGTAAGGTACACTGGGCATTTGGCGCCAGGATCAGAGACTCAGGATCCTTCTTCCATACAATTCGACCGGTTCCTCTGGTTCTGTTTTTCAGCATCTCTCTGTGCCTCATAGGCCTTCTTAATTAAGCCGGAACTCTTAAAGCTCTACTAGTCTTTGACCCCTGTTTTCATAACACAACTGTGCCAGCTTCCGAACATATGAGCATTTGTTCCAATCAACAAAGGACCCCATCATACAGTCCAGTGGGGGACACAATAAGGCTAGGGTCTCTACTTGTTCAGCCACTCCAGCCACGGAGGTGGGGAAAGACAGCCAAATTCGGATATACCCGGAATAGGGTAGGCCTTCTCACTTAACCCCCATACATGCAGTCCTTCTAATGGTTGTAAGGCGTCTGACAAATGCTTCTGATACCAATCCTGGAACATAATTGTCACTTGGGAGCCACTGTCTAATACAGCTCTTGTAGACACTCATTCACCTTTACAGTGGTCTCCATGGAGGGACCCACTATTCTGGACCAGTCTGGAGGCAGGTAGTGGGGGCCTGGGCAACTGACTTTGCCACAAAAGGACGTGAATTAGCATTTTGGTGCCCTCACTGGGATCATGTCGTGCACCTCTTAACCACTGATTTCTTCTCCGAAGCTCTCCTTGTAGCCTATATGCAACTTTGTCAGTGTCTTTGGGGACTGGCATTCCTTTCATGTGCCCATCTTTCCCACAATTATAGCAAAACATACTTTCTGGAGTTTGAGCTGGCCGAGGCGCCACACTGGGAGCCAGGGCGGGTATTACTAACTGGAAACCTGGGTGCCATCTCTGTCTGCGTGTGATAAGCATTTGGAGACATCTCGTCAGTTTCTCCACTTCCATGGTCAAGGAATTGGTTTGGAGCTGTTATCAGCAGGGAGATACATGGGTGATACCCCACCCCATGAATACAGTCGGATATAGGTCAGGGCCCGTACTTGCTGCGTGGCCTTCATAAAGGACTGTTTTTGAATTCCGGATCTCTCTCAACAGTTCGCCCCATTGTGGCATATCTTTTCCTTGTCAGAGCACTCATTGACTGTCAACCTCTGCCCCTGACTTCACTTGATGGGTCACCCTCAGTCACCTGAGTCGTAGCCACAGCTGTTGGTGCAGGTCCCTCCGGGGTCGTCTTTTCTCAACTCCTCCAATTTCTCTCATTAACTCATCATAGGAGGGTGGGGATTCCAGTCGATCTGCCAGGCGTAACTGAAGCAACAGCAGTTCTGAGAGGGGCAGACTTAAGGATCCTGTCCAGCCTGGTTGGGTCCAGTTCAATCGCTGGCAAACTACCTTTTCTGAGGCATTCTTGCAACAATTTTTCCAGCCGAGATACATACACAGACAACAACTCCCTTGGTATTGTTGTGCATCTCTTACTCTCCACCATAGGTCCTCATCAGAATCTGGGCTCCCATACACATTCTCCAGGGCCTCAAGATGAGCCTGTGCAGTCACTTCAGGGTTACTGGCCCGTTTAGCACGAATAGTAGCCAGGGCAGGACCTCGGGCTCTCACTAACCCTCTTTAAGCTTTTAGGCTTCCGAGCATTGCCATTCTAGCACTTGGGGGCAACATAGTCTATCCAGGTCTCCCAGTCATCCTCCCTTGGGGGTGGGAGGTGCCAGAAGATCCTCAACCTCGGTAGAGTCGTGACTAATGGCAGGTGCAGAAATAGGAGTCTGCATTGGTTCAGCCACCATTACGGGCACTGGAGCAGGAGAGGGTGTTGGGGAGGAACACCCCAGGTGGCAAGAATAGTTTCTTCAAGTCCTCCACAGTTTTCCCTCTCCCAGCAACCATTCAGCAAATTTCTCCTCAAAAGTTTCAGATAGTGGTGGGGCTGGATTCCCCCGGGTCTTACTGTCCTTAGTTATCACTCTCCAAGCAGTGAGGGCTCCTCTGGGGTAATGGTCTGTGGCACTTTGGAGCTATCTATGGGATCCTTAAACTCTACTAGGGCCAGGAAAGTGTGGGTGAGCAGATTAGCATGCGACCCACCACCACAGGGTTTGTAAACCTTTCACCTTGGAAAGTACTCCTGCACAGTGTCTGTATTGATACCCAGGGGATGTCCAGGATAAGCATAGCATTTTGGGGGTCAATCTCCTCCCAGTACACCACTCCACCAGCGGTGCACAGCCACTTCTGTGGGTACCCATTTTTTCTTAACAGTGGTTAAGTAAATATGGCCACTAGAGGACACACAATCCCAGCGGTGCCTCCAAGATGTAACCCTAGATGGCGCTATCTCAGGGGCTACTACCCTGCCTGATTTGCCACTAACAGGTTGGGGGCCTGGATCCAATGGCGGGTGCCTCCACCCAGAGGTCAGGGTTTGCAATAGTTAAACTAACTTGGTCACAGCCCTCTGGGACACTGCAACCCCTTTCTTCCCACTAGTGGCCCACACAATATATCAGAATTACCTTCACAGTATACACTTACCCCCAGGTCTGGTTCCGGCACTGGGACCTCCTGTGAAATGAGATACAGTGCAACAATCACAGTACAGTACTTTAACATAGACAAATACCTCAGGCAGTATAACTTTGCTGAAACAAGCAGCTCTGATTTATTTAGGGAATATAACAAGGACAGGAAATCAGGTCAATTGGTTTATCACTCTAATAATCTACCTATGGCTCTGTGCACAGGCCTATCCCTATCAGTTACTGTCCCTGGGTACCCAAGCCCTAGTGGCTAGTCCAAACCGTGGCAGCTGGTAGGGGCCCTTTCACACAGAGAAAATGAGAATTAAACAGTCAGCAGTACAGTAATTCCATTTGGATTTAATGTGGCAATTCAACAGGGAGCGACCCTGAATTAGTACTCACGACCTCCAAATAAGATAGGGTCCTTCAATGTCAGCAGGGCTCACTTGAGGTACACAAACCTCTTCACACATCCATATAAAGAAAGCACTATACCAGGCAGGCTGCATCTGTATCCCGATCGCAATTACTGCACAATACCGGAGAACACACAGCAGATTCAGTTCCTGACAGACCGAGTACAATTCAGCTATTCCTCCAGTCTTCTACAGGGTGAGCCTGGTTTCTACTCTTCAGAGATCCTTTGATTCTTTTCACAGGACGGATTCAGTCCTAACAAGCTGTTACACAAGCTGCAGACCGAACTCTGGGCCTTACACGTTTTTGACTAAACTGCACACTGAAAAGCACAGGGCTCCTTCTTCTTCACTGCCAAAGCTCAACTGAAACTCCAACCGACAAAACGGGCACTTCCTTTGAGTTCCTCCCAGTTCTTGACTGGATTGGCTGTCACTCACAATAGACTGCTGCTGTTGGTCCAAAAGGCACTGAAGTCTAAACTACATCTCCCAGAGTCACTGCCCATACAATCCTCTTGTGGCTGGCTCAGATTATGAGTCCAAGTTCTGATTCGTCCAAGGCACCATTTTAGAGCTAGCTTACCCCACACTGATTGGTCCAGTTCAGCAGTTCAAAACTAGAATGGGGAACTAGCAGACACAGTTCTGACTGCAAAGAAAGCAGGTTAGACAAACTGTAATTTCATTATTACTCTAAATAATTTCTGGCAAACAGTTACATCTTTCAGATAGGTTCCCTTTGCACTCCTAGTGACTGCAAAATTAGTGAATTGACAGCAGCTCGAGTGGTACTCAGAGAAGCACACAGTCCCCCCATATAAACTAATTATGTCTGCAAGCAGACAGCTCTTAAAGAGACAGTACCAGAGGCTCTAAAAACACTCACTGATAAATGGCTTAAATGCCAAACACCATTCAGGCTTGGAGCATTCAAGCAAGCTCCTGGAAGTCTTTTGGGAACCCCCATTTGCAGGGGGGTTACAGTAGCAATCCATATAATGATATGCTTGCATTTAACATTTGTGATTTAAGATTGTTAAATTTGCACAACCAATGTCTATGATAGCCTTCTTATTGCACAATGTCTTATCATATTTTCTTTTTTTGTTTGCAGTAGACACATATATTGTCTTACAGTTAAATTGTAATGACTGTGAATTTTTAATACATGATATGTTGAACAACTGACTTTTCTACTACTTTTTTACTACAGCCTTATCCAGAGTCACAGGAGGAGTGGGACCTTCATCACTAGACCTCAGATGTCAGCTAGGGGAATACCTCTAGAGAAACTATAATATTAGAAAAGCAGATAGGCTGTTCATTTTGATTGGGTGCCATAAGGCAAGTAGCATAGGCATTGGAGTCAACACTAGAGATAACGATGACCATATTTATCTTAGTAGTTTAATTGAATGTGCTATGCAGTTCAACGTAGTGTATGCTATGGTCATTAATAAAGGCATACTGTTAGAAAGGAATGCTGTTCTATTGGTATGTCTTTTCTTTGCAATTCAGTTGGGATCAAGTATCAACTGGCAATTAAGGGCTGTGTCAGGGGACGAGATGACCGAAGACTCGCATTTGATTTGGGTTGTGCATCAAGCTTGAGGGACAGATGGAATTCCCATTGGTTAGGATTTGCAGAGCACCACAGAGTGTGATCATATAACCACCTTTACCATGTGAGTAAACAAATGCTACACAGCATGAGTAGGGGTAACACAGAAGTAGACAAATTCTTGAGAAAGAATGGCACTGATGGTTACACAGCAGGAGTAGGGGTAACACAGAACTGAACAGATTCTGGAGGGATAATGGCATTGAGGGTTACACAGCATGAGTAGAGGTAATGCAGGGCTAGACAAGTACCTGATGGTGAAAGACATTAAGGGTCAGACAGTACAGGTAGTGGTAACATAGAACTAGACATATTCCTGAGATAGAACTGCACTGTTTGGGTCCGGATGGCCTTCATCCCAGAGTGCTGAAGGAGATGGCAGATGTCCTTGACACACCTCTGGTGGACCTTTTTAACTCCTCCCTTCAGTTGAGTGGGGTGCCTCAGGCTTGGAGGATGGCTCATGTTGTGCCTATCCACAAAAGCGGCTCACGAGAGGAGCCAGGTAACTACGGACCTGTCAGTCTGATGTTGGTGGTAGGTAAGATGATGGAGGCCGTCTTGAAAGAGAGGCTGGAGGTATTTCTGGAGACACGGGTCCATCTGGATGATCACCAACATGACTTTGTTGAGGGCAAATTGTGTCAGACTAACCTTGTGGAGTTCTATAATTGAGTGACAAAGGCACTGGACAAGTGAAGGTCAGCGGATATCCTCTTTCTAGACTTCAGCAAGGTGTTTGACTCAGTGCCACACCCAGGGTTGCTGGACAAGCTGGAGGGAATGGGGGTGGGGGAAAGGATGGTGAGGTGGATAGAGAACTGGCTAACTGGGTGGTTTCAGAGGGTGGTGGTCCGGGGGAGCTATCATCTCCTAGGAGGGTCATTAGCGGGGTCCCACAAGGGTCAGTGTTGGGCCCACTCCTGTTTAATGCTTACATCTCAGACATCAGGAATGGCATCAAGAGTGAGATGAGCCTCTTTGCTGATGACTCGAAGCTGGGGGCAGTAGTGGAAGAGGGAGGAGGGTAGAAGAGACCTAAAGGGGGACCTGGAGACTTTGGAGAGGTGGTCATGCACTTAGAGACTGAGGTTTAATGCTAAGAAATGCAGTGTTCTCCACTTGGGGCTTAGGAACCCTGTTCATCTGTACTTTTTGGGTGGGGAGAATGCAGGTTTCAGGAGGGAAAAGATCTTGGGGTGGTCGTGGATGCCAAAATGAATAACCCTGAGCAGTGTAGGAAGGCTGCAGCTAAAGCAAATAAAATACTCTGGTGCACTGCCGGGGGATAACCTTGAGGAGATGGGAGGTGCTCCTCCCTCTGTATAACTGCCTGGCTAGACCGCACCTAGAGTACAGCGTGCAGTTTTGGTGCCCATACTTGAAAAAGGACATTGCACTTCTGGAGAGGGTCTGGAGAAAGGTAGCCAGGATGATACAAGGTCTGGGGGAAAGATCCTATAGGGAGAGACTTGAGGAGCTAAGCTTGTACCCCCTGGAGTAGAAGAGGGACAGAGGGGTTATGATCAAGGTCTTTAAATATCTAAAGGGAGTGAATAGGGTCAGCCTAAAGAGGGTGTTCCAGCCGAGGGAGGAGGGGGCCACCAGGGGGCATTCCATAGGGCTGGTTGGTGGGAGGCTTAGGAGGAGACTAGAAGATGCTACTTTACTGAAAGGGCAGTGGACCCATGGAACGCACTGCCTGTGGAACTGGTGGCTGTTGATATAGTGGAAAGATTCAAGAGGGGCTGAGACAGGTATAAGGGGAAGTTAAAACTGAGGAATACCAGATCTGGAGATGTAACTCTGATGGGGGATGGGGTTGGGGGGATTTACGGGGGAGACGGAGAGGGTAGCATCGGTGTTCTGACCTACTTTGCTGGCATCATAGTATATTAGTATTGTGGGGTTACACAATATGAGTATGATAATACATGACTAGACAAATTTCAGTGGAAGAATGGCAGTGAGAGTTACATAGCATGCATATGGGTGAACACAGGACTAGATAGATTCCTTTGTGAGAATGACACTGAGGGTTACACAACATGAGTATGGGGAACACAGGAGTAGGCAGACTCCATATGGAGAATGGAACTGATTGCTACTCAGCATGAGCAGTTTCACCACAGGAAAACAGATTCTGAGAGACAATGGCATTGAGGGTTACAAAGCAGCAGTAGGAGTAATACAGGACTAGATAGATTCCTGAGGTAGAATGCCATTGAGGGTTATACAGCATGAATAAGGGTAACACAGGGCTAGCCAGATTCCTGAGGGAGAATGGCACTGAGGGTTACATAGCATGGGTAAGGTAACACAGGGCCAGAGAGATTTCTGAGGGAGAATGGAATCAAGGGTTACACAGCATGAATAGGGGTAACACAGGACTAGACAGATTCTTGAGGAAGAATAGCTTTGAGAGTTACTTTGCATAAGTGGGGGTAACACATGACTACACAGATTCCATAGGAAGAATGGCATTCATGCTTATTCAGCATGAGTAGGTGGAACAGAGGATTAGACAGAGTCCTGAGGGAGAATGGCCCTGAGGATTACACAGCATGGGCAGCCAGGTTAAAACAGGAATGGACAGATTCCTGTGGGAGGATGACATTGAGGGTCACACAGCATGAGTAGAAGTAACATATTGCTAGACAGATTACTTAGTGAGAAGAGCACTGGTGGTTAGACAGCATGAGTGGGTGTAATACAGAACTAGATGGATTCCAGAAGGAGACTAGCTTTGAGGGTTACACAACATGAGTATCAGGAACACGGGAGTAGTGAGATTCATTAGGGATAATCAAACTGATGGTACAGAAAGGACAGGAAGGGTAAAAGAGGAGGTGAGTAGCTCTATACATAAGGGAAGTGATCAAAGCTACAGAACTAAAAAGTAAAGGGGGAGGACAAGAGGCACTCTGGGTCACCTTGGAGATGGGGAATGGCATCACAATCCGCACAGGGGTTGTATACAGACCCCCATCTCAAGGGGAGGAAATGGACAAGAAAATGAGAGAGGACATTCTCAAAATGGCTGAAAAAGGGGAAATACTGCTGATGGGGGACCTGAATATGCCAGATGTTAACTGGATGACATGAACTGCAGCCACATCCAAGAGCAGGGTCATTCTCAATGCCCTGCAGAGGGCAGGCCTTAGACAGCTAGTGTTGGAACCCACTCGGGAGAGAGCAATACTAGACCTGGTACTCTCAAATGGAGAGAGGATTACAAATTTAGAAGTCAGTAGACATCTGGGAACAAGTGACCACTGCACAGTGTGCTTCACAATAAACACAGCCATGGAGACAAGCCATACAAAAACAAGGATACTGGACTTTAGAAGGGCTGACTTTGGCAAAATGGGTGAATACCTGAGGAATGCACCACCAAATGGCCAAAAAGGAGGGGTGGAAGAACAATGGAGAAAAATCAAAACTGCTGACACAGAGGCAACAAGCCTTTGTGTGGGACAAATAAAGAAAACAAAGCGGAGTAAAAAACCACTATGGTTCTCAAAAGAGGTGGCAGGGAAGGTTAAGGAGAAAAAGGCTGCATTCAGAAAGTATAAGGAATCACAGAAGGAGCATGACAGGGAACTGTATCATTTAAAGCAGAAAGAAGTGGGGAAGGCAGTCAGAATATCAAAGGCCCAAACCGCAGAAAAAGTAGCCAACTCACTTAAGAAGGCGGATAAAATCTTTTATAGGTACATTAGGGAGCATAGAAAGGTTAAGGGAGGAATAGTGAAGATTAATAAAGGAGAGGAGAGGGGAGGTGGGCAGAGGGAGACAATGAAAAGGCAGAGATAGTAAATGAATACTTTTGCTCAGTATTCACAAAAGAAGAAGATGAGGAGGAGTTACCTAAACCAGTCAATAGAAGCACTCTGGGTAGGGGGATTGATACCAGTCCATTTATAGAAGAAAGAGTCTTGAAAGAACTCCTAAAACTCAAGATGGACAAAGCAATGGGGCCTGACGGGATTCATCCTAAGAGAACTAAGGGAGGACCTAGTGACACCACTGACCACACTTTTTAACAAATCATGGGAGGATGGGGTGGTACCTGAGGACTGGAGGAGGGCAGATGTGATTCCCCTTCACAAAAGTGAGAGCAAGGCAGAAGCAGGAAACTACAGACCTGTAAGTTTGACCTCGGTGGTAGGAAAAATGATGGAATCCCTTCTGAAAGAAAGAATTGTTGAGTACCTAGAGGCCAGCGGGGCACAGGACCCAAAGCAACATGGA
The DNA here is from genome assembly GCA_016271365.2 of Neoceratodus forsteri. Lineage (NCBI taxonomy): Eukaryota > Metazoa > Chordata > Ceratodontiformes > Ceratodontidae > Neoceratodus > Neoceratodus forsteri. The sequence goes on from JADMNL010000024.1 coordinate 133,452,253, forward strand.
TTTACAGCAGGAAGGTCATGTCAGACGAATCTAATTGATTTCTTTGACTGGATGACCAAAGTAATAGACCAGGGAGGGGCTGTGGATATGGCCTACCTAGACTTTAACAAGGCATTTGACACAGTCCTGCACAAAAGACTAATAATCAAGTTAGCCAGCCTGGGAGTGGGTTTCCAGGGTGGTAGCCTGATGAAAACTGGCTGCACAACAGACACAGAAGGTAATAGTGAATGGAACACATTTCGAAGAAAGGGGGTTACTAGGAGTACCTGAGGGCTAGTACTGGGTCCAGTCCTCTTTAACATCTTTTATAGGTGACATTGCAGAGGGTCTGAGGAAAGGTATGCTCTTTGCAGATGACACAAAGATCTGTAACAGAGTTGATACACAAGGGGGTAGAAAGGATGAGAAGGGACTTGTCAAGGTTGGAGGAATGGTCAGACATATGGCAACTTAGATTCAATACAAAGAAGTGCAAAGTAATGCACCTGGGAAACAAAAACCCAGAAGAAGAGTACGCAATAGCAGGGCAGGTACTAACAACAAAAAAAATGGAAAGGGACTTGGGGGTAGTCATATCAAATGACTTAAAGGTGGGTAAGCAATGTGAGAAGTCAGTAATAAGAGCCAGGGGGATACTGGGATGCATAAGAAGGGGCATCACAAGCAGAAAAAGGGAAGTGGTTATCCCTCTGTACAGACAGTTGGTGAGACCCCATCTGAAATACTGTGTGCAGTTTTGGAGACCCCATCTATGCAAGGACATAGACAGGATGGAAGCAGTCCAGAGGAGGGCAGCTAAAATGGTGCAGGGTCTGCATCAGAAACCATATGAAGAGAGACTGAGAGAGCTTAATATGTATACCCTTGATGAAAGGAGGGACAGGGGGACATGATAGGAACTTTCAAGTACCTCAAGGGAATCAACAAAGTCCAGGAGGGTAGCATCTTTCAGAAAAAGAGATGCATAAGAACAAGGGGGCACAATTTAAAGATAGAGGGGGGACTACTCAGGGCTAATGAGAGGAATTTTTTTTTCACAGAGAGTGGTGGATGCATGGAACCACCTTCCTGGGGAGGTTGTTGGGTCTAAAACAGTGGGGGAATTCAAACATGCATGGGACAGACATAAGGCAATTGTAGTGGGGGGTTGCAGGAAGTAGGCTGTTGGTTAACTAGAATCTGCAGCTTATCCAATAGGAAGGGAAATGGGCAGGCTGGGTGGGCCAAGTGGTCCTTATCTGCTGTCAAAGTCTATGTTTCTGTGTTACTCAGCATGAGTAGTTTCACCACAGGACTAGACAGAATCTGAGAGAATGGCATTGAGGGTTACACAGATGAGATAGGGTAGCAAAGAACAAGACTGATTCCTAAAGGAGACTAACACTGATGGTTACACAGCATGAGTAGCGGTAATATAATTAGACTAGGGCCTTAAAAATGTTAGACTGTACTGGCATGTAGACTGAAACATTGATCACTTTGCTGTTCACATAATTGCTGTTGCAGTTTTGATTTTGTTCTTTAATGTGCTGGGTATCTGTGCCTCACAAACTCCTAATTGGAAGGATCCAATAACACATAAAATAGACAGGGTCCTGAGGGAGAAAGACATTGAGGGTTACACAGCATGAGAAAGGGTAACACAGAGCTAAGCAGATTCCTTAGGGGAGAATGGCACTGACTGTCAGACAGCACATATAGCGGTAACACAGAACAAGACGGATCACTGAGCTAGAATGGTATTGAGGATTACACACCATGAGTAGGGATAACAAAAGGCTAGAGAGATTCCTGAGGGACAATGGCACTAAGGATTACACAGCATGAGTAGCAGTACCACTGGACTAAGGAGAATGGCATCCCTAAAGAGGAATTGCATTGAGGGCTACACAGCATGAGTAAGGGTAACACAGGGCTAGACAGATTCCTGAGAGAGAATGGCATTGAGAGTTACACAACATGATTAGGGGCAACACTGGACTAGACAGATTCCCGAGAGAGTATGGCATTGAGGATTACTCAACATGAGAAGGGGTAACACAGGGCTAGACAGATTCCCCAAGGGGAATGGCATTGAGGCTTATATAGCAAGTGTAGTGGTAGCATAGAACTAGGCAGATTCCTGAGGGAGAATGGCATTGAGGGTTTCAAAGCATGAGTAGGGGTAACACAGGACCAGACAGATTCCTGAGGGAGAATGACATTGAGGGTTACACAGAATGAGTTGGGTAACATAGGACTAGGCAGATTCTTGAGGGAGAATGGCATTGAGGGTTACTCAGCATGAGTAGGGGTAACACACAGCTAGACAGATTCCCAAAGGGGAATGGCATTGAGAGTTATATAGCAAGTGTAGTGGTAGCATAGAACTAGACTGATTCCTGAGGGAGAATGGCATTGAGGATTTCAAAGCAGCAGTAGGGGTAACACAGGACTAGGCAGATTCCTGAGCGAGAATGGCACTAAGTGTTGCACAGTGTATTACGGGTAACACAGGACTAGATAGATTCCTGAGGGAGAATGGCAGTGAGGGTTACACAACATGAGTAGGGGTAAACAGGGCTAAATGGATTCCCAAAGGAGAATGGCATTGAGGATTATATAGCAAGATTAGTGGTAACATAGGTCTAGACAGATTCCTGAGGGAGAATGACACTGAATGTTATACAGAATGAGTAGGGGTAACACATGAGTAGACAGATTCCTGAGGGAGAATGACATTGAGGGTTACACATCATGAGTAGGGGTAACATAGGACTAGATAGATTCCTGAGGGAGAATGGCTTTGAGGATTTCAAATCACAAGTAGGGGTAACATAGAACTAGACAGATTCCTAGGAGAGAATGTCATTGAAGGTTACACAGCATGAGTTGGGGTAACACTGGACTAGACAGATTCCTAGGGGAGAATGTCATTGAAGGTTACACAGCATGAGTACGGGTAGCACAGGACCAGACAGATTCCTGAGGGAGAATGGCATTGAGGGTTTCACAGCATGAGTAGGGGTAACATAGGACTATACAAATACCTGAGGGAGAATTGCATTGAGGGTTACACACCATGAGTGGAGGTAACACAGGACTGGACAGATTCATGAGGGAGAATGGCATTGAGGGTTACACAGCATGAATAGAGGTACAGTACAAGTCACATTAAACTGTTCCATCAACTCACTGGTGTAGAATTGTTTTTTTGTGATGCTACTGGATTGGAAATTCAAACTCTTGAAGCTTTCAACTCTTTTCCAACCATCCTTCACTGCCTGTTCAGCTCACATGTACGTGTTTAGTGAAATGGCAGTAGCTGCATTTTCATGGTGTTGTTTATAAATATCACAGCATTCCTTAAGAGCATTGTTTATAAATATCACAGCATTCCATAAGAGCATTGTTTATAAATATCACAGCATTCCTTAAGAGTTGTTTAGTCTGCCTTCTGAAATGAAACTCATAAGCACTCAGGTGAAAATAAAGCTTAGAGTTCTAACAACTAGATGCAAACCAATACAGTACTAATCTTTTACTAATTCATTGAATTAAACACTGCACAGATTAGGAAACTCGTTGAACAATGCTACACCAGTGAGTTGAGGGAACAGTTTAATGTGACTTGTACTGTAACACAGGACTAGACAGATTCCTGAGGGGAGAATGGCATTGAGGGTTACACAGCATGAATAGAAATAACACAGGGCTAGACAGAATCTTAAAGGGGGAATTACATTGGGGATTATACTACACGAGTAGGGGTAATGTAGGACTTGACAGATTCCTGAGGAAAAGAGGCATTGAGGATTACACAGCATGAGTCGGGGGTAACATAGCACTACACAGATTCCTGCGGGTGAGTGGCTCTGAGGAGTACTCTGCCTGAGTAGGGGTAACATAGGACTTGACAGATTCCTGAGGAAAAGTGGCATTGAGGGTTACACAGCATGAGTAAGGGTAACATCGAACTAGACAGATTCCTGAGGATGAGTGGCACTGAGGATTACTATGCATGAGTAGGGATAACATAGGACTAGACCATAAAAAACTCCAGCACTACCCACCAACAACACTGGACACAAAAAATGATGTTAAAAATAAATTTTACTCACATTTATTCATATAAAGTGTGCTAGACCTCTTACTATAGTGGTGGAGGGGCAGGTGAAAATCCTCACTGAGGCATGAGTAGGGGTAACACAGGCCTAAACAGATTCTTAGAAATGAATGGCATGAAGGATTACACAGCATGAGTAGGAGTAACATGGGACTAGACAGATTCCTGAGAAAGAATGGTATTGAGGGTTAGACAGCATGAGTAGGGGTAACACAGGACTAGACAGATTTCTGAAGGAGAATGGCACTGATAATTATATAGCATGAGTAGGGGTAACACAGGACTAAACAGATTCCTGGGGGAGACTGGCATTGAGGGTTTCACAGCATGAGTAGGGGTAACATAAGACTATACAGATACCTGAGAGAGAATGGCATTGAGGATTACATAGCATGAGTGGAGGTAACACAAGACTAGACAGATTCCTGAGGGAGAATAGCATTGAGAGTTATGCAGTCTGAGTAGGGGTAATGAAGGACTAAAGAGATTCTGGAGGGAGAATGACAGTGAGGGTTGCACAGCATGAGTTGGGGTAACAGAGGGCCAGACAGATTCATAAAGAGGAATGGCATTGAAGCTCACAGAGCATGTGTGGGGGTAACACAGAACTAGACAGATATCTATGAGACAATTACATTATGGGTTATACATCATGAGTAGGGGTAACACAGCACTAAGAGATTACTAAAGGGGAATGGCATTGAGGGTTATACAGCATGAGTAGAGGCAACACAGGATTAGAGAGATTCCTGAGGCAGAAAGACATTGAGCGTTATATAGCATGAGTAGGGGTAAGACAGCAGTGGACAGATTCCTGAGGGACAATAGCTTTGAGGGTCACACAGCATGAGTAGGGGCAACACAGAACTGCCCAGAGTCCTAGAGGGGAATGGCACTGAGGATTATACAGCATGAGTAGGGGTAACACAGGACAAGACAGACTCCTGAGGAAGACTGGCATTGAGGGTTACACAGCATGAGTAGGGGTAACATAGGACTAGACAGATTCCTGAGGATGAGTGGTATTGAGGTTTATTCAGCATAAGTAGGGGTAATATAGTACTAGACCATAAAAAACTCCAGCACTACCTACCAACAGCAGTGGACACAACAAAATGGCGTTAAAAATCAATTTTATTCACATTTATTCATACTGTGTAGAGTGTGCTAGACCTCTTACTATAGCGGTGGAGAAGCCAGTGAAAATCCAAACTGAGGATTACACAGCATAAGATGGGGGTAGCACAGGACTAGACAGATTCCTAGAAGGGAATGGCATTGAGATTATACAACATGAGTAAGGGAAACAGATGACTGCACAGATTCCTGAGAGAGAATGGCATTAAGGGATAGACAGCATGAGTAGGGGTAACACAGGACTAGACAGATTCCTGAGAGTTACACAGCATGAGCAGGGATAACATAGGACTGCACAGATTCCTGAGGGAGAATGGCATTGAGAGTTACACAGCATGAGTCGGTGTAACATAGTAAGTAAGTAAAGACTATTTATGAAATGCCCCATCCCAGAGGCACTGGGCACTGTACAGCCAAATGAGTTAGAATAGATAACATCAAATATAAAACATAAATCAATAACAACGACAAACGACAACAAAATCTAGATAAAATCCTCTTTAAAATTAAACATTTCAGAAGTCAGCTATTTCTAAGGATCATAAACAGTCTACAAATGCCTCTCTAAAAAAGATACACCTTCAGATTCCACTTAAAAACCTTCACTGATTGGGCCTCCCTCAAAGATCTTGGAAGTAAAGTCCACAAAACTGAGCCTGCCACCTCAAATGCTCGATTTCCAGAGGTATTAAGTCAGGCCCTAGGAACCACTAGGAGGCCCTCAGTAGAGGAGCGGAGTGAATGCCTGGGGTGGACAGGAGTCAGGAGGTCACTCAGGTAGCCAAGGCCTGATCCATATACAGCCTTAAAGGTGAGCAAGCCCACCTTGAAGATGATTCTCCACCTAACTGGCAATCAGTGCTGATCACTCAGAACCAGGGTCACATGACAAGACCTCGGAAGGCCCATCAGCAACCTGGCCACTGCATTCTGCACCAGCTGCAGGTGCCTGTGGACCCCCCCCCACTTACCCCAAGGTAAAGAGCATTGCTTTAGTCGAGCCTAGATGTCACAAAAGCATGTACCAGTCAGGCCTGGTCCTCAGGCGGAATCAAAGTTTTGACCTGGGCGACAATCCTCAGGTGGTAAAAACCACTCCATCCGACAGACAACACCTGAGCCTTAAGTGTCAATCCTTCATCAAGGATGACGCCCAGATTTTGCATCTTGGTAGATGCAGCCAAAAGATCGGGACCAAGAAATAACCCTGTTCCCATCCCGGCAGTACCCACATCCCTCAGACAACCAGGCTCAATCACTAGCACCTCCGTCTTATCAGGATTGGTTCTCAGCCAGTTAGAGGACATCCAGTCCTGAATCTAGGTCAGACATTTATTGATCACCTCCATGGCACCGCTTGTTCCAGGTGCAAATGACATGTACAGCTGGGTATCATCTGCATAACAATGAAAACCCAAGTTATACAGTCTAATGATCTCACCCAGGGGAAGCACTTACACTGCAGACAGTGTAGGCAACAGGATGGAACCCTGGGGAACTCCACATGGCAGGGGCTACGGGCAGGAGGAGAGACTCCTCATCAATACTTTCTGCATCCTGCCTGTGAGAGTGGACTCAAACCAGTTGATGACAGTACTGATGAGTCCACAGAGCTCCCTTAGTCAATCCACCAACACTACATGGTCCACAGTGTCAAATGTTGAGGAGAGATCAAGGAGAACAAGTAGTGACCAATCTTCTCTATCTCTCGCCCTGAGGAGATCATTTTGCACTCTGACTAATACCATTTCGGTGCTATGCATTGACCTGAACCAACACTGGAAGGGCTTATTGATGTTATAGGCCGCGATGTGTGCCTCAAGCTACATAGCCACTACTATATGTTAATACATTCCCGATCACCACTCGTTGCTGTATAAGAATGGCTTCACACGCGTTTGGCTGGAGCGAGAACAGCCAAGCAAAGCTGAGCTGTTCTGGCTCAACCTGAAGGCAAGTGAAACCGCTCTAATACAGGAATGAGTGGTGACAGGGGACATATTAATATGTTATTGATCAAATGTGATCAATAATATATTAAAAAAAAAACTGCTCCTGGAACGTGCCCATTTCCAGGGCATTTGTGCATGAGATGCTCTTCATAGAAAAAGAGTGTCTCACGCTCAGGGGAAAGGAACTCTTCAACTGGTCAGGAGTGCTCCCTCAACCTACAATTTCTCAAGAATCTTATACAAAAATGGGAGGTTAGAGATTGGTCTATAATTCACCATGATGTCAGGGTCGAGAGATGGTTTCTTTAGGAGGGGTCTCACCAGTGCCTCTTTCACGGTACTGGGCAAATATCCCTCCAACAGCAAACACAGGACAATCTCGGTGAATACTGGACAAATGGACTCAACACATCCCATTAAGAGACAGGTTGGGCATTTGCCCAGTTCACGGTATGTGGGCCACAGCTTCAAAATCACTTTACAAACCTCTGCCACCCCGACTGTCCTAAACTCACTCGAGACAACAGGAGTGCCTCTGGATATACTCAACCTGCCACTGCAGGACTGCAACTGCCCCATTGGAGAGATCCTAACCCTAATGGAGGGCACCCTGTCAGAGAAGAAAAAAGAGAACTCCTCGCACTGAGTGACAGAAGATGCTCTTTTTGACTGTAGACAGGCAGGATGTAGTAGCCTATCTACAGTACAAAAAAGCAGAGCCAGTCTGTTCTTCCCTGCAGCAATCTCACTGGACAGGAACACTGCCTTCTTATGGTTGACTGCCCTTTGATATTCACCATAGTGAATTCTCAAAGCCAGTTCATCTTCTTCAGACTGACACCTCCGCCAACAGTCCTCCAACCTCCAACTGGTCTTCATCTCCTTGAGATCCCCATCAAACCATGGGATCTCAAGCGAGAAGACCTAGGTCATATTGGACTAGACAGATTCTCGTGAGAGAATGGCATTGAGGTTACATAGCATAATTAGTGGGTAGCAAAGGGTAAGACAGATTCCTGCAAGAGAATGACATTAAGGGTTATACAGCATGAGTGGAAGTAACACAGGACCTGACAAATTCCTAAAGAGGAATGTCATTGAGACTTATACAGCATGAGTAGTGGTAACACAGGACTAATCTGATTCCTAAATGAGAGTGGCATGGGGTTACACAGCATGAGTAGGGGTAACACAAGACTAGACAGATTCCTGAGGGAGCATGGCACTGAGGGTTACAAAGTATGAGTAGGGGTAACACAGGGCTAAACAGATTCCTGCAAGAAAATTATATTATTTGTTATACAGCATGAGTAGGGGTAACACAGGACTACACAGATTCCTGAGGGAGAATGGCATAGAGGGTTACACAGCATGAGTAGGGGTAACACAGGACTAGACAGATTCTTGAGGGAAAATGGCACTGAGGGTTATATAGCATGAGTAGGGGTAACACAGGACTAGACAGATTCCTGAGGGAGAATGGCATTGAGGGTTACACAGCATGATTAGGCGTAACGCAGGACTAGACAGATTCTTGAGGGAGAATGGCATTGAGGGTTACTAAGCATGAGTAGGGGTGTCCCAGAACTAGACAGATTCCTGAAGGGAAAATGGCATTGAGGGCTGCACAGCATGAGTAGGAAGTAACACAGGACTAGACAGATTCCTGAGTGAGAATGGCAATGAATGTTCCACAGAGAGAGCAGGGTTAACACAGAACAAGGCAGATTCCTGAGGGAGAATGGCATTGAGTGTTACCAGGGCCCTTGAGAGGGTGGGGGATCAGGGGATAAGTCCCGGGACCCAACACCAAGAGGGGCCCAGGCCTCCCAGCATACTGTATGCTGGGAAGGGGCTGCGAGCTGGTAGGGGCTCCAAAGGCTGAACTTTCCCTAGGGCCCGGAATACTTCTCAAGGGGCCTGAGTGTTATACAGCATGAGTAGAAGTAACACAGGACTAGACAGATTCCTGAGGGAGAATGGCATTGAGGATTACACAGGGTGAGTAGGGGTAACACAGGACTAGGCAGATTCCTGAGGGAGAATGGCATTGAGGGTTACACAGCATGAGTAGGGGGTAACACGTGACTAGACTGGTTCCCGGATCTTCCACATTGCAAGTGGTTCTCCAACCACTACCATGATGTTTCTATCTTGTAACTTTTGTTTTCTAGCAATGTCATCTGGATAGGGACAGGTATTCCTTGTTTGAATACTAAATGGTCTATTATCCATGGTATTTGAGAAATAACATTCATTATTTACATGTGCCTAGTATTAACTTTCCAGAACTTTCTTTAACCTCCCACACTTGTAGAGCACTTTGGGATATGGTGTGTATGAAGGGCACTACCTGAAAGCAACATTCCTTTCCTTCCATGGTGGGGGGTTAGTTCTGCCTACTAGTCAAAAGTCAGAGATATGACCCTGTAGACACAGGTTTAAACCCCACGACCACCTCTTCCTTAAGGTGTGGTCTTGGGTAGGAAACAATAGAACCTATATCAGGAGGGGCCTTGGTAATGTGCTGCACAGCAGTATCAAGCATGCTGCCTGAGACATCAACGTTCAATCCGTGACACACTGGAGTAATTGCAATTGGGTTACATTGAGTTCTTGCAACATCCTGCAAGATATGAATCACAGCGGCCAACTGCTAGCTCAGCAGTAGCACAACTGCTCATGATGCTGGCAACCCAGGTTCCATAGTGAGCCTAGGTCATTGGAGGCTGGGAGGGGGAGGAGGACTGAGCATCCCAGAGGATGCTGTCCTCCTTCACGGAGGGAAGGCAGTGAAGCCCACTTCAACATTGTCAGCTTGGGTGTAGATGCAGCAAGAGCTGCAAATGGGGAAAGTGATGCTCCCCAACAGAAGCTTAGCATGCACATATCATGCCATCAGCTCCGCAGACCATTCAAGGATCAGGGCAAAAATGGAGAAAAGAGCAATGGCTGTTGCAGGATGGTGCTCATGGTTCCCAATAGACTGCACATCTCCTACTGCACATGCACCTTAGCAAAACTGTTTAGTGAGTCTCTGAGTACAGGAGAGGTCCCAGAAGACTGTAGAAAGGCTCATGTTATCCCGCTCCACAAGAGTGGCAGCAGGGAGGAGGCAGGGAACTACAGACCAGTCAGTCTTACCTCAGTAGTGGGTAAGATTATGGAGGCACTCCTTAAGGAAAGGATAGTGCAACACCTGGAATCCATAGCAGCACAGGATCCAAGACAGCATGGGTTTACAACAGAAAGGTCCTGTCAAACTAATCTAATAGATTTATTTGACTGGGTAACCAGAGTGGTGGACCAAAGGGGTGTAATTGGTGTTGCCTACCTTGACCTCGGCAAAGCTTTCAATACCGTTTCACATAGAAGACTGATTAATAAGCTGGGTAGGTTTGGGGTCGGTCAGAAGTTGGTCAATTGGGTGGCAAACTGGTTGGCGGGCAGAAAACAGAGAGCGGTGGTAAATAGTATAGTCTGAAGAGATGCAAGTCACAAGTGAGGTACCTCAGGGATCAGTCCTGGTGCCAGTCCTCTTCAATATCTTCATCAGTGACATTGCAGATGGACTGGAGGGTGAGGTTTGCCTGTTTGCAGATGACACCAAGATCTGCAACAGAGTAGATGATCCAGATGGGGTGGGCAGAATGAGAAGAGATCTGGAAAATCTGGCAAAATGGTCAGAACAGTGGCAACTGGGGTTTAACGCAAAGAAGTGCAAGATCATGCAAATAGGGAAGAGAAACCCTGAAGCTACCTATAGGTTAAGAGGGGAGTTGCTGGCAATCACAAGGGAACAAAGAGACGTGGGCATCATCATCACAGATGACCTGAAATCATCCAAGCAGACCACTAAAGCAGTAGGTAAGGCTAGAGGGATGTTGGGGTGTATTAGTAGGGGTATCACAAGTTGTAAGAGGGAGGTAATAATCCCTCTTTACAAGACACTGATTAGAGCCCAGCTGGAGTACTGCTTGCAGTACTGGAGGCCGCACCTGCACAAGGACATTAACAAAATGGTGACAGTCCAGAGAAGGTCAACCAAAATGGTGCAGGGACTACATCAGAAAACATATAAGGACAGATAAACAGAGCTCAGTATGTATACCCTAGAGCAGTGATACTCAGTCCTGACTGGCTCAGGAACCACATAAGCAGTCATGTTAGCCAAGGAGCCACAACATACACTTCCTAGTAAATTTTGGCAAACACACTCCAGTGTAAAAGAAAACATTTCAATTACTAAACATTTCTTTCATTTCATTTCATTTACTAAACATTAGTTAACATTTGCACAGTCCGACAGGGTGCAGCTTGCAAGAAAAGTTGCAATAAACTTTGAAAATAATGCTTACTGGTGTACAATGCAGTGGTATTATATTGCATCCTCATTGGTTAATACTGTATAGTGCGGGAACTATTTGCATCATTTACTGAGAAGAGCCACAGGTGATAAGCCGAAGAGTCACATGAGGCTCTAGAGCCACAGTCTGAGGATCACTGCCCTAGAGCAAAGGTGGGAGAGAGGTGATATGATCAAAACATTCAAACATCTTAAGGGCATTAACAAGGTGAAAGAGTCTAACATGTTTTAATATAAAACAAGCATTTGTCAATGCCAAATATTGTCGCACTGGCATTGGCAGTGGCGGAGCTAGAGACGCATAAGAGGAATGGCAGTGAAATATTGAAGTGACGCCAACCCCACTCCCACCCTGTAGAGAGCGACAGGCATTGGGGTGTGCCTTTGGGTCATCAGCTGTAATGCTCATGCCATTGTACCTCACCCTACCCTGTAGACACTGACAAAGTGTTGTGGCGTGCTTTTGGGGTCTTTGGGCATTATACTTACCCCATTCCATAAGGAAATACGCTGGACGTAGCGGGGTGCAGTATGGGAGCTGCAAGAAGTTTGTGGTCAACAGTGCAAGACACAGCACAATGCCTGTCAGTGGCTGCAGGGTGGGTGTGGGGGGCGGAATGGCGTGAGCATTACATCCAATGATCCCAAGTCACAGCCCTGATGCCTGTCATTAAGTACCGGGTGGGGTGCTACAGTTGGAAACCCTAACACCGTAGGTGTGTAGTGGTAGTTTCACTCCACATTTTCAACATGGGCTGCTTATCAGGCCACCTCATGCAAAGCGGCACAATCACTTTGTTAGATGAAATGTGGTTTTGCACAGCAGCTGTACCATTTAGCGACAGAGGGACGAAAACACAGTTTTGGGCAGGATGTATAGAATGACAACTGTACTGTTCATGAGGAGGCGTAAAAAAGGGCAACATTGAAAATCTGGAGTGGCAATATGAAATATTGGTGAAGCAATGAACATGCATACAAACTACGCAACAGACGTCTGCAACCCAATTATTTGTGGGAGTTTTTTAGGCACATTTTCAACATAGGTATTTTGGGACCTCCCCTCATGAACAGTGGCGCTGTGATTTTATTAATGTGTCCCAAAAGCTGATTTCCCACAGCGAGCATACCATTGTGTGCCACAGTTGCAGAAACGCGTTTTGGGCAGGCTGTGAAAGATGGCAGCTGTACTGTTGATAAGGAGGTGTGCACGAATGACAGTGGTGAAAATCTGGCATGAAAATATTGCAAATGTACAAAGTTTCAAGGCTGCGTGGAAACTGCACAATGCACGCTCGCAGCACAGTCATTTTATGGACTTCCGGCACCAAATTTTCAACATAGGCATTTTAGGAACTCTGCTCATGAACAGTGTTATCGTCATTTTCTCAAACTGTCCCGAAAACTGATTTCGCACAGTGACCGTGCAATTCTGCACCGGACATGCGAAAACACATTTTAGCCAGGATATGTAAAATGACAGCTGTACTGTGCATAAGGAGGTGTGGAAAATGCCAATTTTGAACATCTGGAGTGAAAATATTACAAATTTGTGAACTTACGAGTGTGCGTGCAAACTCAGTCATGTTATGGAGTATCGTCACCAAATTTTCAGCATAGGCATTTTAGGACTTCTGCTCATGAACAGTTTAACTGTCATTTTCATAATTTGTCCTGAACACTGATTTCCCACATCGACCGCGCTATTCTGCGCCAGAAGTGCGAAAACACATTTTGGGCAAGATGTGAAAAATGACAGCTGTACAGTTCACAAGAAGGTGTGGAAAATGCCAATGCTGAACATGTAGCATGAAAATATTGCAAATTCGCTAAGTTACAAGCATGCGTAGCAACTGCACAATGCACGCTCGTAAAACAGTCATTGTTTGGATTTTTCTCACCAAATTTACAATATAGGCTTTTTAAGAATCCCCCCTCATGAACACTGGCACTGTCATTTCGTTCCTCGCTCCTGAAAGGTGATTCTGTGCAGTGACTGTGAAATCACCTTTCAGGACCAAATAATGCCACAACAGTACATGAATTAATGAGGAGGGGTCCCAAAAACCCCATGCTGAAAATTTGGTGCCAAAATTCCCAAAAATGCCTGAGACATGAATCAAAGTTAAAAAAACCCTATTTATTCCATTATACAGCTTACTGGCATTTCCTCAGTTCGCGATCAGCTTTGAAGAGTGCAGATGTGTTCCCGGTTCACCGAAGATCGTTACGCCGGACTCCACAGGTAAGTATGGGGTGAGGGGTATGGGGAGGCAGGGAGCGCAGAGGGTGGGTGCGGGTTGTGAGAGGGAGACTACAAGGGACCATTTTTGTGTTACAGGGTTTAAAACACAACACATCGCGGGACAGTTTTTTTTTTTGTCAGGAGATTTGGCACGCTGGGGTGGGCTCCCAGCATGCCACCTAACTGTTTGAAGGGGGTGCTGCAGCCGATGGGGGATTGGGCACCCTCGTCTGCACACCACAAAAGGGGGGGGTTAATTTATGCCGATGGGGATTGGGCACCCCGTCGGCACAAGGAAAGCGGGCGGACAAGAGCCGAGGAGATTGGGCAACCCATAGCATATAATAAATGAGGGGGCGCTTTATGCCAATAGGGGAGTGGGCTCCTCATCGGCACAGGCATTGGGGCAACGGCTGGCAGAGATTATGCCCCCAAAATCAGCAGTCGGCAGCCGCTAGGTTTACAATGTGGCCGAAGCATCGTTAGGAGGTCCGCTGGCGCCTGACAAGCTTTTGCTTGATTGCATGACCTTTCCTTAGGTGCTCACCACATTATGCATGCATGGTGGTGCCAGCATGGTGGCTGATTGGGAATGAAGGATGCATCTACTGATGCGTACCCTGCATTCGCCCAACAGTGACCACACCTCCAAATCTGCACTACCACAAGATGTTGGCTGTGCAAGCATGCCAACATAAAAAATAGCAGGACAAGAGGACACAGCATGAGATTAGAGTGAGGCCGATTAAGGGGTAATGTGAGGAAGTTATTTTTCACAGAAAGGGTGGTGGATGTATAGAACGGCCTACCTCAGGCAGTGATGGATATGAATACAGTGCAGGGCTTTAAACAGGCATGAGATAGGCATAATGGAGCAATACAGATGAGTACATTCATAAGGTAGAAAAAATGGGCAGACTGGATGAGCCTTGCAGTCCTTATCTGCCGTCAACTTCTATGTTTATATGATTCTATTGGATCCAGGACCCACTGAACAGAGCAAAGATACCTGGAGGGGGGTTGGGGTACCCCATCAGCAGCACCACAGGGGACAAGCTATAGAGGAACAGATGAGTCCCACAGGTAAGCCCCAGAGACAGTGGGTGATAGGTCTGGGGGAACCGCCGAGCTGAAGAATGTCAGCCAGGTTCAGGAGGAACAAAGATATGAATCACAGCAGAAACAGTAGTAGAAGCACTTGATCCTGACAGACAGAATTGCATAGGGACACAGGAAAGTGATTCAATATGCACAGCAAATGTCCAATGTTTTATGCTGCAAAACACTTGACTGAAGGAACAAAAGCTGAAAGAGCACTGTTGGAAGGAATCAATGACAGAAAGAACATGCAGTTGTTCTGCAATTGTCCTGAACAAAACAGTGTATTGGTGGTATCGTGGCTAGCAAAGCACCAGGGAATTTGTGCTGTAAACTTTCTAACAATGTTGTGTGAATAAAGTAATCTTTTCAGCATTTTGTCCTTATTGCTGTTTTATGTGCACTGCATTTGTGTTGCCATCCAACAAGCAGTTGGTCTGGGTTTGATTCCTGGCCAGTGCAGAATCATGGGGTGTCTATGGTAGTGAGACTACTTCAGCTAGGTAGAATAGCAGGGCAAACTAAATAGATGAAAGTCCTTATTTGTCTTAAACAGTCTACATAGGTACTGTAGCTATGATCAAATGCAGTATGTTTACAAGCCATACTCAGCTCTGACTAATGCATATGCAGTCATCTAGAGACAGAGAAACAAAGCAAGAAAATGATTAAAGAAAGAGGATGGGCAGTTATCTGGGGATTTGATGGGCTCTAGCTTCCATTCATCGAGGACATACATTGTTCTCATGCTGTAACGTGCAATCCCTTATCACATAATCCAATATTGCCCCTCGGCAGGTAAGAATGCAGCTGGCCTCCCTACTGCTTTAAAGTGCATTCATCCCAGCTAACTCTTTCAAATTTGATACAGAATGGATCAGAAGACTAATCAGATTGGACAGTAAGGTGAAAAAAACTAGACCTGCATGTGTTCATGCTAGTACCTTGCTACACACACACACACACACACACACACCACGCACACACACACCAAAATGTGAAATTGTAAATCCTTTTATTCTGATTCCAGAATTCTGTCTCAGTGTTATGTCCTGCACAAAGTGGACACAACCCTGCCAGGATTCAGTGTGAGAGGAGGAGGTGGGATGGCTGTACGAGCATTTTACTTTAGCAGGGATGTTTTCACTTTTATCTGTTGAGCCCTCCCCCACCCTCTGCCTCACACAGGCAGAATTTACCATATCTTGGTATTGAAGGGACACCATTAACTTCTTTAAGCACATTATAGCACAGCCCCCCCCCCCAACAAAAATAAAATCTGAATTCTGCTTTAGCCAGCCTGGGTTTTGTCACTCTGTTAGTGTTATGGCTTTAAAAGATCTGGCATGTTAACACCTTTCTTGTCTCCCACCAAAATGTGAGTGTACTCTCCCCATTTGACTGAGTGTGCCCACACTACTAGTGCTTTAAAGGGAAACAATGGAAAAGACACGGCTTTCCTCAAACACTACAGAAACTGTCAATTGGTGCTTTCAGACAGTAACAACTTTTTTAAATTATTTAGAACAGCTACCCACAACTTCCACTTTCTGTTGCTGGCAGCAGCCATTTCTTGAGCAGCAGTGAGCCTCCTGAGCTCACTGTATGCTAATATGCCTGTTTGACTTCTGCTATTGGTTGGCAGGTCATATTAGCATAAAGGGAGCTCAGGAAGCTCTCTGCTACTCATGAAATGGTGGTTCCCAACAATAGAAAGTGAAAGCTGTAGGCCACTGTTTAAATCACTAAAAAAGCAATTAGAGGAATAAAAAAAAAAGTACTGTCTGAAAGCACTAATCAGGAATGTTTGTAGTACCTGGTAAAGCTGTGTTTTTTCCACTGTTTCTCTTTAACAACTGATATGAATCTGTCATGAGTTTGTGGAAGTTTCAAAGTCACCAGCACCTGTCACCGGTTTGCTCGACAGCCACCAGCTACTATCATTAGTTGGTGTCACAGCCATCAAAGTTAGTTATATATGCTTATGTCAAGTTGCCAGCTACTTGTCACCAGTGAGTGTTGCAGCCACCAGCAACTGTAACAAACCTCAGCTACTGTGACATCCACCAGTGTCTGTTGTGTAGCCACCAACTACTGTCACCATTAAGGGTCAGTCACCAACACCATTGTCATACACATGCTACTACAGCATCCACCAGTCTTTGTTGTGTAGCTACCAACTGCAGTCACCACTGAGGGTGTGTCACCAGCAACAGTGGCAAACACCAGTTACTGCAGCATCTGCCATTTTCTGTTGTATACCCACCAACTGCTATCACCATTAAGAGTCAGTCACCAGCAACAGTGACAAACAACAATTACTGCAGCATATGCCACTATCTGTTGTGTAGCTACCAATTATAGTCTCACTGACAGTCAGTCACCTGCAACAATGAATACCCCAGCTACTGTAGCACCGGTCAGTGTCCATATAGGTACCAACTATAGCCTCCATTAGCAGTCACCAGCAATAGTGAACTACCACAGCAACTGTAGCATCTGTCAGTATCTGTTGTGTATATTGTCACCAATGAGAGTCAGTTACCAACAACAGTAATATACACCAGGTACTGAATCATCCACTAGTGTCTGTTGTGCAGTCACCAATTACTGTCACCACTGTCAGTCAGTCACCAGCAACAGTGACATACACTGGATAGTATGGTATCTGCCAGTGCCTGTTGTGTAGCCACAAATACTGTCATTAATGAAGGTCAGTCACCAGCAGCATTGGCAAAAACCAGACAGTGTAACATCTACCAGTGTATGTTGTGTTGTCAACGACAACTGTCACCATTGAAGGTCTGTCACCAGCAACAGTGAAAACACCAGATACTAAGACAGCCACCTGTGTCTGTTGTATGTCCACTAATTACTGTTGCCTTTGAGGGTCTGTCACCACCAACCATGACATACATCAGATACTGTTATATCTTCCAGTGCCTGCTGTGTAGCCACCAACTATTATTGCCAATGAGGGACAGTCACCATCAATAGTTACAAACATCAGATATGGTAGTATCCACCAGTGTCTGTTATGTAGCCACCAAATACTGTCACCAGTGATGATCAGTCACCAGCAGCAGTGAAAACCCCTGGATACTGAAGTATCATCCAGTGTCTGTTATGTAGTCACCAATTACTGTTGCCAATGAGGGTCTGTCACCAGTAACAGTGACATACACCAGCTACTGCAGCATTTGCCAGTCTGCAGTGCCTGTTGTGTAGCCACCAACTACTATCACCAATAAAGATCAGTCAGTTACTTGTGAAACCACCAGTTACAGTTAGACATCAAGTATTGTTCCCGTAACTGTCACAGCCACCGTCAACTGTCCACAGTAACTGTAAAAACCACCAGCTGATGGCACAAATATGTATCACAGACGTGAGCCACTGTTAATGCCACTTGAAGCAGTTGCAGCTACAAGCTACCCTTGCATCAGCCAGTGACTGTCATATCTACAAGTTACTGTCACAGTCATCAGTAACTGTCATAGATACCAGATAGCAACACCAACGAGTGTTGCAACCTATAGCCATTGTCACTGCCACCTGCAACAATCACAGCCAACAGTAAGTGTGATGCTAAATAGTGACTGTTGCAGCCATCAGCTGCAGTCTCAGTTAACACCAGCTACTGTCACTGGCCAGTGAGTGACAGCATCACTGACAATAATCACAGCCACCAGTAGCAGACACCAGCAATTGTCCCTACTGTGACAGCTATCTGTGACTGTCAATGGCCACTGATTTAAACACTAGTGACTGATGGCATCACTAGCTGTTTTTGCAGTCACCAGAAACTGCACCAGTGAGTATATATGTCTTCAGCAGCTGCCAATGTTACCAGCTACTGCCTCCACCAATCCTGCAGCAGCCAGTGAATGTCATGTCCATCAGCCTGTGTCTCCGTCACCAGCAACTGACACTAGTGGGCCCAGTTTTCAAAGGAATGTTAGACTGGCACAAGTCATACCAAACCCGCACCTGCAGGAAACTCCAGGTGCACCTTGGACCCTGTGCTGGATTTTCATACAACCGGGGTCCCTGCACCAAAGTCCCCAGATTTGCTGCAGGTGGGATGATGTGCCAAACACACAGCAGCACTTGAACTGCAGTAATTGGGGATCCTGCAACCAGCCTTTAATGGTGCCAAGGGTCCTGTAGGAATGCCCTATTGGGTGCTTTGTGATACAGAATGCTGCACCATGGAGAATGGTAGCACTGGGTAGGTATGCCCACAACAGTGTCACAGATCAGAAAATGGGGTACTTCTTAGTGGGCAGGCACCAACCCTGTCCCGAACCCCCTGGTGTGGTCACCCTGCTGGTTGTCCTGTAGCTGTCAAAGTCTGTCCCGGGCTGCATAGTATGCAGTGCAGCTTTGTAGCCTAGATGGACCCATGGGGCAATTTCTTTTTTTTTTTTAAAACTAGGAGGCACACTAAGCTGAAAGCTTGTTTACAGGTGTGACCAGGGAGCACAAGGAAGTTAAGTGACTTGTTTAGGGTCTCAAAGTATGCAAGTGGGGGCTGTGGGATTCAAACCCAGGTCTCCAGGGTTGTAGCTCAGAGCCTTAAACCACTGCCCTATACTGCCTCCGCTGCACAGCCCGCTGTGTGCTGACAAATTACATTTACAGGTGCTGTAGTAGCACCCGGCAGGTTGGCAGGCACCTCTATAGACAGGTGCCATACAAGAGTCTTGGTAAAGGATTGGCAAGAAATCTGCAACCATAGTTACAGGAGTAGAGTAGCTCCATCCCTGCCACTGTGCCCTACTATGTTGGAACACTGTCAGTGACATGTTGGGGGGAGGGGTGCTTTCAGTACAATGCCCACATTACAAACGGTGATCAGACAGTCAGTTACGTGGGCATTGAAAAGTAAGCACCCACCCACCCGACATGTCACTGACAGTGTTCCAACATAGCAGGGCACAGTGGCAGGGATGGAGCTGCTCCACTCCTGTACCTATTGTTTAATATATTTGTGACATCAATGACATGCACTAATAAGACTTGACCGCGTAAGTTTGCCGATGATGCCAAAAATGGGGTGAGAGTCAATGAAGAAGACATAAAAGCATTTCAAAAGGAACTAGATAATATATCAGACTGGGCAAAACAGAAAAAAATTAACATCAATAATATTGACAAGGTAAGATCATGCACTTAGGTGGCAGGAATATCAGAACAACCTATTATTTGGAGGGGATTGAAATAGCAGCCACCGAAGGTGAAAAGGATTTAGGAGCGCTGGTTTCAAGCAGATTAACATTTGATGAACAACTAGGAGTGTCAGCAAGGGAAACAGGATTCTGGGCTGTATAGGAAGATATATTAGGAGCAGACACAAAGAGAGGTAATGATCCCATTGTATACTTCATTGGTGAGATCACATATGGAGTACAGTGTCCAGTTCTGGACTCTGTATAAAAAGGGGTCAGTGAAGAGGCTTGAGGGGTAAAGAAGAGGGCAACAAAGTTAGTTGCAAACATATGTCATACAAGCTCTTTTTTCTTTTTCTTTTTTTATCCAGGAGAGACACACTAAGCTAAAAGCTTGTTTACAGGTGCGACCTGGGAGCACAAGAAAGTTAAGTGACTTGCTCAGGGTCACACAGTATGCAAGTGGGGGCTGTGGGATTCAAACCCACATCTCCAGGTTTGCAGCTCAGAGCCTTAAACCACTGCACTGTACTGCCTCCTGCAGTGTAACATAGGAAGACAGACTGCAGGACCTGGGTCTGTACTCACTGGAGTATAGAAGGATGAGAGGTGATTTGTGCTTTGTATACAAGGCTCATAGAAATAGGGACTTGTGGGAGTGCTCAGGATTAGAAAAGAAGGAAATTAGTAGGGTAACCAGGAGTAACGATCTATTATTGAAAGGAGAACAGTACAAAAAAATTCTAGGGCATAGGTGAACCAGAGAGTTGTTTCTACATGGAACTGTCTACCCAATGAGAGAGAGTATTACAAAAGACAAACACACTTGTCTGGGTTTCAGAATACAGAGACCAGAATCCCAAGGAATTGATTTCCCCACAGGGACATTTTGCCCATGGCAGAGTTAGTTATTTTTAGTAGGGAGGTGGGGAGGGGGGACCCCCAAAACATGGAAAAAAATTAAATTTCCTTGTTGGGAAATCAATTGTCAAGATTCCGGTCTTGGTATTCTGAAACCCAGGCAAGTGAGTTTCAGTCTTTTGTAGTAAATCCAAATGAGGTAGTGCATAGCCCAAATATGGAAAAATGTAAAGAATCATGGGATACAGTCCTATTTAATAAGGGACCATTGTGATATGTTTAGGTATAACCAAGTCATTATGGCCTACGCTACTGGACTTGTAAATCCTATGATCCTATGACCTATGGTTGCAGGTCCCCTTGTCAGTCCTTCACCCAGTCAGTCCCAAAAGGATCAGCAGCGACTCAGTTGCATTGGGAAAAATGCAGACAGAAACAGGTTGGCTAAACCTCAGATACATCCACAGGTTCATAAACTGTCACACACTTACAGTCAATTCACTGTCCAGAATTTGGAATAATTTTTCAGTATTTTATTTCAACATATTCAATGAACAAGTGCTGCCACACACAGTAGCGACCACTTACCCCAGCGCTTCACCACTAAGGCTTCATCAGGGACACCCTGGAAAATTGATTGTGAGTGTGCGACAGCCTGTGAACCTGCAGTCCTTCACCCAGACTTCTGTATGTCATTTGCCTATGGGGCGCCCACCAACTTGCTGGTGCTACTACGGCACTTGTAAATGCAATTTGCCAGCACATGGTGAGCTGCACAGCAGGGGCATGTTGACCTGCCCATGGGTCAGTGTATGTCACAAAGTTGCATTGCATACTGTGCAGCCCGGAACAGTCCCCACTTGTCGGGGACTCGGACAGCTATGGGACAGACAACAGGGCTGATCACACCAGGAGATCTGGGACAGAGTTGGGTTGGTGCCTGCCCACTAAGAAGTATCCCATCTGCAGGTCAGTGACACTGTTCTGGGCACACCTGCCCAGTGCTACCATTCTCTGTGGTACAGCATTCTGTGTCACAAAGCACCCAATAGGGCATTGTCACAGGACCCTTGGCACTGTCCAAGGCTGGTTGCAGGATTCCTCACCTCCCCCCAGCACAGTCCTGACTTTTGCCACAGGTGCTGTTAGACCAGCACTTGGCTGGTCTAACTATAGCCATGAATTACAACCACAGCGGAGCTTTCAAAATCCTGAATTAGGGGGTGCTGCAGCCCTACTGTGGCGCATGCCCCCTTCTGCCATGTGTGGCCATCACAAGGATGGTGCAAGCCCGGTTAGCGCATTCAGTCCCCCTCCAGTGGTGCAGGGTGCCTTACAAAATCAGGACTGTGGCAAGGTGTGGCACAAGCAGCCCTTTGACCATTTCCATTTGAAGCAAGCCCCTTGCACCAGTCACAATCTTTTGAAAATCGGGCCCAGTGAGTGCTGCAGCCACCAGTTATGGTCACCACTAAGCTCCATAGACACCAGTAAATGTCATGAGCAAATGTTACAGCTACCAGTGATTGCTCAATAACCTGCTGCTATAACATCCACCAGGTATGACAGCCACACAGCAACTGGTGAGTGTCATATTTCTCCAAAACTCTGAAATATCATGTTTTTCCATATGTTCAATAAAACACTGAAATATTATTCATACTGCAGATAAATAGATGTTTCAATTTCCGACTGTTTATTCACCTCCATTGGCTATGGCCTCCTCTGGCCATCAACAGCACCTGATTGCTATCCTCCTGAGATCCCACTCTTGGATCCCTGGTCCCCCTGTCCACCTGCAACTCACCTGCACAGTGTTCCACCTCAGCTTGCTCTCCTTGGAAGAATTGCCTTCTGCACTGCGACCACTCCCCACATGATCCCAGTGTCTGTAGCTGGCGGGAACAGGTGGGCAAGGTCAAGCAGCAGATGTGGTGGCCATGTTGCAGCATCGCCTGCCCAACCGGTGACATTTGTTCTTGTTCCATACCCCTGGAGGGGCAGACGTTCAGTGATGTCCAGGTGACGTTATGCACACTCCCTCACGATGCATCGATGTCTGCCACGCCTCGAGTTCCCAAGCTGCAGGAGTCCCCAGGCTCCCCAATCCCTAGCTGCCACTTGGGGTCAGACTGTCATTGGGTACCATCTCTTACCATCCCCAGAGGTGGCAAGCTGTTCATTAGATGCTTGAACCCCCCCCCCCCAAGCTGGCCCTCTGATTTTCCGGGCTTGTTCCCAAATCTGGGTCATCTGTGTCATAAGTCGCCAGCTGATAGATAGTTAAGGACAGAAAATGACTCTGAGTCCATCGAGTCTGCCCTGATGTTCCTACATTGTTTTAATCTGCTCTTCTGGAGCACACCATAGCCACCTCTGCCTTCCTTTTGTTCCTAATTACCCCCTGAAAATATCTAGTTGGGTTTTGAGCCCCAAGACAGTCCCAGTGTTGATCACATTACTGGGTAAACTCTTCCCCATATTCACCGCCATCTCCTTAAGAAATACCTTCTGACATCCTTCCTGAACTTCTCCTTCCGGTTTAAAGCTCTGCCCTCTGGTGGCTGTATTGCTCTTCAGTTTAAAGGAAAACACTTATAATTAGCAAACCCACACCCTCAAAAGAGCCCCCCAATTAGGCTTTTAAGCCTGTAAAATATTTTTTCTCTGACCTGCTGGCCATTATACTTCATTCTGTGTACCCACTCATTTCTAAACAATGCTGATGCAACATGGCGCCATTTCATAAGCATAGCATGGCTCTTCACGGCTTCACTGTATCACTTTAGCACCACACTGCTCCCGCATTGTTTACATATGAGGGGGTACACAGAATGAAGTATAACGGCAGGCAGATCAGAGAAAAATTATTTTACAGGTTTAAAAGCCTAATGGGAGGAGGTGTCTTTTAGGGTGGGGCTTTGCCAATAACAAATGTTTTCCTTTCAATAGCTCTGTGAAGTCCACCCTACTATATCACTACATGTATTTGTATGTTTCTATTATAGTCCCGCCCTTCATTCCTGTCCTCCAGAGTACGTGTTACCCTGCTGCCCCTAAATCATTTTGATAGTGCTCAGCTGGATAGCCTCTTTCTTTTTCCTTTTTTTTTTTCTTCTGTCGGTAACCAGGTAAGGCCCACTAGGCACAAGTGCCTTTTTTCAGGGGTGACCCGGGAGCACTGGGAAGGTTAAGTGACTTGCTCAGGGTCACACAATATGCATGTGGAGGTTGTAGAAATCAGACCCAGATCTGCTGGATGTACCAAGCTCATTCACAGCTTGTTAATCTAACCTCAAGGCTATACTGCCAGCTCCTCTCCCTTTCCTTCAGCCACGGGGTCCAAAACTGCATGCAATACTTCTAGCGTGATCTAACCAGTGACCTGTACAGCAGAAAACATCATCTGTTTGCTGTGACTAGTGAAACCCCGCCTGATGCATCCCAGCATCCTGTTAGCTTTTTATATGCTATACTGCATGGGGAAGAGGCTTTTGGAGCTCTATATGGCCCCCTGTACCTGCATTTGATTCTTTCTATGTATTTCCTGATTTTACAGAATATCATATTCATTGTGTTTGTAACTCTGGCCCTGCTGCTTTGACTGGAACCCCCCCCCTCCCCCCATGTAAATAAGAGCTTTCATCTCAGTGGGCCTTTTCTACAGAAATCCTTTTTATAAACGGATAAATTCCCACAGCAACTGAGAATCATAGTGAGTGTTTTAGAGCACTCAGGGTTCAAAGTTCAAGTTTATTGCGCATTAGCAAAAAGCTTCAACATTATTAGAAAGCACAATTTCAGGACAGTACATTTCTGACATGCATTCATAGATTCAGAGATCTGAAGTTACAAATGGCAGAAAGAGAAAAAAGATGTTTTTTAAAACCTCTCCATCTAGAATCATGGAGCCTCTTGACAGGATTTAAGAACAGAGTAAATATTATATAGTTATCTTAAAACAGATTATATTGGACATACTGCATATAGTATACCAGCCTATAAAAGCTGCAAAACATGAGGTGAATTTAAAGTAATAGTGCATGACAGTGGTGAGAATTTTGACCTATACTTTTTTTATCTTAGATTGCCCCTTATCTCCTGTCTAGTATGAGACCCATTTTTCCCATTTTGAGTCTGTTGTAGCACTTTCTTATGTCTGAAATAATAGGAGTGCTCCTTTTAATATGGCTCAGATCCAGTTTTTATCCATTTTCTCTGCTTTTTTTTTTTAATATATTTTTTTTCCTGTCAGCAGCTCTGCCCCCGAACCACTCCTCAACACCAGGACACACCCCCTGCTGGGACATCAACCCTACAAGTTCACCCCTGCATGGTGGGGCCATCCGAAGGACGGTTGTGTACCACGGTGCTCCACCGGTGGTTATTGTTAAATATCAGGGGCCGGATTTTTACAAAATATAAAATTGCAACAGGCTCCGTGTGCGCCAATGATATGGTGCACCGGGCTTGCGGCAATCTAAAGGGATCTTCTATCCCTTGCGGCAAAAGACACTTGCTAGGCCAGCCCAGTGGCACTGAGGGTTGACGTGCTGGATGCCACACCTCGCACCACGCCAGTGGTTCAGGAACAGACTCGGGTCATTTGGGGGTTGGCTGGGGTGTGGAAGGATTGAGCCTCTGTAGACTGCTCTCCTTTCTCAGGGATGGGAGGCTATTCGGTGTGCTGTAGCCTGATGCCCAGTGGTGGCTGTATGCTAGCACAGACACGCTGACCAGAAAAGAGGTGGGGGTCAGCCACCTCACTCACTGCACAGATCAAGGGCTGAGGAAGAAATAGAAAGAAAAATAGGAGCTGGCAGACCCCATGATAGTTGGCGAACCTGTGCCAATCCCTGGGTACCAGATGTAAGCTTCCAGGGTGGAGAGAAAGTCAATGCTCCACTCCCTGGCCCTGTCATGGGGGGTAACCCATGGAGGACTCCCCGGGGAATCAGCTGCAGGATGCTAGACTGGAGAAATGAACCCCCTTCGAGGGGAGGGAGGAAGGCAGGTGCCAAAGTGCCTGCCACCTCCAGGAAAAACTAATAAAAAAAAAAAAAACACTCACTAGGGTACCTTTTTGTGTTGCAGTTTGTGTCACTACCCAGGGCTTTGTACTTGTATCAATACTCAGGACCTTTTACCTGGAGCTTGTGCCTGTGATTTGGCACAAGCTGCTATAAATCAGGTCGATTGTTGCAGTTGCACCTGAGATTATAAAATTGGGTGCAATATGTGCGGCAATCAGCAGTGCTGCAGCTGTGGCAGCACAAGGCATTGATGCAGAACTGGACACAAGCCCTGTGTCACCCTTCTGAAATCTGTTCCCAGGTTTCTTTTAACTAAAATGATCCAACATGCCCTGTGACCTTATGGAACAACAGGTGTACAACAACCACTAAGAATACGGATGAAATCCTGGTCTGAGCCATATTAAATGGAGCACTCGTTTTATCAATTCAAATGTAAAAAAACTGCCAAAGCAGACTCAAAATGGGGAAAGGAGGTAAGCAGCAATCTAAATTAAATAAAAAGTATAGCTATGCATTTTCACCGTAACATGCACTGCTGCTTTAAATATTGAACTCGTATTGCGTGCAAGAAACTTGCAATTATCACCGTCATATAGAACTGATATTGGCACAGGTACCGTACCACTATAATTTGTAGCATATTCCCTTAATCTCAGCTTTTTAATTTTTTTGCATTTGTTCCAAAATCATTCTCTCCTAGCACTAGATACTTGGGGTACAGTATCTGGAAGGAAATGAGTAGAATTAGAAAGAAATTAAAAGGAAGAGGAGGGGAGAAACCTTCCTCACTGGCTTCATGTTTCTACTCTAAGGATGGATGACAAAAGATTCAGAGGTTCTAAAAGATTCTGATAAGCCATAAAAGGTTCTGATAATTTTCTGAGCCTTACCAGAACTTTCAGAACCTTTTAGAACCTTTTAGTTTAAAGCACAAAAACTGTTTTAACCCTCACTGTCCATCCTTGAGCTATTGTCACTGAAGTTAAAGGTATCTAAAAGCAACTTGGAGTGGTACTACACTACCTCCAGCCTCCTTTTGCAGCTTTCTACCACCACCACCAGCCTTCTTATTAAACAAGAGGGAAGCAGTATAGCCTATAGGGTTAGAGCACCAAGCTCAGAATCTGAAGACCCAGCAGACCTGGGTTTGAATCCCACAACTAACACTTGCATAGTGTGTGACCCTTAGCAAATTACTTAACCTCCCTGTCCTTCTGCATGCATCTGGCAATAAGATTCAGGTCAATGTGCTTTTCCTGGTTCAAAACTCTACAATAAAAGTAAAGACCTGCTGGGTTGCTATATTAAGCTCCAGAATTAATGTTTTAAAAATTATCACCTCATTAGAACACAAAGAAAGGCTTTTGGCAAAGTTCTTGAGCAGAAAATTGCACACTGTAGGTTCTGAGTGGCTCTTTACTTATTCCAACTGGTTCTCCCGTTCATTGTTTACTCTCCCTACAAGACTATCGGTTGCTCAATCTTCTGCTGCCAGCCTCTTCCTGATTAGGACACAGACACTCCAAGCAAATGGTGTGTTCAGAGGTGGTGGAAGGAGAAAAATAAAAGAAGAGACAGTGGGAATTCAGTAAATGAGTCAACAATGAGCACCCTTCAAAAATAAAATGGCTTCGTGTGACGAATGGATCTAGGATAGCAGCTGATTATCCAAGGCAAGCTGGGAGCGGGTCATGTTTCCAGTTGGCTGACTCATTTCTTTGTTGTCTGCATTATCTAAAGTTTATGAAGCAATTTCTTGTGTGCTCTACAACTGGTCCCCTCCATTAAGTCCGACATGATAAATTAAGAACCAGAGAGACTGTAGTGTGTGGCATTTGGGTCTGCAGGATTGAATCCATTCAGGCGAAACGGGAAACGCTTCAAGGGCCTGAGGCAACAAGATAGGTAAAGCTGTACCGAGCATCAGTATTACCAAACTACACACTGAATTGTGTTTCTGCCTGAGGGCCAAAGATATGAAGGAACATGTTATTGAAGAAGCAACAGGAAATCATCTGTGACTGTCTCATAGAAATGTTTTTTTTCCAACTCTTTATTTACCCCTCTAGCTCATGGGGCAGCCCCCATGTAACTTCCCACCAGCCACATCATTCACCCCCCCAAGCTACTTACCCCATCCTCTTTGTGCCTCTGTGGCTTACCACCTACAGTGGGGTCCCCAGGGAGCACCACATCCCCACAGGGTGAAGGATCCATTCTAGGAGTGTGGGGGGGTCCAGGTAGGCAGTGCAGGGTCTTCAAGGGGCCCATCACCATCCTGCTGCTTTGCTGTTCTTTCCACCATTTTTTTTCCCCGTGGTTGCTGCTGTGCAGTGAACTGATGTGGACATGCACAGTTCTGTGCAAGTACATATTGGCATCCATGGCAGCCCCCACCCTTGTGACAGCCTCCACATACACTGCTGTCCAGCCTTTGTTGAACAGCAGTCAAATAGAGGAGGACAGACCCCCCCCCCACAGAAGGAGGAGAGCTATCCATTGGGTTGCTCATTGATCCATTCCCCAGATGACCCCCTGCAACTCGAGTCCCTTTTGAATCCAGGATCCCAGTTTAACAAGAAGAATCCATTCCACTCTGCTTACCTGGCCAGTCCTTTGTCATAGAAACTTTAAAAATGTTCAGTTGTCCTGAGGATCTTGTCGTATTATTGATACTAAATAAAGCAAGGTCAACACCTGGTCAGTAGTACTGGACATTGCTGGAGAGGCTGTGTGCAGGAAGTGTGCATGGTACCTACCTCATAATCTATGTGAACTGTGGGATAAGCAGAAGGCTTTAGTCTTCAGTACTGTCAGCCCCTTGCCTTTCACTAGCACATAATCTATCTCAGTGTGGGTGAGCCTGCGCTGTACCTACCCCACACTGTACTTGAACTATGGGATAAACAGAAGGCTTCAGTCTCCGGTAATGTCAGTCTCTCACCTTTCACCAGCACTAAATACTTGATATGGAGGGGGGTGCTGCGCCTTCCCCACACACATTGTACGTGACTGTGGAATAAAAAGAAGGCTTCAGTCTCCAGTACTGAGACTCCTTCACCTTTCACCACCGCTAAGTACTTCACACTGTGGCGGTGGTGGGGGGGGTGCGCCATATCTACCCCCACACTCTTTGTGAACTGTGGGATAAACAGAAGGCTTCAGTCTCCAGTACTGTCAGTCCTTCACCTTTCACCAGCACTAAATCCATCACAGTGTGGGGGAGCCTTCACTGTACCTACCCCACACTGTATGTGAACTGTGAGATGAAGAGAAAGTTTCGGTGTCCAGTGCAGTCACTCCCTCACCTTTCACCAGCACTAGATGCATCACAGTGTTGTGGAGACTACACTGTGCCTACCCTACACTGTGCACAAACTGTGGGATAAACAGAAGACTTCGGTCTCCAAAGCTGTCAGTCCTGTAACTTTCACCAGCACTAAATTCATCACAATGTAGTGAAGCCTGCACCATACCTGTCCCACTGTATGGGAACTATGGGATAAACAGGAGCCATCAGACTCCAGTGATGTCAGACTCACCTTTCACCAACACAATCTACCACAGTGTGGGTGAGCCTGTACTGTACCTACCCCATGCTATACATGAACTTTGGAATTAACAGAAGGTTTCAGTCTGTCAGTCTCTCACTTTTCACCAGTGTAACCCCTAGGTGGCGCTGCTTCAAGGGCTACTACCCCTGCCTACTACCTGTGATGTAGGTTGAAGAGCCTGGGTTCCCAAGATTACATTAAAACGGGTTCTTTCCTGAGGGCTGAGGTGCTGGATGCCTTACCTCACACTGCGCCAGCAACCTGTGTTCAGGAACGAGCATGGATCGCTGGGGGTTGGCGGGGAGGAGAAGGATATAGCATCCGTTGGACTGCTCTCCTTCTCCGGGGAGAGGGGGTTTCACTTTCCGATGCCCAATTGCCCCGGAGGAGGCTGAGGGTCAGGGCACAGGGTAACAGCATTAGGGTGGAGTATGGGCAGATGCCTGGGGGAGAGATGTGTGGACACATGCACCTCTGCTCCTGCTGGTGTCATTGCATGCCCACGACTCCAGCAGGGGAGTGGGTGGAGCGAACAGTGGAAAAGTGTGGCACCTCTCTCGTGGCTTGATGGCCGTCTGCGAGTGTTTGTTGGGAGCTGGCACCCGAACTGGATCCGTGATGGTGGGGAGTTAGGGGACTCCCTGCTGCCCCACTGTGGGGGGCAAGCTGCAGGGGTTACAGGGTGCCAGCAGTCCCGGGCGAGACGGATGGCGTCTGGATCCCCAGCAAGGATGCGAGGTATAACGGGGGCAGAGAGGTGGCCCAGGAGGATAAAGAAGCTCTAAAAAAAAAGTACGGTTCTTTCCTAGATATTACATTTACACAGTGCCTCCACCCAGAGTTTAGCTGTAAGTGGGCTAGCTTTTACCTGGTACCACTTCCTGGGATGTCATACCACCCACTATGACCAGTTGCCACCCCAACACAGAACACAGAAAACATTCCCCTACATTTCAGACCTGTTACATTTAATTACTCTTGCTAATAATATGCTCACGACACCATCCTTTGCAAACAACAATAACAACCATTTATTTACATGGGGATTAGGGCTTAGGAATGGGGAAACAAAGGAGTAGAGGTTATGCAAGCAATCTGATTATTTACAGTATTTACGGTCTAATTGGGTGTTTTAGATTGTGCCGGTTAAAACCCTCCAGCTGGGTGTATACCTGTTAGGCAGATTTAAATGTAATCACACATTTAGCCAACACTAGATAACCAGAGCCATGGTTATCTAAACTAAACTGAATTAAGACTGATGAAAACACAATATTCCATTTTGCCCACACTGGTACCAGTTCCCCAAAGGTTAGTATGAGACCCCGCAGTCCCACACATTTAAACCTGGGTACCCAGTTATCAAGACAGTCCTTTGATGGTTGAAGGCCTGATGGACAGAACAACTGTTCATTGGCTGGCTTGATTAACAGCACTAGCAATTAGATTTCCTACTGATAGATATTCAAACTATTTACAGTCCTTCCGAGAGTGTGCAGGGATTCCCTGCATGTTACAGTTGGACACACAGGTTGGGGTGACCTGCCGGTTACACTGGGTTGAGCCCAATTGAAATGTTGAACATTCATCATATTTATAGAAGGGATAGCACCTTCCACCAGGGGCCAGGATGACCGTCCTGGTCAGTTTACTCAGAAAACAGTCATTTCCACGTAAAGAAGTCAAATCCGATAGCCTTGAGGTCTCAGTCCCATTTGTGGCACATGGCTGTGGCTTGCAGCTCCACTAGACATCTTGGCCAAACAATTCAGAAAAATACTGGACTTCCCAGGCAAAGTCAGGATGAGTCCTGGTACTGAGTGCTCCCCTTCCACTCCTGTAGGCTCCATAGCAGACAACACATATCAGGACATTAGTACGATTAGCTGGATTCACTTAGGTCCCTTAGAACAGTTAGGTCCACCTGCACTGGGCAAGGCAGGTGCAGCAGATGCAAGGTGCAGACCAACTGGACAGTCTCAAACAACCTAAGTTTCAAAAGGGTCCTCCTGTGCTGGGCTAAGGTTAGGCTCAGTAGGATGCAGGGTGCAGATCAAATGAACAGGATAAATCAGTGACAGTCTCTGGGCATTAGCAGCCCCACATTAAGCAATTTCTCTTTCTTTCTTTCTTGCACCGGGGGGGGGGTACGAAAGTACTCACCCAGGCTCCTCATAGTAGAATCTCCGCAATAAAGGCTCCTGATGTCTTCAGTCCTCCCACAACTGAGATGGAATCAGCTGTCTCACAGCTGGCCTGATGTCATCAAGTTGCAGGTCCACGTCTTTTCCCAAGCATGGAAGGGAGGGCTAGCACCTGGAGGACATTCTGGCAACCCTCAGGTTAGCAGGTTCTGCATAAACTAAATTACTTGAACTTTCACTGCTAAGACGTTACTAACCCCCTTCTGGGTGGAGGGGCCTAACTGGATCACCAGGCCCCATTGCATGGCTGGGGCCTGAGCCTCCACCCCTGTGGGGGGGCTCCTGCTCAAATCTGAGAATTTGCTGAAAACACATTCTTTTATGGGGCTGTCCTGAGGCTCCTGATTGGCTGATGATATTGGGTGCTTGGCCTCCGATTGGCTGGAGGGCCTGTCAATCAAGAAAATGAATTATGTGTGAACCTTACTCGATGCACAGTTGGTTTACTGTTTTGGCACCTGAAATTAGGTCCCTGCAGTCCCCAATGAGCATTTGGAAGTTTCCCATGAGCATTGGCTAATGTCCTACAAGTCCTGGCTTTAAAATCCTAGCTTTCCAATTAGCTGTGGCTGCTTGTAATGGCTGCTTAAATACACAGTCCCTGAAGCAGAATCAATACAGTCCCAAATAAAGTCCTGGTGCAGCCAGAATACATTAAATATTTGCCCAATTGTCCCACAGTTCAATAGCCACTGGTGTGTCCTTATGAGGAGGTTGTGGGGTCTAAAACTGTGGGAGAATTCAAGAATATATGGGACAGACATAAGGCAATTCTTGTGGGGGGTAGGAAGAAATAGGCTGTTGGTAACTAGGATCTGCGGCTTATCCTGTAGGTAGGGAAATGGGCAGACTAGGTGGGCCAAGCGGTCTTTATCTGCCGTCAAAGTCTATGTTTCTATGATCACTGCCCAGAACAAGTAATCTGCTCAGTCTGTTTGCCTGTCACTGCTGCCACTATTTAAGGAAGCCTTGCAGCAGGCAGGCTATTTATCTGAGTCCCAAAATTATACTGGTGCAGCCAGGAGTAGAGCATTTTATTCAAACACTTTCCCCCTTAAACACATTTGTCCCCAAAACATACAACAATAGGCACATTTATTTATTTGCAGTTAAATACATTGCTTTTCCTTTTCAGCGATTGCCGCAACAAAGCTTCCCCGAGGGCAGAACAGACCCTCATTAATATGTATGCGATTGGGGCTCTGGACTCATTAACATTCATGAGCCCTGATCGTTACTGCCTCATGGAGTTCTTTTATTTTTAAGAAGAGCGGGCTCTCAGGTCCCTGGCCGTGGTCACCGGATCCCACTCAGCTGGTGCAGACACTGGGACCAATGGTACACTCCTTAGTTTGACCGCAAGGCAAGCGGTCGCAAGATTAAAGGCACCACTCATGCCTGCGCAGTCCCCACTGTACTGGAGTGCATGCCTCGAGCGGGTGATCACAGTTTAAACTTTTGGAGTCCCGAAGGGATGAATTTTACACACAGGCTTTTCTGGGACTACCGGGGCACAATAAGGACTCGGGCCAGAGAGAGGGACCAAGAAACAAATAGCAGGCATTTTCTGGAGGCACCTGGCAGGACAGCAAAACGTAAGCTATGGGCTACAGGTAAGTCCCCAAATTGGTAGGGGGAGTTACACCAGCACTAAATACTTCACACTGTGGAGGGGTGTGTGCTGCACCTTCCCCACACTGTATGTGACTGTGAAATAAAAAGAAGGCTTCAGTCTCCAGTACTGTCACTCCTTTTCTTTTTACCAGCATTAAATACTTCACATTGAGGTGGTTACGGGGTGTGGTCTGTACCTACTCCACACACTCTGTGAACTGTGGGATAAGCAGAAGACTTCAGTCTCCAGTGCTGTCAGTCCTTCACCTTTCACCAGCACTTCATGCATCACAGTGTGGTGGGGAGGGTCATACATTGTACCTGCCTAACACTGTATGGTAACTATGGGATAAACAGAAGACATCAAGCTCCAGGACTGTCAGTCCCTCACCTTTCACCAACACTTAATCTACCACAGTGTGGTGAAGCCTGCACTGAAACTACTCCACACTGTATGTGAACTGCAGGTAAACGAAGGGCTTCGGTCTCCAGTGCTGTCGGTCTCTCACCTTTCCCCAGCACTTACTCTACCACTGTGTGGGAAAGCATGGGCTACAACTGAAGTGAGTAATTTACGGGATTCCTGTCTCCAGTGTCATCAGTTCCTCACCTTTCACCAGCACTAAACCCATCACAGTGTGGGGAAGCCTGCATTGAATCTGTCCCCACTGTGTCTGTGTAGATAAGTTGTGGACTTTAGTTTCCAGTGGAGTAATTCTTCCCTTATCACCAGTACTTAATCCATTACAGTGTGTGTGTGGGGGGTACACTGTACCTACACCGTACTGTGTGTGAACTGTGCGATAAACTAAGGGCTTTTGCTTCTAGTGCTGTCAGTCCTTTCCCTATTATCAGTACTTCATCCATCCCACTATGGGATAGCATGCACTTTAACTGCCCCACACTGTACATTAACTGTGGAATAAGCAGAAGGCAAGGCTATAGTTCCCAGTGCTATCAGTAACTCACCCTTCAATGGCACTTACTCCATCACAGTGCAGGGGAATTCACACTGAACCTGACGCACACTGTATAGGGATTATGGGAATAAACAGAAGTCTTCAGTCTTCGGTGCTCTTAGTAGTTCCCCTATCACTAGAACTAAATCCATTACAGTGTGAGGAAGGCTGCACTGTACCTACCCCACACTGTACATGAACTTTGGCTAAACAGAAGGCTTCTGGCTCTAGTGATGTCAGTCCCTCACCTTTCACCAATACTAAATCCATCACAGTGTGGGGGAACATGTACTGTACGTACTGTACACTGTATGGGAACTGTGAATAAACAGAAGGCTTTAGTCTCCAAAGCTGTCAGTCCTTCACCTTTCACCAGCACTTACTCCATCATAGTAGAGGGAACCTGCACTGTACTACTCCACACTGTACTTGAACTGTGGTTAAGCAGAGGGCTTCTGGCTCCAGTGCTGTGAGTCACTCACCTTTCAGCAGCACTAAATGTATCACAATGTGGGGAAATCTGCACTGTACCTACCTCACACTCTGTGCGAACTATGGAATAAACAGAAGGCTTCAGTCTCCAGTGCTGTCAGTCCTGCAGTTCATCCATCACTGTGTTGGAGAACATACACTGTACTGACCCTGCACTGTATGTGAACTGTGAATAAACAGAAAGCTTCAGTCTCCAGTGCTGTCAGTTCCTCACCTTTCACCAACACTTCATCCATCACAGTGTGAGGAAGCTTGCAGTGTATATACCCCACACTGTACATGAACTGTAGGATAAACGGAAGGCTTCAGTCTCCCATGCTATCAGTCCTTCCCCTGTCAACAGCACTAAATCCATCACAGTGTGTGGAAGCCTGCAGTGTACCTACTCCACACTGTACATGAACTGTAGGATAAACGGAAGGCTTCAGTCTCCCATGCTATCAGTCCTTCCCCTGTCACCAGCACTAAATCCATCACAGTGTGTGAAAACATGCAGTGTACCTACTCCACACTGTACATGAACTGTAGGATAAACGGAAGGCTTCAGTCTCCCATGCTATCAGTCCTTCCCCTGTCACCAGCACTAAATTCATCACAGTGTGTGGAAGCCTGCAGTGTACCTACTCCACACTGTACATGAACTGTAGGATAAATGGAAGGCTTCAGTCTCCCATGCTATCAGTCCTTCCCCTGTCACCAGCACTAAATCCATCACAGTGTGTGGAAGCCTGCAGTGTACCTACTCCACACTGTACATGAACTGTAGGATAAACGGAAGGCTTCAGTCTCCCATGCTATCAGTCCTTCCCCTGTCACCAGCACTAAATCCATCACAGTGTGTGGAAACATGCAGTGTACCTACTCCACCCTGTACATGAACTGTAGGATAAAACCAGCACTAAATCCATCACAGTGTGTGGAAGCCTGCAGTGTACCTACTCCACACTGTACATGAACTGTAGGATAAACAGAAGGCTTCAGTCTCCAGTGCTATCAGTTGTTCCGCTATCACCAGCACTAAATCCATCACAGTGAGGGGAAGCGTGCAGTGAACCTTCCCCCTGAACCTGCCCATGTGGCTAAATAGAGGACTTCTGTCTCCAGTGCTGTTACTACCTGACCTTTTTACCAGCACTAAATACATCACAGTGTGAGGAGGCATACACTATACCTATCCCAAACAGAGATGACCTGTGGATAAACAAAGGAGACACCTGACTTACTAGTAGTCTTGTGGTATGCATCTGCAGTAGCAAATTAGCCTGTGCGGGATGTTGAGGGAATGATTATACTGTATACTGTGTTGGTACCACATAGAGGCATTGCCTTAGCAACAAAATGAGGGAAGCTGAGTTAGTGAGTGCAAGAAGAATTGAACGAAGGTTTAAGTGCAGCCTCCCCTCCCCTCCAAAAAAAACACTGACGAAGGTTACAACCCTTCACCAGCCTCCAGGCAGGAAGCATTGCAGAACAGGACGCCTGCTCTTCCGTGGAATTTCTAGATCTTTAGTTCTCAGACTTTGCCATAGTGAGCCTTCCACAAGCCATGGAAAAGATCTTGAGCCTCCCCAAATGTTGATATAATCTTGGGCCTCCCCATAGAAAAATGGCACACTTTGTAATGTACATCAGGAATAATCTGAAACTCTTTATAGTTTATGGTAGAACGCTGTTCTGCATGGAAATCCATGACTAGAACAGTGTTGTGCTGCAGTAGCTACATAAATGTAGGGCCATGCCCATAGTTAAGTGGGGGAGGAGCTCCTCCCCCACATCCTATTTAAGCCAGCAGGCTGCACACTGCCCTGCTTAGAGCAAGTCGCACTCTCTGCGCTCGATCCGTGCTGTGTGCTGGGCTGGCTCCTTCCTTGGTTCTGCCCCCTCCTCCCTCTCCTCCCCCCTCTCCTCCCACTGCTTTCTTCCTCATTCTTCTCCCTTCCCCTTCCTCTCTGCTTGTTTTCTTACCTTTCTTGAGGGAGGGGTTCGCCTCGCCTCTAGCTGCAGCACCGTAGTTTGCTCGCTCCACTGTCCTGCTCGTTATGGATTTTCGTGCCTGCCTCCTTTCACATGCACTTTCTAGAGCTCCCCCAGGCTC
The DNA here is from genome assembly GCA_016271365.2 of Neoceratodus forsteri. Lineage (NCBI taxonomy): Eukaryota > Metazoa > Chordata > Ceratodontiformes > Ceratodontidae > Neoceratodus > Neoceratodus forsteri. Next base: position 133,489,145 of record JADMNL010000024.1, read on the forward strand.
TCCTGAATACCACTTCACTGGCAGTAACATGGATTCCTTCTTCTCACTGTCAGCTGTGCATCCACATGTCCTGACCCATATTAAAGCAAACAAACATGAACAGGTGTTGGTGGACATATAAAATGTCTTTGTACATGCTAACGATGTCAGCGGAACCTTCTACTTTACAGCCGACCTGCTACCAGCACTCCTGGACCTACCGCACCGTGCTTTTCTTGCCAGCATGTTTGTTTTCTGCTTTATTGAACCGTTCTACAGCAGCTCTTTCGTTTGAGCATTCCTGGCCAGTTTACCTTGGATTCCTAACCACGGCTATCTGGGACTGTCACCAATTGCCTGCATCATTATTCCGTCAATGATCTTAAAGGGAGACTGATTTTATGGGGCTTTCTGGGGCGTTTTCACTGCATCAACTTCCCAGCTTCTATGTCCCAGTTTTATCACCTTACTGCTATTGCTGCCATCAGGTACATTGCTATTGTGTTTGCATTTAGGGGAGCTTCATTTACAGATTTTTCTGCCACAGGACAGTCACTCAGTGAAGATTACTAATATTATAAGTACTGTTCTATGGATTGGGACACTTTTTAAGCTACCTAGCGATGTTTATACAAGGTGCTTCAACATTTGTTAAAAATATTGCCGTCCCTTAAGGGGAGCTTCAAAACACTATTACTTTGATGGCTTTGTTCTGCAAACTAGCTTGCGCTGTCTACTGACTGCTATCACTCAAGGCATTATGTATATAGCTCACTGCGTGGTTATTCAGCCACAGGGCTGTCTACAGATAATTAACTCGCTTTCAGCTATGCATTGATTTCACTATTACATTATATTCAGTTGACAAACAGATCTCCTTGGAAAGGTATTCCAATGTAATTCTAGTTTCTTGTACTCTCATACATCACTCACTACAATTTAGCTGAGCATGGCTGTCTGTCGCCTTGATAGCTCTTTCAGTCCCCATCCATCTGCTCCATCAGGGATTGCTGATGGACAATAACATGATCCCATTGCTGTTTTTTTTTTTTGGATGCTTCTCATATTGCTTCACCCCCTTGGATTTCTCTACCTCACTTTCATCCAGCGCTCATTACTACCTCCAGCTGACCTGTACGTGGTCCGGCCGTACATGCTAGCCTATGTGGGGCTTGGCTGCTACTCTTTACTTACCCTACCAGCTGACCGACGTGTGGTCCAGCTGCACATGCTAGCTTACGTGGGGCTAGCTGCCACTCTTCCTTCCCTTACCAGCTGACCTTGCTTGGTCCAGTTGTCTGTTAGTCTTCTTTGTTCCACTATTTCTCTTTGCTCGCCGGCTGACCTTTACAGTTCAACCATACCTCCTATGGTCCATTGGCTGACCTACATGTGGTCTAGCCACACTTCCTGATCTCGTTGGGCTTAGCTCCCTTTCGTTCCCATGGATGTTTCCTGCAGAGCTGCTTCATTCATTCGGATCTACCTCCAACTCATGCTTCCTACAGCTTCTGCCTTCCACTAGATTATTCTGGAGTACATCAAGATATTCACCTCAATTCTTTTGGATGCTTCTCACTATGCTATTTCAACTCCTTCGGAGTTACTACTGTTTCCGTCAAGAACTCCCTGCTGAGCCCTATTCCACAGTGCCTTCCTTAGTTACCTGATACCTAAACCTTTGATCTACTACAGTTTCAGGACACTTATTACCTCTGGTCGAATTGCCAACTCATTCACCCAGGTCTCTTTACTGCAATCTCTACCATCCTCGATCATCAGGAAACGATGGTTTACTGCATCCTTCTGCTGTTCTTCTAAGTTTGCCTCAGAATATATGTCTACATTGCATGGCACTGCCTCAGGATTATGCTACCATTTTCGATACCAGTTACAATCTATCCCTTGCTGTGTTGCTACCAATTCTGCACTACATGCAGTTAGACATTATTATTACTCTACATACTATTGCTCTACAACCTGCCTAGCCCCACGGGGCTGGAGGTTCACCGCATCACATTCTAAAGACTTGCACCCCTACGGGCCCAGAGGTCCCTTGATCTTATATTACTATGCCATTATCGCCTGCTTCTATGACCTGCTTCACCCATCAGGCCTGGGGGTTCACCTACTTCTACGCTACACCTGTCTCGACCAGCTTTGGGGCCTGGAGATTCGCATATTTTACTATACTCCTGCCTGCCTACCACTGTGTCTGCCATCTTCTGGAGCTCATTTCTACTACAGACTTACGTCCAGGATTGTTTAGCCATCAGTCATCTGTCGTTTGACTGCTTCTGCCTTGCCACTTCAATCTTATGAATTACTACTACTCTCCTACCAGGACACTTGGTTGAGCTTATCCAGAAGACCTTCAATCTCATGATTTATACTCTAAGACTTCTTGGACCCTGTGACAATGCTACTTCATTTGACTTGGGTTCTTCAGTTATCACTAGTTATGACTCATACGCTCAACTATTCAGGACCCATCAGACTAGTCTCACCAAGTCATTTCTAGCTACTGTACAATTTGGCATCAAAATCATGGATGCAGTCATCACTACACAACTATTCTGAAACTAAATTGAAACTTGGCTAAAAAAGGAAATTCTTCAAACTGAAGTTGAACTTAAGGATTTTTATTGCTATAGACAAGATCGAGGGTCACGAGGGGGAAGGGTCTTAATTTATATTAGACATAGTTCAGGTCCTTCTAAGATCATTTATACTGGGAAAATAGAAGGAATTGAATGCCTATTGTTAAAGATACACATATTAAACCTGATTGTGGGTGCTATTTACTCTCCACCCAAGATAAATACCATACATTTTGAGAAATTCTCACATATTATAATGGAATGTATAGGTCAAACAAATGTAATGTTGATGGGTGATTTTAATGCTGCCTGGTGATGTCCTAGAGGTCAGGTCTTTGAAAATTCTATGAAATGCCTAAACCTGGTACAGATAATAGATTATCCTACAAGGAAAGGAAAATTGACAAGTAAAGGAAGTGTATTAGATTTGTGCTTCATTTCTCCTGAATTGACCGTAGTAAATAAAGGGGTTGGGGAACCTAATTTGGGGGACCATAGCGTGATTAAATGTATTATTACTTTGGAAACTAAAGTAGTTCCAACAATTAAAGCCCCAACTGAGTATAAAAGAAGTTACACTAAATTTAACAAGTTGTTATTTAGGAATTATCTACATGATTTGCCATGGCATAGAATTTTCCTAATTCCTGACTTGAATTTGGCTGTACAGGAATTTACATCAATGTTTATTGAGGCATGTGATCAATTTGCTCCTTGGAAAAAAGTTGTTCAAAAACAAAATCATTTGCCATGGATAACTACAACTATAAAGAAGCTGATTAGAGCAAAAAATCAACTTTAGAATAAAGCTAATAAAACCTTGAAACCTGAGGTATGTATGGGATAGTTTAAAAAAAAAACAAGAAATAGAGTGGTTCAGGAAATAAGGAAATCTAAAGCACTTTATTTTAAATAAAGGATTAAGGAAACAACATATCCAAGAACATATTGGTCTTTAATAAAAAAACCTTACAAATCCAGTTAGAAACCAAACAGAAATAAAACTTAGTCAAAATGGAACTGTATTTGAGGCAGATAGTGCTGCAGAGATACTGAATAGATACTTTATTGAACTCCCTGATTTGAACTTGGGAACTGCAACTAAAACAAAATATGCCCAGTATGTGGATCATAATAAAGGTTCTAGAAACCCTCAGGAAAATTATATACCGAAGTTTAGATTTAAAGTAGTGACAAATTTAGAGGTACAAAGAATAATAAACAAACTAAAGATTAATAAGGCTAGTGGTCCCGACAAGATTGAGAATAGACTTTTAAAGGAAGCTGCCCAAGTATCACCAATCTTGAGGGGCATCTTTAATTGGAGCCTTAGGGAGGGTTTGTTCCCATTAACTTGGAAGCAGGCAAAAATTATTCCAATTGATTAAGGGGGAGATTCTATGGCTGCTTCAAATTATTGACCAATAGCCTTGTTGTCAACAGTTTCCAAGATCTTGGAAAAGACTGTTCATGGACAATTAATGGAATATAATAACTGGTCAGCAATTTCTCTCAATGTACTGACCAGGTTGATATTTTCCATAACAACCGGCTGGTTGTTATGACATTCATGAGCCATGCCAGTCAAACTATGCTGCTGCCTCATTGGCCAACATTCTGTATGTGGGTGGGGTCAAACAGTCTCACAAACTGCTGGAGAAAAATTGCTGGTCTGTTATGAAAAATAAAAGATGGGGAGGGTGTTTCATATGAGAATTTAATACACACCCTCATTGTGGGATGGTTTGACAAACCCCTCGGGCTTCGCCCTCGGGGTTTATGTAGCATCCCACAACTCGGATGTGCATTAAATTCTCATATCAAACTCTTCCCCATCCATTATTCTCTATATCTTGAAAAATATCAGAAAATAACTCAGTTTCAATCTGGTTTTAGACAGGGTAGGTCCACAGCTACTGCACTCATGGACTTTCTAGATTTAATAGCTAACCCATTGAAGGAGGGGAGGTCTGTGGGTGCAGTATATGTGGACCTATCAAAGGCATTTGATTTGGTGAATCATTGTATTTTAATAAAGAAATTGGAACAAGTGGGCATGGAGGAAGAATCCTGTAATTGGTTTAGATCATACCTAGACAAGAGATCTCAATTTGTAATATTAAATGGTCAGAATCTAGTTTGGGCTCTGTGACAAGAGGGGTACCCAGGAATCAATCCTGGGTCCCCTCTTCTTCTTAGTCTACTTGAATGATTTACCAAGATTTATAAAATATTCGCAAGTTAGGCTTTATGTGGATGATACAGTCTTGATAGCGTCAGGTAAGGATTCAGGAGAAACAGAACAAAAACTGCAAGGTGATTTTTTTTTAGTTATGCAGGATTTTTTCTCATCGCGTGGGCTTTTGATAAATCATAAAAAGACACAAATAATATGTTTTGGCCAATAGAGGAAAAATAAAACTATTCCAAAAATAATTATTAAGACCCAGGAAGGAAAAACTTTAGAGCAGGCCCAAGTATATAAATATTTGGGTATCCAAATTGATCAACATTTAAGTTTTGAACATGTAACAGAATTAATACAGAAAACAAATTCAAAAATTGGAGCAATGAGACATATCAAACTGTCTAACAAAAGAAATGTGATTGAATATAGTAAACCAATTAATATTACCAACAATAGATTATGGGAGTCATATTTATAGGCATACCTCCAAAAAGCGATTACAAAATTTGGAGGTGCTTTATAATAAAATAGCAAGGTTTGTAATGAGATGTGATATCAGTACTCATCATTGTACAATGTATATTGAATTAGGATGGAATTCACTACATTAGCGGGCCAAGGGTATTTGGTTAAACCAGATTCAAGGATTATTCAAAAATAAATCACAATATTATTTGGTAGAAAAACTTCAAAAAACAAATCATGGATTGAATTTATGGAAATCAGGAGCTAGAGATCTTTTGATTCAGAAAACAAAAAATAGTTTTAGTAGTATGACCTTACAATATAAGGTTGCTACTAGTTGGAATGGACTCCCCCCTTTTCTTTGAGACTTAGACTTATCCATTACATAGTATAAAACAGCAGTAAAGCAGGAGTTGTGTTTTAGATGTCAATGTAATAGGTAAACGCTCCCCAAATAATATCTACACATGATATTTTATACATAAGATGTTGTAATTGACTGAGTTTTTATTTTGTGTTGTCATGTAATTGAAACAGTGATATATGAATTAGTTATGTATGAATGACATGTGTTGTATGATTTTTGTGTACTGTAACCTTGGAAACTTGAACTTTGTACAAACAGGGATTCTTTGAGCACTAATGGCAACAACTCTGTATAAATTTTTACTACTACTACTACTCTTCAGATCACATGCAATACTTCAATTTTGTGCTGTTTCCAATTCCTCATGCTCCTTGCTGTATACCGTGCATGCATTATGATATATTACTTCTCTGCTATTGTGTCTACATCTTGCAGATTCATTGCTACTACTACTTCTGCTACTACTACTGACCTACGTACAGGTCTACTTCTCACCCTACTGCTCTTATTACCTGTTTTGCCCTTTCGGTGCCTAGAGGTCATCACGACTAACTCACCGATTTTACAATCTACTTCACTCCTCCAGCTGGAAGTACATCTGACTTGTCTACCTATACGCACTATGACATTTACCTGCTTCACTTACTGGCTTCCCCTCTCCAGATTGGAGGTTCATACTGCTCCGTCCTTCTCGATCACGCAGTATACGCCAGTTCCTGTGCTTTATCGCTACAGCCTTCATTTGCAAAGCTTGCCAAATGGAACAAGACCCAATTGTCCTACTTCTCTGGACATGGGTACTTAGCCTTTGATTCCTGGTTCTCCTCTGAGGAGTCCTCCTCACCTGCTGGAGCACTTCACCACTGCAACTCATTGCTTCATATTCATATCGACCAAGGATTCCACTCTACTATCATTCCAGCCTCCACATGGATTCCCGAACTTGGAGTATACTAGGAGGATGCTTGCTCTGTTCATGTGACATGTCACGATTCATTACTTCTTCAGTTCTCCGTTTCTCTGGATCAGGTTTTACAACTTTATGGTTCGGATTAGTGGATTAATTAAAATTTGTAGGATTACTCTCATTTAGTATGCCCAGAAGGATGGGCAGGTCAGTAGCCATGGGTCCTCAGAGGTTTCCCCCCAAAGGTGTTTTTCCTCTCCTGCGTGCTACTGGTCACATTCTCTGGAGTTGGAGGAGGTGATCATACTGCTATTCATTTTTCTTGGGGGTGTCATCCTACTCGACTTCTTCAACAGTCGGATACAGAACAATTGTTGATATCATTATTTTGGGGGGTCTCATAATACTGGACTAAGCATCCTTCCTATGGTGGGATACAGAGAAAGGCCAAAACCATCAAATCATAACAAGTGACTCATCAGTTCAAGCATCTAAGCACACTGCATATATTATGCAGTTCATATGTACTGTAATGACTAACTTGCTCATGTCTATGCTAAAGTACCTAAGCAAGAATCATTTCATACTACTAGTACCTTGCACGCATTATCCTACTACTGGTCTGGCCTCTGTATCCAAGCACAACCTACAGCATCCAGCTACAGTATGTAACATAAGCACTGAGCTCTGAACCACAGTTAAATGTAAGGCCATGCCCGTAGTTAAGTGGGGGAAGAGCTCCTCCCCCACATCCTATTTAAGCCAGCAGGCTGCACACCGCCCTGCTTAGAGCGAGTCGCACTCACCCACCATCCTCCCCTGACACCTCCTCCTCCTTCTGCGGCACTCTTATACCACCGGGGGGGGGTGTCTCATAATACTGGACTAAGCATCCTTCCTATGATGAGATACAGAGAAAGGCCAAAACTATCAAATCATAAGAAGTGACTCTTCAGTTCAAGCATCTAAGCAACTTGCATATACTATCCAGTTCATATGTACTATAATCACTGACTTGCTCATGTCTATGCTAAAGTACCTAAGCACGAATCATTTCATACTACTAGTACTCTGCCTCTCATTAGCCATGGCCAAGTTCCACCCCCTTCCCTGAAGTAGGCCAGTTAACTATTCCAACCCCATCATTTCTTCCTAAGCTGGTATCCCTCTTCTTGCCTCACTCTCCTTTTAAGTGAACATTCTGGCTGTACCCAGTTATAAGCATATCTATTGTAAAGGCCCTCTCACTCAAATGTTGATGTACATATGTATAATTTTATTCTTTGTATAATATTGCATTATGTTTTACCATGTTACTGTACTATGATTTTTGTATGACCAGGTCCATCTTGCAAATGAGCCCTGCTCAATGGTGCCCGCCTGGATAAATAAAGATTTTGATTGATTGAGTACCTTGCAAGCATTATCCTACTACTGGTCTGACCTCTGTATCCAAGCACAAACTACAGCATCCAGCTACAGTATGTAACATAAGCACTGAACTCCGAACCACAGTTAATTATTGTTGAGTGCTGCACTAGATGCACAGCTACTGCAGCACAGCAAATTGGGACGTCTTCATGCATGCACTCATCACTAACTGCCGCTTTCCACGAAACTGCCAAGGTGGTGAGAGCTGGATCTGGAAGAGAGTGGTGGTGAAAAGACACAAAAGTAAGGACACAGAATGGAATTTATGATTGCCCATACACTATAAATGACAATGTATAAGCAATCATACACAACAAGGCTATTTTTCACTCTCGAGGTTCCTGTGGTAACGAGACCTCTCAAGCTGCACTCCCGAGGTCTTCTGTTACCACAGAAACCTCTGAGAAAAAAAAGCCTTACCGCTGTATAGTGATGCTCATCTCTCTTATGTGTAGTTGCTTCTCATTTTATTCAGCTTATCGTAACACTAGCTTGTAACCCCCCCATCCGCAAGCTGCTCTATTTGCTCCACTATTTTGACTTTTGAACCATTGTCACCCCTTGTTGCAATAATTATGTTTCCCCTTTATCTGGAATAATCCTCCTACTCACCTCTGCCTCTTTCCCTGTTACCCAGCTCTTAAGCAACTTCTCAGTGATACTTTTGTGCTCTCCTGCTCTTGCTCCTAATACTTTTCTGCTTAACCTTTGCATTTGGGTTGTTCTGTTATCAGTCTAATTGGTTTAGTTGTTACCTCTCATTATTTGTTCTTTGTTCTGATTTGTTTGTACTATTGTTAATTTTGTATTGCTTGACTGTTTTGCAGCTACCTTTTGAATTGTGTTCACTCCCTACCATTCCCAGGATACAGCTTATTTTTTTTTTATTTAGTATACTTTATTGATCAAAAAGATGTTTGAAATGCCACTGGAGGTATCTGAAAACTACTATGTCTCTTTTTACTTTAGACCTTGACTTCATTCAGAGCCATATATAGATGCAAGCCTGAGGGAGGTTAACCAGCTTATTTTGTTTCTTACAAAGTAGAAAACTTGTGGCAGCACTTATTCCGAGTAACACACATGTATCACGGCTTTTTGTTTGTGTAGACCTTTAGTGGGTCACACTTTGCCAGGCATCTATACAACAGGCACAGTGCTACAAGCTTTCTATTCACAACAGTAAACACATCGCAATAGGAACAATCTTACTTTGTCTTATATTTAGAGATTCTTGGCTCAATTGCTCAATCTCATTTTGGACCTGCTGCATTAGTCAGCCGACTAACACAGCATTCCCAAAATGAGATTTCATATGAAATAAGCAACACCCCTCCGTGCTGATTACAGAAGTAAAAAGGAGTAACAAGAATAAAAAGGATTAGGCAATTGAGCCAAGAATCTCCAAACGTAAGGCACAGACTTATCTAAGAAAGGAAGACATACATTCAAAGTAGGATTGTTTCTATTGTGATGTGTTTACTGTTGTGACTAGAAAGCCTGTAGCACTGTACCAATTGTACAGATTCCTGGCAAAGTGTGATTCACTAAAGGTCTACACAAACAAACAGCCATGATGCATGTGTGTTACTTGGAATGAGTGCTGTCACAAGTTTTTTACTTTGTAAGAAACAAAATAAGATGGTACACTTTATTGATGTTCGACCATAAGCCAACAGCATTTACAACAGTGACAATCAACAAGAACAATGAACAACATAACCAAAGAACAAAGAAAGGAGAACCCTGGGTACAGCTTAAAGGAGCCTTGGCTTAGTGTGCTTTTCCTGGTCACCAATTTGTAAATAAATACATAAATTCAGCTACTATTATCCTTTCCACTTGGGCTCATCCCTTCACACAAAATACTGTGGAGCCCACTTATAAGGACACCCCATTTGCCACAACAAAAAGTTCTTATAAGTGGGCTGTTCTTATAGATGGGCTACATGTTTAAAGCATAATTCATCACAATTCTAGTACTGTACAGACATATGCCATGTTGAAAAGCACAAACATCCTGTTTCTTTCTCTCTTTCTGCCCTCTTGCAACATGGAGCGGCTCACAAGAGAATCACCGTAAACTTATGAAAAATAAGTCTCAAGCAGGAAGACTACTGGTTCAGATGCCAGATGTTTTTCTCAAACTTGCTCTTGCTTTGTCTCTGCTCTCTTAAACTGTAATGTGGCTCATGAAAGAGAATTGCTGTAAACTTTACAAAAAAACAGTAAGTCACAAGAAGAGAGTTACTGGAGAGACTACGTTCAAATGCCAGATGTCTTCCTTGATTCTTCGTGAGCTGCCAGATTGTCAGATGCTTGAACAGGAAAAGAAACATAAATTCACTCTCTCTCTCTCTCTCTCTCTCTCTGCCCTCTTATAGCATGGTGTGGCTCATGAGAGAGACAGACAGAAAGAGAAAAAGAGAAAGAGGATCGCCGTAAACTTAAAGAGCTGCTGATGCCTTGGGAAAATGTTGAAATTCATAATACTTAGAAACAATTAAGCACGTATGTAATTTACCTTCTTTTTTTTTGTACTTGCTATTTACCGCCTCTCTCTACCCACTACACTCCGCTTCTTCGGGAGCGCCTGGCATCTGCCTCGGTTCCTTCTGTGCCTGGAGCCCTCCGGCGGTCCCCCCATGTAGCCTTGGATTCCCCCCAAGGCGGGGATGAGGTGGGGCCCAAGCACCCCGAACTAACTTCACTTCGTCAGGGCTGCTGTGTGGGACAGGCAGGGGACCATTGAGGTCTGTGCTGGTGCTCCGTCTACCCGGAGCGATGGAGGTGTTTTTCCCCTATTTCTCTGGGTGTGCCATGCACCCAGACATCAAGGTGGAGCTCCGCCGACGTCTGGCATGCCCAACCCTCCTGGACTGGCCAGGCACTTGCTGAACCCTGGGCCTCCGCCTGGGGTCAGTCAAGCACCGAGCCTTGTCCCCCCTCCCTCCCTCCCTGGAGAAGGCGAACAGTCCACGGACGCTTGGCCTTCTTCCCCCGGCTGGCCCTCCAGCTCCCCGGGCTCATTCCTGAACCCGGGTCACCAGCGTCGCGAGCAGTAGCTCTACCGCTGCGCCGATGGGCCGGCTCTGTAATTTACCTTCTACAGATTCCTCCTCATTCATATTTATTACTGAGGAAGTAACCACAAAAACATTATCTTTATCCCATAGAGTTCATCTGCCCCTTAATCATACTCCCTACCTGAAAACAATAATGCTCTGTTGTGACATCACAGTCACTTTCCATGGGAATAACTGCAATGTCACAAGCAGAGTATTATGACATTAGGTTGGGAGAAAGCAAAAGAAGCTGATGAACCTTCAAGGAAAAAAGATCCTGTTTTTATGCATAAAGCTTCAGAAATAAATAATGGCAAGAAATACAGAGCTCACAAGAAATATAAGTTTGATGTGCTTATGCAACTGGATGAGAAAATATGAGATGATGCTTGTGTAACTTGATTTGCTTTGTGGCTTTCCACCTCTCTATCTATGGGATATACCACCCTGTAGGGGTACAATGCAAAGAACCCTAGAGGAGGGCCCCCCCTACAGGTGCCGCGGAAATGAATGCACCTGCTAAAGGTAGGTAAGGAAGAAGCCCACGTTTAAGAGAGATGAGCATCAAGAGGAGGAGGGGTGGATGGCAGGCAACAAAAAATGAACCCTGGTGAAGCCCACGATGTGTGACTGTTTCAGCCCAATGGGGGACTGACGTTGTTGCTCCACCCATCGAACCTCGGGCTTAAAGCCCTCCCATTCGATGTACTTATGCAACTGGATGAGAAAATATGAGATGATGCATGTGTAATTTGATTTGCTTGTGGCTTTCCACCTCTCTAGCCATGGGATATACCACCCTGTAGGGGTACGATGCAAGGAACCCTAGGGGAGGGTTCCCCCTACAGGTGCCACGGGAATGAATGGTCGGCTAGAGGTAGGTTAGGAAGAAGCCCAAAAAGAATACCCAAAGATGTCGAACTTCAAAGAGGCGAGGATGTTGAATGAATTTTGTGAAGAGAAGGGCTAACTTCCTAAGGAGAGAGGGGAAAGCCAGGGCCACCATCTGCCTCTATCCAACAGTGGAACCTAACTAACTAACCGAAGAAAGCACCAACTTTAACTAAAATTATGACATTGGCATGGAGGAGAGGAAAAACCCCCTTCGAGGAGGAAACCTCTGGGAATCCAAGGCCTAGGTCGCCTTCCCTCCAGGCTGACGATGTTTGATTTGAGGAAGTATGTCAGTAAAGAGAATGGTTCATTAATGAGGGATATGAGTAGGGAGGATGATGATGGGATGGAGAAAACTCCAAAGAAGCACAGATTAAAGAAGGAACATGAGGCAGCAGGGACCCAAGAAGGATATGCTCTAGTAGTCGATGGGAGGGAGTAAATCCATGTAGAAGTCAGAAGAGCAAAGGGTATCCAGATGTGCTCATGAGGAGATTTCAGATGTGCTGATGAGGAGACTGAGGATAATGCAGACTGGCTTGGCTGAGCGATGCGAGTGAGCAGACACTTAGGTTGAAGAGGCATGCTTCATTATGCGATGTGAACGATTAGACCCTAAGGTTGTAGTTGATGAGGTAGCATAGGATTCAATGACAGTAATGTTCAAGTAAGTGATGTAAATAGATAAACCTTCAGGTAATGCTGAGTGAAGGATGACTGGAGTTATGAACTCGATACATGTGGCTGTATGGCCGCGGGTTGAAAAGGTGGCATAGGAGTCATGATAGGTGTGCCCAAAAAGAAATATCGATAACAGGCCATGAATGGAGTGAATCCTGGATGGCTGGTATGGAACTGGAAGAGGAGGAGGAGAAATGAATGATTCAATGACAATGATGATTCAGGGTTTTATTTAACTCTAAAAATGAATTCATGTTTTTGTTCATAAAAGTGCTAAATCTTTGTGAAAATGCATAGCTCTTGCCTCACTGTGTTTAACAAACACAGCACTTCTAGAAAATCTATATGATTACTTTCTGCACAGTAAGTATCATCCCAAGAAAAAAACTGCTAATCAATTATTTAAAACCCTGTGATTGCCGCAGGAGTGCGGCAGCTCAACATGAGAAGATCGGGGAAAAGGAGGCTGGAAATGAACTTGAAATTGAACTTGAAAAATAGTGGACAGCAGCCAGTTGGCCCATAGCAAAGGGTGACAGACAGAAAGACATGGCCAGGAGCGGAGATAGAGCTGAATCGAGGTGACTGAGGAAGATGAATACAGAGATGATGATGATGATCGGTGCAGGAGCACAGTAGGTAGATTAGGTAGCATGAGACCGAATGGGAGGTAGCCCAAAGAAATATCGATTGCAGGCCAGATGGAGACAGTCAATGCAGACTGACTGAGCAATTGAAATAGATGAGCAGATCGAGGTAAGGTATCGGGGACAAGCACATCCTTGACTGGATATCGAATCGATTTGAGGTAGCATGAAGATGAGGTGGCATAGGAGCCAGGTCAGTGGGGTAGCTTAGGACCCAGCCAGTATGGAAAGAGAACTGCAGTAAGATGAGAACGGCAGTAGGGCAAGTCGGATGAGGTGGTATATGAGTCATGATAGGTATGCCCAAAAGAAATATCAAGTGCAGCTAGACGGAGTTCGCTAGAGACAGCCAAATGAAGAGGACAGCAGAACAAGCAGGGGACAGTATGGGTAAGGAAATAGGAAATGGAGGAGATAAGAGAATGGAGGGAATCCTGGAGGACTGAGAGTAGACCCTGAGACCAAGAAGACGATGATGGAGGGAAGCTGTGATGGAGCATTGGATGAAGAAGGAGGGAGAGCACCCACAAGAGTAAGGAAGCAAGGAAGGGACTGGAGTGGCAGTTTAAACTAGCCAAGAGTCTGCAATGCTGCAAAAGGATCATGAAGCAAAAGCAGAATATAGAGTAGCATACCATCCATTAAAGCAATATCCAGCAGCTCCAAAGAGCAAACAGTAACGTGCACAAAGTCGGAAACATTTATTAGGGCAGAGCATATTCCAGCTGCATGTCCGAGATCAGAAGCAGATAAAACTGACATTTAGACAAGTACCACTGCTAGAATGATGACACTTGGATTACAGTTTGCTACACCCTCACAGTCCAGACACCGAGCATTAGACATTGCAAAATAAAAGAAATAGCAGACCAGAGGGCATCCAGTCCCTGTGCCGGTGATGCAAACATGTATTAAGTGCTGCCTCTGGTGCCTGAAGATGAGAAACAAATACCTTGAGCTCTATCCAAATGATGGAGTGTTTGCCTCTAAGAGAAACAGCCTACCTTTGTTTCCTTCGGCTGCAATGATGCCCGACTCCCCTGGCTGTGCCTCAGAAAGTACTGGCTGCTCCTCTAGGCACCGCACGGAGGACTCCCTGAGGCTGGACAAGATCACCACATGTTTTTGGTTTTTGAGATTAATTTACCCAGCACAGGGCAATGGTATTAAACTAAGTACAAAAGCCTCCTTACGCTTCGCCCGCACAGCTGGTCCAGGTCCCTTGAGCCCACGTATCAGATCAAGTGCAGGCCTATCGATTGTAGGCCAGTGTGAGAACCAGGCTGGGTGGGTGATGGCAAATCCAGAAGTGCAGGCAGAGAGACAGTGCACTGGCGAGGAGAAGCAGAGGAGGAATAGTAGGTGACTTACCGCCCCAGGTGGCCAAGCCAGCAGCCGGGAGCAGTCCTCAAGAAGCAGCCCCAGAAAAGCAAAGCGGGGCCAAGCCAGGTAGTGAGCCGCCAGAGGGAAAGGATGTGGCAGGTGACAAACACCCAGAGTGGTGGCACAGTGACCGACCTGAGACAGAACAGGAAGGAATCGAGTATAGGAGAGACAAACAGGCAAATGAGGTATGGGAAAAGGGGCACATGAAGGGTTGAGGAAAAAGGGCATGACGGGGAAGGAAGCACCAGAAGGAGAGATGGGCAGGGGTGTGGGGTTAATGAGCAGGGAAGTCAAAGGGAAACTGAAGCAGCGTGGCAGCTGGAGGAACCCGTGAGAGGGCCCACTGTGAGAAGGCAGACATGGAGAAAGGCACCAGGAGAGCAGAAATTGAAGAGAGAAATAAATAAAGAAAAACCATGAGGGAGCAATGGAAGGGGCAGCTTGGAGGGCTGAGGCTCCAGCTGCAATGAAAAATGAATTCTGGCAAAGCCCAGGATGTGTGACCTTTGAAGCTCAATGGGGGAGTGACGTTGTTGCTCCACCCATCGAACCTTGGACTTAAAGCTCTCGCATTGCTTTGTGTCCAAATATTATGTTATTCAAAGTTCTTCTGGAGGCGTCAGTGGCTCTTAAAGGAAAAAAAAACATAAGTCACAAGCAGACAGATGGCTCCCTTAATTCTGGAAGGGGAACACTCAGGTGATCAATGCTTTCATTGTAAACTTTGGCTCTATTCCTGAAGGAATGCACTGAATAGGCACCCATTTACTCCTAGCTAAATGACTGAGTAGGAGTTAATTGCCAGAGCCAAGCATCAGGTAAGGTGTGAATGAGCTTGACAGTGCAGTCAGTGAATTTAGCTGACAGCTAACAGACAACTCATAGAAACTCTGTTTCTTTAACCGGGCTGACATTGATTATAAAAGGGCTTTATAGAAACATAGACTTTGACAGCAGATAAGGACCACTTGGCCCTCCTAGTCTGCCCATTTTCCTTACCTACTGGATAAGCTGCAGATTCTAGTTAACCAACAGCCTACTTCCTGCCACCCCCCACTACAATTGCCTTATATCTGTCCCATGCATGTTTGAATTCCCCCACTGTTTCAGACCCAACAACCTCCCCAGGAAGGCAGTTCCATGCAACCACCGCTCTCTCCATGAAAAAAAATTTCCTCACATTACCCCTGAGCCGTCCCTCCTCTATCTTTAAATTGTATCCCCTTGTTCTTACACATCTCTTTTTCTGAAAGATGTTACACTCCTGGACTTTGTTGATTCCCTTCAGGTACTTGGACATTTCTATCATGTCCCCCCATCCCTCCTTTCATCAAGGGGAGACATATTAAGCTCTCTCAGTCTCTCTTCATATGGTTTCTGATGCAGACCATGCACCATTTTAGTTGCCCTCCTCTGGACTGCTTCCATCCTGTCTATGTCCTTGCGTAGATGAGGTCTCCAAAACTGCACACAGTATTCCAGATGGGGTCTCACCAACTGTCTGTACAGAGGGATAACCACTTCCCTTTTTCTACTTGTGATGCCCTTTCCTACGCATCCCAGAATCCCCCTGGCTCTCCTTACTGACTTCTCACATTGCTTACCAACCTTTGGATCATCTGATATGACTACCCCCAGGTCCCTTTCCATCTTTGTTGTTGTTAGTACCTCCCCTGCTATTGTGTACTCTTCTCCTGGGTTTTTGTTTCCCAGGTGCATTACTTTGCACTTCTTTGCATTGAATCTAAGTTGCCATATGTCTGACCATTCCTCCAACCTTGCCAAGTCCCTTCTCATCCTTTCTACCTCTCCTTGTGTATCAACTCTGTTACAGATCTTTGTGTCATCTGCAAAGAGGCATACCTTTCCCTCCAGACCCTCTGCAATGTCACCTATAAAAATGTTAAAGAGGACTGGACCCAGTACTAAGCCCGAGGTACTCCACTAGCGACCCCCCTTTCTTCGGAATGTGTTCCATTCATTATTACCTTCTGTGTCCTGTTTTGCAGCCAGTTTGCTACCCAGGCTACTACCCTGAGACCCACTCCCAGGCTGGCTAACTTGATTAATCTTTTGTGCGGGACTGTGTCAAATGCCTTGCTAAAGTCTAGGTAGGCCATATCCACAGCCCCTCCCTGGTCTATTGCTTTGGTCACCCAGTTAAAGAAATCTATTTAATTCATCTGACATGACCTTCCTGCTGTAAATCCATGCTGCTTTGGGTCCTGTGCCCCGCTGGCCTCTAGGTACTCAACAATTCTTTCTTTCAGAAGTGATTCCATCATTTTCCCTACCACTGAGGTCAAACTTACAGGTCTGTAGTTTCCTGCTTCTGCCTTGCTCCCACTTTTGTGAAGGGGAAACACAGCTGCCCTCCTCCAGTCCTCAGGTACCACCCCATCCTCTCATGATTTGTTAAAAAGTGTGGTCAGTGGTGTCACTAGGTCCTCCCTTAGTTCTTTTAGGATTCTGGGGTGAATCCCATCAGGCCCCATTGCTTTGTTCACCTTGAGTTTTAGGAGTTATTTCAGGACTTTTTCTTCTGTAAATGGAGTGGTGTCAACCCCCCTACCCAGAGTGCTTTTATTGTCCAGTTTAGGTAACTCCTCCTCATCTTCTTTTGTGAATACTGAGCAAAAGTATTCATTCAGTATCTCTGCCTTTTCACTGTCTCCCTCTGCCCACCTCCACTCTCCCTTATTAATCTTCACTATTCCTTCCTTAACCTTTCTGTGCTCCCTAATGTACCTATAAAAGGTTTTATCCCCCTTCTTAACTGAATTGGCTATTTTTCCCTCGGTTTGGGTTTTTGCTATTCTGACTGTCTTCCCCACTTCTTTCTGCTTTAGTTGATACAGTTCCCTGTCATGCTCCTTCTGTGATTCCTTATACTTTTTGAATGCAGCCTTTTTCTCCTTAACCTTCCCTGCCACCTCTTTAGAGAACCATAGTAGTTTTTTACTCCGCTTTGTTTTCTTTATCTGTTTCACACAACGGCTTGTTGCCTCTATGATGGCAGTTTTGATTTTTCTCCATTGTTCTTCCACCCCTCCTTTTTGGCCATTTGCTAGTGTATTCCTCAGGTATTCACCCATTTTGCCAAAGTCAGCCCTTTTAAAGTCCAGTATGCTTGTTTTTGTATGGCTCATCTCCATGGTTGTGCTTATTGTGAAGCACACTGTGCTGTGGTTGCTTGTCCCCAGATATCTACTGACTTCTAAATTTGTGATCCTCTCTCCATTTGAGAGTACCAGGTCTAGTATTGCTCCCTTCTGAGTGGGTTCTAACACTAGCTGTCTAAGGCCTGCCCCCTGCAGGGCATCGAGAATGACCCTGCTCTTGGATGTGGCTGCAGTACATGTCATCCAGTTAACATCTGGCATATTCAGGTCCCCCATCAACAGTATCTCCCCTTTTTCAGCCATTTTGAGAATGTCCTCTATCATATTTATGCCCATAAGCATGCATAGCAAAAAATCGGGACATGGGACTAATAGAAACATAGAAGCTGTCAGCAGAAAAGGACCTCTTGACCCACCTAGTCTGCCCTAGCCTCCCTACCTACTGTTCCACTGTAGACCCTAATTGGTCTCTGGCCTCCCCCCCATTCCTAAGGTTCCTCTGTATCTATCCCCTGCATGTTTGAAACCTGTTACCATTTTGGTACTCGCCACCTCTGCAGGGAGGCTGTTCCAGGTGTCCACTACCCTTTCTGTGAAAAAATATTTCCTCACATTCCCTTTAAGTCTCCCCACTTCCAGCTTCATATCATGCCCCCTTGTCCTTGAGCATCTCATTCTGTGCTATATGCCACCCTCCTATACCTTATTGATACCCTTGAGGTATCTGAATGTCTCTATCATGTCTCCCATTTCCCTCCATTCCTCCAGTGAGTACATATTTAACTCCCTGAGTTTTTCCTCGTAGAGCTTCTGATGCAGGCCATGCACTATTTTGGTTGCCGTTCTTTGTACCACCTCTACCCAATCTATGTCCTTCCTGAGATGGGGCCTCCAGAAATGGACACTGTATTCCAAGTGTGGCCTCAACATTGTGCTATACAGGAGTAACACTACCTTCTTTTTTCTGGTGGTGATACCCTTTCCTATTCAGCTGAGCATCCTGCCAGCCTTTCCCACTGACTTATCACACTGCTTTGCTACCTTCAGGTCATCAAATATGATGGCCCTCAGATCCCTTTCCTGTTGTGTGGTTGACAACCCCCCCCCCACCCACTGATACATTGCTCTTGGGTTTCTGTGTCCTATGTGCATAATTTTGCATTTTATGGCATTGAATCCCAAATGCCAAACCATTGACCAGTCTTCCAGCTTTTTTAGATCTTCCTTAACTCCCCCCCCTCAAGTGTGTCCACTCTGTTGGAGATTTTTGTGTCATCCTTGAATAGGCATACCTTTCCTTCCAGACCCTCTGCAATGCCGCTAATAAAGGCATTGAAGAGGACCGGCCCTAGTACTGACCCCTAGGGCAAACCGCTGGTTATCCTACCCTCCTCCAAGTGAACTCTGTTTATAACCACTCTCAGTTCTTTTACTTAGTCAACTTTGTACCCATTTCACTATTTTTGGACCTACTCCCAGGCTGCCTAGCTTGTTTACTAATCTTTCTATGTGGAACGGTGTCGAAGGCATTACTGAAATCCAGGTAGACCACATCCACCACTTCTCCCTGAGCCACCTTTCTGGTAACCCTGTCAAAAAACTCTATCAGGTTTGTTTGGCAAGATCTCCCCCCTGTGAACCCATGCTGTCTTGGATCCTGCAATCCACTGCTTTTTAGGTATATCCCAATCTTTTCTTTAAGTAGTGTTTCCATAAGCTTACCCACCACAGAGGTCATGCTTACAGGTCGGTAGTTTCCTGCCTCCTCCCTATTCCCACTTTTGTGCAGTGAGACCACATCTGCTCATCTCCAGTCCCCTGAAACTTCCCCCATTTGAAGTGAGAGCTTGAACAGGGCTGTCAGAGGCTTCAGCAGTTCATCCCTTAGTTCTTTCAGTATCCTGGGGTGAACCCCGCCTGGCCCCATTGCCTTGTCTACTTTTAGTTTTGCTAGTTCTCTGAGGACTCTTTCCTCTGAAAAGGGGCTAGTATCCACCTCCCTTCCCCTAATGCCCTTCTCTACCATCTCTGGCCTGTCACCTACCCCTCCCTTTGTGAATACTGAACAAAAACACTTGTTTAATATGTCAGCTTTCTTCTGGTCCTCGTCCACCCTCCCCTTTCCCTTTCAGTCTAACTATCTCTGCCTTTTCTTCTTTTCATTTATGTGCCTAAAGAATGTTTTATTCCCCCCTTTTGATAATTTTGCAATGTTTTCCTCCATTTGTGCTTTAGCTTTCCTGCCTTTTTTGCCTCCCTTTGTATCTCCTGGTACATCTCCATATCCTCTCCTTTCTGTGTCATCCTGTACCTTTTGAATGCCTGCTCCTTTTCCTTTACCTTATCTGCTACTTCATTGGAAAATCATAGTAGTCTCCTTCTCTTGTTCTCCTTAACCTGCCTGACACAGAGGCTTGTTGCCATTTCAATGGTCTTCCTTATTTTAGCCCAGTTTTCCTCTACCCCTCCCTTATCCTCTATTCCTGATAGGGCTTCCTTGAGGCACTCTTCCATTTTCTTTAAATTGGACCTCCTGAAGTCCAGGACCTCATTTTAGTGTGATTAGGTTCTGGCCCAGTCCTTATGTTGAACCACACCGTATGATGATGACTGGTCCCGATGGCTTTCCACTGTGATGTCAGTGACACTGTCCCTGTTTGGCACTACCAGGTCCAGCAGTGCCCCCTCATGAGTGGGTTCCTTAACTAGCTGCCTAAGGAACAACCCTTGCAGGGAGTCTAGGATTCCCTTACTTCTAACTGATGCTGAAGTAGGAAGGCTCCAATCCACATCTAGAAGATTGAAGTCCCCCACTAGCAGTACCTCACATTTGTTAGCCATCCATTGGATTTCTTCTATCATATCCTTATCTTCCTCCTCTCCCTGTGCTAGAGGTCAGTAGATCACCCCATTCTAAATTGGCCCCCTTGCCTACCTCCAGAGTGACCCACAATGCCTCTGCTTTACCCTGTCCCCAACCCCCTGTATTTGTGTGGCTTTTATGTTCTCCCTCACATAAAGAGACACCCCCCCTCCCTTTTTTCCTACCTTGTCCCTCCTGAATAGTGCATACCCTGGTAAAACATTGATTTTGGAGCTTAATATATACACTACCCCAGCAGGTCTTTATTTTTATCTTTTATTTTAGTCTTTGGTAATGAGGTAATGCCCACTAGGCACAAATGCCTGTTTTCAGAGGTTACCTGGGGGTGCTGGGGAGGTAAAGTGACTTACTCAGAGTCACACAGTATGCAAATGGAGGTTGTAGAAATCAAACCCTGGTCTGCTGGATGTATCAAGCTTATTCGCAGCTTGTTACTCTAACCTCTAGGCTATACTGATGTTCTTAAAAATGGAATGTTCCTGTAAGTGATGTTCTCATAAGTGGGGCCCACAGTATCTAAAACTCAAAATTTACATACAATACTTTTCAGACTTGCTTGAGCCTCCCCTGGAACAGGCTGGGTCCTATCCCACCATTTGAGAAACCCTGCACTAGATCATCAGTGACAGAATCAAAATCAAAATCAAAGCCATAAACACAAACTCTAGCCAGAGTCAATATGGCTGCAAAATATTATTGATAGGAGTAAAAAGGAAAGAAGCTATCTAGCACAGCTAAAATATTGTGTGCCACAGTTCCAGGCTGACACAAACATGTGTGTTTGTATGTTTGTGTGTGAGGGGGTATATAGACTGTATGATATATGTATGTGCACAGACTTTTATAATAACAGGGTGTATAAAAAAACTATTAAAATAACAGATCCAATAGCAGAAGCACAATTGTATGTGCTCTGAAATTCTTATTTGAGTCCCACCACTGCCACTTGTATAATCATTCATAACATACATACAAGTGTATACTCTACCTGCTTATACTGTACCTGCTCCTGTGGATAAACAGAGAGCTTTATTCTCCAGAGTTATAAGCCCCTTACCTTTCACCAGCAATGCATACATACTGAACCTGCCTGTGCCATCCCGGGCTCATTGGACAAATAGATGACTTCATTCTTTAGTGCTGTCTGACCCTTACCTTTCACCAAAACAAAATTCAGCACAATATGGAGAACCCCTACCTTGTCCCTGTCCCTGTAGATGAACAGGCGTCTGCAATCTCCAGAGCTGTCAGTTCCTCTCATCTCACCATCACTAAAAACCACATCACAGTTAGGAAAAGCCTGCACTATCTCTACCCACACTGTACCTATCTCTGTGGATAAAGTGAGGGCTTCAGTTTCCACTCACCTTTAACCAACACTAAATCCATTATATTGAAGGGAAGCTTGCACTGTATCTTCCCACTTTGAATCTGTTTGGATAATCACAGGGCTTCAGGCTCCAGAGTTGTCAGTCCCTCACGTTATCACCAACACTAAATACATCACAGTATGGAGAAATCTTGCACTTTACATGTATCAGTAGATAAACAGGGATCTCCAGACCTGTCAGATGTTCACTTAGCAGTATTACTACATTCATTACAGGGTAGCATAAGCTTGCATTGTATCTGTCCCTGTGTATGAACTGGGGGCTCCAGAGCTGTCAATCTCTCACCTTTCACCACTGCTACATTTATCAGTGTGGAGAAAGCCAGTACTGTACCTGTCCCTATGGATAAAGAGGGGGTGCCAAAGCAGTCAGTCCCCCACCTTTCACCACCACTACATTTAATCACAGTGTGGAGAAATGCTACACTGTACCTGCATCTGTGGATAAACAGAGGTCTCCAGAGCAGTTAGCCCCTCACCTTTCACCACCACTATATTTCATCACAGTGTGGAGAAATTTGCACTATACCTGTATCAGTGGATAAATGGGTCTCAAGAGCTGTCAGTTACTCACTGATCAACATCACTACATTCACCATATGGTGTCTCTACCCACACAGTACCTATCTCTATGGATAAACTAAGGGTTTCAGTTTTCAGTGATGTCAGTCCCTCACCTTTCACCAACACTAAATCTATTATAGTGTAGTTAAGCTTGCACTGTATCTGCCCAGTTTGTACTGCGGAGGAAAGAACTGGCAGGTAAAATAAAAGAATACCATTAAGTTACAAGAAGGCTGAATGTAAACTACCAGGATAATCAAGGATTAAAACTTAGTTCTGTCTGTACAGAGGAAGGAGTGGTTAAGCCTTTACAGCAGAAAGAGTTGCCAGGAGTTTCTGACACAGTTCTGCAAAGACACACACACACACACACACACACACACACACACACACATACACCCGTCAGTGCCAATTTGCACACATTTCTTTTATACTGCAATGATTTTCCAATTTGCAAATGCATTATTTTTTTATTACAATATTAAAAAATATACACAGTATTCCTCCACAGTACTTGAGAGTCTTGATTTTGAATTACAGGAGCTGAGGTCTGAGTTAAAACCCTCTCTCAGAGCTGTAAAAGCAGAAGGGCATGCAGAGCTGTAGCTGGACTGTCTGTAATTTGACACTGTAGTCTGCTGAATAAGACACTGAGAGTTTCAGAGCTTCAATAAGGGAATCTCCAGTATACTTGTATGCTTCTTTTCAGCCATAAAACAAGCTGAAACTAGTAACCATGGTATAACACAAGTCCTGTTATACACAAATTAAGATGAAAATGCATGTACTGTTATTGTGAACCTCATTCCTCACTGAGAAACACTGACTAACAGAGAAAAAATAGTGTGGTAAACAGACTGCTTAGTGCAGTGATTGCTATAAAACTGCAGTTTAATGAAGACCATTAGCAATCTGCTGAGGTCCATTTTTTATGTGCTAGTAAAACATCTGTAGAGCTCTGCCCTGCAGCTGTAAAAATGAGGCAATCATGCACATGTGCCCAAAGGGTGCTATCAACTGCTCAGTTATAAGCACATACAAAACAACAACAACAACCACTGGGGAACACCAATGGAGCAGTTCAGTTCTACATTGCTACCATACATTCAAGCTCCCCTGCTTCTGTGCCCTGGCAGGTCCTCCATGTAGTGGTTGTCTGTACTACTGCTACTTTGCTGAGTGATGACCTGACAGAGGTTATATTTAAACACAGTTTGTGTAAACACACATTGCACTGTGCATGTTCACATATTACCCCCCACACACACATACACGCGCACACACACACACACCAGCTGTGCTGTTTTCTGAGAGAAAGCTAAGTCTGCATGACAGCCCTGGTTTTATGCCTTATGTGGACATTCCCCAGGCCAGTAACATTGACACAGAAGTCATTCATGTCATAGATTTCATATTTTTTTTCCAATTCTCATGGGAACTCTATGATTTTGGAATTTTCAATGAGAAAGCCATAATTTTTGGCATTTTCTATGAAATCACCATGATTTGTGACATTTTCCATGTGACATGATGATTTGTGGCATTTTCCATGAAAAACCTTAGTTTTTACCATTTTCAATCAATCAATCAATCAAATCTTTATTTATTCAGGCAGACATCATTGAGCAGAGCTCATTTGCAAGATGGACCTGATAAGGTCAAGGTTCAATAGTTGGTACATAAACAGATACATTTAAAACAATTATATATACATAATCAAAAGACATAAGTTGATTAAAGCATAACAGGACAAGGCAGGACATAAGAAAAGTACACTAGATAATACAGTATATACATATCCCAGTGGAAGAATCAAGGCATACACTCAACATAAGGCATCCAAAAATTTCCAAGTTCCAGGGCAAGCCAATGCAGACAAGGAGACACAGTGTTTGAGTGACTGAGAAAATGGTGATCACAGCCTCTGGTAAAAGACATGGAAGGGAGGGTAAAGGGGGACTCGGACAGGGGCTGGAGCTAATACTAGGAGGTGTAAGGGAGTAACAAGGGCTGGGGTAAGGGCCAGGAATTAGTGGGAGAAGATTATAGCCAGGGGTAGCAAGATCAGTGTAGATAAGGTTATAGGGAACTGAAGTACCATAAAATGAGGGCTGCCTGGGAGGGAGAATTGTGGGGATAAGTTATGGGAAATGAGTTGCAAATTATGATAGTTGTCTGGAAGGGGGGGAGGGTAAGGAATGTGAATAGACTAGAGCTTGTGGTAGCAGTTGCATTTCTCTGAGAAGAGACTTATGCAAAGCTGTTTAAAGGATGCTAGAGGTATAAGATTGATCAGCTTCAGGGACTTCTGTAAAGTATTCCATGCCATAGCTAGAGAATAGCTGATTGCAGACCTCCCTTGCTGGGTGTTGACTTTAGGCACCTTGAGCATGATGAAGTTGTTGCTTCTTAGGGCATAGGAGCTAACTGTGGCCTGTGTGAAGCAGTCTAAAATATAATTTGGAAGCTTCTTAGACAACGTTCTGTAAATCCATAGTGCAGCATTTCTGTTCCTTCTGAGGTGCAGGGATGCCCAACCGACTGCAGCATAGAGAGAGCAGTGATGAGTGTTAAATGGAAGATCTGTTATGAACCTTAATGCTCTGTGGTACAGTGTATCCAATTTGCTTAGACATGAGATGGGGCAGTGACTGTAAAGGAAATCTGCATAGTCATTAACTGAAAGAAAAGTGGCCTGGACCAACCTCACCTTAGAGTCTCTGGTTAGGAAGTGTTTTATTCTGAAGAATAGGCCAAGCCTCTGGCGAAGTTTTTTCAGAAGTTCTTCAATGTGATGTGTGTAATCAAGCCTGCTATCTATCCACACACCCAAATATTTGAATTTTTCTACATAGTCCAGGCTTTCTCCAAGAATAGTGGATAGCTGGGGTAGATTGTTTAGTGAGGAGGTATTTGTATAGCTTTGGTTGGAGAAAAACATTGCTTTTGTTTTCTTTGCATTTAAAAGAAGCTTTTTTTCCAGTAGTTGATGTTGTAATAAGGAGAATTCTGCTTGTAGAATTTCACAAGCTATTGCAGGCGATGGGTTGCTGACATACAAAACTGTGTCATCTGCAAACAGGTGAACAGTGGCTTTGGTGAGGTTTGAGTCAATATTATTAATGTAAATGGCAAAAAGGATAGGGCCCAGGATAGATTCTTGCGGAACTCCTCTTAGAAGTGGTTTTAGTGGAGATAGATCACCTTCAGCTTTCACTTGCTGTGACCTATCCGTATGGTAACACCTGAACCACTTAAGGGAGGGTGGGTCCAAGCCTATGGAATGAAAGGAAGAGAGTAGCAGCTCATGGTCCACTGTGTCAAATGCCTTGCTGAGATCTAGAACTACAGAAATACAGAGATCTAGAAATACAGCACAGACACTGTTCTTTTTATCCAATTTGGTTTGCCAGTCATTTGTAACTTTGGCCAGTGCAGAGATAGTACTATGCCTAGCTCTAAACCCAGATTGAGCTGGATTTATCAATGACAATGCCATAGTTTCTGGTGTTTGTAAATGACAGGCCAATAATTTTGTGCCTCATGCTTCACCAGCCCAATGTGTTTGGCCCCAGTGTGGGTTTGCATGTGAGCCCCAGTCTCTGAGATGGCAGCACAAAATACTATGCCTTCTGTCACTGGAAAAGCAGAGAATACAGTGCACCTCCTCCCCCAACCCCATGGACAATCTTTCAAATATCACAATTTTCCTTCAGCCTGAATTACCATGTCAATAGCACCCCTAATATGAAAAGTGATTTAAAGTGATTTTCTTACAATTATTACCATGAGTAACTGCACTGTTCATTTAGTTGTTTGTACTATGCACTTTGAAATCACATAGTTGTTTTAATTATAAATTGTTATATCTGTCCCCAACAGCCATTTTCTACATGCTGTCTGTCAGCTGTATTGTCTATTATTTTCACTAGGTGTCATTTCAGCCATGCCTCCCAAAGCGTGTCATGGCAGGGAAACAGTCACCTCACTAACAGCATAGTTTGCCTAATGTCTCGAGTAACTGTGAAAACAGTACTAAAGTAAAGTCGTCTTTGTCCCTTGATGTTACTTGAAAGTGTTGCAGTTTTCTGCCTTGTCTGTGCTTGTGGTGGTTGTTGGGGACTGCTGTTGATACTGAAACTCAGTCCTATGCAAGCTGCTGTTTTTGTCAGCAATAATGTTGTAGGCTGGCAGCTCATGATAGTTTCTATTCACAATTTAATTTATTTGTTAGTGATAACAAGGCTGCAATCACAGTTGTATCAGGTGGGAGGAGGGGTGGAGCAACAAGATGGCCATGCTGCTGCTCCACTCCGTCCCACGCCAAGTGAGAGCTCTTGTGTATGAGAATTTTAAGTTGTTTTAAGTACTGTTTCACTATTTCTTGAATGAAACTTATTTTATTTTGGCATGGAGTTTGTAACATTGGGCCAGGTAATTGCTGGAATGTAAATTAATGGCACTTGCTATGGACACACCACTAGACTGTTTTGGCCCCGCTGTGTTAAAGGGACAGTAAACATTGCAGGGGTCACTCAAATTGTGAAAGCCCATGAAAAGATATTTCAAACGAGGCACTGGACTTCCTTTTAGGTGTCAGGAGTCCTGAGATATGACTATCTAATTAATCTATAAATCAAAACAAGGCAACAGCCATATTAAAACAGGAAGTGATATCACTGAGGGTCAAGATGCATGTTATTAATTACAGCTTACCCCTCAGTGACATCATTATTGGTCTCATGATTCAATGAAATGGCTGCTGCCTTGTTTTGATTTACAGATGATTTAGGTATTCATAACTCAGGACTCCTGACACCTTCCGGTAAGCCCAATACTTCTTTTGGAAGATTGTTTTATGGGCTTTCATAATTTTAGTGACCCCTGCAATGTTTACTGTCCCTTTAAGCTCCGGCATCTTTCACAACCTTGCCGGTTAAAAGCTGTGCTGTTTGTTTGTTTTTTTGTTCTTTTTTTAACGAGACAAAACTGTTCAGTCTTCACTAAAAATGAGCAAGACATCTGGTGTTTCTGAGCCATGGAGAGATGAATGAATTTTAAACCACATGTGGTAGTTCTCAATGGACTTTAGTAAAGATTTCTTCATGGAGATGAAGATTCGATGGCTTTGGAGCAACAAGGAGGAGGATTGGAAGCATGGTGGCACTTTTAAGTGTGGTTAGGCTTGTTTTAGACTTTATAAAGGTATACCACTATTGTCATGGGGCCAGGGTTACCAGAGATGTTCAGTGTGGTAACATCTGAAGTTACTGCACTTAGAGAAGCGCTTTCTGATTTTGTCTCAACAGGTTTCTAGCAGGAGTCAGAAAGGGGCAAGAGCCCACTGGAGGAGACTCGTTTGAAGCGAGTAACACTTGTGTGATTCAATAAAGCCTGAGGTTCCAACAAATCTTATAGACTCCTAGGTTTGGAGCATGTAACATGGAGCTAAGTTGGTCACTTTTATGTCAGCTCCTATTAAGAACAGTTTATGATCAGGGGAAGCGGTAAAGAATTTTTCAGTGTTTTCTTATTCAAAACTGAACTGGTTTCCATTAAAGGATTAATGGACTCCCAGGTTTGGAGCCTACTGTTACAATCTCTCAAATTCCTAAAGCTAAACTTTCTGTCTATATAAGTGATAATCGGATGCTTTAGCCATGGTAATACATGAACTTTGGGTATAAATGAAACTGTTTGTTGAAGTTATGACTATGACTTGTATACTTTGTTTGTTCAGAATCTTTGTTATAACAGCACCTGTTTGGATTGTTGTGGGCTGAACCCCTGCTGGCTTATACAAGAATGCTGTTCTAAGTGAAGATATAAGCAGCTGACTCTGGGGTTGTCCCCCATTTTTCCTGTTTAAGTGGTACTCTACTTATTCCTCCAGTTTGTTCTGAATCTTTTAATTTAACTAAGAAGTAAAGAGAGTATGTCCCTTGACATGGTATACCTTGGAGTCAGAATTTCTTCCAGAACCTGAACTCCTTTGAACTTTTGAAACAAGTTTACATTCTTTTGAATACATAGGTTCCCTTTGCAGGCTTCTTTTTACTGGCTAATTGTGGAGTCCTGTGAAATGTGTGGTGCTACAGTACTTGAGAACTTGCTCTACTGGACTCCAAAAGTAGCTGGAGCCTTCTAACTCTATGGGTATTAAAAGGGAGGACTCCTGAGTGTAGAAGAAGCATTCCAATTCATGTTTAAAATGTCTATGTTTGCAATTAATGAATTACTAAATGGTTATAAATGTTAACCTAAACAGGTAAGAACAAATTTTGCAGGATATTACTTAGCCCATAGGGCGTTCATCTATTTTGCTAGAAAATGGCCAGATAAGGAAACAGGCCTTGGCTAAGGGGTTGATCACTAAGGTAACTGGAGATGGAACTCTGACACATACTTTTTTTTAAACAAGTCAAATTATTTTTATAAAAAATATTGATGTAAGTTTATTCTTTTAATATTATTCGTAGTTTTGGGATTGTATTTTAACTTTGCAGTAGTTATATACCTATTAAGTCCCTACATTAAGTGCTTTGATTGTAAATGTTTCTGAGAACATAATATTAATCTGATTCAGATTTTCATAGGTCAATATTTAAATGTGTTTTTGGCACTCCTGTCATAACTCATTTCAGTGATTATTTTGAAATGCAGGACTGATGGGGCCATGATTGCAGTTTGCATCTGGAAATGCAGATGGATGGGGAGCCTGTTTTTGATAGTGAAATGAATCATTATAATGATACCCTATGTGGGTGCAAAGTCTGTTCATGGAAATGCACAAATATTGTTTTTTTAGGGTTAATTGGCTCCTGAACTAGGTGCTATTAGAGTGACCTTCTGGTTATCAATACGTAATTTAATCTAAAGTAGCTATCTGATGTGGTCTTAACTTTCAGTAGCAGATCTGAATTAGCGATCAGGAGCTGGACTCGATTTTATGTCTCTATGTTTAAAGACATACAATGTTTTGAAGGGGTGCAAATATTTTAGATTTTAAGAAATAAGAATGGGGGCAGAGTATGAATTTCCTTTAGTCTGGGGAAAGAGAAGCATTATATATATATATATATATATATATATATATAGAGAGAGAGAGAGAGAGAGAGAGAGACGATACATACATACATGCACACGTGTGTGTGTAGATATGACAAAGTATTTGGGAAAAATTAGACAGGACTATGGAATGGCCATAAAAACTTTTTAAGCAGATTGATTCATATTGTGAAAGACACTTCAATGTGATTGGTTTTATGTATATATTGTATATTTTATCAGGATTGTAAATTGTTACCTTTGCTTTGTGTTATAATGACTTGTAGTCGAACGAATAAACAAACTGTATAAACACAGTTGCATCCGTGTGTGTGTGTGTGTGTGTGTGTGTGTGTGTGTGTGGTGTTTTTCAGTCATTTGGTGCATCCCAATGATTTTTTTTCCTATCCTGGTGTAAATGTCAACAGTCTCACGGGACCATAGTGTCTATGAAGGCTTCATGTGTGATGCTGCATAACACTGATTTCCTTTGTCAAACTGAAATATTTTCTGCAGTAACACTTTTTCTGTTATAGTAATATGCTGTCAGTGTGTGCATCTGTTCAAGATTATCTGATTGAAATATGCCATTAGTAGAACTTCTGGGTATTAGGCCGGTATATCTTTGGTGAAGCAAAGAAAAAAAACACAGCAAGCATTTAAACTAGCCGGGTTGGGGGGGGTGCTGATAAGAGGCAGGAAATTTAAAGCCTCTCCGCGAGAAACATGGCAGGTAGTAAGGTAAACACTGAGGTACAGAGCTCAACACAGGGCAGAACAGGGGTAAATGGAAAAATAGACAAGGGCAATAAGAGCGGGGATGGGGGATAAAAGGATAAAGCCAACATTAAATGGAGGGCAATGAGTACCAATGCCCATAGTCTGGGAAACAAGCTTCCTGAGCTAGTAGCCCTGATGAAAGGTGAACAATTGGATATTGTGGCAGTCACAGAAACATGGCACACAGAGAACCATGACTGAGATGTCAACATACCAGCGTATACAATCTACAGAAGGGACAGGGAAGGTAAAAGAGGAGGTGGAGTAGCTCTATACATAAGGGAAAGCTACAGAACAAAAAAAGTAAAGCGGGAGGACAAGAGGCACTCTGGGTCACCTTGGAGACAGAGAATGGCATCACAATCCACACATGGGTTGCATACAGACCCCCGACTCAAGGGCAGGAAATGGACAAGAAAATGGTAGAGGACATTCTCAAAATGGCTGAAAAAGGGGAGATACTGTTGCTGGGGGATCTGAATATGCCAGATGTTAACTGGATGACATGTACTGCAGCCACATCCAAGAGCAGAGTCATTCTCAATGCCCTGCAGGGGGCAGGCCTTAGACAGCTAGTGTTGGAACCCACTTGGGAGGGAGCAATACTAGACCTGGTACTCTCAAATGGAGAGAGGATCACACATTTAGAAGTCAGTAGACAGCTGGGAACAAGCAACCACTGCACAGTGTGCTTCACAATGAACACAGCCATGGAGATAAGCCATACAAAAACAAGGACACTGGACTTTAGAATGGCTTACTTTGGCAAAATGGGTGAATACCTGATGAATGCACTAGCAAATGGCCAAAAAGGAGGGGTGGATGAACAATGGAGAAAAATCAAAACTGCCATCATAGAGGCAACAAGTCTTTGTGTGAAACAAATAAAGAAAACAAAGCGGAGTAAAAAACCACTATGGTTCTCAAAAGAGGTGGCAGGGAAGGTTAAGGAGAAAAAGGCTGTATTCAAAAAGTATAAGGGATCACAGAAGGAGCATGGCAGGAACTGTATCAATTAAAGCAGAAAGAAGTGGGAAGGCAGTCAGAAAAGCAAAGGCCCAAACCGAGGAAAAGATAGCCAACTCAGTTAAGAAGGGGATAACAACCTTTATAGGCACATTAGGGGAGCATAGAAAGGTTAAGGAGGGATAGTGAAGATTAATAAAGGAGAGGGGAGGTGGGCAGAGGGAGACAGTGAAAAGGCAGAGATACTGAATGAATACTTTTGCTCAGTATTCACAAAAGAAGATGAGGAGGAGTTACTTAAACCAGACAATAGAAGCACTCTGGGTAGGGGGGTTGACACCAGTCCATTCACAGAAGAAAGAGTCCTGAAAGAACTCCTAAAACTCAAGGTGGACAAAGCAATGGGGCCTGATGGGATTCACCCCAGAATCCTAAAAGAACTAAGGGAGGACCTAGTAACACCACTGACCACACTTTTTAACAAATCATGCCAGGATGGGGTGGTATCTGAGGACTGGAGGAGGGCAGATGTAATTCCCCTTCACAAAAGTGGGAGCAAGGCAGAAGCAGAAAACTACAGACCTGTAAGTTTGACCTCAGTGGTAGGGAAAATGATGGAATCACTTCTGAAAGAAAGAATTGTTGAGTACCTAGAGGCCAGCGGGGCACAGGACCAAAAGCAGCATGGATTTACAGCAGGAAGGTCATGTCAGATGAATCTAATTGATTTCTTTGACTGGGAGACCAAAGTAATAGACTAGGGAGGGGCTGTGGATATGGCCTACCTAGACTTTAGCTAGGCATGTGACACAGTCCCGCACAAAGGATTAATAATCAAGTTAGCCAGCCTGGGAGTGGGTCTCAGGGTGGTAGCCTGGGTAGCAAACTGGCTGCACAACAGGACACAGAAGGTGATAGTGAATGGAACACATTCCAAAGAAAGGGGGGTTACTAGTGGAGTACCTCAGGGCTCAGTACTGGGTCCAATCCTCTTTAACATCTTTATAGGTGACATTGCAGAGGGTCTGGAGGGAAAGGTATGCCTCTTTGCAGATGACACAAAGATCTGTAACAGAGCTGATACACAAGAGGGGATAGAAAAGATGAGAAGGGACTTGGCAAGGTTGGAGGAATGGTCAGACATATGGCAACTTAGATTAAATGCAAAGAAGTGCACATGGGAAACAAAAACCCAGGAGAAGAGTACACAATAGCAGGGAGGTGCTAACAACAACAAAAATGGAAAGGGACCTGGGGGTAGTCATATCAGATGACCTAAAGGTGCATAAGCAATGTGAAAAGTCAGTAAGGAGAGCCAGGGGGAATACTGGGATGCATAGGAAGGGGCATCACAAGTAGAAAAAGGGAAGTGATTATCCCTCTATACAGACAGTTGGTGAGACCCCATCTGGAGTACTGTGTGCAGTTTTGGAGACCTCATCTACGTAAGGACATAGACAGGATGGAAGCAGTCCAGAGAAGGGCAACTAAAATGGTGCAGGGTCTGCAGCAGAAACCATATGAAGAGAGACTGAGAGCTTAATATGTATACCCTTGTTGAAAGGAGGGACGGGGACATGATAGAAACTTTCAAGTACCTTAAGGGAATCAACAAAGTCCAGGAAGGTAGCATCTTTCAGAAAAAGAGATGTGTAAGAACAAGGGGGCACAATTTAAAGATAGAGGGGGGACAGCTCAGGGGTAATGTGAGGAATTTTTTTTTCACAGAGAGAGAGTGGTGGATACATGGAACCACCTTACTGGGGAGGTCGTTCGGTCTAAAACAGTGGGGGAATTTAAACATGCATGGGATAGACATAAGGTAATTATAGTGGGGGGTTGCAGGAAGTAGACTGTTGGTTAACTAGAATCTGCAGCTTATCCAGTAGGTAGGGAAATGGGCAGACTGGGTGGGCCAAGTGGTGCTTATCTGCCGTCAAAGTCTATGTTTCTATATACAGTACATACACAGTATATTGTATAAGGCAGTATTAGTCCAATCAGTCAGCACTATTAGGCAGTCGGTTGGCTGCTATGTCAATGTTAGCTGCTACAGAACCTGATTTAATGAATAGAGCAATCAGAGTAATCACATTTTGTAGACAGAAAATGCCAGTAATCAGCTGTTCTCCATAAAAGATCACAGTACCTGATTTGGCAACTAGAGCTGTCACAGTATTTTGTAATCAGGTGGACGCTGTCAGTATAGCACCCATTTTCATTTCAGACATTTTATGTGGTATTATTTATTGCTAATCACCAGGACTGGGAAATGGCAAAACTGTGCCTGATAATGATCTGCAATTATTCAGCATATTAGCATAGTCTGGGGGTCAAGACACTATCCATCACACTACTCTCCACTGGTTCTGGTAAGATACAAAGAAGAGAGTACTATATTTACTTAATGGTTGGCATAAATGAAAGATGTGAACAGTGCTGACTAGATCTGTGTTGGTGGCTACAGTGCAGTATTCACCATCAGAGCTCACAGTACCCGATTCAACTACTAGATCAGCTGGACACTGTCTAATCTTACAGCCCAAATGTTGCTTTTTGCATTTTGTTTCAAAGAGTCGATCCACCAAAAGAAAGCTTATGTGACAATTATATGTTCCAGTCTTTTAGAGATTTTATTTTTATTTCACTGTTGAGAATAGAGATGCAGCTGCCTTGATGTAATGGTTGTCCTGTAGAATGTTCAGCTCAAGCTAGTAGTGGTGCGAGTGCAAGGCTTGGCTTGAAACTGACAATAAGCTTTTCTTTTCCTAAATACAAAACTCTGAATCAGGAGGTCTCCTTTCTTGTTTTGAAGTGCCTGTTTGAGTTATACATGCCTGCCTGCTTGACGTGTCATGCCCCTGAGCCCCCCGTGACAAAACCGCAATGGCATATTTCAATCAGCTAATGCTGAACAGGGGCACACACTGACTGTGTATTACTAACATAAATAGCATTACTGCAGAAAACAATTCAGTATGACCATGAATATCAACATTAGGCAGCACCACTCATGAAGACTGTATAGACACTATGGTCCAGTGAGACCACTGACCTTTACACCAGGAGGAGTGTGACAGGGTGACCCCTGTCTTAGCAAAGTACCCTTGTATGTAGTCTGAATTCTACCCCCTCTACCTTTTTATTGTGTTGATTGCATGCATGTGCAAGAAACACATTGCTTTCAGCAGTTCGGGAGAATACCTAAATGCATCAGGAAATCCGGGCCACGTCACCACACAATCAGTTGTTTTGATGCATTACAAGCTACCAAAACAGCTGCTTGGGTAGTGTCCCCATGGTGATGGCTTCTCCGTCGGCCTCTCACAGTCCTCAGGAAGCCGACAGAAAACTGCTGCCCGCTATACAGTGCGACTTCCTGGTGAAACATTTC
This sequence comes from Neoceratodus forsteri, assembly GCA_016271365.2. Taxonomy (NCBI): domain Eukaryota; kingdom Metazoa; phylum Chordata; order Ceratodontiformes; family Ceratodontidae; genus Neoceratodus; species Neoceratodus forsteri. The sequence goes on from JADMNL010000024.1 coordinate 133,523,902, forward strand.
AATAAATAAACAGAAAGCCGGACGGGAGTGCCCAATCCCCCTGTTGGCATGCACCCTACCCAGTTCACTGATGGGGTAGCCCAATCCCTGTCAGCTTGATGCCCCCCATTTGCTGTGTGCCGAGGGGGTGCCCAGTCCCCCTCGGCTGATGCTCACTCCCCCACAAGCACAAGCACAGTGTATTGCAGATGGGGTGCCCGATCCCTGTCGGCTCTAGCACTCCCCAAAAAAGAAGCACCCAGGTGTGCCGGCACACTGGGAGCCCACCCAAGCATGCAAAAAAGCATCCCATGTCATCTATTTATTTTTAAAACCTGTAAAAACAGCAAACAGTCCTTCACAGTCTTTCGTGTCCCCCTTCCCCAACCCGCAACCATCCACTGTGCACCCACCTCCCCACACCCTCCCCTCATCCCATACTTACCTCCGGAGCCCAGTGCGATGATCTTCAGTGGACCGGGAACACGTCTGCACTCTTCAAAGCCGACCACAAACTGAAGAAATGCCGGGAAGCTGTATAACGGCATAAATATTTGGTTTTCAACTTTGGTGCATATCTCGGCCATTTTGAGGAATATTTTCACCAAATTTTCAACATGGGTTCTTGGGACCCCACCTCATGAACCCAGTCACTGTCATTTTGTTATTCGGTCCTGAAAGGTGATTTCATGTTCACTGAGTGGAACCACCTTTTCAGGACTGATTAACAAAATGACAGTGTCACAGTTCATGAGGTAAGCCCCCCAAAACCCTATGTTGAAAATCTGGTGAAAAAATTTTCCAAAATGACTGTTTTATGAGCATGCATTGTGCAGTTCCTACACACACTCATAACTTTGAGCATTTTTAATATTTTCACTCCAGATTTTCAACATTGCCATTTTCCACACCTTCTTATGAACAGTACAGCTGTCATTTTTCACATCTTGCCTGAAATGTGTTTTTGTACATGTAGCACACAATGTCGTGGTTGGTGTGTGAAATCAATGTTCAGGACAGATTAAGAATATCACAGTGACAGACCACGTGATGCAGGGTACCGGGTAGAAGCTCCTCTTTGTAGCTCCAGCCTCCTGACTTAATAATTCTGCATTTAGGGATGATAAAACCACCTAAAACCCTCAAAATCTACCTCACCTTTTTATTATCCTGTGCTCCTGCTGGGTGGATCGTTATAGCAATGGATGTTTATATGAAGAAGACACCGCAGAAACACACTCCGCCAGTTACCCCCGAGAAGGCCCCGAAGAAATCACGGGCCTCGAGTGTGTCAGACAAGCCAGAGCACTCGAACCTGGCCACTGAGCAAGAGCCGTTAACTTTGAGTAGGTTCTTGGAGGAATTTAAGCCCTTCCATGAGGAAGTAAAGGAAATCTCTATGGAGCTTAAATCCCTATCAAAAAAGATGGAGGAGGTTTCCATCACAACCTCGGACAACACAGCCCGTATTTCCTCCTTGGAGAAATGTGTGGAAAAGATTGACCCCGGTCTTGTGGCTATGCGGCAGAAGCTTTCACGCCTTGAAGTAAAGTTAGAAGATCTCTAGGGTCGCAGCCGCAGGAACAACATTGTTATTCTGGGGCTTCCAGAGGGAGAAGAGGGCCAGAATACCATAGCCTTTATTCAAAAGTTGGTCAGAAAGATCACTGGCCCCTCTCCCTTTGGAGCCAAGTATATCATAGAGAGGGCACATAGGTCCTTGCGGCCAAAGCCTCCCCCAGGAGCCTCACCTCATCCCATTATATGCCAATTTTTGAATTACTTAGAGCGGCAGCATTTCCTGGTAAAAAAAGAATTACAGGAAGTTAAGTGGGAAAACGCCAAACTTAGAATTGCACAAGATCTACTGGGCTCTGTCAGGCTAAAACGCACAGCGTTCTATCCTATTGTTTCAAAGATCACTGCAGCAGGACTTAAGTTCAAGATGGGCTACCCAGCTTGGCTGCAGGTGCAGGTGGCTGGTACCTGGTCAACCTACGAGGATCCTGATGCTGCGCTACTGGGGTTAAAGTCTGCCTTGCCTGATTTGTTCCGTGATACATGATTTATACCTTCAGAATTGGAGAAACCAGAATTGAAGGGGAGAAGTTCTCCTCAAGATACATGAGAGGGATGAGCTACATTCTCTGCTTGAGACTGTGTGATCCTGCCATTAAAGGCTGAAGGGACTTCATGTTGCCGTGTTTATTTTGTCCTTTATAGTACATAGTTGTCCTAAACACTCCTGGGAAGTTGTTTTTATCAGGAGACTGTTTTAGTGGAGGGACACTCTATTTGGGGGGAGGGTTTTTTCCCTGCAAAGAATGCATTAGGTAACTATTTGCAGGTGTATCAGGGCAATTGTTAATTTGCCAGGTTTATGCCTTTTCGGCTCTGCATTTCATTTAATAAAGGGAATGACCAGGGGTACAACTGGGGTTATCTCTTTATAATTCTGCACTGCCGTGCGCTTTCGCTCTGGTACCGCCAGAGGGAGCTGTTGCCATTCATTAAGCGGCTTAGCGCTACTAGATATACCGGGATCCTACTTTTCTTGCTGGAATTTCCCTTCAGTAGCCTGGGATTAGTTAAGGCTTTCTATTTTAGGTAATTTAGTCCTGTTGCTGGCATGGTTCAGTCGTGGTTTGGCTTTACTTTGTATTGCTGCTGGTTGCAGCAGTTATGGTATCGTGCTCAGCCATCGGGTTGCACATAATTATTTTACCATGCCAGCATTCCGGTTGAACGTTCAGTTTAAAATCATGAGCATCTCCCTCTAGCTATCAGGAGCTTGATGGTTAAGAGATGTTAGTTATAACATTACATTTTTTTGCACATACATTTAACAGTTACCTGCTCTCTTCAAGGAATGTGTTGCAAGACTTGGTTGGGTCTGTAGATGTAATGTTGGGAGGCTGGGGGGAGAGGAAGAGAAGTGGTATTTTGTTGAACATTGTTCGTGATAGTTGGGGTGGTAGGGGCGGGGTTAAGGTTAGATCTAAGAAACCTGGTTTACTTAGTTTATGGAATGTTGGGTGTATTATGGAGGGGGTTCATGGGGGACTAGGTTTGGGGGGAAGATGCAGGGTTGGGAGGGTGGTACAGCAGTAATCAAGGGGCATTGGACATTCAACTATTGTTGTAGTAATATCTGGACTTTAGGTATGTGGTTTCCTTTTACTTATTTAGATGGCTAGTAATATTAACTTTGTTACTTGGAATGTGAAGGGGATAAGGAAAAAATCTAAACAATATCAAGTGCTCAAACATCTGAACTTGTTGAGCTCCCAGATCATGTTTTTGCAAGAATCCCATCTGCTAGAGTCTGAAGCTCTACAACTCAGGAGGCAACTGGTTGGACAGGTGTTTAATGCCTCGGGGTCCACTAATAGTTACAGGGTCATGTTACTTGTCAACAGAGGCATCCCCTTTGTTTCCAAGCAGGTCTTTAGGGATCCAGGTGGTAGATACGTCCTGGTTCAGGGTAATCTTTGGTCCATGCCACTTTTACTTTGCAGCATATATGGGCCTAACACAGATGACCCTGGCTTTTTTATGAAGCTTGCCTCCATCATTCTTCCTATGCTTCCTATTACGATAATTATGGGAGGAGATTTCAATTTGGTCTCGGACCCTAACTTGGACAGGTCTGGCAGTGGATTGAGGAGTCTTTCTCCTGGGCAGAGAGCATTCAGAGATCTGTTGGATCAGTGCAGACTGTGTGACGGGTGGCGTGTATTGCACCCCAATTCCAGGGAATACACTTTTAGTTCGCCAGTGCACTGATCTCAGTCCCGCATTGATTATCTTTTAATTTCCCAGGTGCTCTTGCCGGAGGTCTTGTCAGCCTCGATTCAGCCAGGCCCTGTATCCGACCATTCCCTGGTGGTATGCAACTTGGCTTTCCTTAATATTCCCAAAAAAGAGACCCAGTGGAAATTAAGCGAACAATTATTGAAGAATGCTAGGTATTGTAACCTAATAAAAGCAGATCGATTTCTTTTTCTCTACTAATTGAATGGAGGGCACAGCACCGGATATCTTATGGGGCGCCTTCAAGGCTTATATGAGAGTGATCCTTATTAGTTTAGCCACAAAGAGGAAAAGGGCTCAGGAAGCTGAATTATTATTCTCACTGTCCCAAGTAAGGTCCCTGGAAGCCAACTTATCCCCCAGTACTTCAGAAGAGGGCAGAAAGAAGCTTTTAGTAGCTAAAGATAGATAGTTAGACTTATTGAGGGAAAAGGCAGAGTTAGCTGTTATCCACACCAAAGCAAGCTACACTGATCGGGGGAAAAAGTGGGTCGTTTGCTTGCTTTAAGGTTAAAACAGCAGGAATCTGCAAGATTTATTCCTCCAATCAGGGCTTAGGCAGATGGATCCTTGAGGGTATCCCGTTCAGAGATTGTACAGGAATTTGCCTTGTACTACGAGCAATTATACAAGGATATGGACAGTCCGCCTCCCTTGGAGATGCTGGAGGTGTATCTCAGGGAGTCTTGTCTCCCTTCCCTGTCAGATTCGCAGAGGAGTTTTTTATCCTCCCCAATATCCCTGGAGGAAATATCGGAGGTTATAAGGGCTTTGCCCTCAGATAAGGTTCCAGGACCGGATGGCTTTTCCGCATTATTTTATAAAGTTTTCTGAGAACAATTATTGCCGGTGCTTCACCAGTTGTACCTCCATATTCTCTCTGGGGTAGGTGTAGACGCCCATCTGTTTGAAGCCCTGATTGTCCTTCTCCCCAAACCTGATAAAGATCCTGAGTTAGTGCAGAGCTACAGGCCTATATCCCTTTTGAACCAGGGTGTCAAAATTCTCTCGAAGATATTGGCCGACAGGTTGACCCTGGTCCTCCCGGATCTGATTAGTATGTCCCAAGTTGGATTCATGAGGAGACGTTCATCATCAGACCATTTACGCACTCTTTCGCATGTCTTCTCAGTGTCTAGGGATGCCACCTTTCCTGCGGGGTTGGTTTCCCTGGATGCCAAGAAGGCATTTGATCGTGTGAACTGGAGCTTCTTATTCCAGGTCCTTAGGGTGTTTGATTTTTCTACCATGTTCATAGACTGGATTCGTGCTCTGTATCGGACCCCCTCTGCCAGGATTTCAGGTAATGGAGCATTTTCAAAACCTTCCCTTTTATTTTCATGTACTAAACAGGGCTGTCCCCTTTCCCCTCTTTTATTTAATCTATATCTAGAGCCCCTTATCCAAAATATCCTCAATAATCCGGGGATACAAGGCATACCGATAGGGAACAATGTGGTGAAGATCACAGCATATGCTGATGATCTTCTCCTCCACTTGTCTCACCCAGCAACATCTATCTCAGTTATGTTAGGGGAGATTACTAAGTTTAGCTCTTTTTCGAATTATAAATTGAATGCTAACAAGTCGTCTATTTTCCCCCCTTAATCACAAGGTCTTTAAGAATGACATTAGTCCTTTTGTTTTGTGCTGGTCACCCCGTGTTCTTAAATATCTGGGTATCAACTTAACATGCAATCCTTCCTCATGGTTTAAAGAGAACTTGGAGCCTCTTTCCCAGTTGATCGTCCAGGATCTTGATAGATGGTCTAAGCTTCCCATTTCCCTATGGGGTTGTATTACTATAATTAAGATGAATGTATTTCCCCATCTTTTTTATCCCCTCTCGCACCTTAACTCATTCATCCCTTTATCCTGGTTTCAGAAAATGCATAGAATTTTTACAAACTTTATCTGGCCTAACAAGCAGTCCCAGTTGGCATACTATAAATTGGTTGCTCCGAAAGCAGATGGGGGACTGAGTATTCCTCACTTTTCAATCTATTACTAGGCCAGTCATCTAGCAAAATACCTGAGGTGGGTGAGTCCGGGTTCCGAGAGTTTGAGACCGGTCTGGCTCAAAATTGAGTCAGACTTCATCCAGACTACGAACATGGACCCCTTGACTATGTTCTATGTTAAGGTTTCGTCCCTACAAGATGTTCATAAATGCCCCACCCTTAGGATGTCATTAAAAGTTCATGCACAGCTCTGCTCCTTTTTGTGATACATCCCACACCTGAATCTGTCCCAGTCCATTTGGAACTCCCCGGCCTTCACTATAAATAAACAGAGGATTCCTTGCACGTGGTTGCCCCAAGTAGGGGATGGGATAGTATCTACCTTTCTGGATGGTGAGGGGGCATGGCTCTCTGTAACTAATATAATCCAAAAATTTGACATCCCGGTAACTCAGCAATTTAGGGTTATCCAATTAAAGCACCTGCTTTCCATGGTGCTGGGTAAAACCCCTCCCCATCAGCCGGCCTTCTCATTGATACCTGAGCTTTCCTCCCTACTTGGCTCACCAAGTGTCATTTCCAAAATATATCAAGCCTTATTTCACTGGAGGTATGGGGGTTCCGATGGCCCCACCAAGTTCTGGGCTTCCCTTTTTCCCCAATAGACCCCTAACTGGCCGGCTTTATGGATGTTTTGTCACAAATATGTATCTCAAGACAGATTACAGCTTATGCAATATCACATTTTACACAACATGTACTATACCCCAGTAAAGTTGGCGAAATGGGGTCTTCTTGAATCAGAGTTGTGTACCAGAGGTTTTCAGGAAGCAGGTACACTTCTCCATATATTCTGGTTGTGTCCTAAGATAACTCCACTGTGGGAGGCAATTCACGCTAATCTGGACACCATACTGGGTTTGCAGGATTGCTTTACTCCAGACATTTGCTTGCTGGGCGACCTGTCCTCTATTAAGGTTAAAATTCAGAGATTTCACATTTCTATGATTGCATTATCTGTCAAAAAAAATCATACTTAGGCATTGGAAGGATATGGTTAGCCCAACATATCAGGAATGGAGTCACGAAATCCTTGCTAATCTTTGCTCAGAGAAAGCTATAGCGAGTCTCCATAACAGGCTACAGAGTTATAAGCGCATCAAGGATGCCCTTCACACCTTAATCATGCTTAGTATGGATAAATGAGTGGCTGGCAATTGTTTATTTCAGCTTATACAAGCTTATTGTAATACGATATCATACTACAACCCTGTCGTATACTGCTGGCTGTCGAGGAGGAGGGATGGGGGGGTGGAGGCAGATCATGTACTGTTCTATGTATATGTTATACATGCTATAATTCCTGTCCCCTGTATTGTGGAAAATCTGTTAATAAAGTTTGAATTGAAAAAAAAAAAAAAGAATATCACAGTGACACTGTTTATGAGGTAGGCCCCCCAAAACCCTATGTTGAAAATTTGGGGAAAAAATTCCCCAAAATGACTGTTTTACGAGCATGCGTCAAGCAGTTCCTATGCATGCTCATAACCTCAAGCATTTTTAATATTTTCACTCCAGATTTTCATCATTGTTATTTTACCACACCTCCTTGTGAACAGTACAACTGTCATTTTTCACATCTCACCCGAAATGTGGTTTTGCACATGTAGTGCACAGTGGCGTGGTCAGTGTGCGAAATCAATGTTCGGGACAACTTAAGAAAATCACAGTGACACTATTCATGAACAGAGGTCTTAAACTGGCTGTGTTGAAAATTTGGTGACAAAAGTCCATAAAATAACTGTGTTGCTGGTGTGCATTGTGCAATTTCCACGCACCTTTGCAAGTTCTCAAATTGGTAATCTTTTCTGTCCAGATTTTCAACATTGGCATTTTTCCACACCTCCTTATGAATAGTACAGCTGTCATTTTTCACACCCTGGCCGAAATGTGTTTTCGCACTTCCGGCGCAGAATAACACGGTCACTGTGGGAAATCAGTGTTTGGGATATATTAAGAAAATCACTGTGACACTGTTCATGAGCGGCGATCCCAAAATGCCTATGTTGAAAATCTACTGTAAAAAATTCCAAAACTAATTACATTACGGGTGTGCGTTGCGCAGTTTCTACGCACACTCATGACTTCACCAGTTTTTTTTATATTTTCACTCCAGATTTTCAACATTGCCATTTTTTACATCTCCTCATGAACAGTACAGCTGTCATATTTTGCATCCTGTTTGAAATGTGTTTTCGCACCTGTGGCACCAAATGGTGCAGTCACTGTGTAAAACCACCTTTCTGCTAATGAACTGATAGTGTCACTGTTCATGCAGTGGGACCACAAAAAGCACAAGTTGAAAACTTGGAGTAAAAATACCAAGAAACACCCAGGGTGTTAGGGTTTTCGACCATAATGCCCTACCCTGTAGGGACTGACAGGTGTCTTGGGATTGTCGACAGTAATGCTCATGCCATTCCACCCCCACCCTGCAGCCAGTGGCAGGCACTGAGGTGTGCCTTGGACCCTTTGGCCCCAGAGTTCACTCCATTCCCCTATACTGCACCCATTCCAGTGTATTTCCTTATGGAATGAGGTGAGTGTAAGGCCCGAACACTTCAAAGCACACCTCGACACTTGTAAGTGTCTGCAGGGTAGGGTGAGGTGAAATGTCGTGACTGTTATGGGCGATGACCCAAAGGCACACCCCAATGCCTGTCCACCTCTGCAGGGTGGGGGTGGAGTTGGCATCAGTTCAACACTTCACTGCCATTCCTAAACTGCATCTGTCTTACTTCTGCACTTCCACTGTTAATGACAGCAAGCAACACATGGCATTGACTAATGCTTGTTATTATTTCTCTAGCTCTCTCTCTTTTAAGATTTCACTTCTGGGCTGGCCACCCACAGCATACTCTCACTCTGTATTATCCCTTTCTCCTGTAGTTATCATGGCATTCCCTCGTTCAAACTAAAAAGGGTTTTATGGCTAGAAAAACTGTCTGTCTGGCTAGTTGAGGAGACTCAGAATAAAGTGAATAGGTTAATGGTATGGAAATAAAAAATAATAGGAAATGAGGAGAAGCTTTCCTACAGTTAGTAAGCATATTCCCCTTACATTGTGCCCCCGTAGAAGCAAACACTAGTTCATCCCAGGGATGTGGAGCAGAAAAGTGCTCCAGTCAAAAGTATAGGACCAGAGTAGGATGTGATCCAAAATGAAATCCCTGATCAAAGCAGAGAGAAGCTCTGAACAAGTGCCCACCTCATACACTCAACCCCAGAGCCTGAGCCAAAGCGGGTGCTATGGGGGTTAGGTGGTAAATATCCCCATTATCATCTGTTCCATAGGAAGCTGCCAGAAATACTCCCAATGGAGCTGTGGTTTGTAACCATACATTGTACCACATTTGCGGTGAAGGAAGGCACTCCAGTTTAGATGTGCACATTGCGCACAGTGTGGCTGTTGTAATCCTTAGCCAAAGCAGGCACTATGAGGTAATTCTGATAATATCCTCGTAGTTGCCCACCCCAGGAAAGCCACATGCACAGGTTCTTTTAAGTGGCTCAGAATATTTTGAGGAGGTTGTTCGGCTGACGGCTGAAATGAAATAAAGAAATAATATAATGTGAGCCCTTTTGAAAAGTTTCCTAACAGCTTGCAATTGCAGCTGCCAGATGAAAATAAAAAGTTATTGCTTATTCTGTCTAGTGCCCCAGTGAAAAAGACATAAGGAGCATTGACATACATTAGAATATTGGTGGAAAACAAAATTGTGCTTAAAGAAATAAGAGATGCCCCTTTTAACAGAGGCTTCCTGAGCTGGCAGGAGAAGGGAGAAGAGGAGCGTGCCCTCATTCTCTCATTCCCCTTGCCAACTCAGAGAATCCTGAGGGAAATAGGCTTGTGTGTTGAACTTCAGTGAATAAAATAAGGTTACTATACCTGCGTTTGACCCCTTGTCTAATGTTCTGCACTCTTGCAACCTACTATGGGGCTGGCAGCCCTCAGACTGAAGGTGTTTATAGCATTCCCAGAAAGTGATGTCACTGCCAGAGGGAGGGGCTTAGCCCCATTACTGCTCGTTAAGTATGCAGAAGTTGTTTTATGCCTTCAGACTAAGGCAATGGTACTGCACGTGATATGGTTTGATAAATGTATATGTACCTTTTCACTATGAATGTTGTTATAGGGTGAAAAGGTAGCCTCAGGTCTATTATTATTTTCATTATAAGAAAAAAGGGTGGATCACATGTTGGTGATGTCTTCTATGACATTGTATAAAAGGCCCACCACTAGAGGCATTATTAAGATAATAAGGTCAGTTGATTACTGGCCATTGAGGGTGTAAGACCTTCTGGATGTGCTGAAACAAGTATTATATGAGTAACTGTTGCAAGTTAGAGCTAAGCCATAGTGTTGAGGATGACTAACCTCATTTTTGATTTCTCTATATTTTATTTACTGAAATAAAATGACAAACGCACTTGTGCATTTTTTTTATGCACCTGACTTGTAGTCTGCCTGATATTGTGTTACCTTAAACCCACACCCAGTGACAAGGGGAAAAAATCATTGAGACACAACCAATGACTGAGAAACACCACGCACACATAGAGGGATACATTTACGATTGCAGCCTTGTTATCGCGAACAAAATAAATCCGATCACTATGAGAAAATTACCATGAGCTGCCACCCTACAACATTATCACTGACAAAAACAGCAGCTTGCATAGAACTGAGTTTCGGTACTGACTGCAGTCGCTGACAACCACTGTGAGCACAGATGAGTTGGAAAATAGCAACCCGTTCAAGTAATGCCAAGGGAATAAGAAAATCTTGTTTTGGCAGTGGTTTTCACAGTTGCTTGAGACATTGGACAAACACCATCACACTTTACATTTCATCAACTCCGGTGTGTGAGGACACTTGGGACCGCGTTTCCTGCCACAATAACCTTCTGTCTGACAGCTGAGTGTTTTTGACAGCTTGGCTGGACAGGGAGGCTGTTATGTATGAACAGTCCCAAAGTCTTGAGGATCAGTATTCCAGTGAGGAGTCACAGACCAGACAGTCAACTGAGGTGACTGAATTCCAATGGCAAATTAACAAGGCATGCAATGACAAAAACACATGCCGAAAAGCACAATAAAAAATAAAATATTAAACGCTGGAACAGTTTTACTAAAAAATCTTAAACTTACAATAAAGATGTGTGATGACTTTCTGTTGTGGGGGGAGTTGAGGAACACTGACACACATGCCAACAAAAATCACTGTATGAGTATTTGTACATGCAGATTGTGATCACATGTACCTTAATCCATAGCAAAGCAACGTGACAAACAGCGCTGATGATTTGTCAGAATCAGAGTCACTAATGTAATCTCTGCTATCACACATGCTGACAGCCTTGTTAGTTTCCCTTGCATGACATCACAGTGTCATAGTTCAGTACCACAAATAATTGCAAGGGGGTGTGGCAATAGGAGCACTAGTCAGGTAACAAACACTGAAAAAAAATGTCTTCGACTACATGAAATAGGAAAACAGCACACAGACACTTCCAGAAAAGGTTATGCAACCGCAATATCTTTATTAAAACAAAAACTAAGAAAATTACTTTAAACATCTGTGAATGAACAAGGGTTGAGCTAGTAATTTTGAGTTTGTGAGAGCTTTATGGCTGTCTCCGTTAGTAGGCTCCACACCAGTCCGCTACACATTGGTTGGGAATTGCATCTCACTGAAACACACCAATTCAGGCAGTTACATTTTAGAACAGGGACCCAGCCAATGGGTGATCCACCATGACATTTGGTGGTTGGACTTAAATTCACATCAGAGCTCTGAAATTAACACCAAGAGACTGCCACTCCCCTTGGAGAAAAACCTTCTTTTTCCTTTTTAATTTTTCTTTTTTCCCCCCAAAAGGTCTCTGGTTCTAGAAATATAAGAAGTATGTTAATGAAAATATAAACTGAGTATTAATTACAAATGGAGGTTTGGTCAGGATTGGATATCATGTATGTAATATCTGGATCCATATACTCTGCGGCAGCTCCTTGTTGTATGTTGTTGCTTGTTATTGTTGTTGTCTTGATATTTTTATTAATAAAAATAAAATTTGAAAAAGAAAAGAAAGTCAATTGTAATATTTGAAAGATTTGCCATTAGGGGAGAGGAGGGTGCGCACTGAATTCTCTACTTTTACTGTCATGTGCCATGTCAGTTGTGCTCCTAATGAGAAAAGTGATTAAAACGTTTATGGATGAGCAAGGGATGAGCTGCTAATTGTGTGTCAGTCTCCTACTACTACACCAGACAAATGATGAATATTTTAAAACCTTTAAAGAGCTAGGAGCACCAAAAAAAAAACAGCAGGCATAAAATGTTAGAAATTCTTAAAAGTAGTCTGCTATTACAATTTGTTTCTGGTGTATTTTTATTTTTCTGTGAGCTCATTAGAGGGTTTTGTACCTAAAAGTAATGGGGATGTTGTGAAAAGCAATGCTTTACTTAGATGTAGACATAGCTAGTTCTGTTCATCCCACTACTAGAGATGTACTGAAGTTTTAATTAGTTGGTGAAGTGGCCGAAATTTGCATTCACAGAGTTTTTACAAAGTTTTCCCTACCCTCAGCAACTTCAACTTCACCCAAAATTGTGAAGTTTTCCATGCAAATGGCAGAATTCCACCCACAAAGTGCAGAATTTCACCTCAAATGGCAAAATGTCACCATTCACAGGTGAAAGTCTGCCATTTGTGGGCAAAATTCCATACTTCGCAGGTGGAATTGCGCCATTCGCTGCAAAATGCTGCACTTTGCGGATCAATACACATTTTGCAAATTGCATTAAATTCAAGGATTAAGAGTGAATTTAGCCAGCTTCATCCATCTCTATCCACTACATCATCAGCATGTGACCTGACTCACTGTTACAACACAAGCCCTGCTGCCTGATTGGTTAACACATGCCACAAGTTACCAATAAAACATCAAGACATTGGCTCTTCCTGGTTACTAGTGTTGTCACAGACAGTGAGATCACACTTTTGATGAAGTATAGGGAGGGACAGAATGATTGTGTCAGTCTCCCAGTGAAGTGCTGCTCCACACATCACACCTAGTACTGTCAAGTGCAAAATCTTCTAATTAGCAAAACAAAAGAAAAAAAATACTTCAGATACAAAAAGTGATAGCTGACTACTTCAGAAAGATACTTTTAATTCCAGGCAGCACACTAGCTTTTTAAATATTTGGTGATGCGTTTGTATAAAAATATGTGAAAGAGATAATTTAACACACACACACTGGGTCCATTAACTTTTCATGACTTTTATTATGACACCCCTGATTTCTGTAACTTTGACCATGACAATACCATGATTTTTGCAAAAACATTTACAAATCCTGTGGAAAATGATCCTCTTAATCTTCTTCTGGGGCCTATGCTGCACAGAAAATGAAATGGTGGGGACTGCTTTCTTGTTTCTCGCAAAAATGGAGCCAAAGACTGGTATATCAGTTTTTCACTTATTTGTTCTGTATCCCAATGTTACCAAAACAGCTTTTTCAAGGGGATATATTTCACATTCCTGTGTGTGATTGCTTTTTCACTCTTTCATTTTCACGTAACATATCAGTTCTCAATATATGCTGTCTGAATGGTCCATTTTTTTAACTGAGCTTTCAGCTATGTTATAATTTCTCAAATTATCAAGTTATGAAAAATCACATTCAAGTTGCTCACAGTGTCTATGCAGAGCTCTGCATGGGTGCTATGTGCAACTTCAATAGGGTTTTCATAACTTGCTAATTTGGGGGGGTTACAGAAAAAATAGGAGTAAAAAACTGTTTTACCAGTCTTCGACTCTATTTTTGTGAGAAACAAGCAAACAGCCCCCACCATTTCATTTTTTTTCCACAATACCATGATTTTCCCAAACTTTTCCTTTACTAAAGTACAGCAAATACTGTAGCAATAACACAAGACAGGGTGTGTGTTCATTGGGAGACATACCGTATATACCCCTTATAAGCTGTTGTCCTCACGTATGTCAACACCCTTCACCTCATCAATAGAGCTGGACAAAATTAGTAAATTCTAAATTTGCAGAATTTTCATGAAATTCCATGGCATTTTCCAAAATGTCATGAATTTTCCAAAAATGTTTCATTGGTCATAACTTGGTCCATATTATAGCTGGAGGTCAGACATTTGGCAAGGATATTGTCTGGTATGGGCCCTAAATACATTCTATATTTTATGACATTTAATAATAATAATAATTTTATTTATATAGCACCTTTCACAATATCAAGGCTCCGAACAAATCCATAAAAACATCAACAAACAGTACAAACGACAAACCATAAAAATTATAAAATATATTCTAAAAGCATAATAAATTACAGTAAAATTACACACACTAAACAGTGTATTTAACTTTCAAGAAAGGCCATTCTCCAAAGATAGGTTTTTAATTCCTTTTTGAAAGTGTCCACGGAGGAGCATTCCCGTAACCAGCAAGGTAGAGAATTCCAAAGAGTGGGTGCATCATAGGAAAAAGCTCTACTGCCGGAAGATTTCAAACTCACTCTTGGAATCTCTAACAACCCCATGTTGGCTGAGCGGAGTGATCGGCTAGGGCAATAAGACACCAGAAGGTCTTTCAGATAGGCTGGACCCTGATCGTGAAGGGCTTTGAAAGTCAATAAAATGACTTTAAAGGTGATCCGCCACCGTATTGGGAGCCAGTGCAGCTCGCGCAGCACCAGGGTAATATGACAGGACCTGCTTGGCCCAGTCAAAACCCGGGCTGCCGCATTCTGCACTAGCTGTAGGTGTCGGATTTCAACCCCAGAAAGCCCAAAGTGAAGGGCGTTGCAGTAATCAAGGTGCGAGGACACAAAAGCGTGGACCAGAGTTGGCAGAGAGTCAGACGGAACAAGGTGCTTAACCCGGGCAATATTCCTAAGATGGTAAAAGGAAGTCTTGACGACGGCTGACACCTGAGATTGAAAAGTCAGCCTATCATCAAGAATCACCCCAAGGTTACGCACCCGTTCAGAGGCTGGAAGCGATACACCGCCGAGAAAAATTCCAGATGGCGCGCCAGCACATGACCTCTCAATCTGACCACCTGGGTCCACAATCAAAACCTTGGTTTTCTCCGAGTTCAACTTTAGCCAACTAGAATCCATCCAGTCTTGGATCTCCCCCAGACAGTTATTAAATACTGAGAGGGCTCCATCCTGGTCGGGTGCAAAAGACAGGTATAGCTGAGTATCATCTGCATAGCAGTGAAACCTCAGCCCATACCGTCTTATAATGTTTCCGAGGGGCAGCATGTACACTGCAAATAACATGGGTGACAGCACGGAACCCTGAGGCACTCCACACAACAAAGAGATCGGGCCAGAGGAAAAAATCCCCGACACAATTCTTTGTGATCTCCCAGTGAGGAATGACTCAAACCATTTAAGAACGGTTCCAGACATTCCACAAATTTGTCCCAGGCGTGCTAGCAACACCATGTGATCCACAGTGTCAAAAGCTGAAGAGAGATCAAGGAGAACCAAGATAGAACATCTCCTTAGATCTCTCGCCCTCAGAAGATTATTTAACACCCGAACCAGCGCCATCTCGGTACTGTGTCTTTACGGAAACCAGACTGAAGGATTCAGGATATTATGGATGGCTAAATGGTCATCCAGTTGAGCAGCCACGACCTTTTTTCAATAACCTTCCCAATAAAGGGAAGGTTAGAGATAGGTCGATAGCTGGAAAAACAATCTGGGTCCAAGGAAGCTTTCTTCAAGAGAGGTGTCACCACCGCCTCTTTCAGGGAGCTAGGAAACTCACCCGACTCCAAGGAGCACCAGACAATTTGCGCTAATACTGGACCTATGATGTCTACACAACCCAAAATTAGGTCAGTGGGTCCAGGATCCAAGCTGCAGCTTGTAGGGCGCACACTGTGGATGATCCTCATAATATCCACGAACTCCGGTCGACAGAAGGAACTCCAGGAGAAGTGAGGTCTTGTGCTCTTGCACACTCCCACCACAACACCCTTAGAGGTTGCTGGGCGCAAGTCAGCCCTGATGTCAGCCACCTTAGTTGCAAAGTATCGAGCAAGCTCATTGCACTCACTTTGCGAAAAGGCTTTCCGAACTTGCAGACAGGCTGGGTTGCACAGTCTGTCTACAGTTCGGAACAGCTGAGCCGGTCGATTCTGAGCAACTGCAATCTCCCTGGACAGGAATTCTGCCTTCTTATGGGTGATTGCAGATTGATAGCTAGTATAATGTTCAATCAATCTAAGGCGGTTGTCATCAAGGGCTGACTTGCGCCAGCAACACTCTAACCTTCGCCCTTGTCTCTGCATCTGCCTCAGAGTCCCATCAAACCAAGGGACTCTGGGGTGATGGGAAAGAGGGCGTTCACGAACAGGAGCAATAGAATCCAGGGAAACTGCAATGGCCTCATTATAGGCCCGTACGAGCGCTTCTGGACTACTGCCCACCAATATGAGGGATGAAAGGTCAAGCACTGCCATCAGGCCTTGTGGAGTAACGTTCCATAATGGGCGGTACCTGATCATCTCCAAAGGGGCTGGCCTTCTCAGGGGGTGCAAAAATTGAACCTCATGATGTGGTGGTCAGACCAAACGACTGGTTCCACCCCTATATCGAATGCATCAATCCCAAGGAGGACGACTAAGTCAAGATAGTGTCCAGATTTATGTGTAGCAGTGGAAACTACCTGTGTGAGGCCCAAAGAAGACATTAGTTGGAGGAAGTGTTTACCAAATTGTGAGAGTTCATCATCGACCCAGGCGTTAAAGTCGCCGAGCACCATCAATCTGGGCACCTCAAACGACATGTCGACAAGGAAGTCTGCCACTTCCTGTAAGAAACGTTTCCCATCTCCGGGTGGACAGTAGATGAGAACAATTCGAACGCCTACACCTGCTACAACTGTGCACTCAAAGGACTCAGCCTCACCCACTACCACATTCGAGAGGCCCAATTCAGTCTTGAAACAGACTGCAACCTCCCCGCCCCTACAGTCCAATCTCGGGCGGTGTAATACCGAGTACCCAGCTGGAGTCATGGCCTCCACTATAGGGCCAGAATTTTCATCCAGCCAGGTCTTGGTGATGCAAGCCAGATCAGCTGTACCAATAAGGTTGGCAATAATAGCAGTTTTATTCCTAACAGATCTGGCATTGCATAACACCGCCCGAGTTGGACAAACCTCGGAGGTTGTCAGGCCTATCTGCCTACTGTAATCAGTAGTGCCCTTGGGTATGGAAACCAGACAGGGCGGACCCCGCTCTGGATTCCATTTTGCCCCAGGGCACCTCCTGGACTTAATAACCCCAATACGGTGGACTCCACTTGTACCCCCATTCCTGCCACATTCCCCGCCTCAAGCCCGTGGCAATCCCCAATGCCCCACAACGCTGATACATCTCGAACTGCAAGGGAGGAATACAAAAGGGCGGAGGGCAATGAGAGAGGAGGGGAGTAATGCACCACTGTGGAGGAGGAAGGCCAGCACATGATGCTACCCAAATTAAACACTAAAATAAAAATAAACCCCACCAAAATTTTCCAAAGCAAAACTCACTAACTACCTAAAACTAACAATTAAATCAATAAATTACAAAACAAAACAGACCCTTCCAACCCCAGTCCTCTCACCACCGGGGGGCAAGAGTACAAAGGCACTCTCACTGCCTAATAAAAACAAACAAATGTTTAAGTTCCCCCCAGTTCTTTAGATGAAGGGTAGAGAAGTTATAGGGGCTCCAAATCTGAAAATTTAATATTCATGTGAAAATTTCTGAAAATATTTCTGTGCTTACAACTTAGCCACCGTTGGAGCTAGATAACTGAAAACTTAGATGCATACTTTCTTGGAAGGGTCATAGAAAATGCTAAACAGAGAAGTACAGGTTATGTAAATTGTAAGTTGTAGCCATGGCCTGCCTCCCAACATGACTTACTGGGCCATGGGGGTGATTAAAACCTAATATTTAGGGTCAGTAAACCTAACAGCATTGGTGATATTCCTGTAACCCCCCCCCCACAGGTGGGGCTTACCTAGTTTGCCTCCCTGAGCCCCTGTCCACCGTACCCAGTCCTGATCTGCCCTCCTCTGGTGCACCTACCAGCCCCCTATGTTGTAAATCCTGTTTGGGGAGCTGAAGGAGAGAGATCTAAAATTAAACCACCCACTCAGTGGTTTGCCAAATTCTGCACAGCTCAGTGTGCACATGCTCAAGCTGGCTCCTGCTAAACGTCTGAGCTGGCAGGTCAGCTCACAGATTCTGAAGGAGCACTACGGCACTCAGTATAAAAGCCAGTCTGGTGGCTCAGGGCTGTTCCACTGCATGTGCTCCACCCCCAGGGACATCAAAAACAGAAGGTGAGGCTTGGAAACACATGAAAAGGGGAGAAATTCATGACTTTGTAAAAGCACTCATAAGCTCTATATGTTTAAGATGCAGCTATGGCTACTATCTGCATGAATAGCCCTGCCTGCCTGCCGTCTGGTGGGAAAATGCTATAGCACTTGAGACAGGCAGGGGGAGCCCCTGTCAAGCCCCAGTCTGCCACTGGACACCAGAGCAAAGGGGCAGCTACTAAGCTATGAGGGCAGTTAAACTTAAAACAATTCAGTAGCTCTACAAAATAAGATTAAAGTTTGGACTCCAGACTGCCTGTTCTGCAGCAGCCATCTTTGTCACCCCAACCACCATTAGCAGCCAACAGGAGGTCAAGGAGCCTGGAGGACTTCAGCAGTGGCTTCTGGAAGAAAGGAGAGGACTGTTCTTTGGTGCCTTTTCATCCAGCCAGTCAGGCATCAAGTGAATTTCTACATACTAATTTTGTGGACTTACAGCCTGTTAGCCCAACTGGATGCTGCCCTGTCCTCTTTTGACCCAGAGAACAGATACAGGTTGGAAATTCTGCCTGGAGCTCTCAAAACAGTAAGGAGAGCTCAGGCTGTGAGTTTGCTGAAAGTTGGAGGCCTGCCTGAGGTTTCACAGTCAAGTATCAGGAGGAGTTCCAGAAGGTTTCAACAACCTGCATCCAAGCAGTCTAAAGTGTGAAGTGCTGTTTTTACTGAACAGAGTTAGAGTACCTGCAAAGTACTGAGAGACTGATTCCTGCCTACAGCCATATGAGGTAACTCAGTTCTGCTTAAATATTTGAGCCACAGCTGCCGGCTTTCAGTGTGGGAAAGGACTGTGTTCATGAGATTCAGGAAGACGTCCCAAGCCTGAGGATGGTCTTTGGAATTAGTCAGTCAATACCACCACTAGATGCTAGCTATCACTTCACCCTGAGGGCTAAATGCCAGGAGGAGTGGGTGAGGTGTGTGGCTCTGGTCCCTGAGACTGGTCCTCCCAGTTGTCTGTGAAAGAAGCAGAAGACAGCATTCAGCCTGCACCAAGAATCGGAAATCAATCAAGCCAGTGAGACCTGCATCCAAGCTCAGAGCACCCCAGAGCTGCAGCTCAAAAGACCTACAGCTTGAAAAATCTCAAAGACTGGTATCTCCAGTACCATGAGTAACTTCAGGGCTTGCCATGCAACCAGGAATGTTGTGTAAATAGTTTCCTTCCAAGGCTACTGCTTTGGCCATCAGGACAGGAGTTACAATTTCTCAATTTAAATTGCCATTTTCACAACTGCATGGCCTGTGGGAGTTTGAGTTTACTGTTTATTTAAAGTGTACCAATGCCGGCCAACCAGCTGCACCATCATCACACCTGCACTGTTCCAATGGCTGGGTTCCCAACAAAGATAGTGGGAGCTCCCAATCTAGTTAATGGGGGGGGGAAACTGGTACCAGTCAGGAGTGGGTAGTGCCTCCGGTACAGGTGGGTGATAACTGGGGACTGTATTGTTGGCATTGCTGGTGGGAGGTGGGCACAGTTATCATTGATGCGCTTTAAAACAGTTGATGAGTTCTTCACTTTGCATCCCTCATTCCCCCACCTGTTATGGTTAACCTTTTCAACAAACTGTTAATCATTTTAAAACTGTCTTGTGAGCATATCATTAATGAGCATATTATAAGATAGTTAATAATGACAAGTGTATGGAAATATTGCAACTGTGTTTGGTATTCCATGTGTGGGGTGACTGCAGGAAGGTGGGTATGTATGGCATCCCATGGAGTTGTAACACTTTTTTGCCAGGCCCACTTAAATTTACTTCTGCGTGGAGGTGCTGCACTTCATCATTCTGTTGGAAATGACCCCTCCTCTATTCAGGAAAAACAGTGCCCAGGCCCCTCAACCTAGTTTGAGCCCACAAGGCATGATTAGTAACCATAATAGTCAAGCACACAATGGATTTTGAGAGAGCTCATTTGGGTCTCACTGACCCCTAAAACTGGTGGGTGCTCACATTCAGAGGAGCAAACCAAAGCACAGAAACCTACAAAGAAAGCTCTGAGGAAGGCATTTTGCAGAAATGTCAGCATGTTGTGTGTGCCCAACAGGATGCATGCTGGTCTATAGGCTGCCTAATTGTCCACACGAGTTAAAAACCATGCTGGTGTTGGCAATGACTTATTTTGCTCGCATATAGTCTGCATTTGTAGTTCACTGCACTTTAGCAATGGGTAATTATTTGTCCTTACACTTTTATATATTGAACTGAATAAAAGAAGGCTTGAAACAGGTAAGCCTCTTTGGTATTCTCATATGGTGATTCTATGCTATGGAGTGCTGTGACACTTTTGAAATCTTTGTAGGTTTCTGGGCTTTAGTAACCATAATATCCACGATGACCCAGTTACATTCCATTGTCTTTAGTTTTAAACTTATAGGGGCTTAAAATTCAGCAGTTTACATAACTGTGAAATATAATTTGAAAATTTCTGAAAGTTTGGGAGGTTTATGACTCAGTCACCTTTAAAGCGACATATCTGAAACTTAGCACACATATGTACAGTCCTTAGTAAAGTCACCGTACCAAATGTGGTGCAGTTTGGACAAACACTTTTAGTTTACGTATTTTACTGTAATCTAAACATTTCTGAATGTTTGGAGGCTTATAACTTAGTCATCTTTAAAGTCAGAGATCTGAAACTTGGCACATTTCTGTATGGGCATTGGCAAAGTCACCATTCTAAATATGGTGCAATTTGGATAAATACTGTTTAAAGTAGACAGAAATAACCAAAATCACAATTTTGGCAAAATGTCACAAAACATTTCGTGGAAATTTCTCAAAATTTCATGGAAGGGAAATCATCATTTCACCTGAATTCTGCTGGTAGAAGAAAAATTTTGCCCAGCCCTACTCATCAGTTTTGACACACTTACAGGCATAATTCTGTTGCCAAAACTGGATGCAAAAACAATCTGTTTTGTGTCCATTATTGGACATAGAATCTTTTTTGTGGTCAGAATGGGATACAAAATCAGGATATGCAGTTACAAAACTAGTTTATCACTGTAAACTCCGTAGACAGGTCAGCTTCATATTTAAATTGATTTCCCCCTTCTTGGGTACTTATTTTTAACACCAAAGGCTAGACTTATACATACGTACTGCACAGTATATGCAATAGGCACTTCTCTGGTTTGAGCTGAGGAACAAGGCAATGCAGTGCCATTTGTAATATTAATATTTTGTCCACTGTGAGAGCTTATGACACATATGCTCTCCTGTCTTTATAAGGCCATCCTTCAGATTACAGCTCTTCCTCCTATCAGAGTCTTAGGTAAATGGAACAAACTGATTATTCAGCCTCTCACCCCTGAGCAGTGGCAAGTGGCTTGTCAGAACTCCTACAGGATCTGTTCCTCACAGTTCTGGAATGAGTACAGTCGGAAGTGCCTAATACAATACTTCCCTACATCCATCCAACAGCTATGTAGGGGAATGGAACCAAACAGCCAGTGCCAGAGACAGTGTGGTAAAACACAGGCAGAGCACTACCATGTGTTTTGGGCCTGTCCTTAACTCTCCCCATTCCTAACCTTAAAACAGCAAGCTTTACAGGAGAGTAGGGCTGTGCAAACCTCCAAAAGTTCTACCTCACAAACTTTCTAAGTGGAACCCAAAAAAGTTCTACCAGGTTCTACCTGGTTCTACCAGGTAGAACCAGGTAGAACAGGGTTCTACCAGCTATAGTCAAGTTCTACCAAGTAAAACCAAGTTCTACCAAGTAAAACCAGGTTCCACATGGTATTACCAGGATCTATAATATATATCCACATTTTAACTGGTTCTACTTAATGAAGAAATCCACAGAAGTATTTTTCAACATGTCTGGGAATGCAGATGTAGCACTAAGAATGATATGTTTTGCAAAGTTTTGGTGCATAGGATTCTGTCTCAGTGCATCAACATTTTATAAAACTTAAGCATTCCTGAAATCTTAATACTATATGTACTTTCCAAAACATACAAACTAAATGGATTTTTTACTCAAGTAGAACCAGGTAGAATTTTATTTTATATTATAGAACCTCCCTGTGTTTTCACTACTAAAACAGCTTAACTTGACACAGCCAGCAGTTAGGGAATACATTGTCCTGGTTTTGGTGCAGCTACTCAACGGAGCCAGCAGTGCTGTACTGACTGGTTTGGGAATAGATCTCCCTGAATTTGCACCTAGAGATGCAACCGCCATTTGCTCTAAAAATATTTTAATTAGGAACATTTATAAAACCCATCATGGAAAGACAGGAAGCCTGTGTGTCAGACCCTTTACGCAAAACCATGGGTGGTAAAAAAAAACAGTAGCAGCACTCAGGCAATCCAGGGAACAGTGAGAATAGTACAGAAAATTCAAGACATTGCTGAAGAAACCCATCATGGTACTCAGAGGATGAGCAACATAAGGGCCATCATAGTGCAGCAGCCAGTATTACAGGGAGATTTATTCCCAAACAGGCTAGTACAGCATTGCTGACTGCATCGAGTAGCTACAAACTCAGGGAGATAATCCAAAATAGGTTAGTAATAAAGCACTAGTAAGTGCGTTGTGTACCTGGAAACACAGGGAGATTTATTCCAGGCAAATAGGTCAGTACAGCACTACTGGTTGCATGACTTATGTCAAGTTTGAAAACACAGGGAAATTTACCATAGGTAAGTAAAGCACTAGCTGGAGTAAAATATAAGAGAACAAGGAAATAGTTTAACCAGAATGGCACACTAAGTCAGAGCTTTCCAGGTGCAACCTGGGAGCACTAGGAAGTTAAGTGACTTGCTTTGGGTCACACAGTATGCAAGAGGGAGCTGATGGGATTCAGACCCATCTCTCCAGCTTTACAGTGCAGCTCGGTCTTGTACAACTGCTGCTGTTGTTAGGCTTTGAGATCAGATTTAGTCAGCAGTGAACACAGCACTAGCACTCAGAATGATCTCTCAGATGTCTTTCTCTTTCACTCCCTACAGTAAGTGCATTCCAAAAGAAACGTTTTTTTTTTTTATTATTACGGTGTGATCTGCAACCCACATAGCAAGCAGGACTGGTACAGCTCCTCTGGGCTGCCTACCCCAAACACTAAGAAACACAAAGCAAAGGGCAGTGCTGCAGTCACATAGCCATGCTGGACACAGCAAGTTTGAAATTTCCAAATACTTCATTTTTACAATCAGTCCATTGACCACCAACTAGTAATAGACTACTGCCACTCAGACTGCCAATCTTTGAGTGGCAGTAGGCTGTTACTACTACTAGTTGATGGTGATTAGACTGTGAAAATAAAGCATTTGAAAGCTTCAAACTTGCCTGTGCCCAGTGTGGCTATGTGACTGCAGTCACTGCCCTCTTCTTGTTTTTTATACCAAAACTTTAATTTGCAGTTAGTGCCCTTTTTGCTGAGCCTACCCTTCTCTTTCACTCCATGCAGTGAGTGCACTCCTGTTTTTTTATTCCTAGACTTTAATTTGCAGTTAGTGCCCCTACACTACCCCAGACCAACAGAGAGTAGTGCAAATGTGCCCCCCTCCCAACCCTGCCCTTCTGTACATTTTCTATCTCCTTTCCTCAATTTATTAACTTTCTGTCCTAGCGAAACACCAACCCCCCTTTTTGTTGACCAGGAGTTGCCACAACAAGTTCAAATGATCAACGATTGACTTTAAATAAGAATGATTTACTTATGTGATGAAGCAGTGTAACTTTGTTTTGCACAGTTAGTGCCCTTACAGTAGCCCAGTTCAACCCACAACTGCATCACCCTGCCAACCCGGCCCCTCTGTATTTTTTCTCCTTTTTACCCTTCCCTTGGTGAAACGAGGTCGCCATCACTAATATTTTTTTTGGCAGGAATTAACACAACACAAGTTCAGATGATCGATGTTGACTTTGAGGCTTTTATTTATGTGAACAGTAACAGAGCGGAATGTTTCAGACCACTGTCCACCACTCGGTCAGTCACTCATGTGTCTCTCTCACATACTTTGCTATGACTGGCTGAAGGGGCAGGTCAGCAGTCAGCATCCCATGTTGCATGACCTTCTGCACAAATGGTAGCTTGTGTTGCTGCCTAAGACCCCCTTCCTCCAATTACAAGGAGTGACACTGGGGGTGACGTCTCTCTGCTGGTCTAGTGACTCTCCCTCTCCTGCAGTGCTGTACCACATGACAAGCCAGGTGGAGAGCTCCAGAAGCATGTGTGCAACTGGTAGGGATTGTTTTCTTTTTTACATGCTGGGGTTGAACTTAGCGAACCAAAGTTCGCATTTTTACAAAAAATGTTCCCATTCTGTGGACACCCGCAAACACAGAAAGTTCACCTATTTTAAGGACAAGGCCAAACCAAACTTGTAGTCATACAGAAGATATTCTCACTGCAGCTGCAACTGAATGAGCACTTAATCCTTTTTTATGCCATACCTGTGAGTATATTTCTGAGCAGATATCAGTGATATTTTTGCTTCTTGGGGACCTAGCGTGAGGATATTGAAATATTCTCACTCTAGATCCAAAATATACATATAGTAGGTCCTGACTGGCTCATCAGAACTCATTTGAATGCTCATTCACAGTAGCAATACAAACCGTATTCAAATGCAAATAACTTTAAAATGAAAAATGATAGCATGGTACTGTGAGCATGAAAGTTGTTCAGCACAAAAATATCTACAAAATCAGTGATGTTTCATTTATAGCTACATTCTATTTATTTATTTTTTATAGTTAGCCAAAAAACAGCAGAAACTGAAATTTCTTTTTCACTTTTTCGACAAACAAATGTGAATAAGTTTAAAACGAAAAACAAAATCACAGTACTGGGAGCACAGCATTTGAGCAGCACAAAAATATCTGCAAAATGAATGGTGTCTCATTTATAGACACCTTTTAGTTTTTTTCTTATAATTAGCAAAAACAGCAGGAAATTAAAAATGTTTTCACCTTTTGAAAGAAACAAATGCAAAATTAGAAAGAAAAAATAATAGCATGGTACAGTACTTTGAGCACAATAGCTGATCAGGACAAAAATATCTACAAAATGAGTGGTGTTTCATCTATAGATACCTTTTAGATTTTTATAATCAGCAAAAAATGGCAAGAAATTCATTTCTTTTCACTTTTTTTGGAGGTATGGTATAAATGGAATACTCAACCTTCCCCCCCACACTGGAAATATTGTCAATATTTTTTGTTCTTATGCCAATTGACCAGATTACATCATGAGTGGCAAAGCCACTTGTGACGTTATTGGGTCAGTTGGCACTGGAACAAAACATATTGACAATATTTCCAGTAGGGGGGTTGTGTATCCTTTATTTATGATTTACCCTAATAACTTAAAGGACCATGCAATAAAATATCTCTTGGGGATACTAATTCTTATGGCCAAAAAATGCATAACAAGAAAATGGTTTAAAGGGGAGATTCCAGCTATAGAAGACTGGCTAGCTACAGTTAATATTGTCTATGATATTGAAATGCTTACATATCAAATACTTCAGCGAGAAGATAGGGGGAGAAACAGGTGGAGTAGGTGGGTCACGTATGCTTCTAGCAAAGACCCCAGTTTTGTCCCATAAAAGAACATCCAGCATGCGCAGCACCCAACGGTGGTTGGGTGATGGGTAGCTGGTCACCCATGTACCCTTGTTTTTGAGCCCTGCTCTCAGCTCCTTTTTTCTTCTTTTCTCTTTTTCACATGGAAAAACTGTATTCATAGCTCTGTAATACCTTGTGGTGTTGCACTGTAAAATTGGAGATAACTATTAGTCCTAGATCTGTCTTAATTGTTTGTCCTTGACATTTTTTTTTTGTCTGTTACATGTGTTATTGGAAAATCAATAAAAATGTTGAATATAAACAAATTTTTATCCACTGAAAGCAGTTAGAAATTTGACAATGCATTTTGTCAACAGAATAAAGTTAGTGGTGCATCTGCCACACAACTGCCCCACACTCTGTACTATAGCCCTTCACTCACCTACCCACCCACACCCCAGTATCTTCTAAATAACTACCCCATGCACTTGGGGGGTGTGTGTCCAATCCGAATCAGCCATTGAATATTTCAAATACCAGGTGTACTCTGCTCTTAGGATCATGATTTAAGCACGGTTGTACATGATTACACATGGTCACAAACCATGGTTTGTCTATGATTTTAACCATGGTTATGCATGGGCAGCCATTGGTGGTAAAAATAGCCAAGGGGCAGACCATGGGTGAGAATAGTCAATACAGGTTGAGAATTTTTCAGGTTGACCATGGTCATGCATGATTTATTCATGGTGGTTATTTCAGAAGCTTCATGCATTATAAAATACATGTCCACACCTCCCAGATAATTGTATTTTCCCCAGCAACCTTACACTGTGTAATGAATACATATTATCAACACGCACGTTTGAAATGCCTTTCATTTACTAACCCACTGCAGCTGTTATACCTCTTTGTAATCGAGTTTCTCCTCATTATAACTGATAGAATGGCCTAATAGTTATTTATGCCAACAAAAATGCAATTCTTTCAAGATGTAGTGAGTTCATATAAATTTTTTATACTTAGGTAATATATATATATATATATATATCCTTGAGTAAATCTTATTTATTCTTCATAAATTACAAAAAACAGTATTGTGTTTATTTATATTAAATAGTTGCTTTCTGATATGCAAAAAAACTATACAAAATTAGTTGATAGCCTATGCTCTTGACAAACCATCTTTAAACAACGGTTGACCACGGTGTACCCAGAACATTCAGAAATCATATTGGGAAAGGCCATAATACACAAAGATAATGCTTGAAGAATTTTATAGCAACTGTGGCAAAGAGCACTAGCCAAATGGAACCAAAAAATGCATGAATTATTACATGGCCTGTTAATAAACTATAGATTTTAGGAATGCAGCTTCAGGTTTAATACATTTAAGAAACTGTTTTTTTTTTTTGTTTGTTTTATTGTTTTTGGTTTTTTTTTACTATACCATACGTAGTTTAAATGATGGAACTGCTAATGTGATAAAAACAATGTTTATGTTTTAAAAAGGGTACCAGGCATGATATAATCTTAAACAGTGCACAAAGAGAATACATTTGATTAATATCATACTTAAAAAACAAATCAAAAAAATCCTTATCAAGCATGGGCACTACAAACCATATTCAGATCATGGACAGTCATGACCGATACTTGAAATAACTTAAAATATTATTTTCAGAATATTTTCTCTTTCTTTTAACAAACTGAACATGGATTAAGTTCTTCTGATCATCAGTCTTTGTTGATTGTGTGTGTTTTTCCCAGCAGTTGTGAATTTTCATCAGCCTTGGACAAGCGTGTCCATGAATCACAGACAATCTATGGACGGAGTTATGGACAAAGATCAGGAACAGAAAAGGGATGTCAATGACAAAGCATAACAAAGTGAGTAGGATGCTGGGATGTATTGGGAGGGGTACTGACAACAGAAGGGAGGAGGTAATATTTCCCATATATAGGGCCCCATTTTCAGAGCCAGCTGGCTGAATGCACACACACACACACACACACACACACACACACACACACAGACACACACACACAGACACACACACACACAGGTGCATCGTGTGATAAAATAGGGCCAGATGGCTGTGGCACAATATTCAAACAGATAGTGTGATCCAAACTGACCATGCTAACTGTCTGAATATTAAGCCATGGTAGCGTGGTGCACAGCAGCCAGTCACCATACTTTGTGCCATGCTACCAGAGCACTGCACTGAAGACCACCCATAGGGTATAGCGCAGCACAGACTGCTTAGCACCGCAGCTCCTATGGGCGATTTTCAGCCCAAGCATGCAGACGAGCCCATTAAGCATGCACAGCACTAGCGGGCATTTTGCATGCCTATTATGGACTCATCTACATGCCACACATGGACAGAGTGTGCCAGGCCAGGTCCCTCCCCAGCCCCAGTCCCCTCTCTGGTATTATTTTATAAAACCCTGATGGGCCAGAGATCCCTCCCCAGCTCCAGTCCCCTCTCCCTATATTTATATGTCAGTTCTGGTGGTCTAGTTGTCCCTCCCTAGCCCAATACCCTCCCTGGTATGTTTATGTACATCCCTGGTGATCCAGTTGTCTCTTCCTAGCCCTGATTCCCTCCCTGGTATGTTTATGTACATCCCTGGTGGTCCAACAGTCCCTTCCTAGCCCTGATCCCTCCCCAGTATTTGTTTGTGAATACCTGGTGGTCCAAAACCCTTCCTAGCCACGCTCCCTGATCCCTATATCTATGTAAGTCCTGGCGGTCTAGTAGTCCCCTCCAGCAGACTTGTCCACCACCACCGACTCCACTCCAAGCGTCAGCCCAGCACAGCCCTCATTCACCTTATCAGCGTAGCTGCAGACTGAGCCCTCATAATGCACATACTGTATAATATTGTACAGTATGTGAATCATGAGAGCTCAGTCTCCAGCTGGCCATGGTGGTAAGTGGAGGGCTGTGCTGGTCGCTGGCTCTCGGGGTAGGGTCAGGGGTGTAGGGTGGTTGAACAGTACCTGCCAAGGTGGGGGGTCACTAGATCAGGAGGACTTACATACATATATAGGGAACAGGAACCGGGGCTAGGGAGGGACCGCTAGAGCACCAGGGATTTACAAATACCTGGGAGGGGATCAGAGCTAGAGAGGAACTGCTAGACTACCAGGTATGCATTTACATTTGTTACTAAGGGGATCTGGGCATGGGAGGGACTGCTAGAGTACCAGGGTACCCAGCCCTTGATGGTGCATGGATGGGGTGCAGGGCACCCACCCCCTCTGCACACTGTTAAGGGCTAGGTTTCAGAAATTTTAAACTGCTTTGCACTTGTAGCCTTTTAGCACTTCTGAAAATGTTCAATATAGTGCTGCACTGCGTATACAAGGGGGATTCCTCATTTGTATAAGCGCAATGTGATATTGTGTGCCATGGTGCTATCAGGGGTGTGCCGCGCATAGGTGGCCTTTGAATATGGCCACACCCCTGATGGCTGGCACTATTCCAGGTTAGCATAGTGCAAACTCAATTTGTGCCTCACTAACCTTTTGAAAATGGGGCCCATAGATCCTTAGTCAGGCCACAGCTAGAGTACTGTGCCCAGTTCTGGAGTAGTCACCTCAGGAAGGATAGGGATAGGCTTGAGATGGTCCAGCACAGAGAAACAAAAATGACTGAGAGCCAGCGGAGCAGGTCCTATGAGGAGCACTTCAATGCACTGAACTTGTAGTCGCTGGAGACCAAAAGAGAAGAGATTTGATAGATCATCAAGTTCCTAAAAGGAATTAATAAGGTGAACTGTGGGGAAGTATTTAGCTTGAATACTAGTTCATGATCATGTGGAAATGAGTGGAAACTGACCTGAGAGAAGCTCAGAAGGGACATGAGGAAGTATTATTTTACAGCAAGGGTTGTGTAGCCATGGAGCAGTTTGCATACCAAAGTGGTGGATGCTAAAACTGTTGGTGAATTCAAGCATGGTTGAGGCAGAATGAAAGGTATAGCAGTTGCTTAGGGGAGCAGAAGGTTGGAGGGGAATGGAGGAAAGCTGGGGAGGCCTAAGACCCTAAAGGGACAGTAGGTCCCCAGGCTAAATAGGGAACTCGGGCAGACTGGATAGACCATTGGTCTTTTTCTGCCATCGTTGTCTATGTTTCTGTATCTATAGACATCGATGTCTGTCCATGAAAACATGGACATCTGGTGAGAGGGGGAGTCAATGAATGCACAAATACTAGGATGTATTCATGGGGTAGTCAATGAATGTGCAAATACTAGGGTGTATTTATGGCATAGCTGATGAATGCACAAATATTAGGGTGCATTCATGGGGGAGTTTATGAATGCACAAGTACTAGGGTATATTTATGGGGTAGTTGATGAATGTACAAATACTAGGGTGTATTCATGGGGTAGTTGATGAATGCACAAATACTAGGATGTGTCTGTAGGGTAGTTGATGGAATAACCAGTCATTTACTAGGGGTGTGGCTTCTGGGTAATTGATGAATGCACAGATACTCGGGTATATTTTGTGGTAGTTGATAAATGCACAAATACCGGGGTGTATTCATGGGGTAGTTGATGAATGCTCAAACACTGGGGTGTATTTTTGGGGCAGATGATGAATGCACAAATACTAGGGTGTATCTGTGGATAGCTGATGAATGTACAGATACTAGGGTATATTTGTGGGGTAGTTACTGAATACACAAATATTGGGGTATATGCATCGGGTAGTTGATGAATGAACAAATACTAGGATGTATTTATGGGGTAGTTGATAGATGCACAAATACGGAAGTGTATTCATGGGGTAGTTGATGAATGTACAGATACTGGGGTATATTTATGGGGTAGTTGATGAACGCACACATACTAGGGTGTATTCATGGGGTAGTTGATGAAGGCACAAGTACTGGGGTATATTCATGGTGAAGTCAATGAATGTACAAATACTAGGGTGTTTTCATGGGGTAGTTGAAGAATGCACAACTATTCGTGGGGTAACTGATGTACACACAGATATTGGGGTGTATTCATGGGGTAGTTGGTGAATGCACAAATACTAGGATGCATTCATGGAATAGTTGATGGATGCACAAATACTAGGGTGTATTCATGGGGTACTTGAATGCACAAATACTGCGTGGTAAGTGTGGGGTAACTGATGAATGCACAAATACTGGGGTATATTCGTGGGGTAGTTGAATGCACAAATACTAGGGTATATTCATGGGGTAATTGAATGCACAAATACCAGTGTATATTCATGGGGTAGTTAATGAATGCACACATACTAGGGTGTATTCATGAGGTAGTTGATGAATGCACAAATATTGGGTTATATCCGTGAGGTAGTTGATGAATGCATAGATACTAGGGTACATTCATGGGGTAGTTGATGAATGCAGAGATAATAGGGTGCATTCATGGGGTAGTTGATGAATGCACAAATACTGAGGTATATTCATGGGGTAGCTGATGAATGCACAAATACTAGGGTGTATTTGTAGGGTAGTTGATGAATGCACAAATACTAGGGTGTATTTATGGAATAGTTGATGAATCACACAAATACTAGGGTGTATTCATAGAGTAGTTGATGAATGCACAAATACTGGGGTATATCCATTGGGTAGTTGAATGCACAAATACTGGGATGTATTCGTGGGGTAGTTGATGAATGCACAAATACTAGAGTGTATTTGTGGGGTAGCTGATGAATGCACAAATACTGGGGTATATCCAATGGGTAGTTGATGAATGCACAAATACTGGGGTATATCTGTTGGGTAGTTGATGAATGCACAGATACAGAGTGTATTCATGGGGTAGTTGATGAATGCACAAATACTAGAGTGTATTTGTGGGGTAGCTGATGAATGTATACGTACTGGGGTATATCCAATGGTAGTTGATGAATGCATAAATACTGGGGTGTATTTGTGGGGTAGTTGATGAATGTACAAATACTAGAGTGCATTTGTGGGGTAGCTGATGAATGCACAAATACTGGGGTGTATTTGTGGAATAATTGATGAATACACAAGTACTAGGGTGTATTCATGGGGTAGTTGATGAATGCACAAATACTGAGGTATATCAGTGGGATAGTTAATGAATGCACAAATACTAGGGTGTATTTGTGGAATAGCTGATGCATGCACAAATTCTGTGGTATAATCATGGGTAGTTGATAAATGCCCCAAAAGTGATGAACTCCACTGCTAGATAGTACAATTTTGCACATTGCTTTTATTTTACTTAAAGATTTTGAATGAGGGTGACAGTTTTGGCTTCCCTCACTTAGGTTCAAAAACAGTGCTTCATTTTTCAAATATACAGTTTGATTTCTATAGTAATCTGATAACTGTAATAGGACTTCTGAAACCCTTCAGTTGCACCAGTTTGCTTCAGGTGCAAGTCAAGGAGACACTGGGAACTCCGCTGATTCTGCATCCCTGAAACAGCCAAGTTCATGCTTTAAATTGAAGGGATTCTAGGACTCCTGTTACAGTTTATCAAGGATTATATTTTACTTAGGAAATAAAATTGTTTATTTGAAAAATGGAACACTGTTTTTGGGACTATGGAAGTGACATGAGAGCCACAAAAACTGTCACCCTCATTTCAAGTGCCTTTAAAGTAAAACAAAGCAGTGGCTACTTAAAATTGTAGTCTCATAGTGGAGTTCATCCTTGTTTTTGCACATTTACTTTGATAGTCTCTTGTCTAGATAGGATGACCCAATTCTATGTCAAATTCCATTTACATTAGGGCAACCTAGACTTGCACATTTTTCATAGCTGATAAATGCACAGATACTAGAGTGTATTCTTGGGTAGTTGATGAATGCACAAATTCTATGGTGTAATTGTGGGGTAGCTGATGAATGCACAAATACTAAGCTGTATTCGTGGGGTAGTTGAATGCACAGATATTGAAGTGTATTTGTGGGGTAGTTGATGAATGCACAAATACGAGTATGTATTTGTGGTGTAGCTGATGAATACACAAATACTAGGGTGTATTTCTGGGTAGTTGATGAATGCACAGTGAAGATCCTGGGGTGTATTTGTGGGGTAATTGATAAATGCACAAATACTGGGGTGTATTCATGGGGTAGTTGAATGCTCAAACATTGGGGTGTATTTTGGGGCAGATGATCAATGCACAAATACTAAGGTGTATTTGAGGATAGTTGATGAATGCACATATACTAGGGTGTATCTGTGGGGTAGTTAATGAATGCACAAATACTGGGGTATATTCAATAGGTAGGTGATGAATGAACAAATACTAGGATGTTTTTACAGGGTAGCTGATAGATGCACAAATACTGAAGTGTATTCATGGGGTAGTTGATGAATGTACAGATACTGGGGTATGTTCATGGGGTAGTTGAAGAATGCACAAATATTAGGGTGTATTCATGGGGTAGTTGATGAAAGCACAGATACTGGGGTATATTCATGGGGTAGTGGATGAATGCACAAATTCTGGGGTATATTCATGGTGAAGTTAATGACTGCACAAATACTAGGGTGTTTTCATGGGGTCGTTGAAGAATGCACAACTATCTGTGGGGTAGTTGATGTATGCACAAACATTGGGGTATATTCATGGGTAATTGGAGAATGCATTAACACTAGTGCATCTGGGGGAATAGTTGATGAATGCACAAATACTAGGGTGTATACATGGGGTAGTTGAATGCACAAATACTGGGGTATATCTACTGGAGTAGTTGATGAATGCACAAATACTAGAGTGTATTTGTAGAGAGATATGAATGACAAATACTAGGGTGTATTAGTGAAATAGTTGATGAATGCATAAATACTAGGTGTATTCATGGGGTAGTTGATGAATGCACAAATATTGGGTTATATCCATGGGGTAGTAGATGAATGCACAAATATTGGGGTGTATTCATGGGGGTAGTTGATGAATGCACAAATACTAGGGTACATTCATGGGGTAGTTGATGAATGCAGAGATAATAGGGTATTCATGGGATAGTTGATGAATGCACAAATGCTAAGGTATATTCGTATGGTAGCTGATGAATGCACAAATACTAGGGTGTTCGTAGGGTGGTTGATGAATGCACAAATATTAGGGTGTATTTGTGGA
The DNA here is from genome assembly GCA_016271365.2 of Neoceratodus forsteri. NCBI lineage: Eukaryota > Metazoa > Chordata > Ceratodontiformes > Ceratodontidae > Neoceratodus > Neoceratodus forsteri. Next base: position 133,557,801 of record JADMNL010000024.1, read on the forward strand.
ATAGTTGATGAATCACAAATACTAGGATGTATTCATAGAGTAGTTGATGAATGCACAAATACTGGGGTGTATTTGTGAGTAGTTTATGGATGCACAAATACTAGGGTACCATGGGGTAGTTGATTTACGCACAAAATATTGGGGTATATCCTGGATAGTTGACGAATGCACAAATACTAGGGTGTATTTGTGGGGTAGCTGATGAATGCAACGGATACTGCAGTATATCCAATGGGTAGTTGATGAATGCACAAATACTAGGGTGTTTTGTGGAATAGCTGATGCATGCACAAATTCTGTGGTATAATCATGGGGTAGTTGATAAATGCCCCAAAACAGGATGAACTCCACTGCAGACAGTACATTCTTGTATATTGCTTTTTTTTACTTAAAGACATTTGAAATGAGGGTGACAGTTTTGCTTCCCTTCACTTAGGTCCAAAAAAGTGCTTCATTTTTCAAATATATAGTTTAGATTTCTATGTCAGTGTAATCTGTAAACTGTTCGTCCTAGAATCCCTCAGTTAACAGCTATTAGCTTTTCAGGTTGCAAGTCAAGGAGACACTGGGAACTCCGTTGACTTGCATCCCTGAAACAGCCAAGTTCGGGCGTTTTAAATTGAAGGGATTCTAGGACTCCTGTTACAGTTTATCAAGGATTACACTTACTTAGGAAATAAAATTGTTTATTTGAAAAATGGAACACTGTTTTTGGGACTGCGGAAGTGACATGAGCCACAAAACCGTCACCCTCATTTCAAGTGCCTTTAAAGTAAAATAAAGCAGTGGCTTACTTAAAATTGTAGTCTCTACAGTGGAGTTCATCCTTGTTTTTGCACATTTACTTTGATAGTCTCTTGTCTAGATAGGATGACCCAATTCTATGTCAAATTCCATTTACATTAGGGCAACCTAGACTTGCACATTTTTCATAGCTGATAAATGCACAGATACTAGAGTGTATTCTTGGGTAGTTGATGACTGCACAAATTCTGTGGTGTAATTGTGGGGTAGCTGATGAATGCACAGATACTAAGCTGTATTCGTGGGGTAGTTGAATGCACAGATATTGAAGTGTATTCGTGGGGTAGTTGATGAATGCACAAATACGAGTATGTATTTGTGGTGTAGCTGATGAATACACAAATACTAGGGTGTATTTCTGGGTAGTTGATGAATGCACAGATGCTGGGGTGTATTTGTGGGGTAATTGATAAATGCACAAATACTGGGGTGTATTCATGGGGTAGTTGAATGCTCAAACAATGGGGTGTATTTTGGGGCAGATGATCAATGCACAAATACTAAGGTGTATTTGAGGATAGTTGATGAATGCACATATACTAGGGTGTATCTGTGGGGTAGTTAATGAATGCACAAATACTGGGGTATATTCAATAGGTAGGTGATGAATGAACAAATAGATGTTTTTACAGGTAGCTGATAGATGCACAAATATGAAGTGTATTCATGGGGTAGTTGATGAATGTACAGATACTGGGGTATATTCATGGGGTAGTTGAAGAATGCACAAATATTAGGGTGTATTCATGGGGTAGTTGATGAAAGCACAGATACTGGAGTATATTCATGGGGTAGTGGATGAATGCACAAATACTGGGGTATATTCATGGTGAAGTTAATGACTGCACAAATACTAGGGTGTTTTCATGGGGTCGTTGAAGAATGCACAACTATTCGTGGGGTAGTTGATGTATGCACAAATACTGGGGTATATTCATGGGGTAATTGGAGAATGCACAAATACTAGGGTGCATTCATGGAATAGTTGATGAATGCACAAATACTAGGGTGTATACATGGGGTAGTTGAATGCACAAATACTGGGGTATATCCACGGAGTAGCTGATGAATGCACAAATACTAGAGTGTATTTGTAGAGAGCTGATGAATGCACAAATACTAGGGTGTATTAGTGAAATAGTTGATGAATGCATAAATACTAGGGTGTATTCATGGGGTAGTTGATGAATGCACAAATATTGGGTTATATCTATGGGGTAGTTGATGAATGCACAAATATTGGGGTGTATTCATGGGGGTAGTTGATGAATGCACAAATACTAGGGTACATTCATGGGGTAGTTGATGAATGCAGAGATAATAGGGTGTATTCATGGGATAGTTGATGAATGCACAAATGCTAAGGTATATTCGTATGGTAGCTGATGAATGCACAAATACTAGGGTGTTCGTAGGGTGGTTGATGAATGCACAAATATTAGGGTGTATTTGTGGAATAGTTGATGAATCACAAATACTAGGATGTATTCATAGAGTAGTTGATGAATGCACAAATACTGGGGTGTATTTGTGGAGTAGTTTATGGATGCACAAATACTAGGGTGTACTCATGGGGTAGTTGACGAATGCACAAATATTGGGGTATATCCGTGGGATAGTTAATGAATGCACAAATACTAGGGTGTATTTGTGGGGTAGCTGATGAATGCACAGATACTGCAGTATATCCAATGGGTAGTTGATGAATGCACAAATACTAGGGTGTATTCATGGGGTAGTTGACGAATGCACAAATACTGGGGTATATCAGTGGGATAGTTAATGAATGCACAAATACTAGGGTGTATTTGTGGAATAGCTGATGCATGCACACATTCTGCAGTATAATCATGGGGTAGTTAATAAATGCCTGAACAGTGAATATTTACTGTAGATAGCACACTTTAGTATCTATTGTTTTATTTTACTACTTGAATGAGGGTGACTAGAAAACCCTACTACTTCTCAAGAAGCCTAAAAATATGTTATATTTTCAACAATGTTTATTTCCTTGCAGTATCTTGTAAAATCAATAGATTTTAGAATCCTTTCCTTTGTTTAAATGCCTATTTATTGCTTAGTGATGCAAGTCAAGGAGACGCAGGGAACTCCATTGACTTGCATCCCTGAAACAGCCAAGTTTGGGCGTTTCAAATTGAAGGAATTCTAGGAGTCTGGTTACAGTTTACCAAGGATTATACTTACTTAGGAAATAAAATTGTTTATTTGAAAAATGGAACACTGTTTTTGAGACTGCGGAAGTGACGGGAGCCACAAAACCATTACCCTCATTTCAAGTGCCTTTAAAGTAAAATAAAGCAGTAGCTTACTTAAAATTGTAGTGTCTGCAGTGGAGTTCATCCTTGTTTTTGCACAACTACTTCGATAGTCTCTTGTCTAGATAGGATGACCCAATTCTATGTCAAATTCCATTTACATTAGGGCAACCTAGACTTGTACTTTTTTTGTAGTTGATAAATGCACAGATACTAGAGCGTATTCTTGGGTAGTTGATGAATGCACAAATTCGATGGTATAATTGTGGGGTAGCTGATGAATGCACAGATACTAGGCTGTAGTCATGATGTAGCTGATGAATGCACAAATACTAGGCTGTATTCGTGGGGCAGCTGATGAATGCACAAATTCTTAGGTGTAATTGTGGGGTAGTTGATGAATGTACAAATATTAGGGTGTATTCATGGGGTAGTTGATGAATGCTCACATTCTAAGGTGTTATCGTGGGGTAGTTGATGAATGCACAAATACTGGGGTGTATTCATGGGGTAGTTGATGAATGCACAAATACTAGGGTGTATCTGTGGAATAGTTGATGAATGCACAAATTCTAGGGTGTATTCATTGGGTAGTTGATGAATGCACAGATACTAGTGTTTATCCATGGGGTAGTTGATGAATGCACAAATACTTGGGTGTATTCATGGGGCAGCTGATGAATACACAAATACTAGAGTGTATACGTGGGGTAGTTAATGAATGCACAAATACTAGGCTGTATTCATTGGGTAGTTGATGAATGCACAAATTCTAAGGTGTAATCGTGAGGTAGCTGATAAATGCACAAATACTAGGGTGTATTCGTGGGGCAATTGATGAATTCACAAATACTAGGGTGTATTAAATGTATTTGAAAGATGGTATTTTATGAGACTTTATTTTTTCAATTGTTCTTTTTATACAAAGATATTTATTTGTTTATGTTATTTCTTTATTTATTTGAAAATTGATAACTTGGAAAGGCATTCTGAGCCAGGGCTCATTTCTAGGCATGGCTCAGGGAAAGAGGATAGGGGATACAATATATTAAAAACAGCAGCAGAGAAGCATTCGCAAGATAATGCGCAAACAGTGAACAGTTCAACAGAATGCAAGTACAGAAAACAATAAATGAAGAACAGAAGTTTGTTCTATGAGCAGCACCAATACCCAATTAAAATGACAAAAGCAAGATGATACAAATAAGTGCAGCAGTTGTAGTGACAAGAACAGACCCCAGGAGGACCGTGGTGGGGGTGAAAAGGGCACCAGTGCAGGTCAGGTAGGGGGCTGACAGGAGCCGGAGGTGGAGGAGTTTTAGCTAGTGCCTAAGAGGAACAGGAGAGGGGTTTTATGACATAAAACTGAATGGCATAACTATGGATGACAACAATGATAAATACAGCATTTTGATAAAGTGCAAACCTGTGGGATTCCTGCTGGGTGCAGAGTCTTCCTCATTTATCATCCACCTGGGCATGAGGGAGACTTTCTACTTTAGATTGTGAGGTTCATCGCCAACCGGCTGTTTGAGTCACAGAGGTGGATTATCCACAGTGATTTCAGCACATGGATCAATGACAAACTATCACATTTTGGACTGGAGTTCCTCCAGAGCATGTTAGCTCTGGGGCTAGCACAAGTGGTTGCTGCTGGTACTCATCAACATGGACACGCATTGGACTTGGTGTTCCACACAGGGCTTGAGGTCGGGAACCTCAAGATTGACCCAATTAGTTGGTTGGATCACTGCGCCATTGGCTTTGAGTTCATGGCACCCCTCTGCAGCCCTCCCCCTGTGGAGGTAGTCAGATACCGCCCTTTGAGAGGGTTGACCCCTAAGGGTCTTTTGGCGATACTTGACATCTTGGGTGTATGATTGGCTTGTGCTTGTTGGTGGCATTTTCTGCCATGATCATTGCTGTTGCTGCTAGATGGCAGCATTGCGCTATTATTTACCGTGACTTAATGTGATAACACTTTTTTAACAAGCGCTATTATGTACGCGCTATAATGACTCGCGCTATTGCGGTTGCGCGATTTTAACCATATACTTGCTGTGGGTACGGGGGAAGTGACTGTACCTTATAATAGGACTGTCACTGAGACCTTTAACCTGATAGCACCAGTCTATGTTCTTCCTTTGTGTTCATGTCTTGGCTCACCATGGTGTGATGGGGAGCTAAGATCGATGAAGGCTATGGGAAGGAGGTTAGAAAGGCATTGGAAGAGGTCCAGAGCTCAGGAGGATGAACTGGCTTTGATTATTCTCTAAGGTAAGTATCAAACGGCAGTCTCTCGCAAGAAGGCAGAATTTCTGTCCTGAAAGATTGTGGCTAGGTATAATCAACCGGCTCGGCTTTTCTGGGCTGTAGACAGCCTTTTACAACCAGCCTGTCTGGAGCCCATGAAAAGTGCTTAATTTTTACAATGAGAGGAGTTTCCTTGTTTTTTCTCGAACAGAGGGTTCTCCATTAGGGCTGGGATCTCCTTTTCTGGATAGTCTCCATCCAGCAGTGGGGGGATGGGATGTTGTGTTGGCTGTCAGTGGTTGTGGCGTGAGCTTTGGATGGTGATGATGGAGGAGGTCATTATAGGGTGATCTTGGAGCTTTGACCTATCTGCTGGGCCCAACACAGCTCTTAGTGAGCTGTGTGGAGCGACTGGGTCCAGCATTTACAAGGATGTTTAGTTGTTCCATGTCGGAGATGGTCTTTCTGGATGAATTAAAAAGTGTGCTGCTGAGACCCCTTTTCAAAAAAACAACTTTGGTCCCAGACGTCCTAGTGAATTACAGACCTGTCTTAACCTGCCATTGTTAGGTAAGGTTATTGAGAAGGTGGTGACGTTGCAGCTTGAGGCTCACCCTGAGGACTTCGATATCTATAAGTCTCTCCAGTCTGGGTTTTGACTGAGATTCAGCACTGAAACTACTTTAGTCAGGGTGCAAAAAGATCTGTTCATGGCAAGGGATAGAAGAGAGAGATCAATTCTCATACTCCTAGATCTTTCCACTGCATTTGGCACTGTTGACCATGGGCTGCTTTTGAACCATCTTTGGGAATACGTGGGACTCATTGGCACAGTTTTCATTTTGACGCTGTCCAACAGGTGAAGCATCCAAGCTTCGTGCTTGACAAATGGCTGACATTGGAGCCTCAGGCATTGGCCATCATCCAGAGTGTTTTTTATCATCTCAGAAATATTACCTGGATTCATCCTCTTGTTCCCCCTGAAGTCCTGCCCTCATTAGTGCATGCCTTCGTGACATGGCACCTCAACTACTGCAACGCCCTCTGCCTTGTGGTCAGTGGAGGATTGCTGCAGTGCCTGCAGCTGGGGAAGAACACTACTGTGAGATTATTGACAGGCATCTCTAAGTCAAGTCATATCACCCCTGCTCTGCAGGATCTGTACTGGCTGCCGATCTAGTGGTGCATCTCTTATAAGATCAGGCTACTAACCTACAAGGCCCTGCACTGCCTGGGTCCTGGTTACCTGCATGATCTCTTTAATCCATATTGTCCCACTTGGGCCCTCCGTTCTTCCAATGAGGGCCTCCTGGTAGTTCCCAAAACTCATAAAAACATCATAGGACAGAGCCTGGCGATAGTGTAGATTATTAGTTATGCTTAAGAAGCGTGACATAAAAGCTTCCTGAATACAACACTATTTTGGCCAGTTTATTTGAGAGTTGGGGGGCTTCACCCCCCACACCCCCTTGTTTGTTTGTTTTTTTGTTTTACAGGGAGGATGTGGGGGTCAAGCCCTCCAACTCAAATAAACTACTAAAAAGTAAAGAAGTAGAGACCACATGATGCTCCTGTCAGGCTAGCAGCATCGCACACCAGCTCCTGCTCAAAACCCAGCTTTCCTGGAGAAAAAGCTCTTAAATCTGTAATTTTTTCTCCTGCTATACACTAGCTGACTTTGGATAGTCTCCCGATCTACAGGAGGTGAAGTCTTTCCTGGAGAGAAGCAGTATACAGTGCCAAATTGCTCGACTTCATTTCAAGGCATATCGTACTGATGGAGGCAGAGATACAACAAATGCCCCCAATTCAAACTCCACCACAATCGCCGGAGAAAGGGTCAAAGAGGTCTAAAAGCCATTCTGGGGCTTCAGCTAAAACTTCTGCTCTCTCTGTAGCACCGTCGGCCTCTTCTCCTCTCACTGAGAAGAGGTTTCTTGAAGAACTGCACCCTTTTAAACTCGCTTTGCAAGAAATCACTGCAGAACTCAAAAATATTAGGGGAGAGTTTGCAGATACCAATCATGCTATCGCCGACACCTCTGCCCGCGTGTCATCATTAGAGGAATGGAAGGACAAACTGGATCCAGAAATTATTCATTTAAGGCAACGACTACACAAAAATGAAAACAAGCTTGAAGATCTGGAATGCCAAAATTGCAGAAACAACATCATAATCTTCGGCCTTCCAGAGGATACTGAGGGTTCAATACCTATCCTATTCCTACAAAAAATGCTTACCAAAATAGCGGTGCCCTCTCCTAACAACACCACCTATATTATTGAGAGGGCCCACTGCTCCTTGAGGCCAAAACCACCCTCGGGCAAACCACCTCGACTGCTTATTTTTAAATTTTTTACCTATCTAGATAAGACTCGTATCTTGGGGCAAGTTAAAGAATTACAGCATGTTCTCTGGGATGGTCAGCAACTTCGTTTTGCACAAGATTTACCTGTCTCAGTTCGGCAGCGCAGAGCAGAATATCACCCTCTGCTTTCAAAGCTTATTGCTGCAGGAATCAAATATAAAGTTCAGTAGCCATCCAGCTTTGCTGTGTTTATTTCAGGCTCCTGGCACAGTTTTGATACGGCCCAACAAGCTCTTCCAGCATTGCAGTCACTGCTTCCAGATCTGTATCCCTCTCGCTGAGGTTTTCTACTGACTAAAGGCATGCTTTCCAGCAGAGACTTCTGCTCGAATGTCCGTATTTCCGAAGCGGTTATACAGCATTAGCGCTCTATGACCACTAGAGCACAGCAAAGAACTGTACATGGTGACTTCTTGCCTTTTTCCTTTAGTTTTTGGCTGCAGTGACACTAAGCCCTTCAGTTTTCTTTTGGTTTGCACTTAGCTAAGTTTCTAAGTTATGTCCATTCTTAGGCTTTTGCTTAGCGGTTTGGATGCTAAAGCTACTTTACATTTGTTAGGATACTTGTCATCTCTGCTGAAGACTCCCGGAACTGCAGCTGTACTCAACATTTAACGGAGGAACCCACTAGTTGATTATAGTGGGGGACTGACTTTGCTTTCTTTTCCTTTTCTCTAAAGTTTTTTTTTTCAGCTAATACAATTAGGTTGTAGCTGTGTTTTGTAGCAGGGGTGGGGCAGCAGTTGTTTGCAGTTTACAGGTCATTATGTGCTACAATAGGGGTTGGGGGGTCACCACATCTACTATATGTGCATATTTCTGGTTTTCAGACTTTTTTTTTTGCACATTACATGGCCAATATTAAGAATTGGTTAAGCATTATATCAGCCCACAGTGGGTTTCTTTTATTATGCTGTGGCAAAGAGGGATGGGGTATAGGGTGGGGAGAGGATTGGGGTTGAGGAGACAACATTGCTTACATTCTTTTGCTCTATTTCTTTGGGGACATTCTGTTTTAAAAAGGGATGTCACAGTAGGGGAGGGGATGGGGTGGGATAATGGTACACTCCATATTTCTCACTATTCTGTCTAATGTGGGGAGGTCAGTTTATGTTTGTTCAAAGTTTCTTCTAGGTGGGATCCCAAACTGGGTTGACTTGTATGGCAACATATAAAATCTGCTCCTGGAACATGAAGGGTGCCCAATCTCCAGCAAAGAGAACAAAAATACTCCTGCATCTACAACAATTGGAGGTGGACATTGCTTTTCTCTAAGAGACTCATTTGCCCCCCTCCCAGGTACTTCTACTTCGGAGAACTTGGGTGGGCCAAGCTTTTGGAACAGCCCCTAATTCCCGTAGCGTTGGAGTGGCTATCCCCATCGCCCACAGATTACCCTTCCACTTGTTGGACACATTAGTGGATACCCACCACAGGTTTATTCTTATAAAAGTATTAATTGGTCATTCTGAAATGGCCCTTGGGTAAATGTATGGGCCAACCACAGATGACCCCATGTTTTTTACTACACTCGTGGATCTGCTGACTCCCTGGTCCAATTATCCCCTTCTGCTTGGGAGAGACTGGAATTTGTTTTTTGTAACATTTTAGATCATTCCAGATCTTGTTCTTCCTCTCTCTCCCATGCACAGCTTGCCATCCGGGAACTGATGGATACTTTGGGTTTAGTTCATCCATGGAGGACTCTCTTCCCTTCCAGGAAGAAATATTCCTTCCATTCAATTCCCCATAATTCATTTTCCAGAACAGACTATTTTCTGCTGGATATTGGGCACCTTTCCACAGTTTTATCTTGCTCTTATCTTTCCAAGGTTATTCCTGACCACCATCCCACGTTACTACATTGGGGTCTAGGTCCAGCCTTAAAATGGGATAAAGTATGGAGGTTTAACCACTAGGTGCTGAAGTCCGATAAGCTCAAATGCCATCTCCAAAATTTCCTTACCACTTTCCTTAATATACATCCCCCACCATGCCCAAATTAGATACGCTTTGGAGGTCTTTAAAATGCACTCTTAAGGGCGAGATAATCCATCTGGCCACTATCAAGAAAAAATAAACATCACAGCTCACATCCCATCTCCTTCAGGAGATACAGCTTGTAGAGCTGTCGCTTCCCCCTCCCCCTCCCAGGCCACCCTTACTAATCTGGAAATTCTCAGGGACCGTTATAATTCCCTACTGATGGATAATGCTGAAAACCTTCTCCGTAGGTCTAGGATTTGTTATTTTGATCGGGCAGACAAGGTGGGAAAACTCCTTGCCCTTTGATTAAGAGCATAAGCCACGGATAGGATAATACCCTCCATCTACAACACAGCTGGCCTTTTAGTTACCTCCCCACAGGATATTCTCCTTTCTTTTCTAAACTACTACTCTAATTTGTATTCACGATCCCACGCTCCTTTTGACTCCACAGTAGTGGATTGCTTTATGCATGACATACAACTCCCTTATTTGGATGAACAACAAATTGCTCTTTTAGAAGCTCCACTTTCAATCTCTGAAATATGCTCTGCTATTGAAGCTCTGCCACTAAATAAAACACCTGGACCGGATGGATATATTGCAGAATTTTATAAGGCTTACAAACAGCAACTGGCCCCTATACTACTAAACACTAATAATTACATCTACGAACATGGCATCTTGGATCATTCCCTTTTGGAAACTACCATTGTAGTTCTCCTTATACCAGGGAAAGACCCTCTTTTTGTTTCTAATTATCACCGTATTTCTTTAATAAATATTGATTTTAAAATATTGTCAAAAATTCTTGCCAATAGATTAGCAAAAGTATGGCACTGTTTAAGAAGTCCAGAACAGGTGGGTTTTGTGGCTGGCTGCCATTCCTCAGACCATATACGGAAACTTTCTCATCTTATCTCTGCATCCAGCGACTCCCTGGTACCTGCTGTCCTGGTGTCCCTGGATGCAGAGAAATCTTTTGACCGTGTTTCCTGGGATTATTTGATTTATCTTCTCCCCAAATATCATATTCCCCAGCAATATATCCAGTGGGTAAATGTCCTGTACACTCATCCCATGGCCCGTGTACTTTGTAATGGTATGCTTTCTAATAATATTGCTTTGCAACAGGACACTAGACAGGGCTGTCCCCTCTCTCCCCTCTTACTTAACCTCTATTTTGAACCACTCATTCGCTATGTCAATGCTTCACCTTTTGTCTCAAGCATCATTGTTGGACCCCATCAGTATAAGCTTTCAGTTTATGCTGATGATGTACTCCTTCATATTTCATATCCCTCAGTTTCAATTAAGGCCACCCTATCTATTATAGATCAGTTTGGTGGATTTTCCAATTACAAACTTAATTTGACTAAAAAGGAAGTAATGCCCCTAAATACTAGTACATTTTCCTCTGAAGTTTCTCATTTGGGCTTAAAATGGGTCAAAGATAATAAGAAACATCTAGGGATTTACCTATTCATAGTTCACACATGAAACATTACAATCTTGAAAAAACTCTTACCGAAATTAATATGGATCTCAATCATTGGGCAGCACTCCCTCTTTCACTCTGGGGGCGTATTAATATAATAAAAGTGAATGTTCTTCCCTGGTTACTATACCCCTTGCATATAACTAATTTACTCCTCCCCAAATCCTAGTTCTCTCAGGCGAATCATATAATATCTAACTCTATATGGGGCAATAAAAAACCTAGAAGAGCGATTGCTAAACTTCAGTGTAGTAAAGCCAATGGGGGTCTACAACTACCGGACTGTCTTCTCTATTACTATTCGGTTACCTGTTCGGTTCTTCTACAATGGATTAAAGAGGTTCCATTCGATCCATCTTTGTCTAATATACCGCAGTGGCTACAACTTGAAAGATCCCTATGCTCTCTTTATGGAATCGATATTGGTACACTCATATATGCTCTACCTAAGAATATTCCCAAAGACTTAATCCGTACCCCTATTAATATCACTCTTCGAGTTTATGCCATGCTAAGTGCCACGCTCCATATATCCTTGGAGAAAGATACCTCACAATCTGTCCTTAGGAACTCAAATTTTAAGATTGATGGTAAACCCCTTAATGAATGTTTTTGGCCATTTTACCCACAGCTTAAAGTAGTTGATCTATTGAGGGATCACAAATTGTTGGCATTCCAGGAACTGTGTGTCAAATACAAAGTACCCTCCGACTAATGCTTTAAATATTTCCAACTATCCCACATGCTCTACTCCCACTTTGGGAGGAGACCCTGGGACCAATATCTAACTGGGCCCTTACTACAGGTAATTCCATCCCCTCCTGCATCCCACTAAATTATCTACTTTTATCGTCTCCTGAGAGATTTCCTGAAGTCACCTAATTGCTATCCACAGTATTCATGGGACTATATATTGCCCATCCCTCCTTCAAGGGAGAGGTCCTGGTCTAATATATGGCAACATCTCTATCAGGATGTGAGGCGGGACAGGTATCATTTACTACAATTTTCTATAATTCATGACTTATATTATACCCCAGAAAAGCTACATAGAATGGGACTGCTCCCTTCTAATATATGCTCCAGATGTGGGACACATCCTGGTATTTTATTACATATATTATGGGAATGTGATAAAGTTTTGCCCTTCTGGGATGCCATTAAAGCTAATTTAAATCCCTTGCTGGGTCTCTCCGATGCATTTACCCCCGATATTTGTATTTTGGGCAATTATGGAACAATATTACCGGGGAACCAATGTAAACATATGGCCCTCATAGCTTTATGTGCAAAGAAAATAATCCTGTGTCATTGATTTGATCAAGTAGTACCTTCTAGAGCTGAATGGTTAAAAGAAATTATCTTTGCTCTTCAGGCTGAAAAGCTTATAGCTCAGATGTCTGATAGACTTCACTATTACAATATAGTATGGGACCCTCTGCATACTCTGTTAACAGTTAAATTACTTTATTGCATGACCTAATTTTGTTAAGTCTGGTTTTTGTTAATGTTTATGCTACTCTCCTTATCACTCTAAGTGACGGTGTGTACCAGGGAGGGTGGGGGTGTTTGGGGATTAGGGCAGGGTGGGTTGGGGAGGTAAGGGTAGAGGGCAGGGGTGTTTATTCATGGTATATTTGTAATTATCACTCCACAATCTTTTTTTCTAATATGGAGAACTTTTGTTCTCTCTCCTCTCTACTCTTCTTATTTTCTGTTATGAGATTGCTATACATTATGGAATGTGAAGAACGGTTATAGGTAGGTTCCTGTTTTGCATCTCTTTGTACAATTGTTTTGTTTTTTTTTTGCTTTTTTTTTTTTGCTTTTGCCCTCTACAGTGGATTATCTGGAAAATCAGTAAAGCTTATTAAATTTGAAAAAAAAAGTAAACAAACAGGCAACTGGACCAAATAATGTAACTTGAGCTCTACGCTAATAGCATACATCCTACACATTCCCAATAATTTACACCATCACCCAGAGCCTTCGGGGTGGCTGGATCAAAATTTTGGAACTCATTACTGAGGGCTCTGAGGGTGGCTCCTTCAGTTGACATATTTAAAAAAGATCTTAAAACCTGCTTCTTTTCCCAGACATTCAGCTCTATTATGTATTTTAGCTGATTTTAGTCAATTAATTTATTAATGGTTAGTGAATTTACTTATTATGTTTACATTGGGCTATGTAGCAGGGGATTGTTGATGTTTTCTAATTTGTAATAGCACCCTGGGCCTCTGGGGAATGGTGCCAGAAAAACATAACATAACATAACATAACATAACATAACATAACATAACATAACATAACATAACATAACATAACATAACATAACATAACATAACATAACATAACATACTGAACATTTGGGTTTAACATTAAAGTGTTTACTCAACCCTAATGCCTATATATAATTATAGGGGTGCTGTCTCGCCCCTATAGTTAGGGTTAAATCTTTATTTCTATGTTAAACTGAAAAGACTGCACTTTAATAACTTTGCAACCATCCAAGCGATTTGCATGAAATTTGGCATGCATCAGGGACCAACAATCTCTTGATGTAGCCAGTTTCTTTCTGGTCAGATGTGTATGTTGGTGTGGAGATACAGATTGTCAAAAAATGTGTAAATTACCATGTTTTGTCAAATTCTTTGTCACAGCATTGCACAACATCTGTGTGGCATTTTGGTCTGAACATTTTATGATATATAGATCTTGGGTCACAGTGCTGCCTTTTGAAGGTTTGGTGAACAAATATTAATCCATTCCAAAGTTATTACATTTTAAAGTTTCCCTTTATTTCCTATGGGAAAAGTTAGATGTGTGACTCGAAATAGGATTCTTGATTGCAAATGTGGAATCCTCGTTCGCAAACGCAGTATCCTGTTCCACAAATGTGGAATCCTAGTTTGTGTAGCTGCCATCTTGTTTTCCTTTAGTGAAGGAAACAAACTTAAGTTATAAAAATACTAGAGAGGTTTGGTAAGCACCAACACTTGTGTTTACTAATCGGAGCCCAAGGAATCAGATTCTGGGGTTAGTTTTTCACTTTCTTAGAACTGTGTTTTTTTCCACCACGGAAATCCTGATTCACAAATAATGAAAACTTTAACAGTGAATAAGGATCCTTTTCTGCAATTTGCAGAAAAACATTTTCTTTTACTGCAAATTGTGAACAAAGATTATTTTTCACAGTTTGTGAAAAAATAAATTTCATATGGCTGTTTGTCTGTTACTTCATATCAAGGAAACAGTATGGAATATTGGACTGAAATTTTCAGGGTACAAAGGGCTTGCCCAACAGATGTGCCTTTTTGCTAGTTTGGTGAAAATATATTACTTTGGCTTAGAGTTCTGTGGATTTAAATTTTGCTTTATTTGCCTTAGGATAACTTTGTAATGGGAGGTTCACAGAGTTGTTTCTTTGTCACTACACTGTTAAGAAATGGTTTGGAATTTTAATCTCACATTTCCAGGCTACAAGAAGTGTGTGCCACCAATGTGCCTTTTGGTGGTTTCGAGAAAATATATTAATTTGGTGTCAAGTTACACACCTTTCCAATTTTTCTGTTTTTTATAGGATAACATTGTAATGTGAGGTGTTTTGATGCTGTACATTACGGGGTGGAAGCATCTGAAAAATTATGCATGGACAGGAGCATAGAGACCTGAGGGTCCTCTGCTTCCACATGTATGTATGGATACCATTATGGGCTGATGGAAGCACAGGGCTCAGAGGGCCCTATGCACCCAAGAGCAAATAAGGCTACGATTATACTTTCTCAAAAAATAAGGAAATTCTTTGCAAAAAGCCTTCATTAATGCACAAGTTAGAGTTACAGCAACACAAGTCTGGAAATGGGGTGTTGAGGTTTCCAACCCTAACACCCCACCCACACTCTCCATGCAGCAATAGGCGTTGGGGGTGTGCCTTGGGGTTGTCAGCCCTAACACTCACACCATTCTCCTATACTGTACCTATCTCAGCTTATTTACTAATGGAATGGGGTGAGTGTTAGGGCTGACAACCCCAAGGTACTAACTGATGCATTAGCAAAGTTTTTTGAAAAGTCTATATTATACACATATATGTATTTATTTATCTATTTATTTATTTTAAAGCTGCTGGGTCTCAATGACATTTTGGATTTGAAACCTTATCTGTAAACTACATGCCTTCTGTATTTCATATTATGATGGATGCATGACCCTAAATAATCTGCTACTGTGTCCTCCTATTTAGCATTTAAATCTTTATCTGTTAACCATATGCCTTTTGCATTTTAAATTGTGATGGATGTATGGTTCTAAATAATTTGTTACTGTATCCTCCTATTTATATTAATGGGAAATGATTTAAGCCAATGAGACATTGAATTGTATAATAAAATAGATCTGTGATGTCAACCCTCTTTGTTTTTATCTCGGTTACTAATGGTGCCTTTTTTGTCTTACCTAGTGATAAAATGAAAAAAGAAAAAAAAAGCCCCACCACCTCTCCTGTAATTCATATTTCATGTTTGCTGCTAAACAACTCCTCCTTCCATCAATATGATAACAGCACTATGAATCTTGGATGCGGAGGTCAGATCAGGACACTAGTGCAAATCAGTTCGATGTTGAGGCAGTGCCAAGAAGATGGTCCTGGATTGATTATGATGGTTCTGACAATGCTTCATTATACATTTTTCTATAGTATTTCATAAGAAATTTTAAAATATGAAAGATGTAGGATCGGCCAGGACATCAGAGTAAATGAGTCCCGTATTGGGTATGGTATTTGTGATTCATTGAACTATGCAGTTATTTGACAGTTTTTCAATAATCTCAATAATTACTTTGATAATTTTAGTGATATAATTGGTAGCTTAGTAATGACTTTGAGCTCCCTTGACATATTTGGGACAATAGTGTAATTAAGATGAATTATGGTTCAATGAATCACTAATGTATAATGAATCTTTCCAGTGCTGTGTATTTAACATAGAAACTTGTTTTAATATGAATGTATAGGAAAGTAAGTTAAGGGAGAGTAATATGTTAAAACCATGGTCTGAAATACTATTGAATTGACTGCAGTTAATTCTATGAGCTGCTGCTAGGATGCCTTTTGAGCATTGCATGCACTTTAATGTTATTTTCAATATTGAATTATATATGGGTAAGCAGTTTTTATATTGATTTATCTTTTCTATTTGGTTTTTTTATTTTTTGAATGTTTTTTCATGTATTAGAGAATCTAATGATCACTTTTTGACTTCAATAGTATCTGATTGGTGAGATTTGGTTACTAATTTATTGTCACATTTGCACATGTACTGTATGTTTTCTTGTATAAATTGCACATTGGGATAGCAGAACCATGCCCCCCTGAGGAAGCCTTGTGGTGAAGTGCTACAAAAGCGGTTAGTGTGGCTGGCTGTTGGACTGGGGGTAAGGTGTGTTTTTTTGGATTTTATCATCTGCTTCTACATTGTAAAAAAAAGCTAAGAATTATTAATGGAGAAGCTATCTTTGAGAGTATTTTACACTTGACCACCTGCCCTGTTGCCCACCTTTTGTTCTGTGCTCAGCACAGAGGCTGTTTTTTTTTATATATATTTATTTATGTAACCAGCCTCTCTCTTCAATCAGCTCTAGGCCAGTTACTAGCGGGCTTTCAAAGGGTTTAGTCTTGACTCTGAGAGCTGTCCTCTGTAAGGGCCCCTTCCTTGCATGGTGACAGGGTGTCTGGACTTGCAAGCTGTTCTGGCTCACCTAGAAGCTGAAGAGTTCTGTCATGAATATTCATTGTCCTGCCCACCCCCAACATTTTATAAAAGGGGAGGTAAGCAGCAAGGTGGGGGTTTATGGATTCAGCAAAAGAGTGAACAGCAAGAGGGAGTCTGGCCTTTGGCTGTGCCCCAGGCAGGTCCCTAAGGGCCCAGAAATCATGGCAGGGTCCCTGGGTCCAGGTGCACTGGTCGCTGTCCAGGTCTCTGGAGTTTCACCAGCAGGCACCAGAAGGATACATCTCCTAAGAAGCCGCCTCAAGGATCCCAGTGACAGTAGAGAACCAAATGGAACTCCAGGGAGAGTGGAGGACGCCCCCTCAAGGGTTGTTGCTGGGACCCTTGCAGATCCACTTCTGCTAGGAACAGCCAAGCAGAGCTCGAGTATTATATGATCAACTGTTCATATAGGCATGCGTCAAATAAGCCTTGCAGTGAACATATCCAATTAGGCCTAGGCATATGTAGGGAAGTAGATCCCCCTGGCAGGTAGCCAAATGGATGGTCATCAGGAGGAGAGGGCCTAGGGGTCAGTAAGTCCCTGTGTGAGGGGCCAGGCATGGGAGGCTGTTGTTTGGATCACCAGGGCCATCAGTATACCATAGCAGGGAGACAGGTGCAGCCAGACCAACCATTACATTTAGTAGTGCTGTCCTAATTCTGATGGGTTGTTCAGTTTAAATTTGTCTTTCAAGGGCAAGATAAGATGGGTGCAGGCATAGATTTGCTCCAGGGATAGTGCTTGCCCTACTTGGACACATGCCACAAGCAAATGATCTTGGAAGTGCCAGGGCTCCAGGGACCCCATAGGGCGGTTATGGATGTGTACAAAGTGTAAATGTATTTGGACTAGACCTATTGATAAATGTAAATAATTATGCTTCTTAGGTGGAGGGGGAAACCTGGAAACATTAATATGGGAAATATTTCAAGGGAGAATGTGCCTTGGAATGGTGGGGATGGAAACTGGAGCTCCAGTTAAGTGAGAGGTACAGTGGATGCAGTCATTACTATATATTGGAGGGATGTTATGGAGGAGAAATGTGACAGGAAAATGCCCTCGAACTGTGTAATATCTGCAGCCACAACATAAACGGACCCAGTTTGATCCCAGCTCCATGTTTGAAACATAGAAAGATTGAAGCTGACAACAGATAAGGAGCACAAGACCTATCCAGTCTGCCCATTTTTTACCAAATTAGTATACTATATTAAACTCTTTTTTTTAAACAATAGGATACAACAATTGAACAGTATATTTCACAGGATAACAACGGCTACCCCCGCCCTTTGAGCACAGCCATAACATACAAACTAATCACATAGAGAAGCCATGAACTATGTTTTAAGTAGGCCAAATAGTAGACCATACAAGTCCCACAATGAACAGGCCTAGTTGGAAACCAAAACCGTAATCAAAAATCCACCCCTTGAACCCCCTGGAGCTGCTACTAGACTAATTGCTTGCAAAAGCTGCAAACGTTGCCCCATGTTATCATCGGGGACAAACCAGACAGGCAAAAACTAGGTCAAACTCTCTATGGATTCTCCGTCAGAGAGCAGTAGGAGAATCATCATTCCCTTCAAGAGCTGGAAATCAAAGGGGTGCAATTCATGATGGGTAGGAGGGCCATCAAAGGACTCCAACTCTTACTAAAAGCCTCCAGATGGTTCTGCCAGGAGGCTATATGTTTCGCATGTTCCAATGCCAGGAGAATGTCTGCTTACCATTCCCTTAGGGATGGACTAGATTGGTCAAGTGGAAAGTGATAAGTTTAGCAACAGCTGAAATCAGAGACATAAAGGCTTTCCGACAGTCAGTCAAGTCACTAGAAAAACAGACAACCAGACAAACCTGCAGATTGAAAAGAGAGTCCAAGCCTAACATGGGGTCCAATGCCCTCCTGATAGACTGCCAAAAGGGGGCCACAAAGGTACAATCCCAAAGAATATGTTTTAAGGTACCCTCTGACTTCCCACACCTAATACATAGTGGGGATTCTCATTTACCCATCCTGTGCAATCTAGAAGGGGGGAAAATACAAGTTATGCAAAACCCGATATTGTAGAACACACAACTGATCCTGTTTAAGATATTTATATAAGTTGATCCAAAGTTGTCACCACTCCCTGTCATCTATTTTAAGATCTAACTTCTGTTTCCAATAGAAGTAAACTCCCCGTGGCCTATTGGGGTCATGCAACTGTAGCATATCATAATACCTTGAGATCAGGCAAGGTTGGGTAGCTGCAGCTATTAGAACACGAAGGAGAGGATTTAGACAGTTTTGCCAGGGTTGAGGACCTAAGAAAGAAGAAATTGCACCCTGTAATTGTAGGTGTTTAAAAAAGTGATATGTGGGAATAGAGAAATTGGCCTGCACTACATGTGCAGGGCTGAGTTTACCCTCCAAAATCAGAGATGAAATGGTTGTTCTACCGAGAGCCAGACAAGTTCAAGAGGATAGTTCGGTTGGTAGTTTTAAAATGTGTTTTTTTAACAAGAGGTTGTGACAAGTCTTTATGCAAAGAAAGGTTCAAATAAGAGCAAAGCTGACATAGAGCTTTGAGGGACCACCAAACTGGAATATTTCTGAGGGAGGATGGGAGCTCAGAGGTCTTGGTGTAAGTTAAACTACTGAAGTCCACACCTTGCGATCAACATAGGGGCCATTCCTGTAGGATCCATTGGGGAATATAGTCATCCAAGGAGCCTTTAGAGTCTGCTCTCCACCTGGAAATTTTGCAGCAGTGTATTGTGCAATAATAAAGAAAGAAGTTGGGAAGATGCAGTCCTCCCATATCCTTTTGGTGGGTGAGTTTAGAATATGCCCTCCTGACCGCCTTCCCATTCCATAGAAAATCCAAGATAATGGATTGCAAGCGCCAAAACCAGCACTTTGGGAGAAAAGGGCTTACCTTATTCATGGGGTAAAGAATTCTAGGCAAGACGTTCATCTTTATCACGTTCACTTGTCCCCACACTGACAGCGGTAAGGACTTCCATCTTTGAAGGTCAACCTGGATAGCCCGGTAAATGAGAGACAGATTAAATTTGACCAAAGAAGACAGGGAGCAAGAGATCTTAATTCCCAAGTAGGTAAGGACCTTGGGTTCTCACATGAGGCCCAGATTCTCGATCCAGTGCTTCCTAACATGTATGTTGAGGGGCATGACCTTGGATTTTTCCACATTGAGCTTGTACCCCGCCACATGAGGGAATTTATTAATAATGGCTACCTCAGCTGGTATAGATGTGTGAGGGGTTTCCAGATGCAACAGGAGATCATCGGCATAGGCCGACAGTTTATAACTCGTGTTGTCAAATTGTATTCCTCTGACCTCTGGGCTGGTCTGCAAGGAGTGAATGAGGGGATCCAGATACAGGTTGAAGAGAAACGGCGACAGAGGGCATCCCTGCCTGGTACCCTGAGCCAGACAAAAAGGGAGTTGAGAAGATTCCATTACATCGGACTCTGGCCATAGGATGATGGTAAATGACTAAGCCAGTCACAAAATTCTGCAGGAAAGCCATTTCTTTGCAAAGTGTCAAATAAGAAAGGCCAAGAAACTCAATCGAAGACTTTCTCTGCATCGAGTGAGACCAAAATCAAAGGAGTTTTCCTTTGTCCTGCAATTGAGATAAGGTGGAGAACCTTACGCATGTGGTCCAAGGACAGCCACATTGTCACAAAGCTCACTTGGGTGGGACTGTGGAGAAGTGACCAGACTTTAAGCAAATGGTTGGCCAGAATTTTGGCAAGGATTTTTAAGTTGGAATTAAGAAATGATATAGGACAGTAATTGCCTGGTACCAGATGTGACTTACCTGGTTTAGGTAGGACAGTTATCCACGCTTGTGTGAACGAGCTATCCGTCAACCCAGATGAGCGGATGGAGTTGTATAGCCTAGTGAGGAAAGGGACCAGGTCTTCTTTGAAAGCATCATAGAAGGCGTTATTAAACCCATATGGGCCTGGGGCCTTATCCTTAGGGAGCTGTTCGATTACTTGCCTTACTTCTTGAGGACAAATGGGAGCTTGTAGGGATTCCTGTTGTGATATAGAAAGAGAAGGTAGAGCTACAGAGTCAAGATATTTGGTTATAAGGTCGTCATCAGGGGTCACCCTTTCTGGAATACACAAGGTTTTGTAAAATTGGCGAAATGCTTCCGCTATATCTCGACAGTGGGTCAGGATATCTCCCCCGAGACAGGCTGAAGACTCTGGATCAGGCCTTGGCTGTCTAGCTGCTTTAGCCTCAAGGCTAAGAGCCTCACAGCTCTTTCTCCCGACTCTAAATAGTGGAATTTAGCTCTCTGCAAGGTGAGGTCAGCCTGTTCATCTAAAAGCCCAAAGTACTAGGCCCTAAGATTGTGTAATCGGGTCCACATACCCTGGTCATCCGAGGCTGAGAGGTGGTGTTCTAGATTCCGGATCTGGACAAGTAAACACTGTATTTGCTCAGCTCTCTGCTTTTTCATCTTAGTAGCCAGCCTGATGCATTCTCCTCTCACCGTGCATTTTGCTGCCCCCCAGAGCATGTCCATAGCTTCCACGGTGCCCTCATTTATCTGGAAAAAGGTTTGCATAAAGTTAGAGATGGATGTGACAAATTGCGGGTTTCTCAGATGAACAGAGTTAAATCGCCAAGCCTTGTCTCTGTCTTCCAACCCCCCCAATGTATGTTTCAGTGAGACTGGTGCATGGTCAGAAATCATTGTTGGCAGGATGCTGCAAGCTATTAAGTCCAGAAAGGTTAGCTATAATAATCAGGAAATAGCCAATACGTGAATAAGATTTATGCAGGGGAAAGAATAAAGTGTACTGCTTGTCAGAGGGGTTTAGTATGCACCATGGATCCCCGAGGTCTAGCAAATCCATGAGCTCCCTCAGGCCCCGTTGAGCAGGGGAGAGACTTTTCCGGCCAGAATTGGATTTATCCAGATCTGGGTGGCATGCCAGATTCTAGTCCCTGCTAAGAATGATAGGGATGTGTGGGAAAGCCAGCAACTAGGTCAAGAGAACAGAGATAAACTCAGGGGAGTCTTCATTAGGACTGTAGATCCTGGCCAGAAGTATTTCAGTTAGGCCTAAGCGGCCTTGTAACAGTATGTATCAGCCCTCCGGGTCCCAACACTTTTTGAGCAATTGAAACTGGGAGCCTCTATGGATTAGTATGCCCACCCCACCTCTTTGATTGCTAATGCCCGCACCAAACACTTGACCAACCCACTCCCTTCAGAAATATTGTATCTCATCGTGTTTGAGGTGAATTTCTTGTAGAAACACCACATCCGATTGGTACTTCCTAAGATGGCTTAGAACCATGTATCTTTTGTGCTTTTCATTTGCCCCCTTAATATTCCACAAAATACATTTATATACCGTCCCCATAAATGTTCATTACATATGGTGATGCCCGTGTCTCCGCCTGTTTAAATACGCAACTGTGGAGGTCTCCAGGCCCCCCAGTCCTTCCCATCCCTTCCCCTCCCTCCAGGCCTCCCTACCCTCCTCCTGACACTGAAGCTGCAATTTGTACCCACCCCAGTGAATACAGTTTCTCACCATCCAACCCCTCCCTCCCTCCCTCCCCCAAAAAAACAGCAAAACAGCAATCCAATTACAATTCCGATACACAGCCCCAGAATACTCTTTACCCCCAGCCCTCCAGGCCACAGCTCCAACTGAATTCTGCCTGTGATAAATAACATCACTCAAGCGGGCCCCAACCCCTTTCTCCCAGCTCGAATTGACTCCTTTAAGTAACAGATCAAAACCTGAACATTTTCATTCATAAATACCTAACAAGAACATTCATCAAATCAAAAAACAGACAGAAGAATACAGAACTGTTTCTAAGGCCCCTTCCCCCCCCGACAAAGCAGCGATGAACACTGCAGGGGTAGGACATTCTCTTATAAAGTTATATACAACATTGGGCTAAACCCATAATGCCTAAGCCTGAATGAGTGCCATGCAGGGCATACAGGGGAGAGGACATTATACCCTCCCAAGGTCATTCAACCCCCCCCTCCCTCCAGGGAATGGGCAGGGTACTCAGGATCCGCCCACGCGAAGCCAGAGAAGGCTGCAGCCACTGCGTGGTACCTCCAATCCTCCATCCCATGGAGTCCCAACGGGCATCTCTAATATAGTGAAATCTGGGGTGCTGTGACTGGAATAGGCCATAGGGTGATAAGGAGGTGGTTACTCTCTAGGTCCCCACTTAAGAGGACAATAGGTATAGTGGCTCAGGGCTGCCGCTGTTGAAAAAAATTAGTGTCTTGGAATTACGCGGTACAGTGCCCCCAGCCCAGCATGGTGCCTGATTCACTCTACAGGTGGAGCATGAGTCACTGATTATGTAATGGGGAGGAGAGGGGAGGAAGAGAGGGAGAACCAATCTCCTAACTCCTTGCACCGTGGCTTACTAGACTCTGCTCGGTGCTTAACCCTCTGCAAAAGGGACCATGAAGCTCCCACCCACTCACCCCCGTGGTCAGCCTGGAAATCAGCCATCGGCCAAACTCACAGCACCCATTACGCTATTTGCAGAAGACTATTGTAACAGTCTCCTGATATTTGAGAGAGACGCCTGATGGACCACCTCCAAGACGGAAGTGGGAGAACTCACTACAGTTACCCGCAGCAATCCTGGCCCCACAGAGAACAGATCATGACTTACCCCAACCCCTCCAGGGGGGAGGATGGATAGTTCACTGAAGCATTATGGTCGGATGCCGTGCCTATGATCTCCTCGCGCTGCATGACCCCTTCCCCTGTCTGGCCCCAGCACTACAGCCCTCCAAGATCCATAGATGAAAGTCCAGGATCTCTTCACCACTGGCAGTCCCATATCCTAACACAAGCAAAGCTCACAAATAGCTGTAAAGCACCATCCAAGGTTGCAAATGAGTGATCCAGAGTTCAATACTTAAACCAAAACTGCAGCAAAGTGTCACTAACTCAAAGCTGTAAGTGTCATAAATGTCCCCAGAATATTTAAATCCATAGTAGAGGGCCTTCATTTTGGAGCTTGAAAACATTCAGGAAACCGATTTTATTTTTTTTTATTTAGTTTTTGTTGACCGGGTAAGTGCACTAGACAAATCCTGCCTATTTTCAGGCACGACCCGGGGAAGGGGGATACAGATGAATGCCAACTGACCTTGAACCAGATTAAGCTGTTGGTGGTATTTTTAGTGAATGAGGGAAATTTGGCCAGGACACCGGGGAAATTCCCCTACTCTTTTCGATAAGTGCCATGGGATCTTTAACATCACCTGAACTACCACCAATCCAGGCAGATGGGACCTCGGTTTAACGTCTCATCGGAAAGACGGGACCTCAGAAATGCAGCACCCCTCTCATGCTGCATTACAGTGTCAGTACTGGGATATTAACCCAAGTGCCAGATGTGGGAACTGAACCCACAGCCCTCTGATCTCCCGGCCTCAGAGGCGAGTGTGCTACCTACTGAGCCACTGACACTGCTATTAGGTAGCTCTTGCTTGGCTTGATCCATGGATTCAAAAGTTTTCATCTCCTCTCGATAGATCACTTGCAGGTGGGCCGGGAATATCATTTTAAAATGAATCCCCGTGGCCAGCAGCTTGGAGATCACAGGGTTGAATTCAGCCCATTTTAGCTTTACCAAACGAGGTAAATCCTGGGTTAATCTGATCTTGCCACCCTCCCACAGTAACTCTTTAGTATCTTTAAGTTTTACCAGAATATGAACCTTGTCCAGGAAAGTCAACAATTTAAAGATTAGGGGACGGGGGGAGGATGAGTTCAAAGGTTATGTACGCCACAGTGCCCTATGTGCTCGCTCAGTGATGTAACTTGGGTCATTGGGTGATGGGCCCGTTACCTTTTTGCAGAGCATATGCATAAACAGAATTGGGTTGGACCCCTCTGAGTCCTCCAGCAATCTGATTAGGAGCAAGTCATTGTGTCTGCTACGGCCCTATAAATCCTCGATTTTGTCCTCAAGTTTAGAGAGTTTCCTTCAAGTGGCTACTGCATCGAACTCCTGACGGATCCTCAAGGGAGCTGGTTCTCACCTCAACATCTCCATCTCTGCGGGTAAGCATTTCGGAGTTTTTCTGGAGAGTAGAGAGTTGGCTAGTAATGCTGAGGAGAGCCTCTTTAATTGGGGATAGTTATAGGAGAAATTTCTCCTCGGACAAGGGAGTGAACACTGGAGCCGACTTAACAAAAGTCACAGGTTGCAGCTTGGATTTTTTGGCTGCCTTGGCCATCTCCAGCATGAGCGGCGGGGTGTTGGGCCCGTAGGCCTCATCTCTTCCTCCATTGGCAGCTTCAGTCCTCCACGGTATTTCGGCTCCTGGGTAGGCAAGACTGGCAGACAGCTTCACCAAAAATGAAATAGCAACGATGTTAGGCATCAAAAGATCAGAACTATTAACAAAATTAACCAATTGTTTGAGTAAGGGTACAGAGTTGAGACGAACGCAACCTACCCGCTTAGATGCATCACGTAACCCCCCCAGTCTACCCATTTTTTCTACCTTATGAATGTGCCATAGGCCAGTACTCTGTCAGTGACCTATCTATTCATACTCATCTGTATTGCTCCCTTATGCCTATCCCATGCCTGTTTGAAGCCCTGCACTATATTCATAGCCACCACTTCCTGAGGTAGGCTGTTCCATGCATCCACCACCCTTTCTGTGAAAAAGAACTCCCTCACATTACCCCTTAATTGACCTCCCTCTAATCTCATGCTGTGTCCTCTTGTCCTGCTATTTTTCTTATATTGAAACATATTAGACTCATTCAGCTTGTTAGTGCCCTTAAGACGTTTGAATGTTTTGATCATGTCACCTCTCTCCCTCCTTTGCTGTAGGGTATACATATTGAGCTCCATTAATCTGTCCTCATATGTTTTCTGATGCAGTCCCTGCATCATTTTGGTTGCCCTTCTCTGGACTGCCTTAATTTGGTTAATGTCCTTGTGATGGTGTGACCTCCAGCACTGCATGCAGTACTCCAGATGGGGCCTAACCAGTGTCTTGTAAAGAGGGATTATTACCTCCCTCTTACGACTTGTGATTCCCCTACTAATACACCCCAACATCCATCTCACCTTACATACTGCTTTAGTGGTCTGCTTGGATGATTTCAGGTCATCTACGATGATGATGCCCAAGTCTCTTTCTTCCCTTTTGATTGCCAGCAACTCCCCTCCCAACCAATAGGTAGCTTCAAGGTCTCTCTTCCCTGTGTGCATGATCTTGCACATCTTTGTGTTAAACACCAGTTGCCACTCTGACCATTTTGCGATTATCCAGATCTCTTCTCATTCTGCCCACCCCATCTGGATCATCTACTCTGTTACAGATCTTGGTGTCATCTGCAAACAGACAAACCTTACACTCCAGTACATCTGCAATGTCATTGATGAAGATATTGAAGAGGACTGGCTCCAGCACAGATGTCTGAGGTACCCCACTTGTGACTTGCATCTCTTCTGACTGTATACTGTTTACCACCACTCTCTGTTTTCTGCCGGCCAACCAGTTTGCCACCCAGTTGACCAACTTCTGACCCACCCCGAGCCTACCCAGCTTATTAAGCAATCTTCTATGTGGAACAGTATCGAAAGCTTTGCTGAAGTCAAGGTAGGTGACATTAACTGCACCCTCGTGGTCCACCACTCTGGTTATCCAGTCAAAGAAATCTATGAGATTAGTTTGACAGGACCTTCCTGTTGTATACCCATGTTGTCTTGGACCCTGTGCTCCTATGGATTCCAGGTGTTGCACTATACTTTCCTTAAGGAGTGCCTCCATAATCTTGTCCACTACTGAGGTAAGACTGACTGGTCTGTAGTTCCCTGCCTCCTCCCTGCTACCACTCTTCTGGAGCACGATCACATGAGCCCTTCTCCAGTCTTCTGGGACCTCTCCTGCGCTCAGAGACTCACTTAACAGTTCTGATAATGGCTCTGCTAGTTCCACCCTTAGCTCTTTTAGTACCCTGGGATGTATGTCATCAGGTCCCATTGCCTTGTCCACCCTGAGCTTAGCGAGCTCTTGTAGGACCCTTTCTTTTGTGAAGGAATTTGTGCACACCTCCTTCCCTCCCTCCCTCCTCCCTTTGTCCATGGTGCTTAGTTGTGGGCCCTGCCCTACCTTCTTCTCAGTAAATACTGAGCAGAAGCATCTATTTAGGATAGGTACTTTTCCTTGGTCCTCCTCCACACTCTTCCCCTTCTCCCCTTTGATCTTATCAATACCCCCTCTGGATTTTCTCCTTTCACTTTCCTCGGTTAGGGCCTTTGCCTGCCTTACTGCCTTCCCTGCTTCCCTTAGGGAAGTTTGGTATGCCTCCCTATCTTTGTTCCCTTATATTTCCTAAAGGCCAGCCTTTTGGCTCTGACCATTTCTGCTACTGTTTTTGAGAACCAAAGTCATTTCCTCCTTCTTTTGCTCTTGCTTTTCTGTCTAACACAATGAAATGTTGCTTCAAGTATTGCATCCTTAATGCTTGCCCACTTTGCTTGTACCACCTCACCTGTATTTCTTCTTGCCAGGGCTAGCTTAACTCTGTTGGCCATCTTATCAAAGTCAGCTCCTCTGAAGTCCCATATTGTTGCCTTGGAATGGGATGACTTAGTTCTACTGGCCAAATTGAACCATACCATGTGATGGTCACTGGTCCCCAGGTGACCTTCTACCTGGAGATCTGTGATCCTTTCACCGTTAGTCAGTACTAGATCTAGGATAGCCCTGTCTCTTGTGGGTTGTTGTACCAGTTGTTTGAGGCCCTCCCCCTGCAGGGAAGCCACTATGTGTCTAGTTCTGGCAGATGTTCCTGCTGGTATTGACCAATCTGTATCTGGCATGTTGAAGTCTCCCATTATCAGAACCTCCCCTTTAGCTGTCATGTTTTGTATATCTTCTAAAAGTAATGTGTCTGTGTCCTCCCCCTGGTCTGGAGGCCTGTAGACAACCCCAGTTTGTATGGCTGTTCCATTTCCTGTTTCCAGGGTGATCCACAGTTCTTCTTGTTCCCTATGTGTATTCTGAATTTCTGTAGCTTTGATATTTTCATTGACATAAAGGGCCCCCCCCTCCATTTGGCACCTCAATCTCTTCTGAACAGTACATAGCCGGGTACTGAAGTCTCCCAAGTGTGGTTACTGGGTTACTGGTGAACCATGTCTCACTAATGGCTACTATGTCCAGGTTAGCCTCTGTCATTGTTGCCTGCAGGTCTGGGATCTTGTTTCCCAGACTGCGGGCATTTGTGTACATGATTTTCCATTGGCTACACTTCGGTGTGTTAGTTGTTGACCGAGGTTTGGCGTTTCCCCTGTGTGTGTCACCGGACCATTTTCCTTACCTGGTGATGCAAATGAACTACAAACATGCTTAACTCCTGTTTGATCACTAGCTGAGGGGGGAGGGGTGTTCTTCCCATTTGATGTATTGGTTGCTGCACCCCTTCCCCATTTGCTAGTTTAAATATGCTGCAAAGACATCAAACTTCTTCCTCAATGCACTGACTCCCTCCTTAAACAGAAGCAGACCATCAAATGTAAAGAACTTTCACTCCCAAAACTGTTGCCAATTACCTACAAATTTGTGTCTTTTTTCCTGGCACCAGCCCTTGAGCCACATGTTTAGCTCCCTTATCTCCCCTTCCATCCATCTGCCCCCCTCTCCTAGACCGGCATGATCTCAGAGAAGGAGATGCTGGATGAAATGGATGACAGTTTGTATCCCAGCCTGGTCAGGTGGTTCCTTTTTTTTTTTTGCAGTTAATCTTTTTATTGAAATTACATAAACATGACATAGTACAGCACAAAGGACTGTATATAGTAAAATATAAAATACAATTTGTAGTAATAAGAGAAAGGAGATATAATGGAAGCATGTGTACTATCATGATAGAGATAATACAGAATATTATGCTGACTTCCATTTAATGTGTATACTATTAACCGTACTACACCCGAGTAGAATAAAAATAGTGACAAAAGAGTAGGTATATGATAATGGTTACAAACTTGAAACAGTGAAAAAGAAGGAGCTGCAATAGATTACACCAAAAGAAGAAAAAAAAATTATAATAATATGTATATATATTTATGATTGGAGAAAGTTCAAATAGCTCTGCCAGCAAAGATAATATTCATTGAGTCTATCAATAATTAAGTAGGAAATTCTCTCAAAAGAAGAGATACAAGTTAGATGTTTTAAAATATCCGTCAAAGTAGGGATTAATTGAGATTTCCAACGAGTTAAGATCAGTCTCTTAACTTGCATAAACAATATCTGAAGCCATTTGTGCTGGTATTTTGTTAAACTTGTGCTGCTGTCAATAATACCAAGTATACAAAATTTAGGATCAAATGGAATAGAATTGCCAATGACCTTAGAAGCAAATTGATGGACTATTTGCCATAAATTGAAAATAGGATTGCATGACCATAATAAATGTAAGAGATCCCCATTTGGGGCATTATATCACCAGCAGTTATTATTAGATAATAAACCAATATTATATAGATGAACTAGAGTATTATACCATAAATGCAAAATTTTAGGTTGAATTAGTCTGCTCTGTACGTCTTTGAATGAGTCATGACAGAATTTCCAGCATTTACTCCATTGAAGATCAGATATATCAATATTAAGTATCTGGTTCCATTTATTTCTGGCCGAGAGAGACTGATTGGGGAGCTTATCCCCTGATTAATTTATAAATGGTACTGGTTAGGCCTTTTTTGAATATTAATCCACTTATTGATGTATGGGTGAGTTCTCGGTGGATTGTTGGGTTGAGAAGTGGTATAAGAGATAGCGGATCTGATTTGTAAATATTTCCAGAACTCTGTTTTAGGAATGTTCCATTTGGCTTGCAAATTGCTAAAGGAATCCAGAGTATTACTATTATACATTAATATATCGTTAAGAAAAAGGATACTTTTATGAGCCCAAGATTTACAGTATATGGGTTTATTCTCCAATGTAAGTTTTGGATTACCCCAAATAGGTGTATATCTTATGGGAGTAGGATCGATGTTTAGCCATTTGTGCATCTTAAACCAATAATATATGGATGAATTGATAACAGGATTTTGTTTAAACTTGGATATGGAAGTGAAATAGATAAAACAGTTAGGGGTTGATCCAGAAGACGCTGATGTCTCCATATCATACCAAAGAGGGATATTACAGTTAGGTTTGACAAACCATTTAATCATTTGTAAAGCTCTAAATGCCCAGAAATACGCTTTGAACCAGGGTAAGCCGAAGCCACCTCGAGTCCAATGAGATCTTAATTTAGTGCGACTGAATCGAGGTATGCGTCCTTCCCATAAGAAGTTTCCTATCATTTTATCAATTTTATGCAAGAAATGTGAGGGAATTTTAGGTGGAATACAAGCAAATAAATATAAAATTTTTGGAGTGATGTTCATTTTAATTGCAGATATTTTTACCTGGAAAGATAGATTGAGATTTTCCATCTATTCAAGCTACTTTTAACATCATTTAATAATGGTGATATATTTAGATCCCAGATCTTGTTTAAATCAGATGAAATCTTGATACCAAGATAAGTGATATATTATGGGGCCCATCTAAATTTAATATGAGCTTTGGTTAAAGGATCACAGTGATCATTTAATGAAAGGATTTCTGTTTTTGGTAGTTGACATTGAGTCAGAAAGAGAAGAAAAGCGATTGAGTAAATTGTAAAGGGGTTGATGGGATAATTTGAAATTTTCTAACAGAAAAGCATATCATCTGCATATGATAATGATGTGTAATGTGTATGACCAATGGGAATACCTTTAATGTTTTATTAAGTTTGAGGAAATTGCAAGAGTTTAGAGCAAGAATAAAAGAGAAGGAGATAAAGGCAGCCTTGGTGAGTGCCTCTTTCTAATGCAAAAGACTGAGATAATGTGAAATTAGTAAGCACACACGCATGAGGTTTTGTATAAATAAGCTGAATCCAGGAAAGAAAAAGTTCAGGGAGGCCAAAACGAGATAGCACTTGATAAAGAAAGTTCCAGCGTAATGAATCAAATGCTTTTTTGAAATCTATAGAAATAGCAACTGCAGGAGACGAAAGAGATTTTGCTTTATGTATTAGATTAATTAGAGAACGTAAGTGATCCGAACCCCGTTCTCCCTTTAATAAAGCCAGTTTGGGATCCATGGATTAAATTAGGTATGTATGGTTCTAAACGGCTGGATAAAATTTTAGCAAAAATCTTGCCATCAGTATTAAGTAATGATATGGGACGATAGTTTGCCGGATTAGTGGTATCCTTATCTTTCTTTGGGATGACCGTTATAATAGCATCCATCATTGTTTTTGGTAATTGTCCGATATTTGCAGATTCTTTATATACATTACATAACAAGGGGGCTAATTGTTCAACAAGAATCTTATAAAAATTGGCAGGGAAACCATCCTCACCTGGAGAGTGACCTGATTTAAGGGAGAGAATAGCGTTTTTTACTTCTTCTGTAGTAAATGGCGCTTCTAAAGTATGTATAGCTTCTTCTGATAGACGAGGAAAAATGAGCTCATCTAAAAATGAAGAGATTTCAGAGGGATTAGCGATAGAGGGAGGAGAGAAATAAAGATTTTTATAAAAAGATGTCATTATATTATTGATAGAGCTGACACTAATACAAATTTTCCCCTGAATGGTCTTTTAAAGCAGCAATATAACGTTCAGCTTGTTGCATTCTGAGTCTATAAGCAAGAATGTTGCTGCCTTTTTCCCCTCCTTCCCAAAATTTATGCTTTACTCTTAGTAATGCTAATTCTGTTTTCCTAGAAATAAGTTCATTAATTTGCATACAAAGTTATAAAAATTCTTGATGAAGAGATGAAGAAGGGTCAGGTTTAGAGGAGTTTGAATATTCGGTTTGTTTTTGTTTGAGTAGTTTCTCAAGGTTATGAATTTGTTGCTCCCTGAGTTTCCTTCTATGGGTCGAAAACCCAATTATCTTACCACGTAATGTGGCTTTAAATTACTTCCCCGTGATACTCATGGAAGTATCTTTGGGATCATTAAATGTCATATATTCATTTATTTGTTTTCTAATCCAAGGCAGAAATTCTGGGTCCTTTAACAGAAGGGGGTCTAAACGCCAAAGGGGAGTTTTGGTGGGGGAGGAGCCCCAATTAAACAAAAGTTTAACAGGAGCATGATCGGATATAATTAACGGTAAAATTTCAGAGTCTATAGTGTTAGCAGTAATAGAAGAGGATGTAAGCAGATAATCAATTCTACTATAGGTTTGGTGCCGAGGGGAGTAGAAAGTATAATCCCTGTCTCTGGGGTGGAGAGTTCTCCATATATCGGTTAAACTGAGATCTTGCATTATTTGTGAAACAGTCTCAAAGTTTTTGGGGTGACTGTCTGGAGAATTATTACTCCGGTCCATATATTTGTCCAAAGTAAGGTTGAAATCTCCACCGATCAGTAAGGATGAATTCACTAGGTTTGTTGAAATTAAAGTATGTAGGAGGTTTGAAAAAAAGGATCATCAGAATTGGGGCATAAATATTAACTATAGTTATGGGGCCCAGAGGGTATCAAAGGTGATAATAAGCCATCTACCATCTGAATCTTTTACAATAGTAGTAGGCGTCCATTTCAGATTCTTATGAATAAGAATGGCAACACCTCTCTTTTTGGATGTAGCAGAGGCCGAGAATACTTGACCTACCCAATGACATTTTAATCTAGGATTGTCTACATCTAACAATTTGGTTTCTTGCAATAAAGCAATTTGAATTTTATGTTTTTTAAGATGGTTCAATATTTGTTTGCGTTTGATTGGTGTATTGAGTCCCCTGACATTCCAAGAACATAATGATATATTAGCTGTCGTATATATATATATATATATATAGATATATATATATATATATATATATATTAGTGGAAGATTAAATAGAAAGGATGTCAGGGGGCTCAAATACACCAAAGTAATAAGATAGGGGTATAAATATCAATGAACAATGCATATGAAAAACAAATGAATTGCTGGCAGGGCTATAAATAAAAATTACATGAAGAAAAAAATCAAATTTCTGTAATTTATGTTTTTTGCAGCTCACTTCTAATAGTGTAATAGTAACAATATAGTATTTAACAATTGTGTAATAACAAGAACAGGTAGGAACCATCTACGATGAACTGAGAAGTAAAGGTCGGTCAGTAGAAGAAAAGGAGAAGAAAAAGGAAGAGAGAGAGAAGAGAGAAAGAAATAGAGATTGTCTTGAAAGACCAAGACCTCTTCTCAGTTCTCTAGGACGTAGCAGAACAATAGGAAGCTATATAAATTCAGTGGGCTGAATTGCACGAAAAATATATGTGAAAAAGGAATAGAGAAAAGAAAAAAAGAACAAATTATTATATAAATACAAAGCCCAATAGTGGGATATAATAATGAGGTTTTTTAACTTTGTTTGGTTAAGTCTGTTGTAGTATTAACATCATCATGAATCCAGCATCACAATAATAAATTAACATAATTAAGATCAATACAATGAGGAAATTATAATGCTACCTTAAAAAAAAAGGAAGGGAAATGAAGAAATAAAATCAACAACAGCAGAAAAAAAAAGAAAAGGAAAGAAAAGAAAAAAAAAAAGGGGATTAAGAATAGGTCTTCATTTACATAAACAGCTTAATGCATATTCAGGTAGTAACAGTATGGGAGCAGTATTATAAATGCTCAGTTATCATGATATGCAGCAACTGTAATTGTTATTGCAAATGACCACGGCGAAGTGAAAACAATTACCATTAGATCTTAAGATCGGTATGCACACTGTGATATGGTAAGACATAGGTATTAATATTTGCGAGGTGTGTCGCCTTTTTGTCTGTTCTTCCCTCGACGTCTTTTCTTTGGAGGTTCAGAATTTTTAATAGAGGAATTGCCCATGCTGCAGGACCAGGAAGTGCCTTCTAATTCACGATCCTCTACCACTTCTAGCTGACCAACAGGATCTTCGTCAGCGAAATCGCCCGCAGTAGATAGATCCTGTAGGGGCGAATATCTGTTGGACAGAACAACTCCGGAGACAGTAGAAGCTTTATTTTGAGAGGTACTATCGTTTATAGAGTTGGAAAGTTGAATTGATTTGGAGAGAGGATCATTATGTGTGGCAGAGGGCGAATAAGTACTGGATGAGGAATCAAATAGAGTTGGCTTGGAAGGAGCAGATATGTCACAGGCACTAGTAGAGCATACAGCAATATTGTCAGTGACAGTACTGGTAGTGCTATGAAAGTCGCCACTGCGCTGCGCTCGATCTGAGTCAGGGAAATTGTGGGCATTGGCAGAATGACATTGGAGAAAGGCTGTGAGGGATTCAGGGTTGCTGAAGTCCTGAAAGGAGTTGCCAAGATAGACTCTCATAATGGCAGGATATCAGAGAGAAAATCGGAGGCCCATTTGATGCATAATGCGTCTGGCAGGAGTGTAAGCTTTACGTTTGGTTGAAACTTCCTTAGAGAAGTAGCGGTAAATATAAATGTTAAGTCCTTGCCAGGAGAGCTGGCCGATTTCTTTTGCTTTCCGCATGATGGTTTCAATAGTGGCATAATTTAAGAATTTAGCTATGATTGGTCTGGGTCGGTGATCTGCGGGAGGTTTAGGGCCTAGTGATCTATGAGAGCGTTCGATGGTAAATTCAGTATCAGTCTGAAGACCGACGATTTGCGGCAGCACTCGTTGAAGAAATACCGTGGTGTTTCCTGTTTCTATATCTTCCGGGAATCCAAAAATACGGAGGTTGTTTCTGCGATTCCTATTCTCTAGGTCGTCGATTCTGGATTGTAGCTCTTTAATAGTGCGGTCTTGAGTTCTGATTGTAGATTTAAGATCTTGTATTGCATCTTCGTTAAGACGTACTTTGTTCTCTGTAAAGGCCAGCCTAGTGTTAATAGCTTCCATAGTCTGGGTGTTTAATTGAGTTGCAGTTTTAAATCTTG
The DNA here is from genome assembly GCA_016271365.2 of Neoceratodus forsteri. Taxonomy (NCBI): domain Eukaryota; kingdom Metazoa; phylum Chordata; order Ceratodontiformes; family Ceratodontidae; genus Neoceratodus; species Neoceratodus forsteri. The sequence goes on from JADMNL010000024.1 coordinate 133,592,773, forward strand.
CATGTCAACGATAATTTGCAGAACATATCCTCTATATTTTTAAAGGATCTTTTGTTTAGTGGAATAGGCCATGGCTATTTTACAGCTGTCGCACTTCTACTGTAAAAACTCAAGTTGCAAACAGAAAAGGGGCTATCCAAAGCAGAAAAACAGGCATCAATTAGGTAGCGGAAGTATTATTCTTCTTTATTTACCTCAAAGTCATTATGAAATTGTTTTAGATGAGGTAGGATGATGCTGGATGTGATAATTGAAGAGGAGCTCAAAATCTAAGCTGCCATCTTGCTTGGAGCCAGGCCACGCCCCCTCATCAGGTGGTTCCTTGATCTCCAAAACTGACCAGTTGATGAGATCGTTGGTCTTTATGTGTACCAGGACATCGATGTTTTCTCCTGTTTCCTGCACAATTTTAGCAATGTGGTCAGTTTCTCTCCATACTGATGTACCTGGGAGACATCTGGACTCAGTTTATGTGAGGTCTCTCCTTTACTTTTTTGATGCCCCCATTTATTGTTTCATGGTGCCCCTACTCCAGTGTCACAGGCCCAAGGTGATAGCCATGTTTGTAAAGGTCCAGATTCTGTGATGTAAAGTGGGTGCTCCTCTGATGAGACTACCACCTAGACACAGGGGGTGCCTGGCCCTTACATATCTTTTCAAGATTTTATTTTTCTCCAGACTCTGGCAGTCTCCAGTACTTGCGTCTTGGCACACGCCGACTGGTTGATTTTTCACAACAAGTTGTCTGATTATTGTACATTTTCACTGCAGCTGCTCTTGCATACAATCAGTAGCTGGTGCGTACTGGTGCTTACTTGTGCCTGCTAGAACACAGTAAATAAGAAGTAGCCTATTTTCTTCTCGGATATAGAGTCTGTGTGTATGAAATAAGGCAAGTTTTGCTGTGAGTATCTGCAGTTCTGTTTTCCTTCAAGCATTGTTATAGTGCCCCTTTTTCTTAGAAACATCAGCTGAATTAGGTCTCTTATCCCTCCTAAAGATCTGCCAACACTGCTGCATGCATTCATGATGTCTAGGCTGAACTACTGTAACATGCTCTACCTTAGGGTTTGTGGAGGTACCGTACGACACTTGCAACTGGTGTAGAACACATTGACCAGGTTAAAGACTGGTCTTTTGAGGTCTAGTCATGTGACCCTGGTCCTGTGTGATCTGCACTGGTTGCCTGAGAAATGGTGAGTTACCTTCAAGATTGGTTTGCTAACCTACAAAGTCCTATATGGGTTGGGCCCTGACTACCTGGCAGAGCTTCTGAATCCTTTCCAGCTTTTGTGCCCCCTTTGCTCTTCTGTGGAGGGTCTCCTTTTGGTCCAAGGGCCTGGCTTAAGAACTCTGCTGATCATTTCATTTGAAGTGGTGGGACCTGTTTTACGGAATGCTTATCTAGGGGACTGAGAAAGGACCCCATGTGGAGGCCTTTAAAAAGGGGGTTAAAGACCCACTCAGGAAGGTCTTTGGGGATCAAAATTAATTTCTGAGTAATGTGATTCAGCTACTGCTCTATTTTTAACATAAATTCTGGAATTGTACTTCTTTTAAGTTTATTTGTTTTATTTATTATATTGGTTTTAATTGCTTGTTGGTTCTTGTACTGTGCCCTGATCCTTCACAGAAGGGCATCATATAAATAGTTACTACTACTACTACTATTCTGTAGCTGTTGCATAATATCAAATATAACTCTTTTAAGTTTTTTTCTCCTGACTCCTGAAGACTGTATGCTACTATCACAACCTGTCCATGCTGAGGACAAAGTTTGCAACAAGTTGCTAATTTTTTTAGCCCTCCACACCTGTAAGGGCACCTCAGTATCTGCCAACACTCAGAAGTCATTCTCTTACCTGCAAACTTTCTCAGTTCATGTATCTGGATAGATAATGTAGATAAAAACCTTTATTTTTCAGCAGGATTGAACTCTTAGGACTATTGGCCCTGTTTAACAAAGTTGTCCTGAAGTTTTGATGGTCACATAGAAATACATGATGTAACACATACTTTACAATAAATCTATACAGTGTTTAAAATGACAATGTACAAGTACTAGAAACCACCAACCTTCAATATGTACCAAGACAGAAGAATACCCCAAAAATATTTCACACTAGACAAGAACAGTTATCCATCAGTACAGTATCAAGACTTGTTATAAAAATCCTAAAAGTCTTAGCATTCAGAAACCTCTGGTGTTAAATCATTCCAAATCTGTGGTAAATAGTAATGTCATTGCATTTTACTGTAAGAGTTTTTTACACGGGGGACTGTTATGCCATTAGACGCTGTTTGACAAAGTTGTCCTGGAATTTTGATGGTTACATACAAATGCATGATATAACACATACGTTACAATAAATATCTGTACGATGTTTAAAATGACAATGTACAAGTACTAGAAACCATCGACCTGCAGTAAGTACCAAGACAGAGGATACCCAAAAAATAGCATGTGAAACAAGCATACAGTATCTATCCATCAGTACAGTATCAGGACTTCTTTTAAAAATCCTAAGAGTCTTAGCATTCTGAGCCTCTGGTGTTAAATCATTCCAAATGTTTGGTAAATAGTAACGTTACATTTTGTTGTAAGAGTTTTTTACTAGGGGGACCATTAAACACCTATTGTTTTGTTCTCTTAGATTATGTCCATGATTATTTATCTGAGAAAATCTGGACGAATACATTCCAACCCCTCTAGATTCTTTAAATGCCATCATCCTAGTCCACTTTCTTCTTCACTGTTCTAGAGAATCCCACCCAACTTCTTTAGCATGCTACAGTGATGGCTACCAAAATGACACCTCAAAACAAAATGAATCATCCTACAGAAAGTTTTATCCAATCTATTTAATTGCGTCAAGGTGGCATGTTGCTAAATATAGAATAAACAATGGGAAAGTGTGCATATGAGAATTTAATGCACACCCTCAGTGTGGGATGCTACACAAACCCCGAGGGCAAAGCCCGAGGGGTTTATTAAAGCATCCCACACTGAGGGTGTGTATTAAACTCTCACATGCACACTTCCCCATCTTTTATTTTATATAATTGCTGGTGAGCAATTTTTTCCAGCCTGAGTCCTGTGACCATGTACAACAGACAGACACACACACACACACACACACAGTGTCTCTCCACATCTCTGTCTCTTCTACTGCAGGATGAGGATTTTGTTGTTTTCCTTTTTTTTTAAGTTACTATTTGGGATTGCGATTTTGATCGCACTTCAGAAGCGCTGTTGGCTGTAAGCCGCGGTGACAGCACACAGTATTGCCCAAAGGTGATGAACCAGATAAAGCTTTTTTTTTTTTTTATTTAATGGCTGAATCACCCAGACAGATAAATATAAATGGTTGTGGGAAAGTGCAGTCTTGTTGAGGCAGCTTCTCGGTAATGGAGATATGGAGCTGCCATGTTTGAGGAGCTGCTGAGCCACCCATATACAGGACAAGAGCCAATAACAGAGCGCTCGATTTTGAGTGATAGAGCATGTGTTCACTGTAATAACCCATGGGTTATTATGGTGAATATCAACTGGCTAAGCCCATAGAAAAAATTGTTCATCAGTAATTAGATTATGTTACCATATTCTAGTATGGGTAACAAAAGTTCTTGCACAATCATATTCCTTGAATCTTTTCAGAGTGTAAGAGCCTTCCTAGAAGGACTCCCAACTCAGTATTTACTTTACTTACTGTGTTAGCAATATGTTCTTTAAAAGTCAGTATGTTATCGATTTGAATTCCCAAATATTTATATGAGGTTGCCACTTTCAGTTTTTGGTAGTCTAGTGTAAATACATCAAACCGGTTTTCTGTTGTTGATTTAGTACCTTTGGCCCTACATTCCATAACCTGTATTTTTTTCCTACTTAAAACCACATTTGAATCCCTGAGCCAGTGTTGTAGGGTATCAAAGTCAGATTGGTTCTGCTCTTAGCTTACCAATCAATACCATGTTGTCTGCATAGAGACATACAGTATTTCACATTTAGTAATCGTCTGTGCAAGGGAATTTACAGAAATCAAGAATAGTAGGGGGCCCAAGTTTGAGCTTTGAGGAGCCCCTCTGTAAATTTCTTCTTTGTCCGACAGACAGCTTCCAATAGAGAAATGCTGCATACGCTCAGTTAAATATGAAAGCAGCCAGTTTATCACTGGATCAGACATGCTAACTAATGAAAGTTGATCTAACAAGACTTTATAGTCAACCAGTTCAAAAGCTTTAGAGAGGTCGGCAAACACTGAACTAACAGACTCGCCCTCCTCCAAACCATTAGAAAAATATCAATGAATTCTGCCAGTGCAGTGTCCATTGACCTCCCTGATCTAAAGCCAGCCTGATAAGGGGACAAAAGGCTGTATTTCTCTATATAATCATAAATCTGGATGCATATCAATTTCTCAAATAGTTTTGACACTGTTGATAATAGGGCTATAGGTTGATAGTTGGTGAATTTATTTCTCATCCCCACTTAAAAATTGGAATAACGTTTGAATTTTTCCAAAATTCAGGATACATTCCCTGTTCCAGGGTGGAATTAAATATTCTGATCAAGAATGAGGCTATTTGTTCTGCCAAATACTTCAAAAATGTTATCTCCTACTGCTCTGAGCAAGTTGTCTTCTGTGAATTCAATTTATTTATTGTTTTAAAGTTTCACTTGGTGTCAGTGCTCCAAAATAGAACTTTGGGATCTTCTCATCCACAATTTGCCCCCATTTACAGGTTTCTGATAAGTTTGTGTCTCTTTTGGAATGACTCTCAATATCCCACCAGAGCTAAAGTTCACACAGTATAGTGCTTCTTTGGCTAAGGGCAAACATCCTACCTCTGTCATGCACTCCTGAGAAAACACTTCACTTCACTTCTAAGAATATGGTAACTGTAGCTGTCTTCTCCCTCTTCAGAGGCAGCTCATAGATTTATCAATACTAACAGTTAACTATTCCCCCAAAAGATTCCGTCACAGAAGCATGAAGTATATCAAAATAATATTAACTACTTCACAATATTTACACAATCTACAGGATATCACAATACACAAAGACTATGGGAATTATAGGGTTACCGTTGAAATGAAAAAGAAATGGTTTGCACACAGAAAAAGAAACACATAGAAAAACCTTCCTATAACTTCTTAACTCTTAGCAAAGTAGAAAGATTTCATACAACACAGGATAACTTTGTGAGCAATGGCAAACCCTGACCTTTGACAGTGAAAGAATTAAGCCCGAACACTGAATGGCTTGTTAAGTCTGACAGGACATCAAAAGCCTTCAGTTGCCAGCCTCTATGCTGTATAATCAAATATGATATTCTGACATCATGGATTTTACACTTTCTTTGTCTCTTTAGGTTGCCACCTCTATGGAAAGCTGACCTAAACCAGAATCTGTGGTTTTGTGGAGTTGCAGACCATCCTCTCATTGTCCTGAGTCATGTCTGCCCCAGCAGGGGGTGGCTGAATGGCCAGGACAGTTTCCTGGCATGAAAGACCTTGGGATCTTCGAAGTTCCCTCGTTAACTTTAACTGACCAGAGGTCCTGTCATTACAGGACAACAGGGACAGCTGCTTCTCCCCCTGGCAACAATTTTAATCTAATTTCCCCAGCCTATCTCTCTCCGCTCAGGAGTTAGAGTTACTAAAAGAAAAAAAACTTTAAAAAGTACAGAATTATTGTTGCAACTACATTGTCTCTCATCTTACCACACTGCAACTGAGTGATTGTTTTTTACAAGTTGGCTGATTATGGTAAATGTTGCTGCATGAAAACAGCAACTAGTACCTGCTGGAAAAAATATAAATAAGTATATGTTTTTTTTCTTTGCAGACATAATGATTAGGTTTGCAAAATAAGGCACGCTTTTTCTGTGAACATCAGCAGCACAAGCTGCCTGACAGCTTTGTTCTAGCACCATTTACAGCTGTAGCTTGAAATCAAAATATAAATCTTTTAAGAGATTCCTGCAGTCTGAATGCTGTGTAGTATGCCTATCTTGGCACACTCTGACTGAGTGATTGATTTTTTACAAGTTAGCTGACTATCGTAAGTTTTTACTTTCTGTAGGCTAGAATAAACACATGATCATTTGGGGGAATTGACAATTTATCTGATGAGTAAAAATGTCAAACAGCCATCAGTCAAAAAAAATGTCAGTGGTCAAGCCTATCCAAAAGTCATGCGGTCTGTGTTGGATGTTCAACATGTGTTCACTGTCCTACTTTCTTCTATACTCCCAGCAGAGCTTGTCCTGCTATTTGTCACACTACTAGTTATAGTGCACTAATGTTCCTGCTTAAGTGTGAGCGTCTGTATCTGCTGCTGTTGTTGCCACACCCCCTGCCACCATCACCACATCCACTACTACTGCGGTGATGACTGCTGCTGCTGCCACCACAAGTAATACAGTGGCCCAGTCTACTGTTATTAATACTGAGGATACTGTACTACTGCTAGTGCCACCACCACTGCAAGCGCTTTGCTGTAAATATCTGCTTATGCCAACCTCTACTATGTCTGCTTTGGTGCTTCTATCCTGGTCTCAAAATTATATTTTCTCTCCATTTTATTTTTTGTTAGGCCTGTCAGACCAAACAGTCAAATAAAAACATGCCCAGCAGTCCACTAATACATACTCCGCTGTGCAACTCTACTTCAATACACCCAGTCTCCAAACTGTACTCATGTTCTCTAGTAATGCCAAGCAGCAAGCATCTCATTTGGCTGTTTTACCAGTCTACAGCATTTGTTTTAAATGTCCTGCATTGTGGCTCAATAGCTGAATACTCAAATGCTTGAATAAAGTCAGATACAATCAAATCCACTTGTGTGCACATAGCTGGGACCGCCAGAAAGTGTGCACACAACCGAAATTGCACACAAATGAAAATCCCTGTAAATGAAAATGTACCTGAACAGCTGGTCTGTATTCAACGAATATGTGACAAATATATAATATATGTCTGTGTACACCCTTGCCATGTAACTGTATCTTCCCCACAACCATCACATCACTTCTGCATCTCCTCTACAACCTTGCACACCCCTATGTTTATCCCACAACTACACAGTAACCCCATATGTCAGTGTCTGACCTCAGCCACCCAGTAACCCAGTTTCTACATTATAATCCCTCAAACTAATATTTGCCTACATCTACCCCATTGAAGGAGATTCTGTCCCACATCTATCACTCACTTTAGTATATGCCCCCTAACTGCTATACATCACAGTATCTGACCCACAACTGCCTCATTCCCCATTAGCTGCCCCAAAACAAATTTACACACCTCTGAAGAGTAGTTTTGAAGCAGATAAAAGCAGTGAGTTTTGTAGGGTTAGATCTTGGTGTACCAGCTTGTGGTTATCATTCAGACAGAGCCAGGCTGTTTTTTCCCCAGTAATGCTGTTCCCCTCCCTACCCTGTAACACACACAATAGCCTCCCTTGGCCTCACTGATATGCAACTTCCCATGCAGCTGGAAGGGGAAACCTACCCCCAGGGCCCTACTGCAGGGGTTGTGGGTGCAACAGAAGCACTACACCATCCCTCCCCTGATTAAGGACACACTGTCACCAGCTGCAGTCCTGGACAACTGGATGCCTAGTTACCAGCATCTTGGACTTATTTCCAAATCCAGATCCCAACATAGGAGAATTACCCAACATGTTTTTTTTGGTCCCCATTTCTCCTCACCAGCTGCATGTCCTCCTTCCACCTGCCCATGCCTTTCTACCCACTGCAGGAGTCCTCCCTTGGTCCAAACCACTACCAGCCTGTAATTGACACCCACTCAGGAATCAGGACCATAACCTTCAGCTTGTCCCCTGCAGGTGGGATTTCCCCAGTTCCCCAAGCTGGGAGGAAGAGACTTCACTCATAGTTGAGGTCTGGAAGGAGGAGCGGGCAAGGCATGGGAAAAGTCAATATGGCCATACCGAGGCATGGGGGCAGAATGGTTTCATCATCCTAGGGCTGCTGGGATATGTTTTCCAACTAAGCCCTCCCTTGACCCCCTCCAGGGCCTAGTCATGATGAGTAACTTAGCAGAATCAATGACAGTGCACCACAAACTGCTAGAGTATCTGCAAAATTCATGGGCTCCAATGGGTCCTCTCATGTGGACCACAATAACTCACTGCTTGTATTTGCACAGATTTTCTTATATGGCAGTTCAGTAAATTAAATTTGCAGACACACAAGCAGTTCATGGTGTGTCTTCTTTGAGTTGAGTGCTGGCTCATTTTCTGAACAGTTACAGTGCTTCCTTTGTTCTGCCTCACCTGGCAGAATTGGAAGTGTGGGTGAGCTCTGCTTTACCTTCAGAACTCCCCTGCTGGCTACACTCTGGGTGCGTGATGCCTCTCCATCGCTCACCAGGTAAGCAGGTGCATGCTGATGTAATGCCACTTCTAAAGAGACCACTAGTTCCTGCTCACATGACACACCTTCCCCTGGTACATCAGGTGGCATTTATTTATTTATTTGTTTTATTTAGTTGTTTAACCAGCAGTAGCACACTAAGCTGAAAACTTTTTTACAGGAGTGACCTGGGAGCACAGGGAAGTTAAGTGACTTGCTCAGGGTCACATAGTATGCAAGTGGAAGCTGTGGGATTCAAACCCAAATCTGGTCTGCTGAATGTCACCAGATTTGCAGCTCAGAGCCTTAAACCACTGCATTATACGGCCTCCGGTAAGCACTCTTATTGTTACATAAAGGCATTTATGTGGCAGAAGGATGTGCCATCCATCCCCAAAGCAGGAAGCATTCAGACGGACATCAGAGCCCTGTCTTGCTGGACAATAGGACTCAAGGCATGAACCCTGGGAATCTGGATGGCATGCAGTAGTGCTACCACTGCACTTGCCAGCTGGCCCTGTATCCTGTTTTCAAGGGATATTATTGATCGAGAGAGTGCTCTTTTCCTCTGCATGTGACACTGTTATTCTGTGAAGAGTGTCTCACACACAGATGCCCTGGAAATGAACAGGTTCTAGGACAGTTATTTTTTGAATGAATACACTACTGATCGAGCGTGATCAATAATATAGTAATACCACCATGGAGACCACTCTTATGGTTGTAAGAGTGGTCTCACCTATCTTTTGATGGTATCAGAACTGTTACCTTTGTTTTGCAGTTCGTTTACCTAAGAATGAGTGTGAGACCACTCTTACAACTGTAAGAGCGGTCTCCATGGCAGCATTAACATACAAACAACTTCTTTCTGGAATAGTTTTTTTGGCATTATTTCTAAAAATGTATGGTTTTCAGAAGGTAATTTCGTGTTAGCTTTAGCATGCACATATAACATTTTAAGTTTTATTTCAGCACCATCTCTGTCTCTTTCTCTCTCTCTCTCTCTCTCTCTCTCTCTCTCTCTCCCATCCCTTTATCTCTTTGTTTGCAACACTATTCACTTTGATTTCTCTTTCTCAGATTTCACAGCATAAAATGCCTCCATGCTCTATTAGACTAATGTAGTGGCTAAGAAACCACTGGTGTGCACTAGTAACAGACATTTACCTTGGGGGTAAGTACCACCGCTGATCCGCCACTGATTCCAATGATGGGTACTGAAGTTTGGGTGGAGATAAAGTCCAAAATCTGAGCCACAGACTCCGTGCCGATTCGGTCCTCAAAAACAATGCCGTGAACCTGGGTGCTGGAAAGGATGACACATATTTGGGTCAGCAGGGTACCGGGGTTGGTGTCATTGACAACCACCGTAACCTGTTTTACCTCCAACGGCATGTCGAGGAAGCTCTCTTGGGCCACTCTGCCTCTCATCTCCTGCTGGTATGAGGACCCACCAAACACCACCGCTACATTCACCACAGGGTTGCCGGCACTGAAGCCAAAGAGATCCATGAACAGTCGCATCAGAGTCAATGTTAGCAGCAGGATATGCTCCAGAGCGAGACCCATCTCTGTCGACTGTCTAAAAAAGAAAAAGATAAACATAGTCAGCACTAAATGCAACAACAAGAATTCTTTGGAAATGATTTTCAAATATTTATCAAGTGGTGCTTGGAGTACAGTATGACAGCCTACAATGATGTGAAAGATCAAACTTTGTGCCACAGGTTCATATCATTCACATCTTAAAGAGCAACTCTACACTTCAGCGTGTACTTCCATAAATACGATGTTTCAGATATTACAATTTACTAGAGAAAAATATTTTGTTTTTCATTTTCAGTGTCTCTTTCTGAGGTTCACAGCACATCTTGGTAGTATATCGATCTGTATAAAAAGCATGTGGCTCTCCCCAGTTAACCTCACAGTACTTTTATGACATCATGGTGCTCTCCATGACAACAGAGTGTGATGCCAGAAACAACAACTGAGTAGTTTGCAGGGGAGATATAGATACATTTTGAAAGACTCAGTGAAATAAGTATTGCATTATCTGCAATATTTGGTAGACCAACAACAGGGAAGAGTAAATAAAAAAATAAATAACTAGAAAACAATAAAGTTAAAACATAATCGCTGTAAATCTAGTGGCTTTAAGCTTGTTATTGTAGCAGAGAGTTGCTCATCAACAGTAACCTGCTGTAAACCAGGAAGGTTTAACAGAGGAAGCACCTTCTTTTTCTCAAAGAGTAGTGTACTAAAAGAACCTCATAATGATAAGTACATAAAAGATATAAACACAGGTATAGTTCCTATTAATGGATTTATTGAGTGTAGGTAATGGGTACAATTGTATGTGCCTAATGTATATCTAAAATTATCTTTATGAATGTAGTAATACCTGTATCTGTATGTATTTTTAAACACAGGCATTTTTGAATACTGTACTTACTATGCATGGAATAAATGATGACTTGCAGTGGAATAACACATTCACCCTCAATAGTGAGCAGCAAGACCCAACACTCACGAGCATTCAAGCCACGAGTCAGTTATAAAGGTCTTATGACTCGTGCAGGGATAAAAGTGTTATTCCACTGCAACCCATATGTATTGCGCTGGCAGTATAGCCTAGAGGTTAGAGTGATGAGCTGTGAATGAGCTCGGTACATCCAGAGGACCTGGGTTTGATTCTCACAACCTCCACTTCCATACTGTATGACTCTGAGTGTGAGTCACTTGACCTCCCCCCAGTCGCCCCTGAAAGCAGGCACGTGTTCCTAGTGGGCCTTACCTGCTTAACAAATAATGATAATCTGATATATACCACACTAGTGATAATGTTTTTATTAGTATTTTACCTTGTTTTAGCTTAAAACCGTAGTTTGCGCCTAGCTGTATGAAATATACTAATATCAGACTGTATGTAGACGATACAGTTCTGGTATCAGAAGGAATTAGCCCTGGGGGAGGTGGAATACAACCTGCAGATTGACTTTCTTGGGATGCAGGAGTGGTTCACCACCTCAGGTCTACAAATAAATATAAAAAAAAATGCAGTCTATGTTGTTTAGCCCATTACAAAATAGTAACATAAAGAAAACTTCAAAACTGGAACTAAAAACAATATATGGCACAATTTTAACACAATCACTTGTGTATAAGTATCTGGGAGTCTATTTTATTTATTGATTTATTGAATTTTGATTTATTGATTTTTGTTGATCAGTGTTTTTCATTTGAACTGGATATTGAGGATTTAACTAAGAAAGTCAATTATAGAATAGGAGCTTTAAGATGCATTTCACATTGCACAACAAAAAGCGTTCGATTATCAGCAGCTAATCATTTAATCATACCTGTAATTGATTATGAGAATCATATATACGGACATGCTCACAAAAAACAACTTCATAAGCTGGATCTCAATATGTTTATAAAGTACATGACTAAATTACTAAAATCAAAACATAAGCTTCCAACTAAGAAAAAAGCAAGTCAGAGATTTAATTGTTCCAAAAGTAAAAAAAGCATCTGTCAATGCCGAATGTTGATTGCTTATATGTGCCGTTTAGGTATTTGGAAGTGAAAGTACCATGCCTAAGAACTGTCATGTGCCCCCCCCCCGACATCCACTGTGTCTTTCTGTTCAGTATTCACAGAAGGGGGGGCAAGGGCCACAGCAGTCGCAAAGGAGTGAAGAGGTGGACAATAGTCCATTCACAGGCAGAAGAATCCTGCAGAAGGTGAGTAAATTAACGGTGGAAAAAGTTAGGGGAGCAGATGGCATACACCCGAGGATATTAAAAGATCTGTGAAAGGAGATAGCAGTACCTCTGGCAGCCATGTTCAGTGAGTCATTCGACACAGGGGTGGTACCAGAGAATTGGAGGAGGGCACATGAGGTCCCTATAAAGAAATCCAGCAGTAGGGAGGAGGTGGGGAACTATAGGCCAGTCAGCCTCACTTCAGTAGTGGGGCAGATCATGGAGACATTGGTTAAAGAAAGGATAGTGGGGCATCTAGCAGGCATTGGAGGCCAGGACCATAGGCAACATGGATTCACAGTGGGGAGGTCATGTCAGACAAATCTGGTTGATTTCTTTGCTGGGTGACAAAGGAAGTAAATCAGGGTGGGGCAGTGGACAATGCTTACCTTGATGTAAGCAAAGCCTTTGACACCGTCCCACATAGGAGGCTGATAAACTAGCTGAGTAGGCTGGGCATGGGAGAAAGGGTGGTAAAGTGGGTTAGAAACTGGGTAAGAGACAGGAGGCAGAGAGTGGTGGTAAATGGGGCACAGTCTTGGGAGAGGGGGTGATCAGTGGGGTGCTGCAGGGATTGGTCATGGGGCCAGTCCTGTTCAATGTCTTCATTAGTGACATTGCAGAAGGGCTGAAGGGAAAGGTCTGCCTGTTTGCAGATTACACCAAGATCTGTAACACAGTGGATACCCCAGAGGGCATGGAGAAAATAAGGAGGGATCTGGGGAAGCTTGAGAAATGGTTTGAGGACTGGCAACTGAAGTTTAATTCAAAAAACTGCAAAAGTATGCACCTGGGACACAGAAACCCTGGGAAAGGTGCAGGATGGGGTGGGGAAGGGGGGTTGCTGACAGTCGCAAAGAAGGAAAGAGACCTGAGGGTTCTTATTTCAGATGACCTGAAAATGTCAAAGTGGTAAGGCAGCTGGGAGGACCAGTGACATGCTGGGGTGCATAGGCACGGGTATCACCAGCATAAGGAGGAAGGTAGTGATGCCATTATATAAAACCATGGTCAGGCTTCACATGGAGTACTGTGTGCAGTTCTGGAGGTCGCACCTGCGTAAGGATATTAACAAGCTGGAGATGGTCCAGAGAAGGGCGAATGAGATGGTACAGAGCCTGCAACACAAGACTTATGAAGAGAAATTAAGGGACCTCAATATGTACTCAGTGGAAGAGAGGAGGGAAAGAGGGGATATGATGGAAACATTCAAGTACCTCAAGGGTATAAATATAACTACTGAGAAGCAGGAGACAGCTGCTATAGGCACATGTGCCAGCTTCTGTGTGATATTCTTTTGTTCTTATAAATCTGTAATCTCCAGTATTTCAGTAACCACATGACCACACTGCCTTCTTTAGGCAATTTTATGCTGGTTGATGCCTGGTGTCAGATGGCAGACAGAGAGCTCACCAGCTTGCACTGCCATTTGAAAAACTTCGTAGAGTGTTCTTTTACTGGTAAGCATTTTGGAAAGCTGTTGAAGGTCTCACAATTTTTATTATGATTTTATCTCCTTATGTCTGTCCCTTTTGGTCCCCCCATCCCCACACCCTAACAGTCATCAGTGGCCACAGCTGCAGCCTTCTTCTTGCCAAGATGGTGGGTGAGAAACATAGAAACATAGAATTTGAAGGCAGATAAGGACCGCATGGTCCATCTAGTCTGCCCATTTCCCTACCTGATGGATACGCTGTAGATTCTAGTAAATCAACAGCTTACTTCCTCCTACCCCCCAGTAGAATTGCCTTATGTTTGTCTGTGAGCAGCTGCCTTCACAGTCTGTGAAGTCTGATGTCTTTCAGTGCTGCTTATTGGTCATCTTCCAACACAGGCGAGGTGCTGCCAGCCCAAAATTAACTCAGGACAAGCAGTTTTCAAAGTGGGGAAGACATGGAGTGAGAAAAAAATCAAGTACTCATTCAGATGCGGTGTTGATTTTAAGATCAGCATACTTGGGTGGATGCTGCAAATAGAACCCCAGCTCTTTAAGCAGCCTTATGAAGAGTAAAGGCTTCTTGAAGCACTGGGGTTGTGTTTATTGTACTGTAACTGGGCTGCATCTAATTCGGTAATTTACTGTACTTTACATCTGGATGTATGGTCGGCCCAACTTTGAATAAACGTTGCACCTGAATTAACACATGATGCCACAGAAACATAGAATTTGTCAGCAAAAAAGGACCGCTCAGCCCATCCAGTCTGCCCAAGTGTTCTCTACCTACTTGTAGCTCCTGACTGTATATGTTACTGCATGTCTTACTCAGCCTGTGTCCATCAGTACCTCCTTGTGAATAAGCTTGCTTAATGGATTTTTCCTACAATGAACTTGAACCTACTCCACTTCCATAGCCCTATTGATCTCCATTGACACCCTCCTTCCCCTTTTTCTAATATACCCCTATGTTTATCCCATGCATGCTTCATGCCCCCTACCATTTTTGCTTCCATCACTTCTCCTGGCAGTCTGTTCAAGGCATCTACAACCCTTTCAGTAAATAAATATTTCTTCACATCTATCCTGAATGCCCCCCCCCCAGCTTCATTGTATGTCCCTTGGTTTGGATACTCATTCTTATTTGAAGGAAACTCCCAAACTGTACCCTCTTTACTCCTGTAAGGTACTTTGTAGGTCTTGATCATGACACATCTCGCCCTCCTCTCTTCCAGAGTGTACATGCTGAGATTCTTCAGCCTGTCCTTGTAGGGATTCCTGTGAAAATTCTGAACTATTTTAGTTGTCCTTCTCTGGAAAACCTCCACCTTATGTCCTTTCTGAAGTGTGGACTCTAAAACTGGACACAGTACTTCGGCTGGGGGTATACCAGGAAGTGATACAATGGTAGCATAACATCCCTCCTCCTTCTACTGGAGATGCCACTCCTTATGCACCCCAGAATCCAATTTGCCCTACCCGTAGCCTTGTCACACTGTACTGCCATCTTGAGGTCCTCTGATATAACAACCTCAAGGACCTTTTCATGTCTAGTGAGTATCAATACCTCTCCCTATCCTATACCCAGCATCGGGGTTCCTATGCCCTTGGTACATGATTTTACACTTGTTGGCATTCAACCCCAAGTAAGTAAGAAGATGGAGTTGATTTGAATGAATTGCAGGCTTTTAAGCTGCTTTTCGGGGAGTGTATAAGTGTGTGTGTGGGGGGGCTCTGCTACTATAACTATTTGCTTTTGATTTGGTATAATGTGCAAACAGACTAACCCTGCTCCCCACTCCATGTGCTATATTGGAGATAAAGAGCCCAAATAGCATTGGGTCAAGCACTGAGCCCTGTGGTACCCTGCTTGTCACTGCTCTGGGTGCCAAGAGCTACCCCACCACCACCACCCTCTGCACCCTCCCCTGTAACTAGTTCTCTATCCGTTTAGTCAGACCACCTTCCACCCGTACCCCTCATTCTCCTCACTCTTCTCCTCCTTGGCCTGTGTCCATGCTCCCAGTAGTCCATACCCTTTCCACTCCTTATTCTTACCGGATGGTGGTGCCTTCTGTATTACACGCAGACCACTCTGCCCACCCCCTTCCAGGGTTACTACACCTCTGCCTTTACCTATATCTAGGGCAGTGAGCTCATCAGGATCCCCTATCTGGATATTTCTACCAACTTCAGTCTTTTGGCCACCCCACCCCCCCCCACCATTTGTTTAAATCCATCTCAGCAGAGATACACCCTTCTAATCCTGCCTTTTTTTTTTTTTTTACATATATTCTATGGTCAGCTTGGTCATCCTGACTGATCCCCCTAGCCCTGCCCTCAACATCAGGCCGACCTGCTCACCTCTATGGATTACCCCCCGTGGTGGAGTGGTGAGGAGCTTCCCAGGTTGACCCACCGGAGCAGGATCTGGTTGAGGAGGCACCATTCAGGATGGGTGGGAGGGGGTCGGAAGCTCATGCTGCCTGACCATAGCACATTTTCCACTTTTCTCCCCGCTTGCAGAGTCGGCGCTAAGTGACGCCATAGGTACAGTGTGCCAACATCCACCACAGTCCACCACCCTTTACTACACCGCTGTAGTAGTGCCCGCGGATCATCAGGGGCCACTACAGAGCAGTGGGTCCCTGGATCCTGCCCCAGGATAGGAAAGCAGTCCTCTGGACACTCAATCATATTCCTTTCTTGCCAACCCCTGGCAGGCCAGGCTTGCATCTGAACCTGGGTCACCAGCGTGGTGTGAGGTGTGGATTCCAGCACCTCAACCCTCAGTGCCAGTGGCCCAGCAGCAATGCTGCCTTTAATACACCCCTTCTCTTCCTGCTCCAGTGTACCCTGTCCCCCATGTTCAAGTCACTATTCCCTCCAGACCCTACCCCAGTTAGTCACTAACCCATAATGTTTCGTGTGGCACCAATCCCTCAGCCACTCAAACTCCTCAAGCCTACCCTTCCTCTCCATGCTTGCACATGGTACCGGCAGTACCAAGAATGTACCAAGAGAGTGCCAAGAATGCCACCAACTTCCCCACCCCCTCACACTGCCTGCCCAAGTACTCAAACCTCCCCCTCACTACTTCCACAGTGTCCCCCTCCAAGTCATTTGTACTCACATGCAACAGTAAATGAGGTTTCTTCCTCCCCCTCGGTGCACGCTTGAGCAGTGCCTGAACTGCCCCTCCTGCAGTAAACATGAGGACAACTTCAACCCTAATACGGCTGTGCCTTTCCCCCTTTCCGTCCAATCTCACCCATTTTAGTATAGAATCCCCCAGGATGAGTAGTCCCCGCCCCTTACCCTCTTTGCCTTCTAATGCCCCTTCCACTACCCCAGTATTCATTCTTTCTTGTCCCTTACCCCCACCAAATGCACCCTCTGTGACTTCTGTATCTGTACCCCCTACTTCTGCCTCACCCCTTTTCTCTGCCTTATTTCTCCCATCCCCCTTGAACCCCTTCCCAGCCTGACTACTTCCTACTGGGCTTCCCATGTTGACCTCCCCTGCTTATTTCCAACCCCTCTCCTATCCCTACTGTTGTCGATTTAGAGCCCGCATTCTCTTCTACCCAGATAGTGATGCCCCTCCCATCCTACCACCTTCCCATAACCTTCTCTCCTTCAGTCGCCACCCCCTCCATCCTTACTAGCCCCCTTCTACTCTTTTGTCCTCGCTATCTCTTCCCCTACCAGTTGCCATCCCTCTCATGCCCCACTTGTCTTCCCCCCTTCAGTATGTTCCTGCTCCCCCTCTCTGTCCCATAGAAGAGGTTTGAATCTATTTGTAGCCGATACCAGTCTCTCATCTCTTCCCCCTATCAGTTTCCCCCTCCTATGTGTTCCCCTCCGTGCCACCCCTGGTCCCTCCCTACCCAGAGCCATCTGCTCTCTCCCCTTGTTCTCCCCTGGTACTTCTCATCGTCTCTTCCTCCCCCATCAGGAGACCCCGCCCTCCCCAGGCACCCCTCCCTTCTCCTCTCTTTTCTGCTAGTGCCTTTGATAGCGGGGTCAGTTTCAGTCCCTAGTAATTCTTCCTCTGTCCCCCTTTGCCATCCAGTATTCTCCACTCAGGATGCCTACCATACTCATCTGCCCTGCCACTTACACTCCTCCCTAACCTCCACAGTTCCTCCCTCAAACTAGCCAATCATCTACAGACCATACACCCCCCCCCATCCTCCTAGCCCAGTCCAGGATCATGGCACACCCACACCCTGTACACCCCTCCACCCTTCCAAAGATACCCGTCCTATTGACATGTGGCACCTGCCCTATTTGGGCCCCCATCTTATGTTACAGGCTCTTACTCCAAGGTTATGTACCCTGCTACAACTGTTAGGCCCCTATTTAGTCAAATTCCTGCCCCCCCTCACTAGTCCCCCTACTGACCCCTTGCCGACCAGGGTAATTCAGTTTCAAATCTCATCCATTAGATACTGTATTAGTGTAGCAATCCTAAAGCCTCCTTGTCTGTTTTTCACCCCTCAGCTACCATACTTTTTGTTCTTGGCTCTCATATAGTTTCACTTAGCCCAGTTAGAAATCCTATTGCACTCCAAGTATTACTCAACTCAGCTAGAGAAATACACAGAACAAATAAATATGTATTATTACAGCAATCCTAAAGTATCCAATCATTGCTTTGTCTCGACTCCAGAGATCCTGCTGTAATATAGGACAACAGAGTACCTGGGCGGGAGGTTGGGCAACTGTAAAGTCCTAGCAGAGCTCCATTGAGCTTGTTCACTTCCCCTCTCTCACTTGCTCATTCTATTTCTCCCAATTCTGCAGGCTGCCCTTTTGTGCCAGGCTCCTGCTTGCATTGGCACCTGTTTCTGCCCAAAAAGAAATCCCCTGCAGTCCCAACACAGCTCCGTTGAGGTCGCCCACTCCTCCTCTCTCTCTCACTCACTCACTCATTCCGTTTCTCCCGACGCTGCAGGCTGCCCTTTTGTACTGGGCTCCTGCCTGCATTGGCACCTTTTTATGCCCACATAGAAGTTCACAGCTGTCCTGACAGAGCTCCGTTGAGGTTGCTCACTCCCCCTCTCTCACTCGCTCATTCTGTTTCTCCTGGCACTGCAGGTTGCCCTTTTATGCTGGTCTCCTGCCTCCATTGGTGCCTTTTTCTGCCCACAAAGAAATTTGCAGCAGTCCCAACACAGCTCTGTTAAGCTCGCTCACTCCCCCTCTCTCACTCGCTCATTCCGTTTCTCCCCATGCTTCAGGCTGCCTTTTTGTACTGGGTCCCTGCCTGCATTGGCACCTTTTTTTGCCCACAAAGAAATCTGCAGCAGTTCTGATACAGCTCCGTTGAGCTCACTCACTCCCCCTCTCTCACCCGCTCGTTCTGTTTCTCCCGCCGCTGCAAGCCGCCCTTTTGTACTGGGCCCCTGCCTGCACTGATGCCCTTTTCTGCCCACAAAGAAATCCACAGCAGTCCCAACAGAGCTCCATTGAGCTCTCTCACTCACTCACCCTTCCTCACTCGCTCATTCTGCTTCTCCCAGCGCTGCAGGCTGCCCTTTTGTACTGGGCTCCTGCCTGCGTTTGGCACCTTTTTATGCCCACAAAGAAATCTGCAGCAGTCCTGACAGAGCTCAGTTGAGCTCGATCACCCCCCCTCTCACTCACTCAATCCTAATCTGTCTCAAACACTGATCTCCCAAAGCGACTGCGCTATTCTGCGCCTGAAGCACAAAAACACATTTCAGCCAGGATGTGAAAAATGTCAGCTGCACTGTTCATATAGAGGTGTGAAAAAATGCCAGTGCTGAAAATCTGACGTGAAAATATTACTAATTTGCGAGGTTGCAAGTGTGCATGGAAACTTCACAATGCTCGCTCATAACACAGTCGTTTTATGGACTTTCATCACAAAATTTTCACCATAGGCATTTTAGGACCTGTACTTATGAACAGTGTCACTGTGGTTTTCTTAATGTGCCCTGAACACTGATTTCCGACAGCGACCATGCTATTGTGCACCTGAAGTGCGAAAATGCATTTCGGCCAGGATGTGAAAAATGACAGCTGTACTGTTCATATGGAGGTGTGGAAAAATGCCAATGCTGAAAATCTGTAGTGAAAATATTGCAAATTCTTGCAGTTATGAGCATGCGTAGCAATTGCACAATGCACACTCGTAAAACAGTCATTTTTTTGATTTTTTCTACCAAATTTACTACTCAGCTCAGTTAGAGAAATAAACAGAACAAATAAATATGCATTATTACAGCAATCATAACACTATAGCTCAGTACTTAGCTCAGTTAAAGAAATAAGCAGAACAACTTAATCGTAACCCTGTATCACCTGACTGTATGTATGTATGTATTGCTTCTGGATCACCCGATTGTATGCATTGTATTGCTTCTGCTCCCCAAGTCGCCCCTGAAAAAGGGATCTTTGGGGGCCAGTGGTCAAACCCAGTCATCAAAATTCAATAAATAAATAAATCTGTATTATTACAGCAATCCTAAACGTATCCAACCATTGCTTTGTCTCCACTCCAGAGACCCTGCTGTCATATAGGACAACAGAGGACTCTGGGCAGGAGGGTGGGCAACTCTAAAGTCCCAGCAGAGCTCCATTGAGCTCACTCACTCCCCCCTCACTCGCTCGTTCTGCTTCTTCCGACGCTGCAGGCTGCCCTTTTGTACTGGGCTCCTGCCTGCATTGGCACCTTTTTCTGCCCACAAAGAAATCCGCAGCAATCCTAACACAGTTCCATTGAGCTCACTCACTCCTCCTCTCTCACTCACTCATTCTGTTTCTCCCAGCGCTGCAGGCTGCCCTTTTGTATTGGGCTCCTGCCTCCATTGGTGCCTTTTTCTGCCCACAAAGAAATCTGCAGCTGTCCCGACAGAGCTCTGTTGAGCTTGCTCACTCCCCCTCTCTCACTCACTCATTCTGTTTCACCCACCGCTGCAGGATGCCCTTTTGTACTGGGCCCCTGCCTGCATTGACACCTTTTTCTGCCCTCAAAGAAATCTGCAGCAGTCTCAAAAGAGCTCCACTGAGCTCGCTCACTCCCCCTCCCTCACTCGCTCGTTCTGCTTCTCCCAGCGCTGCAGGCTGCCCTTTTGTACGGGCTCCTGCCTGCATTGGGGTCTTTTTCTACCCACAGAGAAATATGCATCAGTCCTGACAGAGCTCAGTTGAGCTCGGTCACTCCCCCCTCACTCATTCGATCTTAGTCTGTTCCAAACACTGATTTCCCACAGTGACCATGCTATTCTGCCCCAGAAGTGCAAAAACATGTTTCGGCCAGGATGTGAAAAATGACAGCTGTACTGTTCATACTGTTCATAAGGAGGTGTGAAAAAAATGCCAGTGTTGAAAATGTGGCATGAAAATATTCCAAATTTGCGAAGTTACAAGGGTGCGTGGAAACAGTTCAATGCACGCTCGTAACACAGTCATTGTATGGACTTTCATCACCAAATTTTCAATATAGGGATTTTAGGACCTCTGCTCATAAACAGTGTCACTGTCATTTTCTTAATCTGCCCTGAACACTGATTTCCCACAGCGACCGGCGCTATTCTGCGCCGGAAGTGCGAGAACACATTTCGGTCAGGATGTGAAAAATGACAGCTGTACTGTTCATAAGAAGGTGTGAAAAAATGCCAGTGTTGAAAATCTGGTATGACAATATTACAAATCTGTGAAGTTACAAGGATGCGTGGGAACTGCGCAATGCACACCTGTAACACAGTCATTGGATGGACTATCATCACTAAATTTTCAACATAGGCATTTTAGGACCTCTACTCATGAACAGTGTCACTGTAATTTTCTTAATCTGTCCCGAACACTGATTTCCCACAGTGACTGCACTATTCTGCGCAGGAAGTGCGAAAACACATTTCAGCCAGGAGGGGAAAAATGACAGCTATACTGTTTATAAGGAGGTGTGAAAAATGCCAATGTTGAAAATCTGGTGTGAAAATATTGCAAATTTGCAAAGTTATGAGTGTGCATAGCAACTGCACAACGCACGTTCGTAAAACAGTAATTTGGGATTTTTTCCACCAAATTTGCAACATAGGCTTTTTGAGAGCCTACCTCATGAACACTGGCACTGTTGTTTCGTTAATCGGTCCCAAAAGGTGATTCCATGCAGTGACCGTGAAATCACCTTTCAGGGCCAAATAACGCCATGACAGTGGCTGAATTCATGAGAAGTAGTCCTAAAAACCCCATGTGGAAAATTTGGTGCCAAAATTCCAAAAGATGCCTGAGTAATGTACCAAAGTTGAAAAAAAATCCTATTTATGCCATTATACAGCTTACTGGCATTTCTTCAGTTTGCGGTCGGCTTTGAAGAGTGCAAACGTGTTCCCGGTCCACCGAAGATCATCGCACCGGGCTCTGGATGTAAGTATGGGGCTAGGAGGGGTGTGGGGAGGTGGGGTACACAGTGGGTGGGCATGGGTTGGGGGAGGGGCACAGACAGTAAGGGAACCTTTTCTTCTTTTCAAGGTGTAAAACAAAAATAGACATCGTGGGACGGTTTTTCTTTTTACATGTACTTTTGGCACGCTGAGGTGGGCTCCCAGCATGCCACCTGCATGTTTTGGGGGGGGGCACTGGATCTGATGGGGATTGGGCACCCCCATCAGCACATACTTGGGGGGGCTCATGAGCCGAGCAGGGGTTGGCACCTCCGTCGACAAAGAAAGAAAGGGGGGGACATGATGCCAAGGGGGATTGGGCACCCTCTTGGCACACAGTAACAGAAACCGATGGGGACTGGCCTCTCCGTCGGCAAACTGGATGGGGGGAATGCAGGGGACCATCCTGCAATGACGAGTCGCTCCCTCATTGCATTGGATGATGCTACAATGATGAGGTGGCCCCTGATTGCAGCGGCTGAAACTTTTCAAGGTTGTGGCATGCTGGCTGAACTAGTGTCAGCAGCAGCGTGCCACAGCATTGGGGAATAGGGGCCAAGCCTTAAAAGGCAGTAGGGGCATTAGCCACAACAGTGCCACACCTCCACAACCTGTTTCTGGAGCAAGCTGCCGCAATATGTTTCTTGTGCATGCACACAATCAACATAAAAACAGCTATGGCAAAATGACTTTTCAGTATAAGGCAGCCAGCACCTGGAATGAAATTTCTCCACAACTCAGAAAGTTAGAAATATCCCCACCAGCCTTTAAAAGGGCAATGAAGCAAGAATTGAATTACAGATGTGAATGTAACAGGTGAACTAGCATAGATCAGTCCTAGACCCTGCTGTTTGTGATCACTTAAGTACATCTTGTAATCTATTGTATTTCATTTTGTATTTTACCTTATGCTCATGTAATAATGTGTGTGTTTGTATTGTTTTTTGTAATGTTGTATGCATAACTCATATTAAAGGTACCATTCTACAGGAATACCTTTTAAAAGGGGTATTTATAACCCTAACGGTGATGCTTTCTTGACTCCTGTATAAATGCCGGACTACTATGGGACAGAGGGCCTTTGCTCACAGAGCTCCACAGTGGTACAATACCCTCAACAAAGAAACTCTTACTGCTGCTGCCCTTGGCCCATTTAAAAGCCAACTCTGACTTCATCTCACCTCTACTAGCCAATGTGACTGCTTCACCTAACCAGGGATCCCGTGTTTTACTGCCTTCTGCCCTAGACAGGTCTACTACCCCTCTTATCATGCCCTCCCTCCCCTGCCTCCCCCTGCTCTCCTCCTCACCCCCTCCCTGGCACTTACAGACAACTATCCCCCCTAACCATATGACAATGGCCTTCCTGCCTGCATACCCATGCCCTCCCTATCCACACGCCAACAGCGCTTATTACCAAGTTTACTTCTAAGTTTATTCTCGAAGTTTGCCCTTGCACATTTTGAGGTACTGTATTTAAACTATGCCTCAGCATCTTGCTCTTTTTTTCTTCATTTTTACTACGTAATTATGTATTATCCTATCGACCTTTGTATGTATGTTTACCTACCATTTCCTAGACGTGGAACCTTTGTAAATGAGCAGTTGCTGCTCAAAGGTATTCGTAATCTTGTATTTCAATAAATAAACAAAGATTTTTACTACTACTACTACTACTTTACTTCATGCCCTTAGAAACATAGAAACATAGAAACATAGAAGTTGACGGCAGATAAGGACCGCAAGGCCCATCCAGTCTGCCCATTTCTTTTTCTACCTTATAAATGTGCCATCGGCCTTTGCTATGTCAGTGACCTATCTATTCATAGTCATTTGTATTGCTCCCTTATGCCTATCCCATGCCTGTTTGAAGCCCTGCACTGTATTCATAGCCACTACTTCTTGTGGTAAGCCATTCCATGCATCTACCACCCTTTCTGTGAAAAGAATTTCCTCACATTCCCCCTTAATCGGCCTCCCTCTAATCTCATGCTGTGTCCTCTTGTCCTGCTATTTTTCTTATATTTAAACATGTTAGACTCTTTCACCTTGTTTATGCCCTTAAGGTGTTTAAATGTCTCGATCATATCACCTCTCTCCCTCCTTTGCTCAAGGGTATACATATTGAGCTCCGTTAATCTGTCCTCATATGTCTTCTGATGCAGTCCCTGCACCATTTTGGTTGCCCTTCTCTGGACTGCCTCAATTTGGTTAATGTCCTTGTGAAGGTGTGGCCTCCAATACTGCTGCAGTACTCCAGATGGGGCCTAACCAATGTCTTGTACAGAGGATTATTACCTCCCTCTTACGACTTGTGATACCCTACTAATACACCCTAACACCCCCTAGCCTTACCTACTGCTTTAGAGGTCTGCTTGGATGATTTCAGGTCATCAGTGATGATGATGCCCAAGTCTCTTTCTTCCTTTGTGACTGCTAGCAACTCCTCCCAGCCTATAAGTGGCTTCAGGGTTTCTCTTCCCTATGTGCATGATTTTGCACTTCTTTGCATTAAATCCCAGTTGCCACTCTTCGACCATTCTGCTAGTTTATCCAGATCTCTTCTCATTCTGCCCACCCCATCTGGATCATCTACTCTGTTGCAGATCTTGGTGTCATCTGCAAACAGACAAGCCTTACCCTCTAGTCCATCTGCTAGGTCACTAATGAAGATGTTGAATAGGACTGGCCCCAGGACTGATCCCTGAGGTACCCCACTTGTGACTTGCATCTCTTCTGACTGTATACCATTTACCACCACTCTCTGTTTTCTGCCAGTCAACCAGTTTGCCACCCAGTTGACCAACTTCTGACCCCTTACATGCCCTATCTTCAGAGGAGGAAAGGGACCTGGGGTTAACAGTCACAGCGGACATGACGTTATCTGCACAGTGTAGGAGAGCTGTAGCAAGGGCAAATAGGATGCTGGGGTGCATCGCCAGAGGGATCACCTCTCAAAAGGGGGAGGCACATAGCTGCACATTCGAGAAGACTTGATAGACCTCTAGGCCTTTATCTGCTGGCAAATTTCATATGTTCATATGTTCGTAGGTCATCCTGCCATTGTATAGATCACTGGTGAGGCCACACTTGGAATACTGTGTACAGTACTGGTGCCCATACCTCAAAAAGGATGTGAGATTACAGGAGGGGTTGCAACGTAGGGCTACAAAAATGATCATGGCACTAGGGGAGTCGCCATACGAGGAAAGGTTGAAAGAGCTCAACATGTACTCACTGGAAGACAGAAGTGTAAGAGGGAACATGATAGAGATCTTTAAGTACATGAAAGGCATAAACAAAGTCAGGAAGGGAGGATTGTTCCGCTTAAAGAGTGGAAGGGTCACTAGGGGGCACAGTCTGAAGTTGGAAGGGGGAAGGTTTAGGAGGGAGATGAAGAGGCACTACTTCACAGAGAGAGTGTTGTCAGGTTAGAACGCACTGCCGGAGGAGTTAATCACTCAAAGGACAGTGGATAACTTTAAGAGGGGATGGGATGGAGTCAAGGGCAGGGTTAGTACAGACAAAAACACAAAGGGGGGAAGGTCTGGAAAAGAGGAGGAAGAGAGTGGTTTGGGTGGTGGTGGGGCAGCGGTTGTGATTTGAAACTAAGAGCTGCACAATCGGGCAGACTTGATAAACCTGTGGACCTGTTTCTGCCGGCAATTTCATATGTCCGTATGTCCGTATCTGGTCAATGAGTTTTTGTGTTCTATTTCTAGATTAAAAATGGACATAAAGGCCACGATTCTAGAAGGGTGGTGCAAGTCGTTGCCAAATGCAACTTGCACCACCTGCAACTGCAACATTGACCCTGTGCCCTATTCTAGAAGGGGCAGGATCATCGCAGCTAAGTCCTGCGACTTGCGACATACGGCCAGGTACGCCGAACTTGTGGGCACCTGGTGAGCATGTCACAAGCCGCAACAGCAGGGTGGTGCAGTCAACCCCCCCCATGCCCCAACCCCAATTCGCCAGCTGCAAATGCAGCATATACCCAGAGAAGCCCTGGTAGTCTAGTGCACCCCGCCATCACTGTGAAACAAATACATATCTCCCATTCCCTGGTAGTCTAGTGGCCCCTCGATTAACATAAAATAAATAAAGTCCTCCAGTTCCCTGGTAGTCTAGTGGTCCCCCACCCAGCCATACCAGTCCACCCAGCCCCCCACCTGTCCCCAGCTGGTGACTGGCACAACCCATCTCTCACCTCCACGGCCAGCTGCGACCCCAGGTGCCATAGGCGCTACTGCAAGGCGCTCCGGAATTTTCTGAGCGTGTCTTTGCAGTAGCACTCCTATGGCACTCAGTCAGTGGCTGGCTGGGGAGTGAGGAGGTAGGCTTCAGCCAGTCGCGGCTGTGGATGGAGTGGAGGGTGCTGAGTGGACTGTATAACTGGGTGAAAATAGTCACTAGACTACGGGAGTTGAAGAGACTTTTGTTATGTATTGAGAGGCCACTGACTGAGAATAGGAGATTATTATTTTGTATGTTGATCGGGGGGCCACTAGACTACCAGGGAATAGGAGATATCTATGTTTAGTACAATGATACGGGGTGCGCTAGACTACCAGTGATTAGGAGATCTTTATTAATATTATACCGATCGGGGGCTGCTAGACTACCAGGGATTAGGAGATCTTTATTAATGTTATACTGATGGGGGCCACTAAACTACCAGGAAAGGGTAATTGCTGTATAAGCGGCCAGCGATTCGCAGTTTGAGGCATGGGTGGGGGGATGGCAGCGGCACCCTGCAGGGCTTGTGCCAATGGGTGGTTCAGGGGGATGGGGGTTTGGGTAGCCCTGAGGGGCCCCACTGGGGTATGCTGGCATTGGGGGTGGACAAAGGTGGCATGTTTGCAGGCAGGTCTACAGGACCCCCAGGGAGGCGGCCGTATGTTACACCAGCTAAATGCAGGTGTAACTTACGTTACCGGTTCTCCTCCGGGGGTTCTTGAAGAATCCAAACGGTGGGGACTTTGTTGCTGCCCTTCTGGAATGGGGCGCAAATGCTGTCGTAAACCTCCTAGCACCATGTCGCAGGGGGTTTATGGCATAACTGGGAGCGTAACTGATGTTTGGCACAAGAGACCTCCGACATGTCGAAGGCCACTTTGTAGAATTGCTCATGCCGCAACTGCTGGCGTAGGTTGCTACATGTGCCATTCTACCAGCAATGGGCCAGGGAGTTGCTCCTCTGCATCTGCATGCTTGCCGCATATGGGGCCAGCTGTGGGCTTCACCCATCATTGAGGAGGTAGATGGGGAGAAAACAGAAACTAGAGCCAGTGTGTGAAACCTGGCTCATTCCATAACCCACGCTGCTACCCAGGCCCGGCAATATCTGGATGAGGACACTGGGAGGGAGAATGACAGACTTGTCCTTCCTGGCCCCATCATGGGGGACAATCCACAGGGGATTCACCACCAGTAGGCCTTGGGCAGGCATGTGCCAGTTGGGGGTGGGCATGGGCTGATGCAAGGCTGGCTCTGAAGGACAAAGGCTCTATGGGAACGAAAAAACAAGCAAGGGTTAAAGTCGCCGTGTAGGGCTAAAACCATGTTCTACGATACCTACGATAGGATTTGAGCATAGTCTTATAAAAGGAATGTAGCATGGTTTTTACCATGCCACAACCTGAATGAGAACCCTTTAAACCATTTTAATGGAATTAAAATGGTTCAGATAAGTCCAGGAGGGGCTGCACACCCCATCGAGCCGCTGGAGCGGCCACACTGGGAGACCGCCTACATAGAAACATAGAAACATAGAATTTGACGGCAGATAAGGACCACTTGGCCCATCCAGTCTGCCCATTTCCCTACCTAATGGAAAAGCTGCAGATCCTAGTTAACCAGCAGCCTACTTCTTCCCACCCCTACCCCCTAGAATTGCCTGATGACTGTCCCATGCATGCTTGAATTCCACCACTGTTTTTGACTCCACAACCTCCTCCGGAAGGCCATTCCATGCATCCACAACCCTCTCTGTGAAAAAATACTTCCTTAAATTACTTCTGACCCGCCCCCCTCATCTTCAAATTGTGTCCCCTTGTTCTTGTACACCTCTTTTTTTGAAAGATGCTACCCTCTTGGACTTTGTTGATTCCCTTGAGGTACTTGAAAGTTTCTATCATGTCCCCCCTCTCCCTCTTTTCCTTGAGGCTATACATATTAAGCTCCTTAAGTCTCTCTTCATATGTCTTCCGGTGCAGACCCTGCACCATTTTAGTGCCCTCCTCTGGACAGCTTCCATTCTGTCTATGTCTTGCGGAGATTGGGTCTCCAGAACTCGCACGTACTCCAGATGGGGTCTCACCAGCTGTCTGTACAGAGGGATATACTTCCTGTTTTCTACTGGTGATGCCTCCCTATGCATCCCAGTATCCCCCAACCCTCCTTGCTGCCCTCTCACATTGTTTGCCCACCTTTAGGTCATCTGATATGACTACCCCAGGTCCCTTTCCATTTTTGTTGTTGTTAGTATCTCACCCCCATTGTGTACTCTTCCCTGGGTTTTGTTTCCCAGGTGCATTACCTTGCACTTCTTAGCATTGAATCTAAGCTGCCATACATTTGACCATTCCTCTAACCTTGCCAAATCCCTTCTCATCCTTTCCACCCCACCTTGTGCATCAACTCTGTTGCAGATCTTTGTGTCATCCACAAAGAGACATACTTTTCCTCAGTCCCTCTGCAATGTAAACATAAAGACATTGAAGAGGACCGTCCTAATACTGAACCTGCGATGTTGCCCACTAGTAACCCCTTTTCTTCAGAGTGGACTCCATTTACTATTACTCTCTGTGTCCTATTCTCCAGCCAATTCTTTACCCAGGCTGTCATCTTGGGACCCACTCCTAGGCTGGCTAACTTGTATATTAATCTTTTGTGTGGGACTGTGTCAAATGCCTTGCTAAAGTCTAGGTAGGCCATGTCCACAGCCCCTTCCTGATCTACTACTTTGGTCACCCAGTCAAAGAAATCTATCAGATTTGTCTGGCATGACCTTCCCGCTGTGAATCCATGCTGCCTTGGGTCCTGTGCCCCTCTGGCCTCTAGATACTCGACAATTCTTTCCTTCAGAAGTGATTCCATCATTTTCCCTACCACTGAGGTTAAACTAACAGGTCTGTAGTTTCCTGCTTCTGCCTTGCTCCCACTTTTGTGAAGGGAATCATCTGCCCTCCTCCAGTCCTCAGGTACCACCCCATCCTCCCATGATTTGTTAAAGAGGGTAGTCAGTGGTATCACTAGTTCTACCTTAGTTCTTTTTGAATTCTGGGATGAATCCCATCAGGTCCCATTGCTTTGTCCACCTTCAGTTTTAAGAGTTCTTTCAGAACCCTTTCTTCTGTAAATGGGCTGGTATCAACTTCTGTATCCAGAGTGTTTCTACTGTTTGTTTTAGGTACCTCCCTCTTCCTTTGTAAATACTGAGCAAAAATATTTGTTTAGTATCTCTGCCTTTTCACAGTCACCCTCTGCCCACCCTCCCTCCCTTTATTAAGCCTCACTATCCCTCCTTGGTCTTCCTTCGCTCCTGATGTACCTATAAAAGGTTTTATTCCCTTCTTAACTGGTTGGCTATCTTTTCCTTGGTTTGGGCCTTTGCTGTTCTGACTGCCTTCCCAGCTTCCTTTTGCTTTAACTGATACAGTTCTCTGTCCTGCTCCTTCTGTGATTCCTTGTACTTCCTGAATGCTTTCTTTTTCTTGAACCTTCACTGCCACTTCTTTTGAGAACCATAGTGGTTTCTTACATCGTTTTGTTTTGTTTATTTGCTTCACACAAAGGCTTGTTACCTCTGTGATGGCAGTTTTTATTATTCCCCATTATTCTTCCACCCCTCCTTCCTGCCCATTTGCTAGTACATTCCTTAGGCACTCACCCATTTTGGCAACGTCAGCCCTCCTAAAGTCCAGTACTTTTGCCTTTGTATGGCTTGACTCTATTGCTGTGTTTTTTTTTGTGAGCCATATTGTTCGATGGTCGCTAGTTCCCAGATGGTGCAGCCTTTCCTGGGCTTATTTGACCTGGGGCTGGCACTTTATTTATGACCCTGCCGTCGGTCACAGTGGCCCAGAAAAATGGCTTTGCTGCTGGCAGTCATGGCCTAAGCCTGCTGCTTCTGTGCCTTTTTCCTCTGGTGGCCCCATGCTCAGAGCTGCACCAGCCAAAGGTCCCACCTGCTCCACTGCCAAAAGCCAAAGGACTGCTGCCATGACTGCCAGCAGCAAAGCCATTTTTCTGGGCCACTGTGACCGCTGGCAGGGTCATAAATAAACAAAGTGCCAGCCCCAGGTAAAATAAGCCCAGGAAAGGCTGCACACCCCATCGAGCCACTGGATCGGCCATGCTGGGAAAATGCCTAAGCCTGTCTCCTCTGTGCCTTTTTCCTCCAATGGCCCCGCCCTCAAAGTCGCACAAGCCAAATGTCCCACCCGCTCTGCTGCCAAAAGCCAGAGGACTGCTGCTGTGACTGCCGGCAGCAAAGCCATTTTTTTGGGCCACTGCTGTGACTGCTGGCAGGGCCATAAATCAACAAAGTTCCAGCCCCAGGTCAAATAAGCCCAGGAGGGGCTGCACACCCCATCGAGCTGCTGGAGCGGCCATGCCGGGAGACCACCTAAGCCTGCCTCCTCTGCGCCTTTTTCCTCCAATGGCCCCACACTCAAAGCCACACCAGATGAAGGTCCAACCCGCTCCACTGCCAAAAGCTGAAGGACTGCTGCCGTAACCACCAGCAGCAAAGCTATTTTTCTGGGCCACTGCTGTGACAGCCGACAGGGCCATAAATAAACAAAGCGCCAGCCCCAGGTATGGACAGTGAGCTACAAGTACCTGAACTTTCCTTTTGTTTAAAAGTTTCTGGTGCCTTTTCTTGAGTGTCTGCGATTGGCCTTGAGTAGTTCTTTCCTGATTATTGCTGCTGGAGCCAAGCTGGCTTCCCACTGGTTGCACCCGGAGCCCTGCTCAACATAGTTAGATTGCTTTCTGTTCAATTTTTCTGCTACATCTGCATGTTATCGGATATTCTAATTAGTGCTTGCAATTTAGTGCTAAGCTGTTTCACCCTATTTTTAACTGTTTTAAGCTGCTAATTACTGTACAAAACCTGCCTGATACGTGATTCTGTATAGCATTGTGCACTGTACTTCCCTTAGTACCTAGCTCTCTCAGCATCGATCTGCATGTCTAATTTTTGCCTAGCTAAAATGCTAAGATATTTTAGTGTATCTACTATAAGTCCCTGCTCTATCTTTGCCCTCACACTGTCTCTGCTGCATTTACCCCTCTGGACTTCCATCCAAGTTTAATTTCTCTGCCTGTGGCCCCTGTTCCTAGCGCTTTTCTATCCTCCCCCCCCCCCACTGCCAAAACTCTATTGCCCTCTCACCAAGTGTTGCTGTAATGACCTACTGATTTCTCTCTCCCAGTCATCCCCTCTCAGGTCTAACCTCATCTGTTTTGCCTTTTCTATCTGACTCCTCTCCGTGTTAACCCCGCCTGCCTCTTTTGTTTCAACCCTACCCTGCCCACTTCTATTGCTGTCTGTTAAGGACCTCCCTTACTGAGCCATTATTTAATACCCTTCCCTCCCTTCTCCACAGGTCAGATAAGCCCAGGAGGGGCTGCACACCCCATCGAGCCATTGGAGTGGCCACGCCGGGGGACCACCTAAGCCTGCCGCCTCTGCTCTCCTTTTTCCTCCGATGGCCTCACACTCAAAGCCACACCAGCTGAAGGTCGCACCCGCTCCGCTGCCGAAAGCTGAAGGACTGCTGCTGTGACTGCTGGCAACAAAGCCATTTTTCTGGGCCACTGCTGTTACCGCCAGCAGAGCCATAAATCAACAAAGCACCAGCCCTAGGCAAAACCCCGACCCGCCCCCCTCCCTCTCACCTGCCCTAGGTGGGCACTTACCTTTATATTCACTGTCCGTCATATGACTAATAGTGGACTCTTCCATTTGCTCCTTATAACAATCAACCTCCTGGAGCATTTCTGATGTCTTTCCTACCTAAACTAAATTCTTCATCTTGACCTTCCCAGTTTGTCTATCAAAACCTAGGGGCAGTTCTTGCTGTTGTACTCTCCTTCTCTTTATTTCTCCCCCAATTAAAAACTAAGCTGCTAATGGCACACCTAGGCCCTTTCCTGCACACCACCTATCTGGTGCTCCAGACCCTGTCATGGCTATCCCTGATCCCATGCTTACATATTGCTGGGTGGTAGCAGCTGCTCAATAATGATGATTTTACCTTTTCCAATTGGCTAGCCACAACCTCTGAACATTATGAACTTACCCCCTATTAATCCCCAGATTCACGATCTTTTTTTTAATTCATAGCTCTGCAATGAAAATAAGGCATTTTTTATCCAATTATCCACCCTTGGTTCACCTCAAGCTGTGATACCTCCTGCTTCTTGCCCTAATATTATCAGGGGATGTTGAAACTAATCCTGGCCCACTATCTCAACATCCTCTGCCTAGCACAGACTTGACCTATACAAAAGGGCTCCATATAGCTCATATCGACATTAGAAGCCTCCAACACAATTTTACTGAACTTGAGGCATGGGTCTGTCTTTTCTGTCCTGATGTTCTCTGTATTTTGAAGACCTGGCTAAGATCCTCTGTACCTAACTCTGTGTGTACCCTAAGTGGCTAGAACATACTTAGGTGCGGCATGCCCTCTCATAAAAGAGCTGAAGGTGTAGCAATTTATTCCAAGATGCACCTCAGTCTCGCCAGTGTACAAACTCCACTGCCACTACCTGTGAACTCCTGCATACCCTCCTCCTGGGCTCAAAGAAGCTGCACGTAGTCTGTGTCTATAACCCACCACGAGGTGGCATTGTTGGTCTAACTGAGCTACTTGACTGCACAATGAATGTGGTAGGGCCAAATAAATTGCTTATACTAGGTGATATGAACCTAAACTGGTTAGGTAAATATCCCAACAACCTCCTCTCCCTGATACAGAGCTATAACCTGCACCAAGTCATAGCTGACCCTACTAGGGCATCATCACCTCCAAACCCTGGTACTCTGACTGGATCTTAACTAATCACTCAGATAGATTAGCAACAGTGGGTATTCTACCAGACGCTATAAGTGACCATTCTCCCATTTTCTGTACCTGGTGCCCTTCTATTACCCCATCTCCATCACCTCGGTACATCACCTTCCACAATTTTGCTAATCTTCACCAGGCTAAGTTCCTGTATGAAGTCTCTGCTATTGATTGGTCCTATGTATTCCAGGCGCAGGATACCCAGGGTGCACTAGACTTTTTTCCTTCATCATTTCTTGGCTCTACAGGATAGGCATACACCCTCTATTGCACGTCGTTTTGAGGGTAAATGGACCAGATGGCTCCACAGAGAACTCCTGGACGCATTCTGTGCCAGAGATAAAAGCTGGAAACGTTATAAAAAGTCTGGCCTTGAATCAGATTATAATACCTATAGGGCTCTGAGAAACTCCTGTAAGATGTAAATAAGACTAGCCAAAAGCTCCTGTTGCAAAGAACCTTTAATGGTTGCTGCGGGTGACTCCAAGAAGTTCTGGAATCATGTTAAATCCTTCCTAGGATCCAAGCAAGAACTCAATACAAATGACATGGTGCTAAATAGCATTCATTGTAATGATCCTCTAACCATTGCTAACACCTTCAATAAACATTTTTCAAATCTTACTGCTCTCACCTCCTCATTTTCTACTGTTCTGTCTGCGCTGCACCTATCCTCTGCTGGCCCTACACTGCCCTACCTACCTTTTTGCTTCAAGGCAATTACCAAAAATGAAGTCCTTAAACTCCTTAACAAAATCTCTGACACCACCAGCATGGGCTCTGATAGCCTTGAGCCTAAGCTCCTGAAATTGGCAGCCCCATTAATTGCTGTGCCCCTGTCTAGAATCTTCACCTTATCTGTTGTAACTATGTTCCAGACATCTGGAAAACTGCAAAAGTCACACCAGTTTTTAAGAAAGGAGATAAAAAATCTATCTCAAATTATCGACCTATAGCTATACTTTCAGTCCTGAACAATTCTAGTGGGGGGTAGGAGGAAGTAGGCTGTTGGTTAACTAGGATCTGCAGCTTATCCGTTAGGTAGGGAAATGGGCAGACTAGGTGGGCCAAGCGGTCCTTATCTGCTGTCAAATTCTATGTTTCTATGAGCAAGATACATGAAAAACTTGTGGCAGCTCAAACACTTGATTATCTTGATAAGTATAATCTATTCTCCCCCAAGCAGCATGGTTTTCGTAAGGGTCATGGCACCTCCACTGCCTTATTCCAGCTCACGAATGATGCACTGACTGCTGTGGACTCTAGCTCTATAACTGGTGTAATTGTTATTGACCTCACAAAAGTCTTCAATATTGTGAATCACCCACTTCTCCTCTCCTGCCTTAAGTCCCTTGGTTTCTCCCAGCTGGCCGCTGACTGGTTTCACAGCTACCTAACTAACAGAGGTCAGGTTGTTAAGATTAACTTGGCCCTGTCAGAGCATGCTTTAATAAACATTGGAGTTCCCCAGGAATCTATCATGGGTCCTCTTCTTTTTTCCATCCTTATAAATCAGATTGCTCTGGCTACCCCCTCCTGTTCATCCATCCTCTATGCTGATGACCTGGTACTCTACTCCAGCTCCAACAATATGTCGGAGATCAACCTTTCTCTCTCCTCTGCCTTTCTCAACGTCCAACACTGGCTCACCAGGCACAAATTATTACTCAATGTAGGTAAAACATAATCTATGCTTTTTGGATCCACAGCCAAAATAAAAACGTGCCGAGACCTATTTATGATTTCATGCCCCGATGGTACCTTACTTGAGAAAGTTAGTTCATTTAAATATCTTGGAGTAGTCCTTGATGAATCACTGAACTTTGATCACCATATCCAGCTCATAACTAAATCTGTTAATACCAAAATTGGTATTGCCTACAGGACGAACTATACCCTTACACCCTCAGCTGGACTGGCTATTGCCCGGGGCATCCTCCTCCATGCGCTCATTTATGGTGCTGTCACCTATGTAAATGCTACAGACATTGCTCTCAAGATATGGGACACTGCATATAACAAAATCTGTCACTTTGCCTCATCTTCCCCACATCTAAAGCATCGCTAACAGCTTTATTATGATCTCAGCTGGCCCTCCCCCTGTGCTCACCATCTCCTAGCCCTCAGGTCATTGACAGATAGTATTATTAGGTCTAATATCCCTGTCAAGCTTGCCTCTATGCTGCTCCCTCAAACATCTTCCTATGGTCTACGATCCACTGAAAAATCCATACTATAAGTGCCGCGAGCTAAAACAATGAAGGGTATTAATGCCTTCTCCATTATGGCTCCAAACTATTGTAACTCTCTACCGCTGGATGTCAGACTTGCACCTAGCCATGCACTTTTCAAAAAGTGGCATCAGTCCCTTCTAATGGATTGTGCCCTCTGTACCTGCTACAAGCCTTCCTAAACCTCCTGCCTCTACAACTGTCATCCCCTGATTCCATATCTATCCCACCTCAGAGCACAGGTACAATTGTCACTCATACCTCCACCCATCTTACTAGTCTCACCCTGCAAGTTCACCCAACCCCCCAAATCTGGCCTACCTACCCTTCCCATGTTGGTTCTGTGACTGGGTTGTGGTCTTACACTAGGATTAAGATTCTATCACTGTATTTTGTTTTCACTCTGTCCTTAAACCATGTTGGGCACAATTGCCTTCACATTTGGCTTGAATTGTCATGTATCTTGCCCTTTATTTCAGCCTGACTGTATTTTGTTCCTGCATTTTCTGATAATGTGGTAATTGCTATAACCTTGTATTTTGCATTGTATCCAATCTGTTATTCATTATTCTTTGTTTCCTAACTATCTGTACCATGTAGCCTCCCGGGTCAGGCCTGAAAATAGTCACTCATGTGTCTAGTGCCCCACCCAGTCAAAGAAACAAAATAAATAAATAAAAATAAAAGTCCTAGCATGTATTTTAATTTTTTATTTAGTTTTTGTTTACCGGGTAAGTACACTAGGCAAGTTTTATGCCTATTTTCAGGAACGACCCGGGAGAGTACAAAAGGGTACAACAGGTACATTGATACAGTAATTGGTTCTAACGAATACATTTAGGTTCAGAAACAGAAGAAAAGACAATTTTTACAGTTATTACATTTACGTGGAAGGTACACCCAGAAACAATGCTGGGGCAAGGTATAAATTAGAGATAAATACAATGACCAACAGGGCTGGTGAGGATTTATGAGCATAGGAACATCATAGGGTCAGTCTAGCAAGGGAGGGGGGATTTGGACGAGGTCACAGCGCAAGAGTGGTGACGCCAGAGCAGGAGAGAAGAAGCCAGCACCAGTGGGCACCGGGTGGCTAAGGAGGCTTAGGACATTCACAGCGAGAGGCCAACTTAAGATGATCCCACAGGGAGATCCAGAAAAGCTTGTGAGAGGAGGCAGTACGGACTCTTTCAGGAAAGGAGTTCCAGAGCCTGGGGCCATGGACAGCAAAACTCCAGTCCCCCATGATGGTGCGGGTAGTAGGTACATTTAGTAGGCCGGAGCCTTGGGATCTAAGCAGGTAGGGGGGAGGTCAGCAGGGCCTCAAAGAGTTTAAAAGGAGTGACAGCTGGGGTTTTTGATTCACCATTGTGTCCCTGACTCACAGCCAGTGCTACACCACTGTAAAAGGCTTAATATTTATTAATGCCGAAACCTTGCTGCCCAGCCTCACAAACTGTACCTTTAATGCTTTTTCTTTTCATTTTTTTGCAAGAAAACCTTACTATTAATGCATCAGGGATAGCAGAATGACATTCAGCAGTCCACAGTCAATTACAAAGGATAATAGTGCGGACATCCCTCAGTGAGATACAGCATAGGAGAAATTAGTTTTTTATGATTTATCGTCATAACATCTTAGCAAATTGCATAAAGCCAGAGGAGAAACTGGGGGATCATGCATAGGAATAGTCTGATTTTAACCATTTACCATCTGGACCTTAAGATCTATAGTCCCCCAATTCAAAGAATGAACAGTATCAATAACTTTCCCTCAACCCTCCAGAAGAAAACCAATTACATTCCAAACAGGGTCACAAACAGCAAAATGCCCATTTAATGGTTAGAACAGTATGATGCCCTGTTTCAATAAAAGAACTCAAATACTACTAGTAATAGTCCAAATTCAGGCCAATTAAGAAAACACATACAACTTTAAAATAATAGTCCTAGCAATCAGATACCAGATAACTGTGGAACTTATTAATCAATTTTTATTCAACAGTCCGATTCATATGACAGTCCATTTGTCAAACTCTTAGCTCATTCGTGAAGGAAAGTTCTTGACAAGCTACTGCCACATGGTGAAAATGCGGGGAGAGTACAAGGGAGACATCAAGCAAAACATGTGGAGAACTCTGCCATTTTAACACAGTTAAATAAATTTAGTTTTATACAGTTTAAGGCTTCCCCCCAAGCCCCACCCCAGACCTTCCAGGATAGCACATATATTAGCTACTGAAGCCCAGCAGACATTAAATGTCCTCTTTGCCAACCTATAATAACATGCAGCTCCAGTGCAGCAACTTACTCATCCTCCAATGATTCTTCACTGCCATCAGTGACTGTGAACTGAGCTTCAATTCTCGCAACCAGTTTCCCTGCTTCCTTAGGCTCATTAAGCAAGTACTGGTGTCCGCTCCATGTGAGGCACAGCTTCGTGGGCAGAAGCCATTGATATTGGATTTTACCTTGCCGGAGATGGCCACAAATGCTGTCAAAAGCTCTTCTCCACTGCCTTGTACTTTAGGAGAAGTCCAGAAATAGCATAATACTATCCTCACCATATTTCAGATTCCTCTTTCACTGTGCCATAGCCAGTATCTTGTCCACGTCCACAGTGCTGGTAAAAACCACCATAAAAATACGAGCAGTGGCAGTTGCTGCCGGCGCCAGACTCAGCATCACTCTGAAGGTTATCTCAATAGATACTGGCTGGTTGGTCTCCCCCAGTCCCAGTCCCACAAATCACTGGCAGGAGTGTTGTGGAAAAATTCAGATTGTCCTCCCCTTCTGCCATTTCAGTAAGACCCACCACATGAATGTTTCACTCATGTGCCTGGCCCTTCACCACTTCCAGGAGCTTGCATAACAAAAAGTTCTCCTTAATAAGATGTGTGATGCTGCCGATCCTTGCATTGTTTGGTCTAAGGTGTCCAATCGAGTTTCCAGAGAGACTACTCTGAGGTGCAGGGCATCAGAATTTTTTGTCCAAGTCTTGTACCATTTTCACCAGTTAGCCCATTGTTGTATTTTATGGTGTGCAGAGTGACTTCTCCTTACGGAACTGTAATTGTGTCCCCTGCTGTGTCATGCTGTGCAGGCCACCCATCTTTTTGCTGTCCCTTCAGCTTGAAAAAGTTATCAGGCACAGCTACAGCTACCAGAGGCTTTCCCATTTTGTTGTCTACCAATGCACCAACTGGAGCTGAGTAAACGAATTTGTGTTTTCTTATGAAAATGTTAGTTTTTAAGTATGTATAGAGATTTCCTCCAGGAGCTGAAGCTTCTCTGTTTGTTGCTTAGCAGTGCCCCCACCCACCCTGTACCTTTGTTGCCTTGATGCTCATTACCTACATGCAGATCTTTGTACAGCACAAGGGTTTTAATTACCCCTTTGCTTCTTGTATTTTGACATTTGGTGACAGTGCCATGTAAACAGAGGCATCATTTGGGGTAGCCAGGGGTTACAGATGAGACCCCAATGTTTTCTTTGCAATGGCTATGATGTGTATTGCAACCCTGCTGAACCCCTTAAACAAGGTTTTGCTAGGTTTTGATAACATTAAGTGTGTTGGTCAGGGAGCTTTGCAACCCCTATGATTTTGTGAAAAGAGGATTTTGCAACCCCTATGATTTTTTTGTGCAGTGTCACCAATGAGTGGAAATGGTGAAAGGCAGAGGATTCCGAAAGATGCAGTGTGACCCTCCTCTAGAATCAGAAAGAAAAAACATCTTGGGATGTATCTGTACCAAGACAATTCAGACCAATGGTTACCCACAATTGGTCCTGGAAGTGATGCAGCTCAACACACAAATTTATCTTCTTAAACGTTTTATGTTTTTTTTAGCCAGCATGTCAACAAGTCAAATCAAAGTACCAATGGTACTGTGTGGCGGCAGCTGATGGATGGGTAATTTTTGTATAATAAAAGACATACATGCTAAACAATGCACATACAGATGATACTCAGTGCAAACACTGACATGCAAGTGCACACACACATGCACGCACAATCACACACAAACACACACACACACCCCCGACACCAAGCACAACATGAACTTTCAAAGTACATTTCAAAGAAAGTCTTTCCGTATTTTAGGCTTCATATCTCATTGCCTTAATGTCGTGATAGTTTTTTTATCCAAAAATGAACATTTTTTAAATTGTCCAGTAAGGGAGGGAAGGGATCATAAATTGGGCCATACTGCTGGCCAGTTGATCCCTTGCTCTTCCCAGTCCGGTGGTCCAACCCCCACGGTCAGATGTTTTGTGATGTCTAACCAAGGAGAATGAGTGGGTGAATACCATTGAAGCCTATGGGGATGATTTTACAATGTTTTTACTGATGTATATGGACCATCGATAAAAATGAAATTCACCACTTAACTAGCAGGGTTTCACTCAACTAATAGAGCTGTGGCTTTCATTTTTATCAGAGGTTGGTTATACATTGGTAAAAGCATTGTGAAAACCATCCCCATAGCCTTCAAAGGGGTACATCTCCATGCTCTCCCTGGTAAGACATCACAAAACATCTGAACATGGAGGTGGGGCCACCGGACTGGGAAGTGGAAGGGACTGACTGGCCAGCAGTGCAGCCCAATTTACGATCCTTTCTGTCCCTTACTGGACACTTTAAAATTGTTCATTTTTGGATAGAAAGACTATCACAACATTAAGGTAACGAGATATGAAGCCCTACAGCTAATCTTTGAAATTTCCTTTAACTAGATCAGTTCCTTTACTAAGGCCTCCGGAGTCAGCATGATCTATTGTACAAAGAAATGTGTAATGAGCTGTGATTGATAAGTCCCCATTACTCCCTCTAGTGACTGTTTAATCTCAGTGGAGTTAAACAGTTACATTTTCTATATTCTTGGTTCCTGGCTCACTAATGTAGCACTCAATTTCTTATCAAAACTGTACATGTGCTCTGATGGAGCAGACAGTTACAAAGGAAATTTTATGGACACCTGGAATACTGCTGTGCAACCCAACAGATCCCAGAAACATGAGAAAGACTGGTTGGAGCAGGCCAATGAAAGCTAAATATGCCTGTGCTTGGCATACATGATTAGACTTTACAAACACCAACATCTGTGATATGGAACAAAGACAAAGCACCATTGCAGGACACCAACACCATCAACTGCTCTATGAGATAGGAACAGTGCCCCAAAGGTGAAGATTGGTACCATTTTCTCTGCTCCTGGGAAAATCTTGTGCTGTCGCGATTGCTACCTGGACAGGAATGCTGAAGACAAGTCTAATTTGCCTATGTAGTTTGGTAAGCATCACATCATCATTAACCACAGGGCTCCGAAGTGCAAGTGGTACATGCCTGCTTATGTTGGGAGCCTCTTATAGCTCCCTGGATAGTAACGGTCAGTAATGGCAGTTTGCAAGATGAATGCAGGACTAGCAGCTCCTTGAAATCCCAAATAATTTTACCTCCTAGACTGCATTTCCTATGACATGGAAAGAAGGTGCAGCTTAAAAATTAAGGCAATCTGGGACAGCAGGAACCCTTTAAACAAAAAACCTTTGGGTCAGAGATCCCTATTCCCTCCCTGTGGTTTCTAGATGCTGTACCACCCCATCCCACCCTACTTATAGGAGGCCTGAACCAGAGACAGTGTAAATAGTGTAGTGTCTATATGAAGATGGCCACCCTTCTGGGCTGAACATTTGTTTGGGGCTCTGTTGTGAGCTCCAAACTTTTCAAAAATAACCTATTGCTGTGGTTGTACACTGGATAATCCACTAATGCTTAAATGAAGCAGTATTGTGCTTCATTTGACAGCAATCTAGTTTTTTGATATTATTAGCTATTAATTAGCAATAGTAGCAGTTGCTACTATTGCTAATTAATTTGTTCAAAATGGAGCTCCCTTCACATCTGATTCTGATGGGTGAAATGTGAGTGTACCAATTAGCCTGCTTTACATCTGCCTACAACAAAGCCCACCCCATGTGTCCTCCTCGGCCCCATAATACTTATAAACATTACTCTCTCATCCTTGCACCCCCCCCAAAAAAAATATTCCCTCTTATCCTATCTATGTTTGGTGCACCAGGCCAAACCTAACTGGTAAGGCCGTTTTTGCCCCTATGCCCTATCACCCTACTCCTCCCCATTTAACAAGGCTATATTTGGCTGCCATTTCCTCCCCTTCCTACTGACAGAGCCAACCAGGCTGCCACTTATACTGATTTTGCATTGCATTGGCCTACAGTACATTGCACTGTTCCTCACATTGTGTAACTCTGGAACTGACTGTGCATAAATTAAACACCTTTGTATATATCATTGTTTGTACTGGTTGTGGACCCTTTGTAAGTGAGCTACTAGCTCAAAGGTTGTTGTAATCTGAGACATTAAATTAATAAATAAATAAATAAATAAATATGGCTAAAGCGTAGTTAAGGTATAAACCGAGGTATAGCAGCAGTCGGTTTTATTGTTTGTAGGCAGAATCTGGTTTAAGTTTCACTTCAACTCATGGTGCTGTGTAACACAAACTGCTTCAGTTCTTAATCAGTCTGAACAAAGTGACCAAACTTGCTGATGCACTGCTGCATTTTGCAGTGTTTGTTAATGTTAACGAGACTCACCAGTTTCCAGCAGTTCTTGGGTGAGGTAGGTGAGCCAAATGAGGCTCTACGAGACCGGGTGAGCCACCCAGAGTGGAGCAATCATACTCAGAAGAGCAGAGCTGAAGCTGTGCTTTGGAGCTGAGGTGAGGTGTGCCCAGATTGGCATGCACTGAGAGGCGGATGCAGCTGATCGTTTCTGGAGCTGCAGTGGGAAAAGCAACTGCATCTGATCAAGAGACAGGTGTTTGTTTCAGTTGGCTGCCTGTTTGAAATAGGAATGTGTGGCCTGCCCCTTGGAACACCGATCTATATACCAATAGGGAACAGCTGTGGCCCAAGGACTGACAGGGCATTCTTTCTTTCTCTCTTGAAGTTACTGAAGTCCAGTCGAGAGTGGTGAGAGAGCCCTTGGGTTTTAAATTGTCTGACTGGTTTATGTTAACTATATTGTCCTGGCTGGTGGGGAGACAACTACCCAGGAATTATACTTTTGATGTTTATATTTCACTTAAAAAAATCATGCCTCTTGTGAGAGAAGGGGTTATACATTTTTGTGGCAAGTACTGTTTCTGGACTTTTACCATTTCCATCTGGATCTTAATTTGGTGCACTATAAACTGAGTGACTCAGATTTTCACCCTTGTTTCATTTAATTATTTGCTTTATCACTGTTGGGGGATCGGTGGGTGGTCATTTTGGGGAGGGGGTATTGTGTGTTGGTAGGTTAGGAGCAATAGGTTTGTTAAGTGTGTGGGTTATTCTGTAACAGCATGTTAGTGTGTTTTGGGAGTGTGATTAGGGATTAGGAGTGAGTAGGAGGGGTTTTATATGCTGTTATTCGGTGTAGATGGCTTTGTTGTGGGTGGAAGGGTGTTTTCAAGTAGTACTGTTAGTTAGGATGTAAAATGTGTTAACTGCAGTTGACACTGAGGCTCAGTTACTCCCTGTCCCTACTCCGTGATCCGTGTCCCTTTTCTGACCTCCCCCTGCCTAGGGTGGCTTACCAACATCACAGGGAGGCAGGGATTGGGAGGAGGAGCGGAGGTGGAACAGATGACTTGGAGATGACAGACAGGGAGGGTGCTATTAGGGTTCTAAGGACAAGAAGACACCCTAGGGCAAAATGGGGGCTTGAGAGAGGCCAGACATGTTTAGTTCCCATACCAAGGGATCCCATCAAACCAAGTGGGCAGGTGGCTGAAGGGACAGCTGCCACCATTTGTCCTCTTCTAGTGGTGCTGTGCAACGCTAGATTGATGAGGAATATGTCCACTATTATGGCAGACTTTATTTCTTCTGTTGGACTGATTTGCTTCATGAAGACCTAGAGCTGTCTGTTCCAACTGGGTACTCTGTAGTTTACTGCCCAAAGAGGGACTGTGGGGGGGTGTCCATCTGTTTTAGATCTGAGTTGAACTTGGTGGTGCACCCACAGGGGGATACCTCATTATTTGAATAAGCTGGCTGTGCATGGGGGTCCAGTGTAGATTTTGAAATCCTCCTTGTGTACCGGCCTCCAGGGTTCGAGGGAGAATTTCTGAAGGAAATCATGGACTTTCCCAAAACACAGGTTGCCACCAGATGGATAAGCCAAGCCCCAGATGTAACTGTAATTCACGGAACAAAGAATAAAAGATCATGCTAAAGTTTCTGCATATAAATTAACCACAATCTTGGTTTTCTGATTCAAAAACTTTAATTTAGTAAAACTGCTGGACGCAGCACTCACCCACCACGCTGAACATTTTCAAGTGAATCTTGTGCTCTTTCTCAAGGCCAAGATTGTGGTTAATTTATATGAGGAAGCCTTAGCATGGTCTTTTGTTCTTTATTCTGGAAATCACAATTGGGCCCCATATCCAAAAGTGGCTGGGTGCGTCGCGCAAGTGAATGCACCATGCAGTGACCAGCACCAACATGAAAGAACGGGATATTCAGAAAGTGCACCATGAAATGCGATCATGCACCCACATCTGAATATCCCAAGTACGTGCAATCGCATAGTGGGAGATGCGTGATGTGGCAGGTGACTGGAGACAAGTGTGGTGCATATGAAACTGGGCAATGTGAAGCCAGTTGCACGGCACGCAGAGCTGCACTATTCAGCGAGGATATGCAAATAGCTACATTGCACAGTTGGTGCCTAAACAGCGTGTGCAGTTCCAGCTTTGCAGGGCAGCACTACCACTCCACAAAGGTGATCAGGAGGTACTGCATCCTAGCAGGCAAGTGAGTCGTCATGTTTCTCAGTGGGTGGACTGCAGTGGCCTGAGTATAGTGCTACTACCCATGGCCATGTACATGCCCTAGGTAACCACATGATCAACATTGGAAGGGTCTGGTGTCCTTGGGGCATGCCCTGACTGCCTCCAGGCCACAGATGGTGCCACCCCTGCACCTGCTGCCCACAGCTGTGCAATGTCTACCACCAAAACACCACGGTGACCCATCACAGGACCTCTGTGGCATTGACACAATACATGGATGGCATCAATGACATATATGTGGTTTCTGGTTGCGTGGGTCTGGCACGGGCATGCTGTGTGCACCTACGGCATCCCACCATGGGTATGTGCAACTAGG
This sequence comes from Neoceratodus forsteri, assembly GCA_016271365.2. Classification (NCBI taxonomy): domain Eukaryota; kingdom Metazoa; phylum Chordata; order Ceratodontiformes; family Ceratodontidae; genus Neoceratodus; species Neoceratodus forsteri. The sequence continues at coordinate 133,637,276 of JADMNL010000024.1, forward strand.
CAGTCCCTGACCCATGTCATGCTGCCACCATTACTGCCATGCACCCTGATCATCATTGTCCCAGACATCACCATGGGTGCATGTGCATGACACCTGGTACATGTGCTGCATTGTAGTTATCTGCTCTGCTGGTGAGCTGGGGGGAATCTGTCCACACTAGCATGCAACTGCTGGGTGTCTATGACCTGGGTGTGGTGAGGCAGGTGACAGATTGGGCGATGCCAGTGGTGTCACCCACCCATACCCGGCAGGTGCCTGGTGAGCAGGCACAGCACAGCTGTGACTTTGGGTGCTTCCATCCTGGCATGACTGCTGCATGTGGGTGCCTGGAGCACTTGCATGGGCTGTTTCAGGATCCCCTGTCTGCAGTTCAGCAGCCTGCCTGTGAGTGGCTGGCTGATTTAGGGCAGCTCTTTGCTTGCCTAACTTTGCATGGCACAAATGTGGGATGCACAGAACTTGCGCAGCTCAGTTTCACTGAATATACACATGCCCAGTGCATTCAGGTGCCCAGCTCATTTTTCTGCACTACATACATTATATCTTCACAATCACATATTCCAGCATGCATGACACATTTCACCCATTTGAATATCGTGCTTCCACACATTTTCCAGGATGTGCCATGCATCTGCATTTTGTGCCGTGCATCAGTTTTGAATATGTGGACCTTTGTCATTAACAGGGTGCTAGAGTCACCCAGATGACCTGTTCTGAGTGATTTCAGTGCTTGGGTTGATGACAAACTCTCACAGTTTGGTCAAGATTTCCTCCGAGGTATGCAATCCCTGAGCCTCACACAAGCTGTTACTTCCATGACCCAGCAACATAGCCATGTCTTGGACTTAGTATTCTCTCTGGGGCTCAGTACTAATAATCTCGAGGTTAATCTGGTCAGTTGGGTGGATCATTGTGAAATCAGGTGCACTTTATTGCCCACCTTTGCAGTCACACCTTGTGGAGTTGGTCCAGTTCTGTCCTTTTGCAAGGGCTTCAACCAGAGGGGCACTTTCTGTTTCTGGATACCTCGGATGTGTTGGCAGCATGCATGAAGGGATCTGTTACATGAGGTCCCTGTACCCTTATTGGTACCCCCAGAGGTACACCATAGACAGCTAGCATGTAGGTATATGTTATACTAACATATAGGGCTAAGGGCATCTACCGTATAGGAGTAGATGTCAGGATATGTATGCATATTATTGTTATACACTTTACTTTCTATTACGTATATGTATTTCTTGTTTACAAGATGTTAGGACACCTGTGTCCTTGTAGTGATTATGATATATGAGTCGGCATTACCATCTTCTGATGATTTGTATTATTACACTGCTACATTTATAACTATACTCCTTTGTCTTTACAAAGTGATGACTACTACAAAATTGTATAATGTTATCTTGGACTGAGGAGCCCCCTCTAATTTAGCCAATAGGGCTCATCTCTTTAACTAGAAATGTATCTATCTTACAGTAACCATGGTAATTATCATAGGAATATATTGTAAGACACTACGTCTTCCACCTCGGAGATCCCAAGAGACATGGCGAATCCTCGAGGTATAGGGAATGCCTCCTTAGGGCAACTGTGATTATCCTTTTGGTAGTAATAAACAAGTTTATTACTCTTATGCAATGTGTCTGTGATTCCTTGCATTTCCATTATTGCCAAGAACCTAAAAGTGAGGTTTAGACCTCCTGACAATTGACGACCGCGTTCAGGCAATATATGGTGCTTGCAAAGTTTCACTTGTTGCTTAACAACTTTTCCCTTCCTAACGGGGACTGTAGGTGTGCATTCCTGCATCACCTCTCCTGTTCTATGTTCACTTTGTAATAACTTGCAAAGTCTGGCTGCTTTCTGGGTGTCGTAGATTCCAACTCGACCCACTCCTCAACAGTTTTGAATTGTAAGCTTATAAGTGCACAGTAGCCCAACTGTGAATAAAGTGCACCTGTTGTGGATTGATACACGACACGGCACCTTTTTCAAGATTAGATTTTTTGTTCCCTCCCACCCAATGCCCACTGTATCAAATATCTGTGCAGAACTGAGACTCGATGTCTCAAACTTCCTTCCCTCTCATGGAGGATGAGCTGACTTCATGCGGGACGCAAGTCAATCCGATAACCTAGTACTGGGGATTTCAACTCAGTACTCAGAGATAAGACAAATAGCCAGAAAGTGAGAAGCTAAAGGGCTGTTGGTCGTGGCTCTCTATGCTGCTCTGGAAGCCTCCGAAGCGAGGTTTCGAACCCTTGAACTGCAAATCTCATCTCTTAAGCAGGAGATGGGGCTGCAGGAAAGTGAATTCGTGAGCCGTGAGCAGGATTTGAAATCTGCACTCCAAACACTGCGAAATGAAAAAGATTCACTTTTGCATCATTCTGCACAGCCAGGTGAGCAGGAACTTTGTATGTTGAAGCAGGAGCATGAAAGTTTGAGACAGGATAAGGGATAGGCTTAGCAAATGAATGATTTATTAAGTAGAACGAATGAACAGTTGAGTGAGGAGTTGGGAGAGATACAGGACAAGATAAACTAGGTACGTAATGACTTAGAAGTGGCTACTAGGGACAATCGCGAAATGAGCGCCATGTATAGAGTGTTACAATAAACAGATGCAGGATGAGGTGAATGTGAATGTTGCAAATGTGAATCATACTGAATGTGAATCCAAGATGGCAAAACTGTGCCATCAGCGAGAGGTGTTGGCTGGACATGTCAAGGCAATGGCAGGCGCGGCCACTGCCTTGACAACGTCATCTGAAGGGGAGGTATCAGATGATGACACCTCACAGTACAACACCCAGTCACACCCCTACTATGGCCCAGACACCCCACCCCGCAATCCACAACATGGCAGACACCCGTCACATGTAACTCATGTCATACATCATCAATGTCATGACGCACATCATGGGCGATGCCAACATAGTAAACCCCATGATGGGGGGGAGCAGGCCCAGGCCTAGTTCTGATGGCACCACCAGTAGCCATTGTTAATGTGGAAGACAGGCAGGAGATAGAGAGAATGATTGAAAATGCGGTAAGCAACGCGCCTATTCCGGGGAGAAATAAGCCGATTTAAAAAAACCAAATAAGGCAGCTAATACATGAAACTGGTACTCAGGAGGGCATAGCCATTCTGTTGTGGAAGCTGCAGCTCAAGCAGCCCTGGATGGCGCCCAAGGGAATCTACCTCCACCTGATCATCCCAATAATCCCCTACAAATGGCCTATTCTGTTCAGCAAATAGCTGACAGCATTGGTCGGATGAGCCCATCCGACAACCTCAGCTGTGGTGCATGCTAAATGTGAAATGCATAGTCTCACTGCAGACTACCAGGTCCAGATCCTACACCAGACCATTGATCCTTAACTATGGGCAAAACTCCCCGATGCCGTCCGTCAAGACGACACTGCCACTTTTGACGACATAGCAGCTGAGCTCATTTCTGCACAGAGCCCAGGTGTGGTAGGAGTGATGCTCGCATACCCTGTAAAACAGAATGCCAAAGAAAGTCCAGCGACTTTCCACCAGAGGCTCAGGATGGCCTACCGAGCAGGGAAGCGCCTTGCATAAGAAGCGGCAGATGTGGACCTTATTGAGTATAAGACCCTATTCCTTAGGAATATGATCCCTGCAGTAAGAGAGAAGGTACAGCCAACCACCTATCCCACCACAGAGAGGTTTGCTGATATTCTTCGAAAACGGAGGGAGTTTATCAGCTCTACATCCATGATCTGGGCTCCGGTTCCAAGAAAGTAGCCTCCATGGAAACTGCTCCATAAACCACAATGCAGTATACAGTGGAAGGGCAGGCCCAAGAGAAACAGCCCCTTTCCGCAGACAACCAACACCCTCAGCAGGCCCAACAAAAAGCAACAGCAGCCACAACAGCAATCATGGGGTGGGAACTGGAACTACCATAAGAATAAGAAACACCACAAGAATAATAAGGGTAAACAACAAAGATCAGGCCCTTCATATAGGGAAATAGCCAAAGAGAACCAGAATTCTGAGAACTTCTTGGGCAAGTGCGCTCCGTAGCAGATGCTGTTACTGCTCGGGCCCTTGTGGCCATACAACCAGGACAGCAGGTCTCAACAGGCTGCGGAGACACCGGAAGTACAGGCCCTGAGGCCCATACAGGCCTGAATCTGGAAGCAGCTCCCTATATAGCATCAGTGCAGCATGGTGAAGTGGTTCAAAGGAGCCAGGCCCAAACTCTCCATGCCTCCACTGGTACAGATTGACAATTACAGGCCCCAGTCCATATTGTAAACAAGTCGGTCTTGGATACAAACGGAAGGCCCTGTACTGAGGCCAAGGTCAGGGGCCACTTACTGACAGCACTACTGGATACAGGCTCAACTGTGTCTGTATTACATGATGACCACCCAGAGACATCCCCTTGGTCCACCGGATGGAGGACCAACATGTCGGGAGTAAACAGAACTAGGTTGCCTGCATACCATTCCCTGCCACTACTTGTGGAACTGGGAACCTGAAGGCCTATCACACCTTCCAGCTAATGGTATTGCATGATCACCCTAGTGTGATTGGAATTGACATCCTAGCACCACATGGCTGTGTGGTAGATCTAGCCAACATGTTACTGATACAGATTCAGGGACAATTCCTGATTCACACGTAGTGGCAACAATCTCTGCAAACAATAGAGAGTATGACGTCATAGATTTGCTCAAGAATCATGCGCTTTTCTCAAAGCTCCTCCCCATTCTACAAATGCATCTGGAGGCATTTGCCACCAACAAGCATGACTGTGGCAGAATGCACACTGTCATTGAAGTGACAGGCCCAGCACATGAGAGGCAATGGCAATACTCCTTTCCATCTGAGGCCTTGCCTTCTCTTAGGAAAACAATAAAATCACTCCTCAAGCAAGGTGTGATAAGGACATGTGTTTCTACTGCCAATTCCCCAGTGTGGCCTGTGAAGAAACCCACTGGTGCCTGGAGGCTTACTATTGACTACAGAATACTGAACCAGGTCATCCCCAGTTGTGCCCCAACTGTGGCATCAGCACCTGATGTGCTGTGATTATTGACCCCTGACCAAAAATGGTTCAGTGCCCTGGAAATCTCCAGTGATTTCTGTTCATTGCCATTGGCCCCCAAGAGTCAGAGTAAGTTTGCCTTCACCTTTGAGGGTAGGCAGTACATGTGGACCTGCTTACCACAGGGATTCCATAGCAGCCCCTCCCTGTTCCATTTACACATGATGGATGCCCTTAAGGGTTTCTCTACACCCCAGAGTCTCTTGCAATATGTGGATGACCACCTGCTGGCAACAGCCACACAGGAACAACACCTATATCTCTTGGATGAACTATTGACCCTTATTCAGAGGGCAGGCCTCAAGTGTAATCTGGCAAAAGCACAACAATGTCAGAAAAAGGTAGTCTTTCTGGGCTGGAATATAACTGACCAAGGCCGAAGCTCCATCTGGAAGAAGATACAAGGATTGCAAGACTTGCCATTGCCCACCAGCGTGGCCACTCTTAGGAGATTTCTAGGTATGGTAAACTATTCCAGAGATTTTATTTGTGATTTTGCACAGAAGGCCGCCCCTCTGTATGAATTACTGAAAAAGGACATTCCCTGGAATTGGGGCCCCATTCACACCCAAGCTGTGATGTCACTAAAACAGGTCTTGGCCTCAGCTCCAGCTCTGGTCAACCCAATCCAGCTCTGCCATTCCATCTGGAGTGTGCCACCTCTGACATAGCTATGTCAGCAGTGCTGGCCCAGAAGGTCCATGGCATCCTAAGACCCACTGCACAGCTCTTTACCCCAGTGGAACAGAAATACAGCCTTTGTGAAAGGAACCTTCTGGCTACCTACTAGGCTGTCAAGCACTTCTTGTATATCATAGGGTAGTCTCCTCTGATCAACACAAACAACACCCCAACTACTTTTTTGCTATCAGACAGAGTGAAAGATGGGTCAGTCTCCAACACCAGACTAACACACTGGTTCCTCCTTCTCCAGGATAGAGACATCCAGGTCCACCCAACCAAAATGCCATCCATGCTGGCTTTAGTCTCCTTTTCCAAGGAGAACCCCACAACTGTACACTGCAGCCACCTGATCTTCCACATCAGGTCCTTTCCTCCTTGCTACACCACAAGTACTTGAGAACACCTCATTTAGTGATGTCTTTACAGACAGCTCAGCTTCCTATTATCAGGGAGAACAGATTACAGGGACGGGCATATTAGTTATTTACCCTTATAGTAACGCTGTTAAAATCTCTAAGTGTTGCAGTGTGGCATCATCACAATATGCTGAGATGGCAGCGGTGGCCTGTGCCCTCGAGTTCATCCAGCATGGAACCAAGGATACCATCATTTTTACAGGCTCTAACTGGGTTTGTTGTTCTCTTACAGAATTTCTTCCCTTCTGACAGAAGAACTCCTTCCTCTCCTCTGATGGCAGCCCAGTGAAACACAAGGAACTGGTAATATGTATACATTCACTGGCACAAAAATTTGCATACAAACTCTATGTCAACAAGGTTAAAGCTCACTCCATACATGCCCCCTATCATGCCTTCAATGACACAGTGGTCACCCTTGCAAAGGAAGGGGCCTGAGGGGACACCTGGATGATGGACCATCCAGAGGCCAGAGCGGCTATACACATTGCAGCGGTCAGGAGGAAACCTGAACCCTTTTCCCCCCTTGGACCTGTCAGCAGCCCAGCATGCTGACTCTGAGCTCAGAGATGTGTTCAGATTCCTTGACAAGAGTACTGAAAATAATCTACCTACCCACAACCCCTACCGGAGGCATGATGGTAAGTTACATCTATTCCCTGATGACAAGCTCATCTGGTATCAGCCAGATGATACCCCCACCAAATTGTGGGTGGTTCCTAGACATCTTAGGCCTGAATTTCTGCACCAAGTGCATGACACCCCTACTGGTGGACATCAAGGAGTTGAAAACACGCTCCAAAGGCTTAAGACCACCGCCTGGTGTCACCAAAAATGTTAAACAGTACATAGATAACTGCCTTGTGTGTGTGCAAAATAATTCTATTCCTACCAAACAAAATGCCAAACTACTACCACAAAGGTACTGTGGCCCTTGGCATGCCAGCCAGATTGACTTCATTGGTCCTTTGACCGATACTAGCAGAAATAACAATTACGTCCTTGTGGTAACCAATCTTTTCTCTAAGTGGGATGAGGCTTTTCCCACTAAGACATATACTGCTAAAACCACTGCCATAATCCTGGTGAACAGATTTTCTCCAGGTGGGACCTACCTCTTAAGGTAGACTCCGATAAAGGAACCAGTTTTACAGGTGAGTTGACAGAAGCACTTGAACTCCTTGGAGTTCATCAGAAATTCCACATGCCTTACCACCCACAATATGCAGGTCAAGTGGAGAGAGCTAACAGACGGATTAAGCAAATGCTTTCCAAATTCATTGAGGACAGTCCCAAGACTTGGGATTCCCTATTGCCATTATTCCTTATGGCAATCTGGGGCAAACCCTCAGCCACCACCCAGTTAACGCCCTTTGAGGTGATGACTGGTAGACAGATGAGATTACCAGAACACCTGTTGTTTGACCTGCACACCCCCACAGCAGACCATGTGTCTGCAGACCAATATGTGGAAAAACTCAGACAAGACCTCTTACACACTCATTTGCATGCTGCCAATTGCATGGGCAAGGCCCAGCAACAGTCCAAAATACAGTTTGACAAACATGCACAAGAAGTGGATTGGCAAGTTGGAAATCAGGTAATGGTTCTCAGATTTGCACATCCCACACACTCCTTCTCCAATAAGTGGAAAGGCTCCTACCCCATCATCAACAAGCTCAGTCCAGCAGTCTATCAGGTTAGACTCATGCAAAACAACAAACTGACTGACAAGTGGTTACATGTAAACCAGCTGAAACTGTATAAAGGAGTATAATTACTTTTCCTTACCCTATTGGGTGGAATAGTACTAACTTGCTAATGTTTGGTTTTCCTTTTCAGATACACTGACAAGATGGCTATCTTGTTCCATTTTCTCCTCATCTCAGGAGTTATCCCCTGCATCCAAGGCATGGTAAAGCACCTCCTTCCTCATCTTGATCCTCCAGCATCCACCCCAGAGGGAGTTTCCATCACCATACCCGACAATTTGATTACTGTCCAGGAAGATTCAGATGCCTACCTTACTGCCTCGGTTGTTGCTCCTGATAAATCTACCCTTCAAATTGAGTGGAAAATCACGTCGCAAGGACAAATTCACCCTGTGGCCAAACTCTCCAAGGGAGCTTTTCATGGTTGGCCCAATGCAAAATTATCCCCCAATGATTTGCTATCCTTGCTCCAAACTGCTCTTAGACATTCTGGTTTATACAATATTACTGCCTTAATTGATCCCTCATATTGTAATTCCTTGTCTAAGGACTCTGCCAGGTAATTGTGTGCTGTACACTACATGGCCTCTGCTGCCATGTACCTTTCTGTGTTACCCCTCACAGATAAACAGCTTTTGGAATGTCCAAAACATACCCCTGGTCCTCGTAGTGGTCTAACAGCCACTTCCTTACCTGGTACACTTATTAACAATCTACAATTTATGCATATACCTGTTTTGTTTAACTTGACTTACTGCAATATGAAAGAATTTGGTATGTGTCATACTACTAACACTTCAGCATTTTATAGTACTTTATTGCTTGATAGTTTAGCAGTTTTTCAAATTCATACTCAAGACCCTATTAGTGGGGTACATACCACCGAGCATAGAGGCAATTTTAGGAGAACACCTAATCTGATAATTAAAGTCATAAGCGTAACACACGTGAAGTTGACAGTTCTGATGTCACGGGTGCCACAGGCACTGTTACAGGTCTTTTTGGTACAGCCACGTCTATTTGGAATAAGGCTGACATTGCTGCTATCAAATCACATTCACAGAAATTCCAAACTGGCTTGGTAAATTATATTTTACCCCCATTATTGCATGGTGTGGATAGCCTTAGTCAGGAAGAAAGATACACTGTATACAACATGCACAACATTGCTAAGGCATTTACAGAGTCTAAATACAAGATTAACACTCTCATTGCACAAGATAACAAAGAAGCAGATAAACAATATATTGCCCATGAAATACTGTGTTCAGCCTATGGCTCATACATTATCACTACCATTAATAATCTTTTCCGCTATCTAGAATCCGGAAGGATCCCTGATATCATTCATGATAGACGTATCTCTAAATGGTATTGTCCTCAGTAGAAATCTTCCAGCTGTATTGCAATATGTATGCTACAAACTCTAACTATTCCACTTTCCACTGCTAGGAATTTGGGTTTTGTGACCAGACACCCTAACACTGGTCCATGTTTTACTTCTCAGAAATGTTCCATTAATGATACTATGTTTGTTTCCTTTACTGTCTCTTTACCATGTTTTTATCCTGCTACAGCTCTATTCGGTAAACTTGCAACTGTTCATTCCATTGGGCACCTTGGTGAAGATATCTACAGAGAAAGCCTCGACTTGCCTCCTTTACTGGTCTTCCATCCTATTCTGGACACCTGGGTCTCTCTGCACACAGATTGCTGCATGAAGAAAGGTTATATTTATTTGTGTCTATGTGACGTATTTGATGTTATTAAACCTGTATGTGGCTACTCCCTAGACAGTATTGATTGGTCCTTTTCCATAAACGATGACATCAGCACTAATGGCACAGACTTCCAGGACTCAACATCAACTCCAGACAAGCTTTACCAGTCTTATCGAAAAGAGGTTCATCGCCTGTTAACACGGATTTCCAAGACTGCCTACACCTGCCAGGTACAGTTGCAAAAATGGAGACTTCCCACTGTTAAAATGCAATATAATTCTGATGGGGAGTATTGTATTGTTACTAATTTAAAATCCTACACATATGGAATGCAGATATGTGCTATAGATAGCCCCAATTTCTGTTTCGTTCCCCACCAGAAGTCAGTTATTGGGCATACTGTTATTACACCCGTCCCTCTTATGGACGCTGATATTATCGATGGTAACCCTTATTATCTGCTTACCCTTTCTGAGTATTTACATTACTTTAATGTACACATTGACCCCCTCACCTTGTCATTAAAATCACTTTTAGACAAGAAAGACAACCATCTCATCCACATCAGCAATAATATTTCTAAAGCTAATGAAGCTGTTCTTGCACTTATCAATGATGGTGATATGAACAGTGCACTTACTAACACTTGGTTAGAGATTACTTTTAAAGGTTTTCTTATTATACAAGCATTTTTGATATTTTTTCTGATTATTATGCTTTGCTGCCTGTGGCACACACTGCGTCAGCACCTTGAGCAGCTGGAATTCCTTTACAAGGCTCATGCATTGGGTCTGTAAATGATTCCTGCTCCCTATCCACGTCCCTATTTTTGCTGTGTTGCCCTTGAGAGGCAACATGGGGGGAATGTTACATGAGGTCCCTGCACCCTTATTGGTACCCCCAGAGGTACACCGTAGACAGCTAGTACTTAGGTATATGTTATACTAACATATAGGGCTAAGGGCATCTACCGTATATGAGTAGATGTCAGGATATGTATGCATATTATTGTTATACACTTTACTTTCTAATACACATATGTATTTCTTGTTTACAAGATGTTAGGACACCTGTGCCTTTGTAATAATTATGATATATGAGTTGGCATTGCCATCTTCTGATGATTTGTATTATTACACTGCTACATGTATAACTGTACTCCTTTGTCTTTACAAAGTGATGACTACTACAAAATTGTATAATGTTATCTTGGACTGAAGAGCCCCCTCTAATTTAGACAATAGGGCTCATCTCTGTAACTAGAAATGTTTCTGTCTTACAGTAACCATGGCAATTATCATAGGTATATAATGTAAGACATTACGTCTTCTACCTCGGAGACCCCAAGAGACGCAGATAATCCTCGAGGTGTAGGGAATGCTTAGCATTGGCTCCCAGTTTGTATTGGTAAGAACTGCTTAGGGCAACTGTGATTATCCTTTTGGTAGTAATAAACAAGTTTATTACTTTTATGCAACGTGTCTGTGATTTCTTGCATTCCCATTACTGCCAAGAACTTGAAAGTGAGGTTTAGACCTCCTGACAGATCACAGGAAGCAGCAATGGCCTTTAACAGGGTGGTTACTGCGGTTATTGATCTAGTGGTGCCGGTCTGTGTATGCTAGCAAAGGGGCCATGGTTGGAGCATTGTTGGAGGAAATCCAGGGTTCAGGAGGACAGACTGACTTTGATGGCTCCCTACGGTGAGAATCAAAGGGCAATCACCAATAAAAAGGCTGTGTTCCTGTCCAGGAAGGCTGCTGCTGGGAGGAACTGACCAGCTCAGTTCTTTTCAACCGTAGACAGGCTTCTCCATCTAACCTGTTTAAAGCCTGTAAAAGCCTTTTAACCCATGAATGAAATGCAAGGAGTTTGCTCGGTTCTTCTTGGACAGGGTGATAGTAGTAGTAGTAGTAAAAATCTTTATTTTTCTACAGGAAGATGGAAATACAACCATTAGGGCCAAAGTCATGTTTTCAAGGTAGTCCTGTTTACATAGTTAATACAGTATTACAATGTGATCATATACCACATTTAATCACACTTTCAAAACAAATATACTTTTGCACCACGTCAGCTTAACAGATATACAATTTTATTTCACACATTTCTGTGCACCACATTTCCTTGTTCCTAAACAGAGATTGTTAGTTACTGCTTTAACCCCAATACATTTAGGAGATTTAATTTTTTAGTGACAGGTTGTTTCATATATCTTTGTTTTATATATATGTGTAACAGGTTTTTGTTTTATAGCCCTTTATTTAAAGTAAAAAAGAGAGAGAAGGGATCATATTTAATATTATCTGGTATTACGCTTTATCCTTTCCTATAATTTTTATTTAGTAGCACCTGCATTCTGAAATCAAATCCTTTTTGAAATGAGCATGGAATAATTTAGGATGGCTCCTTATTTCTTCTTCTTGGCTTTTGACAATGTGCCAGTATTTATTTACATTAAATGAAAGGGTCACATTTTCATATTTGTTTTTGACATTTTGAGTTAAAGATATAGGGCCAGATATTCAAAGCTTTGCGCGGGGCAAAAAACGTTTGCTCGGGTGTATGATTAGTGCAGGTCTGCTATATTCAAAGACTGAATAGTGCAGGCAAACTGCAATAGCGCCAGGCAAACAATAATTATATGCAAGGGGCAAAGTGAACATGAATACAGACGCAACGTTATATTCAGCGACTAGTGCAGCGCTAAGTTGTTTAGCACGACTTAGCGCGATCCATAGCTCGGTACAGATTACCTCCCAGGAAAAGCTGGTCTTAACCATGGGCAACAGCTTCTCTACGGGCGCTTTCATGGTGCTATCTCAGCATTAGCTCGGCTTATGCCGCCCCTAACATATGAGTATGACACTTAGAAACTGCCAGACATGGAGGACACATGCTGCTCACTGATGGCACCACCATGATGCCATCAGCTGCCACCTGTCGGAGCCAAGCACAGACAGTGATGGGTGATTTGACCACAGGGACAGCATGGTAGCGTGACATATCACACACCTGCAGACCATATGTCTGTGGTGTGCAACAAATACCAGCACACATGCAGCACTGTGGGCATGGTGGCCAGTGAGGGAGGTGTAGGGGTGGCCAGACCTCACCACAGCCCACGTTGTGCCAAGGCTGGGACACATCGCTTCAGTGCACATGGGCCAGTAGGGAGTACGCCACCACCTGCGTGCCTGTCTGATCCTACATGCCCCCGAACCACCTACCACCCAACTGTACAGAAGTCACAGCACACACTGCCGGCCAGTACATGACACTGTGCATCCCATGTCACAGGTGCAGCATCTGTGGATCACACAACAGTGTGACAGTACTGTCCACTTTCAGTAACTACCAGCATGCTGTGCCTGTCACTGTGTACAGTGCAGTGGCCATCACTGCCCTACATACCATAGGCAGTGTTGTGTCCCTCACACTACCAGCCCTCTTGCTACTGTAGTGTCTGCTGTGCATTGTAGCATGACCTTCAGTGTGAAGGTTGCATGCAGCACTACCACCACCTGTGCCTATGCTGTGTTGTCCCCTGGGGTCGATATGTTATGCTATGCTGCACTGTTTACATGAAGCCTGCAGCTATCATCATGCACTGCCTGACTGACCTACAGGTGGAGCTGCGGTTGGACCTGTCCAGCCCCTGTACCTCCAGACTGACCTACAGGTGGAGCTGTGGGACCCTGCAGTAACGCTGTGTAAACCGTATGCAAATCAGGGCATGATGAGATGCTAATGGCTGTTTGCCCAGAGACTATATAAGTAGGTTCATTTGCATGTCACTTTGAATATGGCAAAGTTTAGCGCTGGTGCTAACGTGTTTGCACCGGCAAGCTGCTTAGCCTGGTAAAGGATACGGCCATCGTGTTAGCGCCGCTATCGGGTTCGGGAATATTATATGTTTTGATCATTTTTTTTCATGTGTGCTGCTGCCTGCAGCTGTACCTGGTCCATGCATTTGCCAGAACACATATTGGCCACATAGTTCCTCTCTACCTACCCTCACGTCGCTGTGCACTGTGTTGTTGTTGATGTGGTTTGCACTTCCTGGTTGCTGCATTTAGTGCCATCATATTCCAGGGCTACGTTTGCCCTGCACTCCCAGCCTAGTTTGCACGGCTTCATTCCCATGCTATATTCAAAAGCTATTTGCCCTGGGCTATTCCATTTGAATATAGCTTGCTCTGTGCTCCAGGCTAAGTTTGCACACCAGGCAGTGCAAATTTAGCCCAAGGGCAAACCTTTGAATATCTGGCCCATATACTCTTATTTCTATGATTATATTTATTTTCTCTTTTATTTCGTTTTTCGACAAGATAATCTGACTTTCCACATTTTAGTGTTTTGTGAATCAGGCATGTCCATTTTAACTTTCTTTTGTTTTCTAAATCTAATCAATTTAGTTTTTTATACAATGTGCAATGATGTGTTGCATAATTACATTTCAGGACAAACCTTGCTATTCTATTGTATAATTTGTCTAGTTTTATTAAATTTATTTAATTTGCTAAACTATATATATGATCCCCACAATCTAGAATAGGAATTTAAAGTTGATTTACAACAGACACTCATTTTATAGTTTTAGGCAGTGTCTAGTTCTTCTAAAAACCCCTAATCTTATATCAATGTTTTTGATCATCTCATTTATATGGTATTCATAGTTCAGGGTTGCATCCACCCAGATCCCCAGGTATTTATATTCACTGACTTGAGTTAATACCTCGTTGTCCCTCGTTTTTATTGTAATTGTTTTCTTGTTCTTATTTTCCACTAACAAGCCAAATACCATTGTCTGGGACCTTTTCCCATTTAGGACCAATCTGGAGCCTGCGAACCAGGCACACAGCACATTGAAGTCATTTTGGAAATGTTTTTCCATTTCTTGCAAGGTGCTGCCTGTTGCTAGCAGCACAGTGTCATCCGGTAACAAGCACAGGCTTGTCTCCTTCATGTACTGTGCAACCTAGTGGGTGTCCTCCATTAAGGTAGGGATTTTGTCAAGTGACTGTCCCAGTCCAGTAGTATTGAGTCAGTGAGTCAAGGATACATTTAATGGTTGAGGGGAGAGTTTCAACTAGACTGTGGAGGGGTTGTGGGATAACAGATGGACCAGACACTGAACTTCAGGTTCAACACACAATCTCTGTGTGATATTTATTCAGAATACAGGAAATAAGCTTCTGCAATAGCATATTCCTTCTTCAGTCCATCAGTTTGCAGCAACAGACTATGAATGTCCTTTCTCTGCACTTAGCCAGCACCTACTGACACTGATCTCTGATCTAACTTACCAGTTGAGATGCAACCTCCACCCCTATGAAGACCCCGTTTGCTTGGGTAGTGGGGGCCCAAAAAGAAAAAAACAAAACAAGCTATAGACAAAGAATCACAATGCAGAATTACTGAAAGAAAAGTTACCCCCGAAGTGCTCTGGCAACAAATCAAGTTTCAAAGAAATACATCACACCTACTTCCATAATGCAACGCATCATGGGATATATGCAAATCACCATGACATTTAGACTTATTCAGCTTACAGCAATTTAGATGCATTTTAAACAGCACAAATAACTTAATTCATGTAATAGTCACCTAGTACTTTTTACCATTATCAAAAACACCTAGTGCCATGGTATTTTCAACATTTACAGGTTTCATAAACAAAAGATATATACATCAAGGTATTTTATGACATAGTGCTATTACATACTAAATCCAACAACAATAAACACAACCTGTTTTACATACACTTGGAGGTCACCACAATAACCTCCCTGTAAGAGGACCTGAGAGGGAAAAGGAGGAGACTGTGCATGCGTGGGACAAGGAGATAGATGGATTTACATCGGCTCCTGACCTCAGCTCTGGATTGTAAGATAAATTTTGAACTTCAAGACAGTTACAATGGGCAGACAACAAAGGAAAAACACTAATAATGCTACCATAGATTACTTTCTTGCAACAGCAGTGACTAAGCCTCAGAGGAGCAGTAAAGCTATGGCAAAGAAGTTACCGATGGGTCCAAGAGGTAAGGCCATGATGGAAACGTTCAAGTTCAAGTTATTGTAGGAAAGTTCTGTTGAGCAAGCTCATTCACAAGGAGGTCCTTTGACAGACAGGCAGTTACAGATTGAATAATCAACAATAAGACAGTACAAATTCAAGTACAGAAATATGGGGCGGACAATAACACGTTGCATAAAACGACAATATCACAGGAAAATACAAGTACAGAAAATGTGGTACAAAGTGCTTGATTAGGAGATAACAAGGCAGCTACTACCAGGTGATTAAGGGGAAGCAGTGGGGGAAAATGGGAGAGCTAGGCTTTAGAAGCAGCTGCAAGTATTTTTGATTTTGTCTGCAGCCAACCTTTTGAATAGGTTAACAGGGACAGTACCGGGAAGCTTCAATGTGCATTGGATTTGGTTCCAGATAGTTAGGAGGACACTGAATATGGTCTGCTTGCCAAACGAGGTGCGCATTCTCGGTACATCGAGGAAGAGGAGGAGATCATTTTTCCTAAGAGAGTAGGAGCTGTGAGAAATATGGAAGAGGGTTGTTAGATAGTTTGGGAGCTTGTTCAGGAGTAGCTTAAGAGTCCAGATGCCAGCATGAAGCGTGTGTCTAATGGAGAGTGATGTCTAGCCAGCGGCTACATACAAATCGCAACGGTGGGTTAGATAGGGTAAGTTTGTCATGAACCATATAGTGCAGTGATAGAGGATGTCAAGTTTGCTAAGTCCTGAGGCTGCTGCAGAAGAATAGATTAGGTCTCCATAGTCAAGTAATGGCAGGAAGGTGGCCTGGACCAGCCTAGTCCTAGTTTCCATTGGAAAGAGGGAATTATTACGGAAGATGAAACCTAACTTAATTTTAAATCTCCTTGCCAGATCATTGAGGTAGTTGTTAAAGGAAAGCTTGTTGTCTAGTCACATACCAAGATATTTGAATTTGGAGGTGACTTCAAGGGTTCTCCTAAGGAGGTAGTAATGAAATCTTTGGGAGTGTTTGCAAGGGAAGTGGTAGAGATGTTTGGAGCAAAGATCATGGCCTTGTTTTTTTTAGCATTGAGGAGGAGTTTGGCATTGATTAGGTTAATTTCTAGTTGTGCAAAGTCAGCTTGGAGTACATCCCTCACTGCAGCCAGTGTAGGGCCTGATGTGTACAGTTTTGTATCACCTGCAAAGAAATGCAGATTGGACTTAGCTATATGTGTGCCAAGGTTATTGATGTACAAGGAGAAAAGGATGGGACCTAATATGGAGCCTTGCAGGACTCCCTAGAAATTGGAAGGGATGCAGAGAAAAGCCCACCAGCTTAAACTTCTGGGTGGTTCTATGTAACAACGGCGACTGCCGAACGGCGAGCAGCGTTATCGTGACGTCAGAGCAGCGAAAACATTTTCACCACCCTGACATCCTCGCCAAGATGGGACTTAGATTTTGCATCTGTGGGGGCTGTACCTCCCACACCCTCGATTACGCTGGGGCTTGCCCCTGAGCCCCTACTAAAGGATTTTCAACTCCAGAGGGTGCATGTTGGGAGGGGCAAAAGCAAAAAAAAGCAAGTTTCAGGCCTGGCGCAACAAAATTGCACTAGCTCCTGGACCCAGACCCAAACCCAGTACCTCCCACACCGCAAGTGAAGGTCAACCCTCGATGCCACGGCACAGCTTGTCAGCCAACCGCAGCGCCACCCCCTACATCCCCTCTGCCCCTGCCCAGCCCACACTCGCCATGCTCGTCCCCCCCTGGTCTTTCACCCACAATGCATCACCATTTCGGATGGTGCCTTACTTCAGGCACCAACATCACAGGCTACCGCTTGGGTCCTTCCAGATAGGTAGTTGGTGAACCACTGGGCAGCAAGAGGGGTGGTGCCTACTTTGATTAGACTTGAGACTAACAGATTGTGATCAACGGGGTCAAACACTTTTCTCAGATCTAAAAACACTGCACCAATAATTTTCTTGGAATCCATGACTGCAACTCATTGGTAACTTTGGCTAATGCAGTGACTGTACTATGGTTGGGCCAGAAGCCGGATTGCACTGGGTTGAGGACTGAAAATGATTTGATATGGAGCTTTAGTTGGGAATAATTTAGCTTTTCAAGGACTTTGGAGAAGACGGGCAAGATTGAGATGGGCCTATAATTATTTAGGTCACATGGGTCCCTTGACTTTAATAATGGGAGGACGT
This sequence comes from Neoceratodus forsteri, assembly GCA_016271365.2. Classification (NCBI taxonomy): domain Eukaryota; kingdom Metazoa; phylum Chordata; order Ceratodontiformes; family Ceratodontidae; genus Neoceratodus; species Neoceratodus forsteri. The sequence continues at coordinate 133,655,117 of JADMNL010000024.1, forward strand.
AGGCAGATTTCCAACAGGAGGTAACAGTGGCAGTGGAAATGGAAAGATTGAATATGTGGAGGATAGGGGCAGTGAGGTGGAGATAGCCTAGTTTAAAAAAAATGGTTCTAGGCCATCATCCCCAGCATTTTTCTGAATATCTGTGTTAAGGAGTGAATCTTTGACTTCTTTATAGCTAAACGTCAGCAACTAGAGTGGACAGGGCGAAGTTTGGGAGGCAATGTTATTACAGTCTTGGTTGCAGCCACAGGCCTCACATGGCGAAGAATCAAAAGCTAGGCCAGCAGTCACAAAATGATTGTTGATTTCCTCGAGGATTTGGCAACTGCTTTCCATAGCCCTACCATTGCTAAGGATCTTTGGTGGGATGGAGGGGGCAACAGGCCAACCTTCAATGGACTTGAGTATCTTCCAGATTTTTTGGGAATTCCCTTTTGCCTGTTCGAGGATGGAGGCATAGTAGTTTGCTTTGCTTAAACAAAAGCATTTAACACAGGTATTTCTAGCTGCTCTTAATTCTTGCCAATCAGCTGGGCTTTTTGAGCTTCTAACCTTTGCCCTGAGTTTATCACAGTGTCAAAGTGCAGCCTTAAGATCTGGTGTGAACCACTGGTTGGATGTTTTTCGCACCCTGACTTTGATCAAGGAGGCATGCTTGTTAGCCAGAGCAGTAAGGTTGTCATTAAGCACAGTGACCGCCTCATCAATTGTTTTGGCAAGGTAAGGGTCTTGCCATCTAATTTTGCTCAAGTCGGATAAGTAGTTTGATACATTAAACTTGCGAAAGGACCACTTTGTTATAAGTTTAGGTTGCTGTTGAACTTTAAATAGTGATCTTGTACAAAGTACAACCCCGTGATCACTCATGTCATTGTGGAAGACTGCAGAGTGTAGAATTTTGTGGGGATGCATAGTTAGTATAACATCAAGGAGAGAAGTGTTATCGGAATTGGATGTATTGGTTCTAGTCGGTTCTCCAACTATCTGGGCAATGCTGACTTCATCACAGAGGGATTTCAGGTTGCGTGACTTGGGGTAATCCAGTCTATGTTAAAGTCCCCAATAATTAAGTTTTCTTTGTTGGCAAAGGCAATTAGGGATTTAAGTGTAGTGAGGATGTCAGTGCCACCAAATGGGGGCTGATAACCACCAATAATAGTGATACATTCAGAGGATGGAAGTTGTAATTTAAGAGATATGATTTCATATTCCTTTGGTTTAGAGTTACAGTAGATATCACTGACTGTAAACTTAGATTTGGTGTAGATGGCCACACTGCCCCCCCCCCCGGCTTCCCTGTCCGTCCTGTGCTGATTGTAGCCAAGAAGGGAGACTTGTTGATCACTGTTTGTGTTTTTAAGCCAAGATTTGGTTATAATAATAATATCTGGCTCCGTATGAGCAGCCCATACTTGAAGCTGATCAAACTTTTTTGTAAGGCTCAGTATGTCGACTAACATTAACTTAAGTCTGGGTGTGGCCGCAAATTCTATGGGAGATGTGAGTGGTAATGGGGGTCCAGGGTTTAACTCCACGTTACCCGAGCAGAAAAGGAGCAAGAGAAGCAGTTTCTTTATCAAGTTTATGCAGGATAGGAGTGCTTTTTTTCTTTGTGACTGTCTGCAAGATTATGATGGGTGCTGAAGGGGCTAGTGCAATCCTGAGCTGGGCGGTGTCGGAACGGATACTTGAGGCTCTGACCCCAAAACTAGAGGTGGTGAACAGTAAGCTGGACAAATTAACCACTGTGATGGAGAAATAGGGAGACAACATTGCAGAACTAGAGACGAGAGTCTCAGCCATGGAGTACTGCACTGTAGATCTCCCCGCTCAAAATCTCAGCTCTTGAAAAGGAACATGCAGAGCTATGGTAAACTGGACTCTCAAGAAAACTTTCAACACAGGAATGACCTACGGATCAGAGGAGTGCTGGAGGGAGCAGAGGGGTCCAATCCAGTCCAGCTTGTGGCACAATGCATACTGAAAGCCATCAAAATCACCTGCTTGAAAGATTGGCTGAAGATTGATAGAGCCAACAGAGTCCTGGCCCTTCACCTGCCTGATGGTGCCCCACTGAGACAAATTATTTTGAAACTCCACAACTTCCAGGATAAGCAAAGGATCCTGACAGCATATAGGAATATTGGAGACCTCAGATTCAAACAGCACAAAGTCTTCATTTTCCAAGACTTCTCCCAAAGTGTGCAGGACAACTGCAGGGTCTTTGGGCCACTGATGGATGAACTGAGCCAACATAAAACTGACTTCAGGTTTCATTACCAGGCAATCCTGTGCATCAGGCATGAGGGGTCTACCTACTCATTTTCAGACATTGAAAAAGCCGTGAAAATGTGTTTGGATGGGCTTGCTGGTAAAGTGATTTCTCCCTGCATGTATTATCTGCTCAGTTGGATTATGGCAGCGGTATTTAGCGTTATGGGAAACAACTGTGTGGTGGAAATATGACTATAATACAATATCTCAGGAGTAAGGTATGATGTGCCTTTTTTGCTGATTTTTTTTAATTATACTTTTCATGTGGGTTTCATTTTGTCTCGCTTTTTCTGCCTCCTTTATGGAACGGTACAGTCCCAAGATGTAAAACATGGTGTCCGTCCATGGTAGTGGAGATACTTGTAGCTAAGAAGAGACACGTGTGGGGGATAATAGATGCTGATGTGTTGAGAGGAGTGTACAGGATTTTTTTTTCTTTCTCATTCACTTTCTCACAGCATGGCATCTGCTCAGAGAAGGGCGATCTCAGCTGGGGCAGTGAGAGTGAATGGGGTTTAAACTGTGGGAATGTACTCAGTGTCCTGGAAGGGGCTCCAGTGCTGCCTTATGTGACTGCCACTTGTCAGTTCAAAAAATGGAATGCATGTTAAGGCATTAAGAGGGTGGTCTTGGCCACCTGATTAGCTAAGTGTTATATGCTAAATGTATATGACTGTGACAGAACACCTAGGTTGTTCAAGATACCCATTCCTGGGGTAGTACTATGTAGGGGGGAAGAGGGACAAGACTGCTGACAAGCAGCTTGTTGGGGTAGGGAGTTGCTGCTTCTGAACCCCTCTCAAGGATATGAAGTGTGAGGGTTCACATAGATGACACATGTGACCAATGGGCAAGACACCAATGTTGTGCGTATGCCGCCTAGGTTGTGCACACTGCAAGGGGAATAGCTGTTGAGGGATGGTGTCTTTACATAGTCAGACAGGTTGAGACGTGGGAGCAGCTAGGAGATATAAGATAGACTCCTGGGCATTCCAGGACATAATGGGTACAAATGAATAAAGCTCTCAGCTGCACAATCTGCAGTTGTTGATATCACCCATGGTGCCTTACTGGAGTAAAGAGGGGAAACCATACACACTTGAGGCTGAAGCTGACATGACCATAGAGGTATAGCTGCCATATACATATTGCTTCATCTGTCTTGAAGGTATTAATAAGGAGGGGAAAAGGTGTAGCTGGGTGCTGGGGGGGCTGATGGGACGGTTCTTGTCTACTAAATATCAGACTGGTTCGGTCTCTTGAAAGGAGACTATATTTCACATAGGGGTTGCGCACATACTGATCTAGGGGACCTCCCTGGGACCACTCACTGAAAGGGAAGGAACCTGAGGATAGAGGGAGTAGAGGCGTAGCCTGCATACCAGTACAATGATTATTATGACCGTTTTGTTGTTCTGTTATTCAAAACTTTTGTGGTTAATGCTCAAGTTACAAGTTATGTTACACACTGTTTATACTGTCACATGTAAGACTGACAAAGGTACAACATTATAGAGTTTGACCACCTCTGGGAGGGGGCACTGCTGGGACACTTGGAAGTGGTGGAACAGGATCTGTGTTTGGAAAGGCCTGGCCCTCCTCCTGAGCTACCATAACAGGGTCTGTGGATAGAAAAATCACAATATATTCCTGGAATGTCCAGGGTGTCTCCTCTCCGGTGAAGCATAAGAAAATCCTGACTACCCTAAAGAAAAGCAAAGTGTAAGTTGCCATGTTGCAGGAGATGCACTTTCACGATGCAGGAACATGACAAATTGGTAAGGGATTGGGTGGGGAGGTGTTACTCTGTGTCTTGCAAGGGTCACAAAAGGGAGCTGCTATCCTTATCCACAAGTCCCTGGGTTTTATTGAAGAGAGACTCTAAAGGGACCCTAATGGAGGGAGATATGTTTTTGTTCAAGATACAATAGATGGGGAAATGATTACCCTGGGTAATATCTATGCACCAGCTGTACATAAGCCAGTGTTTTTCAACCAAATTCTTTCCATGCTTCAAGCCCAAAACTTCCTGAACTTGGTCCTTGCAGGGGATTTCAATTATGTACTGAACCTTAGACTGGATAGGTCCAGAGAATAGACACGACTACAGCCAGCTGTGACTCACTGGGGTTGGGTTGAATTGAGTTGAATCATATAGATACATGGAGGGAAAGCAATCTTGGGACTAGGGAATATATGTTTTATTACAACCCAAACAAGATGTGATCTCACATAGATTATGTTTTCATTCTTAGGGGGTGGTATGCACACATGTAGGACACGTGGATCAGTCCTATTCTGGTGTCGGACCATGTGAGGGTGCTGACAACTTGCAAACCCAGGCCCAGAGGTCTGACCCAGGGCTTGAAGATTTCCCACCTTTATGCTAGAAAGCAAAAAGTTTAAGGAGTTTTGGGGAGAACAGCGGCTGACGTACCAAGGGTTTAACAAAGATAACGCTCCCAATAAGGGATGTTACTGGGACACAGGGAAGGCCGTAATGCGAGGGGTAATAACAGCCTTTATGACCTCGCAACATAAGAAACACAGGGAAAAGTTCCAGGAAATGGAAAGAACAGTTAAAGATTTGGAGGCTGAAACCCTTCAGAACCCCTCAAAGGAGGCAATCATGGTTCTCAGGGAGGCAAGGGAAACAATCAATAGGGAGCTTGGGGGGGGTAGAGGTCTCACTCTTTCTCCCAGCAAAAATTCTATGACTGGGGTAATATACCTAGTCCCCTTTTGGTGCGACTAGCAAAAGGTTGCAGAAAATCTAATACTATTGTCTCCATCAAAGGGCAAATGAGGGTAAGCATGGGCAGGAGGGAAGACATTAGGAAGGAGTTTGCACAATTTTGTCAGAGACTTTATACTACTGAATGACATAACAGGGAAGAGAATATGTCGAACTTTTTGAACTCTATGCAGCTCCCAACCCCATAATAGGATCAGGTTGTCCGGCTGAATGCCCCATCACACTGGGAGAAATAAAAAGAGCCGCTAATGGGGGGTTGGCAGCAGGTGAGGCAGTGGGCCTGGATGGCCTTCTCGTTGAATACTACAAGGCAATGGGGAAGAAAATCTGGCATGATATGCTAGATACTTTTCAGGAAGCCATAGACAAGGGGGTACCTGCTTGATCATGTGGGTTGGCGAGTATCACAGTGATTCCTAAGGCTGAGGGGGACCACACAGAATGCGCAGCCTACAGATCTATCTCGCTCCTGAACTGTGATAGTAAAATCTATGCCAAAGCGATGGCCCTCAGGCTGGACTTCTTGGGTCAGATAAGATGGGGTTTGTTAAGGGATGCCATTCCTTCCACAATGTAAGAAGACTCCTTAGCGTTCTGCAGCTGAGCACGAGGCATCCAGGGGGAGTCTGTGTACTTTCCTTGGATGCTGAAAATGCCTTTGATAGGATAGAATGGGGGTATATGTTCAGGGTGCTAGAGACCTCTGGGCTGGGTGAACAATTTCTCAGCATGGTCAAGCTCTTATACCACGCACCCCGGGCAAGTGTGCTGGTTAATCGAGAATTGTCACGAATATTCAAGCTCAGGAAGGGAACCTGGTAGAGCTGCCCACTACTCCCCACTGTTCCCCTAATCTTTACGTTGGCCATTACATAGAAACATAGAATTTGACGGCAGATAAGGACCGCTTGGCCCACCCAGTCTGCCCATTTCCCTACCTGATGGATAAGCTGCAGGTCCTAGTTAACCAGCAGCCTACTTCTTCCTACCCCAACCCCCTAGAATTGCCTTATGACTGTCCCATGCATGCTTGAATTCCACCACTGTTTTTGACTCCACAACCTCCTCTGGAAGGCCGTTCCATACATCCACAACCCTCTCTGTGAAAAAATACTTCCTTAAATTACCTCTGAGCCGCCCCTTCTATCTTCAAATTGTGCCCCCTTGTTCTTGCACACCTCTTTTTTTGAAAGATGCTACCCTCTTGGACGTTGTTGATTCCCTTGAGGTACTTGAAAGTTTCTATCATGTCTCCCCTCTCCTCCTTTCTCGAGGTTTACATATTAAGCTCCTTAAGTCTCTCTTCATATGTCTTCCGTGCAGACCCTGCACCATTTTAGTTGCCTCCCTGGACAGCTTCCATCCTGTCTATGTCTTTATGGAGATTGATTTCCAGAACTGCACGCAGTACTCCAGATGGGGTCTCACTAGCTGTCTGTACAGAGGAATAATAACTTCCTGTTTTCTACTGGTGATGCCTCTTCCTGTGCATCCAAGTATCCCCCAGCCCTCCTGCTGCCCTCTCACATTGCTTTCCCACCTTTAGGTCATCTGATATGACTACCCCAGGTCCCTTTCCATTTTTGTTGTTGTTAGTATCTCACCCCCATTGTGTACTCTTCCCCTGGGTTTTTGTTTCCCAGGTGCATTACCTTGCACTTCTTAGCATTGAATCTAAGCTGCCATCCATTTGACCATTCCTCTAACCTTGCCAAGTCCCTTCTCATCCTTTCCACTCCACCTTGTGCATCAACTCTGTTGCAGATCTTTGTGTCATCTGCAAAGAGACATACTTTTCCTTCCAGTCCCTCTGCAATGTCGCTTATAAAGACATTGAAGAGGACCGGTCCTAATACTGAACCCTGCGGTACCCCACTACTAACCCCCTTTTTTCAGAGTGGACTCCATTTGCTATTACTCTCTGTGTCCTATTCTCCAGCCAATTTCTTTACCCAGGCTGTCATCTTGGGACCCACTCCCAGGCTGGCTAACTTGTATATTAATCTTTTGTGTGGGACTGTGTCAAATGCCTTGCTAAAGTCTAGGTAGGCCATGTCCACAGCCCTCCTGATCAACTACTTTGGTCACCCAGTCAAAGAAATCTATCAGATTTGTCTGGCATGACCTTCCCGCTGTGAATCCATGCTGCCTTGGGTCCCAGCCCCTCTGGCCTCTAGATACTCAACAATTCTTTCCTTCAGAAGTGATTCCATCATTTTCCCTACCACTGAGGTTAAACTAACAGGTCTGTAGTTTCCTGCTTCTGCCTTGCTCCCACTTTTGTGAAGGGAATTACATCTGCCCTCCTCCAGTCCTCGGGTACCACCCCATCCTCTCATGATTTGTTAAAGAGGGTAGTCAGTGGTGTCACTAGTTCTACCCTTAGTTCTTTAGAATTCTGGGATGAATCCCATCAGGCCCCATTGCTTTGTCCATCTTCAGTTTTAAGAGTTCTTTCAGAACCCTTCTTCTGTAAATGGGCTGGTATCAACTTCTGCATCCAGAGTGTTTCTACTGTTTGTTTTAGGTACTTCCCCCTCTTCCTTTGTAAATACTGAGCAAAAGTATTTGTTTAGTATCTCTGCCTTTTCACAGTCACCCTCTGCCCACCCTGCCTCCCCTTTACTAAGCCTCACTATCTCTCCCTTGGTCTTACTTCCATTTCATTATGATGCCATAATGAATTGAACCATGAATTTAATGAATTGAAATCTGAATTGAACCATTGGCTGAGGCCATTCGTAACAGTGAGGGGACACAGGGTATAGAGGGGGCCTGGGGAACATGACACGAAGTGGCTCTTTATCCTGATGATGTGCCATTGTTCCTGACAGTGCCCAGAACCTCTCTTCCAGAAGTCACCCATATTATAGAACAATTTGCGAGCTTTTCAGGCTATAAAATTAACTTTGAGAAATCTGAATTGATGCGCATGGGTCGGTGTCAAATGAAGGGTTAAGGGAATGTGGATTTAAACTAGTGACCTCACATTTGAAATATCTGGTATATGGTTGGGCCCAACCATTGCTTCGCTATATGAATTAAACTATAGACCTGTCCTGGGACTATCAAGTCAGACCTGAATAGATGGCAGGGCCTGCCGATTTCATGGATGGGGCAAATAAACCTCACCAAAATCAGCATTCTTCCATGAATCCTATATGCATTACAGATGTTGTCATTCAGACTAAGCAGCAAACATTCAAAAAATCTTGATAGGTGGTGCTCTGAGTTCATCTGGGGAGGCAAAAGACTAAGGGTTAGATTGGCTCGCCTGCAGTATCCCCCTGCAAAAGGAGGTCTGGGATTCCCAGACTTTGCCCTATACTCATGGGCTACACAACTTCAGTTAATGGCAGAATGGGTTAAGGGGAGGAAAGGGGCAGCATGGATGGCTCTCGATGGGATGACGACCTTGTCCCCGGGCACATTATATTTGAACCAAGAAAGCAGGAGGGTTTCAAAAGGCCTGGTGGATGAAGTGCCACTTGTGAGCTACATGGTCGCAACATGGGTCAAGGTTAAGAAATACATCAGGGCCATGGAGGCTATTCAGCGAAGATTATATATATATGTATATAATTTTCACCGATTGATGTGGGGACTAGCAAGACTCTGCTGGTAGACTACAGGTCAAGATTAACTTCTCTATTTGCAAAACTGTTAAGAGGTGCAGTGTATATGTGTGTACAGTATGTTCCTTTTTCTTTTTTTGTTTGTTGTTACCCTTTTGTGTGTGCTCCTCTGAATTGTTATAATCATTAGTTGGTTGCTGATTTGCCTGCAAGTTCAAGGCAGGCGGGGGAGAAGGAACTAAAGAACCTGTTCTCTGCAAGTGAATCTAGGGCAGTATGAATTTCTCCTCACGGGAATCTTACACTGTTGATTAATATTGTGAAATTCAAGGTGAGTAAAAGATTTTTTGTAGGCACTGTTATGTATTACTAAATGTTCATGTATAGAAATGGTACCCGGATGATAGGAACGGGGAATGCTTTTGCTATGACAATGTCCTGTTTGGCAAGTCCATTGTATGACTTGCACTGAACTGTTCCTTAAAATCAATAAACAGAATTAAAAAAAATAAAAAAACTTGGGTAACCGGCATTCAAGGTGGCAGGCCCGGCATGGGGTCATAATGTCAAAAGTTATGTCAAGATGGCAAAATCGCATGCCAATAGCGATATTGCCATGTGGCATAAGACTTTTTCTGTGGGGCTCCACCCCACCCACCCCCATTATGTGGGGTTGTAGCTCTCCGCCCCTCCACTAAAGATTCCCAACTCTCGGGAGGGGGGTCCAACTCGGGAGTGCACAATTGTGTAAAAATAAAATGTTTGGGACCAGGAATCCAACCCGGTCCCAGATGCAGTACCTGGGTTCTTGCTGCTGTGGCTCAGTCCAGTGAGCCACGGCAGCTGCTCGATGGAACCCACTCCCAGCAGAGGTCTTATCCTGTGCCTGGGAGTGTGTGAATGGTGCAATACCGCGTACAGCTGTATAAACGGTGTTGCACCATTCGCTGTCATTGACAGCACTGTTTCGGGTTAACTATAATGTTGTACACTATTAAACATATGACATTATGACTCAGTAGGGCGGGGGGATGGACCTACGGAACTCCCTTCTGAGAGCCTTGAGGCAGACCCCCTCAGCAGAGGCCTTTAAGTGAAGTCTGAAAACTCACCTGTTTGTTCAGGCATTTGGGGAATACTGTTCTCCCTACTCCACATCATCCCAGTCCACATTTATTTGTTTATCTATGTAGTGATTTATCTATCTATCTATTTAAGAATCTATTAATGTTTTATGACATTTTATTCTAATTAATTTTTTTTAGTTTTATTTATTATTTTGGTTTTGGGAATTTGTGATATTGATCCTTCTTTTCTGTGTTTGCAATGGCGCCCCGAGCCTCCAGGGAAGGGTGCCAACTAAAAATAAAGGCTACTACTAAGACTAGATAAGTTTTAAAATGTGTTTTTTAACTGCATTATTTCATGATGTCTTGATGAAACTGCAGTGTGAAGCATTAAAGGACTGATCCGAGACTTGATATGGCATCATAATGAAATGACTCATTAAGGAAAAACCAAAGACAGACAAGGGTAGGCAGGGACCTGTGTGGTGGTATTGACCTCAAGAATATTCCTGCTGTGGCTTCCAAACACATATTAAGGCTGTTACTGAGAAATAGTATGGTATAACCTAAAATGCCCTTCCACGAAAACGTGCACCCATGTAAAACCAGTGCCCTGCAGGAAAAAGAACCATAATCAGAGCTCTTGACCTATTTATATCAAATCAAGCGTGCAGGAAAACTGTTCCCAGCGACATGCAGTGCATGTGTGAAGAAACTGAAAAAGGAAAGGAAAAGCTGCACTAGAAAGAGGTTGATGATGTGTACAATGTAGAATGTTTATCAGGAACTTGTGCCACACACGCGTTAACCATGGAGTGGTTGCAGAGTGAAGAAACGAAAAAGAAACAAGTATACACTGAATTCAAGCAGATAAAGTTAAGTTTAAGGCCTTGGGCCACATTTACCACATGTTCAGGAGGACTGCCTCTACAGCAGCTGATTGAGTACAGTCAGTGTGGGGTGCGTCAGGAGGTACTGCTGGCACCAGGATAATAAGTGTAAAAGGGTTTTTTGAATAAGCATCCGGAGCACTGACAGTGAAAGACACCATCTGCAGACATGTGTTGAGCTGCCAACAGAAGACAGAAAACAAAACATGTCAGCACTTACAGCTGAAGTATAATGAAACACAGTTTATTGGTGCTTCAGTGGCTAACAGTAACAAAGTCATGCCCCCCCCCCGAAGCTTTGTGCCTATCTGGCACGTCTTGGGGGATGCGAGTTTGTTACTGTTAGCTTCTGAAGCCCAAATAAATGGTTTGTTTTGATAACATTTCAGTTGTAGCACTGGCCATTTTATTATTCTCTTTATTTGAAGGGGAACAGTCACCAGCAAGGCCCCCCACAATAAAGTGTGGGGCTGGTCCCGACGCACATTTTTACTATAGTATAGTAGATAATATCACCCTTATTTTGTTTAGTGCTAGGCTGACATCTTCTGTTACTAGAAATCCAGAATGTCCTACTGACATCAGAGCAGCAGACAGCAGAGAGAAGATTCAATAGCCTGCAGTGCATGTTAGAGTTTTTATAAACTCTGCGCTTTTGTTTGCTGGTCCCACTGTCCTCCCTGGGCTTAGTACAGTCACAGAACAATGCACTTAGCCCTGGAGAAAAGCAGAGCTAGAAAACATCTTATCGGACATTGTAAAAACTATAACATGCACTGCAGGCTGTAGTGCTGCCTACTGCTCCGATGTCAGCTGCTAGGGATTCTGAGATTTGTAGTATAAGAAAATGTCAACCTAGAACTAAGCAAAGTTAGTCTGATATAATCTACAATATTTTTGTTCCAAAATGAGTGCGCACTAGGATGTGGTGCTCAAGAACCAACAAGTGTAGCAAGCGATTAAGTTTCTGGCACACACCAACTCATGAGAGGAACGCATAAAATCATAATAAAAGTTAAAATGTATTACACCAAATGAGACCGAACATCTTGCCAAGATGTTCTGTCTCATTTGGTGTAATAAATTACTAAAAAATTAGCAGGCTTACTATAATCTATTAAACTACAGTAAACTGTAATTAAACAAAAATGTTTTTGCCTACAAAGTGCACATTGGGACCAGACCCACACTTGAGCACAGAACCCTTTGTTCTGACTGTTCCCCATTCAGAATGTCCCTTCTCCCATGGAGGCGGACTTCAGTATCAGAGCGAGGGGGGGGGGGATGAGAACATGGTACATGGAGAACCATGACTGGGATGTCAACATACCAGGTACACAGTCTACAGAAATGACAGGGAGGGTAAAAGAGGAGGTGGAGTAGTTCTATACATAAGGGAAGGGATCAAAGCTACAGAACTAAAAAGTAAAGGGGGAGGACAAGAGGCACTCTGGGTTACCTTGGAGACAGGGAATGGCATCACAATCCGTACACAGGGGTTGTATACAGACCCCCATCTCAAGGGGAGGAAATGGACAAGAAAATGATAGAGGACATTCTCAAAATGGCTGAAAAAGGGGAGATACTGTTGATGGGGGACCTGACTATGCCAGATGTTAACAGGATGACATGTACTGCAGCCACATCCAAGGGCAGGGTCATTCTCGATGCCCTGCAGGAGGCGGACCTTAGACAGCTAGTGTTGGAACCCACCCGGGAGGGAGCAATACTATACCTGGTACTCTCAAATGGAGAGAGGATCACAAATTTAGAAGTCAGGAGACATCTGGGAACAAGTGACCACTGCACAGTGTGCTTCACAATAAGCATGACCATGGAGACAAGCCATACAAAAACAAGGATACTGGACTTTAAAAGGGCTGACTTTGGCAAATTGGGTGAATACCTGAAGAATGCACTACCAAATGGCCAAAAAGGAGGGGTGGAAGAACAATGAAGAAAATTCAAAACCACCATCATACAGGCAACAAGCCATTGTGTGAAACAAATAAAGAAAACAAAGCGGAGTAAAAAACCACTATGGCTCTCAAAAGAGGTGGCAGGGAAGGTTAAGGAGAAAAGGCTGCATTCAAAAAGTATAAGGAATCACAGAAGGAGCACAACAGGGAACTGTATCAATTAAAGCAGAAAGAAGTGAGGAAGGTAGTCAGAATAGCAAAGGCCCAAACCAAGGAAAAATTAGCCAACTCAGTTAAGAAGGGGGATAAAACCTTTTATAGGTACATTAGGGAGCATAGAAAGGTTAAGGGAGGAATAGTGAAGATTAATAAAGGAGAGGGAAGGTGGGCAGAGGGAGACAGTGAAAAGGCAGAGATACTGAATGAATACTTTTGCTCAGTATTCACAAAAGAAGATGAGGAGGAGTTACCTAAATCAGACAATAGAAACACTCTGGGTAGGGGGTTGACAGCAGTCCATTTACAGAAGAAAGAGTCCTGAAAGAACTCCTAAAACTCAAGGTGGACAAAGCAATGGGGCCTGATGGGATTCACCCCAGAATCCTAAAAGAACTAAGAGAGGACCTAGTGACACCACTGACCACACTTTTTAACAAATCATGGGAGGGTAGGGTGGTACCTGAGGACTGGAGGAGGGAGAGTGCTTCCCTTCACAAAAGTGGAAGCAAGGCAGAAGCAGGAAACTACAGACCTGTAAGTTTGACCTTAGTGGTAGGGAAATGATGGAATTACTTCTGAAAGAAAGAATTGTTGAGTACCTAAAGGCCAGTGGGGCACAGGACCCAAAGCAGCATGGATTTACAGCAGGAAGGTCATGTCAGATGAATCTAATTGATTTCTTTGACTGGGTGACCAAAGTAATAGACCAGGGAGGGGCTGTGGATATGGCCTACCTAGACTTTAGCAAGGCATTTGACACAGTCCCGCACAAAAGACTAATAATCAAGTTAGCCAGCCTGGGTGTGGGTTCCAGGGTGGTAGCTTGGGTAGCACACAGAAGGTAATAGTGAATGGAACACATTCCAAAGAAAGGGAGGGTTACTAGTGGAGTACCTCAGGGCTCAGTACTGGGTCCAGTCCTCTTTAACATCTTTATAGGTGACATTGCAGAGGGTCTAGAGGGAAAGGTATGCCTCTTTGCAGATGACAGAAAGATCTGTAACAGAGTTGATACACAAGGGGGGTAGAAAGGATGAGAAGGGACTTGGCAAGGTTGGAGGAATGGTCAGACATACGGCAACTTAGATTCAATGCAAAGAAGTGCAAAGTAATGCACCTGGGAAACAAAAACCCAGGAGAAGAGTACACAATAGCAGGGGAGGTACTAACAACAACAAAAATGGAAAGGGACTTGGAGGTAGTCATATCAGATGACCTAAAGGTGGGTAAGCAATGTGAGACGTCAGTGAGGAGAGTCAGGGGGATACTGGGATGCATAGGAAGGGGCATCACAAGTAGAAAAAGGGAAGTGGTTATCCCTCTGTACAGACAGATGGTGAGACCCCATCTGGAATACTGTGCAGTTTTGGAGACCCTATCTATGCAAGGACATAGACAGGATGGAAGCAGTCCAGAGGAGGGCAACTAAAATGGTGCAGGGTCTGCATCAGAAACCATATGAAGAGAGACTGAGAGAGCTTAATATGTATACCCTTGATGAAAGGAGGGACAGGGGGACATGATAGAAACTTTCAAGTACCTCAAGGGAATCAACAAAGTCCAGGAGGGTAGCATCTTTCAGAAAAAGAGATGTGTAAGAACAAGGGGGCACAATTTAAAGATAATGGGGGAAGGCTCAAGGGTAATGTGAGGACATTTGTTTTTCATGGAGAGAGTGGTGGATGCATGGAACCGCCTTCCTGGGGAGGTTTTTGGGTCTAAAACAGTGGAGGAATTCAAACATGCATGGGACAGACATAAGGCAATTGTAGTGGGGGGGTTGCAGGAAGTAAGCTGTTGGTTAACTAGAATCTGCAGCTTATCCAATAGGTAGGGAAATGGGCAGACTCGGTGGGTTAAGTGGTCCTTATCTGCCATCAAAGTCTATGTTTCTATGTTTCTATGACTTGGGGTGGTACTGAGAACTAAGGAGGGGGCTCCTATAAGGAGATGTCAGGTCCAGAATGAGCACCAGACCTGCTAAAAAAAAAAAACTGTGTTGGGAGACAACCTGCACTTCCAGGATGAACACTGAACCCACTGAAGGGAAGAAAAAAGCCAAAAGGGAGCTGGCAGGTCTGGGATGAGCACTGCTTGAAACTGCCAATCCCCATGCCAAACCACAAACAAGACCACACTGGACAAAGGCATTTAGGGCCAAAACCTGTCATATGGGGAACCAATGTTTTTTGTCTGCAGGGGACGAGAGAGAGACCCTGGGAGGGAAGTAGGCAATACCCTAGTACTGCAAGAAAATCAGTACTGGTGAGTCCTCTGGGTCAATCTGTGCTTCCTCTGACTGCCAGTCTTCTCTTCTAGGCAGCTGCTTGGAATGATAGACCAAACAGAAAACATTTAATTGTGGAACATTGTTCAACTGTGTTACGACATTAGATTCATGAGCTGGGGGCAGTCTCACATAGCATCATAAAGCAGCCAAACTACTGATGCAAAGGGTATACTTAAACTTGACTGAAACACAGAAGAGTCTGCATAATTACAATAGGTGCTTACGAGCAATGCGTGTTGATGCCTGTAGACAACTCGGCATTTCATCTAACAAACAGCTACAGACAGTACTAAGAACTGGCATAATATTAAGAAACGGCACCAATAGAAAGTGATCATCCAGATTACATATATGGAAAAAAAGTGTACTAGATACAAGAGATCTGTGTGAAGCTAGAACAGAGTTTCAGAAGTTATCCTGAAGAAGCAGTGCCTTGTATTGTGAATCACTGAGCTGTTTTTTTTTTTGATATTTTGACATGCTGGTGGTAAAGAACAAAACAAACATTTAAGAAGACAAATTTGTCTTGAAATTTGAAGGGCAGACAACATTGCAAACTGAGGGCCGCATCCAGAAAGGTACTTCAGTTACACAGACCTAGTGTATATCTGGGGTAACTTGATCCACACCAGTGGGTGCTGACACACTTGCTGGCAATCTTGATCCATGGCACCCCAGGAGCCATGCATGGAGTGCCATACTGAGGTGCCAGGCATGGAGGAGGTGTTGGACATTGAATCAAATGATTGCACTGGCTCAGGCAATCAAGCGTCATCATAGCGTCCTCATCCAGCATGACCACGGGGATGGTTACGGGCAAAGCATGAAACAGCTGTATGCTACATCTCATGCTGCAGTTTTATGAGGGTTTCCCTTGGAAAATCTATGCTACCAAAATTATACCTGCCCAGGCGAACCTGTTACTAAAGTCTTACTCTATTCAGAAGTAGCTTAATCAGGTGATCAAACAGTTCTCTTTTAACTACAATTGCTGACTTTGCCCTTATTGTGTTGCTATTATTCATCACATGCTTAGTGTCATAGTGTGATATGTGAACCGGAGATTGTGTTATCAGGGTCATAGATATATAGATGTGGCAGCATAGAAAGACTTAAAGTCCATCCAGTCATAGCTGACCCAGTGGCACAGAGGGCTGAGGCATGGTGCCACTTTAACTCTCATCATGCTTAGGATTAGATTTCAGCCCTTGACCGGGCCACCGGGTCCCAACTAGGTGCGGCCACAGCTCCTGAAGCCAGCCGCACAAGCCGCCACTCCTGCCCACCTCAGAGTTCCAGCACCGCTGGATTTCAGCCCTTGACCGGGCTGCCGGGTCCTGACTAGGCACGGCCACGGCTCCTGAAGCCAGCCGCACAAGCCACCACTCCTGCCCGCCTTGGAGTTCCATCATCGCCGGGTAAAATTTCTGCCTGGGGTTGGGAAAGCCATGTGCAGCTGCCATTAGAAAGCGCTCACTGCTTCGCTCCCTGATTAGACTCCTGCTGCTTGTGCTGTTCCTGATGGCTCCTTTTATCTCTCTGCCTTTGCTGTGCTCGCCGGGCTCTGTGCCCATTGAAATACATAGACTTTTGCCGAAATTTTTTTTGCTCGCTACCCTGTTTGAGTTTCAATGACTGCCTAATGTGTTATAGCCAATTTACTTGTTAACTGTGATTGAAATTGTGACCTGCTTTCTGCTACTATTTTCACTTTCATTTCACCTTTTTCTCCTGCCCCCTAGTCTCTGGAAACTACGTAATTTGCCTCTGTGCCTCTAGCTTCTTGTGTCTTTCACCTTTCCCTTCCTGGTGCCAGGTCTAGTAAAATCATTTGTTTCTGACCTCGCCACCCCCGTAACTAAGTTCTTGCTTCTCGACCTTTTCACTCGCTTCCCCTTCCACGCCCCCAATTTATTTTCTCACCGTCATCTGCCTTTGTCCTGCTCCCCCTCCTTAAGCTAACTCTTCTCCTCCTTCTCCCCCTTAGATTTCAGCCCTTGACTGGGCCATCAGGTCCTGACTAGGCGCGGGCCCGGCTCCTGAAACCAGCCGCACAAGTCGCCACTCCTGCCCACCTTGGAGTTCCAGCACCGCTGGGTAAGATTTCTGCCTGGGGTTGGAGAAGCCGTGTGCAGCTGCCATTGGACAAGCGCTTGCTGCCTCACTCCCTGATTGGACTCCCGCTGCTTGCACTGCTACTGATTGGCTTCTTTTATCTCTCTGCCTTTGCTGTGCTCGCTGAGCTCTGCACCCATTGAAATACATAGACTTTTGCTGAAATTTTTCGCCCGCCCCAAACCCCCTCCTACCTTAATTAAATACGCCTAAGCTCCACCCCTCCTCATACACACTCCCCCTTCCTGGCTCATTGGTTCACCCAACTAGGTCTTTCTTCACTTAACCCCTCCTATTTCCCACCTCCTTCTGTCCTGCCCTTGCTCCTGCCAAACTTAGCTCTCTCTCCCCTAACTGCTCAATGCCTTCTCTCTCCCTTCTTTACGTTCTGCTCACTTTCAGCCTCTGTACACTCTTTTCTCCCTGTCACCTGTGCACCTATGCCTGCCACGCATGCACTTTCCTCCCTGCTCCTACTTCTCCTCTCCCTCCTTGCTCTGTCTCCCCTTTTCTCCCTCCCTGGCCCCTGCCACCCCTACCTCTATCCCGCCCCCACTATCTATTTAGTCACTACCTGCTACTCCCAGGGAACGCTCCACTACTCACCCTGTCCTCCTCATGGACCACCTCTCGCTAATACCTGGATGCATTTCAATGCTACTTAGCTTGGCCTTTGCACCACCTTATCCCCACTGTATCACATTGCATCTCACTAGGGCTGCTGCATGGATCCTGCTTGCTGCTCTTTCAAAAAATGGCGACAGAAATGATCTCTTAAGGAATTATGCTTATGCTCTATAAAGCTCCTACTCCTCTTCCTACTGATCTCGGGCAACATCCATCCAAACTCTGGCACCAGCAGTTCAAGCTACACAAAAACCACAGGGGCTCTTATTCTCGCAACCCTTAACATCTTCAGTCTACTGCCTAAGTTTGACGCTCTTCAATCCTTCACAAGCCAACATAACCCTGGCATCCTAGCTGTTGTTGAAACATGGCTGATGCCAAAAGTTTCTGATCTGGCAATAACATTACAGGGCTACAATGTCTTCAGACTAGACCATGTCTCTAAAAGAGAAGGAGGCCGTGCCATCTATATTAAAGACACTCTCATGGGGAGGTCACATGATGGCTGCTTAGCTGAAGGTTGCATCCTCTCCTCGCTCCCCGATAGAATTTGTAATATTGCCTTTCTATTGTTAGTTCCAGCTCACAACTTTGAAAGCGCTGCAGAAAAGAAGCTTTCCGAAGGTGATAGGAGGAATATACGAATGGATACAGAAATGTGGAAGGTTCCTCCAGGACACACACCCCCACCTTTCCCCCCGAGAAGGATAAGGCCATGAAGAGGCCTAAAGCGCAGGCAGCTACAGCTACATCTGCCGCCGCGGCTCCCACGGCGTTGTCCGAAGACAAATTCATGGAGATCATGCTGCCCCTGAAGGAGTCCATCGTGGCAATCTCCAGTGACATGCAGCAAATCAGGGCCAACCTAAATTCACTTACTACTCAAGTCGGGGATATAGATGTACGACTGATATCTGTGGAGAAGAGGAGGGATAAGTCTGAACTGGACTCCTCCACGTTAAGGCAGAAGAAGCGGAAACTCAAAGATAAGTTGGAAGATCTTGAAGGGCGCAGTTGGCGCAATAATTTGATTATCTTCGGGCTACCAGAGAAGCAAGAGGGTACTAATCCTGTCCTGTTTATGCAAAAATTTTGTGAGAAAATAGCGGGTCCCTCCCCGAATAACAGAGCATATGTTGTTGAGAGAGCACATCGCTGGTCTTCAAACTACTGAACTATTTGGACAAGGTACACATTTTAAATAAAGTCAAGGAAGCGCAGGAGATTCAATGGGAGGGGAGTAAACTAAGAGTGTCCCAGGACCTGCCCCACTCAGTGCGGCTTAAAATGCAGAGTTTACACCCTCTAGTATCCCGTTTGATTGTCGCTGGAGTGCCCTTCCGGATGAAATACCCTGCAACTCTGCAAGTCAAATCCAAGGATCAATGGGTGGTGTTTGAGTCACTTAAGCAAGCCACGGAAGAGCTGCATACACTTTTTCCAGATCTTTTAAAGTGAAGCAGTCGTCTGAGAGACGGAAGAACTGATCTGTGCTATTCGGCACAAGAGAGTTAACAACTGCTGATTTCTGATGTGGCATCCCGTTACTTGGTGACTGTGAAGGTTGATGTTTCGGAATAGCCGATAGACAGTAATTCCTGGATTGGGGAAGGGAGGAGGCTTGGAGATCTGAGGAGTTATGCGCCTTTATAGTTATGATCGTTCATGAGGTTAAACCAGATTGGACAATAGTACATTGAAATTGGGAACTCTATTCTGCACAGCTGGAACATGTGTTGTGTTGTTGTTATCCTTTTTCTTAAGGTTAAATGCTTCTTTTGCTTTATTGCCCCGACGCCCTGCGTCTGCTGAAAAGAGGCATGTACTAAAACCTCTGTACAGGCCATGAAGGGCAGGAAGGGAACTGTTTGTGAGTGTTGGATTGTGGATCGGGGAGGGAGGAGGGGAGTTACTGGGGGTTGGGCAGTGAGATTGATAATCGCGTGCTGCATTGTATATTGGGAGATTGGTTTTGCTAGAACCGGGGGCAGTTAATGGGTATGTATAGTATGGGGGTTGTTTATTACTCTCTTTCAGGGGGATGGTAACCTCTTCATTACTACTGTATTACAAAAGTGGTAGGGGATGGGGAATTAAGGAAACTCTGCATATCAAGATTGTAGGGAGGTATTTTGTACTAAGTTATCTAAATTACGGACCTCCTCAGTTTATCCACTGTTTTATCGAAGTTTATGGGGGGGGGGCCTTATAAATTAGTGAGTTGGAATATAAAAGGGGTGCAGAGTAAACAGAAGAGGAGTATGGTTATTAATCATCTCGCCCAATTAAGAACGGACATTGCCTGCCTACAGGAGACACACATGCCCAGAGATAACATTTCTTTTTTTAAGTGAAGTTGGGTGGGGCAAGTGTATGGCTCAGGTAAGTCCACTAAACGGGCTGGCACTATTATTTTGATAGCCAAACACGTGCCATTTAGTAAATCACAAGAGTGGTTTGATCCAGAGGGGCGCTATTGTATTATACAGGGCATGTTGGCCTTAGTCCCAGTGTTAATATGGTCAATTTATGGACCAAACACAGACTCGCCCTCTTTCTTTACCCAGTTGCTGACAAGGGTGGTATCTAATCCGCCTATACTAACTTTTCTGGGTGGAGATTGGAATCTGGTCCCGAGAGCGGACATTGACCGCTCAGATAGTAGAAAATGCTGGCTTTCACCAGCAGAGCATGCGTTCAGGGAGCTCCTAACGGGAGCTGGGGTAATAGATGTGTGGCGAACTCTGCATCCAGATGAAAAACAATTCACATATTACTCCCCGCCACATGGTACTTATTCTAGAATAGATTACTGGCTAGTAAGCTCTTTTTTCCTGCCTAGTATTATTGATGCATCCATTTACTCGAGGGTACTTTCTGATCACTCCCCGGTTGGTATATCTTTTATTTTAGGGCCTAGGACAAGGAGGTCCTCCTTGTGGCATCTCAATACTCAATTGCTTAAGAATCCCGAAATTCTAACATCTACACAGGCTTTTATCAAGGGATTCATGGACATGAATCTGGGGATGGTGGCTAGGATTGACACAGTGTGGGCTGCCCTCAAATGTGCCATCAGGGGTAACTTTATACAAATAGCATCCACACGAGCTCGGGAAAAATAGATTGATACTGGATTCTATACTAGAAGGGATACAGCAGTTGGAACTTAATAT
Source organism: Neoceratodus forsteri (assembly GCA_016271365.2). Lineage (NCBI taxonomy): Eukaryota > Metazoa > Chordata > Ceratodontiformes > Ceratodontidae > Neoceratodus > Neoceratodus forsteri. The sequence continues at coordinate 133,676,024 of JADMNL010000024.1, forward strand.
TAGTAAATTATCGCCACCAGGAGATTGGATCAGGTTATATCGCCTTCAAGCGTCGTATTATGATATGATGGTGCAGAAGGCAGAATTGGCCATTCATAACACCAAACTGAGATACTTGGAGTCAGGGGAACTGGCAGGGAAGCTTCTGACAAGCAGATTAAGTCAAGCTGAAATGGCTAAAGCCATTTTGAGTTTGAGATCTCCACAAGATGGTTGTATTATCTCCCATCCCCAAGAGATAGCATCTATCTTTGGGAATTTTTATAAAGATCTCTATTCAGCCAATGATCCTCTGCAAGTAACCGATAGCGAAATTGAGGATTAGCTCCATTTAGCTAACCTTCCCCTTATGCCGCCAGCAATGGTAGATCAGCTGGGCGCTTTAGTTACATTAACCGAAGTGGAAACTGCTATTGCTCAGCTTCCCTTAGACAAGGCCCCTTGTCCAGATGGCCTGTCCAATAACTTGTACAAGGCCTGTCTTCCACTACTTTCCCCGTTGCTGAGAGATGTGTATAACGCGTGGTTCCACAAAGGAATAAAAGATCCTAGCTTTCTAGAGGCAATCATTACAGTCATTCCTAAACCTAATAGGGACCCATTGTGCCCTGGGAGTTATAGACTGATTTCGTTGCTAAATTCGGATGTTAAAATACTGGCAAAGATCCTTGCTAACCGACTTGCCCCTATGCTAGGAAGTATTATTAGCAACAAACAAGTGGGTTTTATGGCGGGCCGTGTAGCCGGAGACCATATGCACAAACTCATGCACCTGATGCAGAGGGCCAAAGAATCAGGCATTCCATCAGTGCTTGTTTCCCTTGACGCTGAAAAAGCATTCGACAGGGTTTCCTGGCGCTTTCTGTTTGCCACTCAAGCAGTTTGGTATGCCCACCTCTTTCCTCACCTGGGTTAAAATTCTATATACTGCTCCAACAGCGAGGGTGTGGTGCAACGGGTACCTGTCTCAGGCCTTTCCTCTGGAGAAGGGCACTCGACAGGGCTGCCCCTTATCTCCTCTTTTGTTTAATTGTTATCTGGAACCATTAACTCAGATGCTTGTATCTAACACAGCTTTAAAAGGAATTCAATTATAAGGGGAGAGATTTGTTTTATCGGCATATGCAGATGATATACTGCTACACCTGGAGGAATCAGAAACCTCATTACCAGCCTTTTTGGAGGAAATTAACAGATTTGCTAAAGTCTCAGCTTATAAGCTTAACATATCCAAGACTAAGGTGTTCCCATTGAATTGCAGAGTTACTAAAACCAGTATCTTGGAATCGGGCCTTTCCTGGGAGTATCGAACCCTCACCTATTTGGGGATAAAGATTTCCCGAGAAATCTCCTCCATGTTCAAGGATAATTTGGCTGCGCTAGTACAAACCTTGCAGGCAGACCTGAATAGGTGGAGTGAGCTTTCTATGATGTTATTGGGATGCAGTAATATACTGAAAATGAATGTTTTACCGAGGCTTTTATATCCGTTAGGAATGATGGGTTTTTATATTCCCAGGAAATGGTTTAAGAACTTGCAGAGAATGTTTGGTAACTTTCTCTGGAAGAATAAACCTCCCAAGTGTGTGTTTCACAAATTAACTGCTCCTAAGTTGCAGGGGGGACTAGCTCTTCCTTCTCTGTTCACTTATTACGGGGCACAACACCTTAGCAAAATAGCCCTGTGGTGCCAGATAGATTTATTCGTCGATAGTGGCAGGTACTTTCTGGTATGGTTAAATATCGAAGGTAAGGCGGCAAGGAGTGTTAACAGTTCCCTGGTCGCTCTTGTATATGTTAAATTCTCCAAGCTTGATAGATCACTCAGGTCCACTCCTATAGCTTGGTCTCTCAAAGCATTGCATCAAATTCTCCAGTATTACTCGATAAACTGGCATGGGTCTCCCTATCAACCTTTAGTTTGTAATCCACAGGTTTTAATTGATAGGCATCCCATTCCACCCTCTTTTCTTCCACAGCTCAAACACTGCACATTGGCTAATTTGTTACAAAATAATAGGGTGGCCCCCTTTCAAATTTGGCAGACACGCTTCCACCTAAGTTCTAAAGACTTTTTTAAGTATCTGCAAATTAAAAGTGCATTAACAGAATTCAATAATAAGGGAAGTTGGTCTGATCATTCGACTGAGGGACTGCAACAAATTTTACAGAGTACAAAAATGGCCCACGCAGTCTCAAGGATTTACAAGCAGCTCCAAGTGATGGACCATAATCTTCCCACTGGAGTTTGTTATTATTGGGTGCACAAGTTTTCTTTGTTGACTGAGGTGGAGTTTTGGAAGAAAATTTGGTGCACGAATTATAAATATATTAAACAAGATAGATTGCGCCTCGTGCAATTCCAAATTATGCATGATATGTATTTTACACTACTAAAATTGTATAACGCGGGTCTCGCAGCCTCCCCTGCCTGTTTCAGATCTAAGAGAACTCAGGGCTCTCTCTATCATATGTTATGGGAATGCCCTAGTACGCAGGTTTTCTGGAGACCTATCCAACAAAAGTTAAATCCAGTACTAGGGCTGGATACCTTATTTACTCCCGAGGCCTGTATTTTAGCGATATTTCCGCCAGGAACCCTGGTGATACGGTAGGCTCATATCACACTAATTGCGGCCATAGCTAAATTAGCAATGCTAAGGCACTGGAAGGAGGATACTCTTCCTGTAATCTTAGAGTGGTATCGGGAGATCCTGCTTGCCATCCAAGTAGAAAAGCATGTTGCCACTGTAAGACAGAGAGTACTATATTACCAGACTACCTGGGAGCCCCTTATGACTTTACTTTCTCCATGAAATTTATGATAGCTTGTTATAATTATTCCACTACACTGCTGTGGAATATGGGAGTCAAGTAGTTTTTATCTTAATGTGATTCGGCACTAAATTTCTTTAGTGGCTTACCCCCGTTCCTTTTTTTTTCTCCCTACAGCTTGTTCTTTTTTATGAAGGTTTTCCTTAGTTGTTCAGAGGGGAGTTTGGGGGGGGGAGTATAGAAGGAATGGTGGGGGAGGGATTTTGTTACAGAGAGGAATGGTCTTAGGTTGAATCACTTAATGAGGGATACTGTTAAAACACTGGATAGATTATGTCTGACTGTTCTTTACTGTATTCCTGTACTGTGGTTACTATGATGTATATGAAGGAAAATAATAAAGTATACTAAATTAAAAAAAAAAAAAAGACACTCTCATGGGGCATCCCATTGCAACTCCCACGCCTGACTCCTCAGCCCAGATCCTACCTATCAAAATTCTCCTAGGTCCCAATCATAAAGCCCGCACAATAGTCTCTGTGTACATCCCACCCAGGGACCAAGGTCATGGACTCAACTATGTTCTTAACTTCATCAACTCCCAACCTCCTGGCTCGGAACTTATCCTGCTTGGTGATTTCAACATAAACTGGCTTGCGTCGGATGCATGTGCTCATAAGGATGCCATAGCAGCTGCTAACCTTTCACAGATGGTTGCCACTCCTACTAAAATAAACTACGAAACCGGCACCAGTACCCTTCTGGACTGGGTACTTACCAACCACCCTACCAGAATCTCTCATACCTCCGTTCTCCCAGATTCTCTCAGTGACCACTCCCCGGTCATTTGTGAATGGTCTAACAAATTTGTCATGACCCCCCCCCCAAAAAAAATCATCACCAGCAGAGTCCTCCCCATGGTCAACTTAACCATCACAGACATCACCTGATTCTGCAAGATTGGCTACCTATATACAAGGCGATGGATGTTAACATGGCTCTTGACTACTTCATCACCACCTTCAACAGGGCCTGTGACCTCTTTGCTCCTGTTAAAAAACGTAAAGCAAAACCCCTCTATAACCCCTGGATCACTGCAGAGCTGCTTTCACAGCTGAAATCAAGGGACCATCTTTGGGGGGTGGCTAAAGCTACAGGCAAACAATCTGATATCCAAAAATACAAACATACCCGAAATGCCTGCACAAAATTCATCTGGCTTATGAAAAGTTCCTATTACAAGGATGCTCTCACCAACACCTGGGGAAATGGACGCGCGTTCGGGACAATATCAAGGAAATTACTGGGAAGCAGCCGAAAACCTCACCAGCCATGCTAATTGTTGATGGGTTCACTACCATTGACCCCATGGTCATTCAAACACCTTTAATACAGCTTTTACTGACCTCAGTGCCATTCTCCCCCCTAATTTTTTTGTAGAAAGTGACACCTCTTTCAACACCCCCCATGCTCAGTCAAATTACCCCCCTTTCTACTTCAGAGAGGTCAAGTTGAATGAAGCACGCCGGTACACTGCCGTAGCTATCTCAAAATCCAGAACCGGTGGTGACACCCTGGACCTTAAGCTGCTATCACTTACCCTTGATGATGTACTTCTTCCCTTAACTAAAATTCTTAACCTCTCTCTCTCAGCTGCAGTCAATTTCCGGACAGATGGAAAACTGCCACCATGACTCCAGTCTACAAAAGTGGTGACAAGACCAGTCACTCTAACTATCACCCGATCTCCATACTGCCACCACTCTCAAAGGCCTTCGAGCGTATCGTCGCAGACCAGCTTACCGACTATCTGGACAAATACAATATACTATGCACACAACAACACTGATTCAGAAAAGGGCACAGCACCACCTCTGCCCTCCTCAAGTTCACTGGAGCAGTGCATAGTTCACTAGACAAGGGCCTCCTTACTGGGGAAGTCTTTATCGACATGTCTAAGGCATTTGACACAGTTCACCATCGGCTGCTGATTGACCAACTACTAAATGCCGGTCTTGCACCTGACTCTGCTCTTTGGTTCAAAAGCTACCTTGAAAACCGCTCGCAAAGAGTAAAAATTGCCAATGCTATTTCAGATACCTTGCCAGTTCACTCTGGTGTCCCCCAGGGGTCCATACTGGGCCCACTCCTTTTCAGCCTATTTCTAAATTCCCTACCGCAATCCTGCTTGGAACAAATCATTCTGTATGCTGAAGACACAGTTGTTTTCTCCTCTCACAAAGGCCCCTCGCCATTACAACTCAATCTTTAGCTTGATTTCAGTACCATTGAAACATGGTTTTCTAATCATAAACTTGTCCTTAATCACAAGAAAACTAAGTCTATGCTCTTCTGCAGCTCTCACAATCAGCACAAGTTACACCCCCTGGCTATCTCCACCATGCAGGGGAATGCCCTCGAACAAGTTCTATCCTTCAAATACCTAGGGGTACTGCTTGACCCCAATCTCTCCTACAGGGCTCATGTCGACAGTGTGGCTAAAGCTGCTAACACACGTCTTGGACTACTATACAAACACAGGCAACATCTCACCCCAGATGCATTGAAGATTACCATCCAGAGCTCTGTAGTTTCGATTATTGACTATGGTCTCATTATTTATGGCTCAGCCATGATGACAACCCTCGGATGTATATCAACAGCCCTCAACAAGGCATGTCGGCTTACCACTGGAGCCCACCATCTCACCTATACTTGCGACCTTTATGCTCAATCCTGATGGCTCCAACTGTCCAACCATATTAAGTATCTCACCTGTACCATGGCGAGAAAAATTAACTTTGGTCTTGCACCCCCTGGTGTCATAGCCCTGCTACACCATAATACCAATATACGGAGCACCAGGAGATCCACATTGCAGCTCCTGCAAGTTCCCCGCTGTCGCATTACACAGGGTCAACTTTCTTCCGCCTATAGGGCTCCTCTTTGGCTGAATGGTCTCAGCTCCACCATCTCCTCAGCCTCAACACTTGGTATGTTTAAAACCAGGCTCCAGCTCCATCTCACTGCCTCCAGCTCATGTGATTGCCTCACCTAATCTTAGACCACCATCTCCTCAGCCCCAACTCTTGGTATATTTTAAAACCAGGCTCCAGCTCTATCTCACTAACTCCAGCTCCTGTGTTTGCCTCACCTTATTTCAGACACGCCCACCACCCCTACAGCCTCTCTGTGCCCCCTTGAAGCACTTGTCACCTTTCTTCCCATCCCCTATCTGCCCCAATTCCTATCTGCCCTATCCCTTATCTGTCCTATCTCCTAGCCTCCCTTCCCCTTTGATTTCTACTACCCCCTACTCTTCCCATCTCACTCTTTTCTCCCTCACCCCCCCCCTTTTATCTGCACTCCTTCCCTATCATTGTCTGACAAATGCCTCTGGCTGCATCTATGTCCACCCTTCCCGCCTCTCCTCCTTGTCTCTGTGCCTTCGCCTTGTGTTGCTGGCTCCGGCCATACCTTGGTCACTTGCGCTATAAATGTGTTTTTCTTTTTTAAATAATAACTGTTCCAATGGTTCTGTATACACCCGCAATTGTTATTTCAATTGAACCTTACCATTTCCCAATTTTGTCTGTAATCACCCGCATTGTTGTTATTTCTATTGCTATGTTGTTATTTTTATTGTATCTTCTATAATGTGTTTACAACTGATGTGGGACCTTTGTAAAAGAGCCTTGGCTCAAAGGTAATTGTAATCCTAGAATCTAAATAAATAAATAAATGCTGGTGACCCAAGTTTGAGAAGGAGCCCAGGGTCGGCGGGGGGAGGGACTGGAATAGACTAAGTGTCCCCCCCCCCCGGCAGCTGCCCTGGCTCTTGGCTGTCACCAGGAGGCCTGGTGGTAGGGCTGATGCTTGGGAGGCAGATGTAGGCCAGGGTGGGTGGAAGGGATCACAGTTCTGTAGCACATGCATCCTCTGTGTCTCCATGGTGCTGGGATAAGGGGAGAAAATGGAAAAGTGATGGTGGGGGCTTAATGAAGCCCTGTCACCTACCTCCAACCCACGCTGCTGACCGGGCTACCTGGTACAGTCTGCATACTTGCTGTGGGGGCAGAGGACAGCCCTCCCTCCTCCAGCCTTGCCATGGGAGAGGGGGCAAAGGGTACCAGGTCAATACTGCACTGTATAGTGAGCGTAAGGGTTTACAGCAACAGAGATAGAACAGCAGTAGGGGAATGCTGCTACCCCTGTCTATGCATACTGAAAGGGAGGGTGTACAAGTTGCCACGTGCTGGGTGCCTGGTTGAGCTGCTCCTGTGGAGGAGTGGCTAGGGCACCAGCACATGGCGCAGTCAGGAGACCTGGGACCTTGGTTCAGTTCCCCCCAGGGCTCCCCTGCTACAACCTTTACAGTTATTTCCCAAAAACCTTCTCCCTCCTGAGTTTCTCCCCATCCCTAAGGCCCCCCCCCCCACTGGAGTTAGTTATTTAATTTCTGGGGGGGTGGGGGGCTTAGCCCCCACAAGAAAAATATAAAGACCCATTATTTTCAATGGACATGGTGCATGAAACAGATCAGTGTTTTGCTCGACTCTGTTTTTGTTAGGCGCTCTTTCCCTGTGGCATTTTTAGCCATGCTGTTTTGCCATGTGGCGGAATGACCCTGTGCTCAAAGTCATGGGAAGACATACTAACCAGATCAGCTGCAGGGGCAGCAGATGCCGGTTGAGACAAGGTGGAACAGGGTGGAACAGCTGCCCCTGCCATCGGTGGAGAGAAAGCTCTATGGAAAAATGAAAGTCCATCCAGTCTGCCATGTACATTTGCCCTTTTCCAGGTGTATGCCAGCTGTGTAAATGTTCAGTACAACCAGCATGCTCCTGGCAGTGAAGGGTGTGTGCTATGAATACTCTAAAGGTGTTGGTTCCTTTTCACTCCACTAGGGAGCTTTTATTCACCCACCCTAGAAGACGGATAGTCACTCGAGACCACTGTAGCTCAGTCCTCAATCAGGACAAATCTGTGCAGCAACTAAGAGCAGTGGATAACCACCCTCACTGTTCTGGAGACACTTCAAGGAAAATCTTTTTTCATTTCTTCTATAGCTGGACATTGAGAGAGGGGGTTACGTTTATGTCTTCTATAGCTGGTCATTGGGGGGGAGGTTGAGTTTATTTCCTGCGAGGAAGCATTCTGGTAGCATACTGTCAAGAGGACCTCCCCATGGGTGGCAGCACCGCAACACATTCTGTACCCATTTCATACTTTGAACCCAGGCACCATTTACCCAGTTGGTGAAATTGGTAGTAAATATTTCTTTATTTATTGAATTTTGATAACCGTGTAAGCCCACTGGGACGTTACCATCCCTTTTACAGGTGTGACCCTTGGAGAGCAATGCAGAGGAGAGAAAACTCTATGGACAGACAAATCCCTGACGTCCCTTAGGCCCACCCCCCAACAAGAAAACATAAAGACCCATTATTTTCAATGGGCGTGGTACGCAAAACAGGCTGGTGTTTTGCATCAAGCAAGTGCCCAGAAGAAGATAAAACACATAAAACCCATTACGGCCCTATTTACAAGGTTGTCGTGTGAGATTACAATCCGTTACATGAGCAGATATTAGAATATTATATACAATACACTACAGACATAAACAAAAAATACATCAATCAGTTATCCATCACATAACATATATTCAATCATAGTAACAATACAAAATAACTAATTAACAACAAGTACATTTAGACCGCATATTCTCATTAGTTGCTTTCTTAAAGGCATTCACTGTTGTCAAAATTCTGATACCAGGGGTTAAAAGGTTCCAGGTCTTAGAAACTATATAATTAAGAGTGAGGAACCCATAATTTATATGGACTCTGGGTACCAAAAACTCTCTATTACTAAAGTCCCCAGCTAATATTTTTTGAGAAACTCTTCTCAAGAACAAATGTGATTCCTGACACCAGACCTTGTATCATTTTAAAAGCTGAGCACTGTTTTTCACTTCCTCTAGGAAAAAGATCCCAGGCCAATTTCTGATGCAAGTCACAATGGTGGTTAGCAAATACCCAAAGTAAATCGAGCCAGTTTATTCTAGTCTACATCCAGTACATCAAACAAGTGCCCAGATGCATGCCTGTCGGCCAGGCTGCCATGTTCCACCACAGGCAAGATAAGCTGGTTAGTAATAGTATTCCTGGCTCTTCTTGTGAGTGCATGTGCATTCCTCCTAACTGCCCCAATCCTACAATTCATTTTTTTAAGTTTTATATTTATCAAATTATAATTACTGACGGTGGACCCCTTGAGAGTGACACCATGACAGTGAAACCTGAAAACAGACCATTATAGTGACGGTCGCTGTAATAGTCTGTTTTCACTGATGCGGCTTCTCCTGGCATTCTGACCCTTCCCTGGAACAATTGCAACCTGGAATTAATTATAATTAAATGCGGTGGGGTGTGGGGGCAGACCCCCCTCATGGAGGGTGCTGGGGGAACAGCTTCCTGCAAAAAGCACTTTCTTTTGTGATGGCACTATACCGGTGCCCTAAACTCAATTTGTCTCTCTCCTCTAGGACCCTCCCATACTGCATTAAAGTTTCCCAATAAAATTAAATGCTTCCCTTTTAAATGTGTATCATTCACCTGGGCCAAATCTTCGAAACAGGTCAGGATAATTTCAGGTGTGTAGTACATAACACCAACGTGTATTTTAAGTTGAATTACATATTCTAGTACACATTCTATGCCATTTACAGACCCCGACTATAAAAGTTCTGAATGCCCTAAGTCTTGTTTGAAATAGAGCAATACTCCTTCCCCACAGTTTGGATGGTCATATCTAGAATGACAGTAATTGTTCAGAAGCACTTTATTATTCGAGATCTTATTTGATGGTCAAGTCTCAGTTAATCCAACAATGTCAAGATTCTCTGTGGTTACCCACAATTTCAAAGCATCCATTTTTATGTTTGCTTGCACGCATGTGCAAGAAACATAGTGCCATCATCGGAGTTTTCGGAGGTGTGGCAGCCCTCTTCCAATTCAGTCGGTGTGTTTGCAGGCGCGGCCGCAGTTCTCCAATGCCTGCTGGAGCTGTCTTTGACAGCTCCAAAATGCAGTGGAGTACAGTTGAAAGGGGGAGCTATGCTTCAGTGAGCAGTGATCAGATATCGCCTGCTCATGCACGCTCCCCCTACACACACACACACACACACACACACACACACGCAGGCACACTGTGTGCTCGCCCGCCCTGCGTGCACACACTGTGGCACAGGGTGCCCAATCCCCCATCGGCTGTGCTAACCCCAGCAGAGTTATATATGCCATGCTGGGTGCCCACCTAGCGTGGCTGCACATTGTATAGCCGACGGGGTGCCTAACTTCGTCGGCGGGCACACTGCCCCCCAGTACAGGGTGCCATGCTGGGAGCTCACCCCAGTGTGGCAACAGATGCTATTGCTGACGGGGTGCCCAATCCCCATCGGGCTCCACACCCCCGCCCCCACCAACCGCCCTTGTGCCACGCTGGGAGCCCACCCCAGCGTGGCAAACGCCTCCCATCATCATGTAAAGCCAAAACCTGCAAATGAAAACTGTCCTCGGCGATTCTCCTAGACTCCTCCCACAACCCACACCACCACTGTACCCTGCCTCCCCACACCCCCCTCACCCCATACTCTCCGGACTCCGGCGCGACGATCTTCGGTGGACCGGGAACACGTCTGCACTCTTCAAAGCCGACTGCGAACTGAGGAAATGCCGGTAAGCCGTATGATGTAATGAATAGGGTTTTTTCAACTTTGCTGCATATCTCAGCCATTTTTTGGAATTTTGGCACCAAATTTTCAACATGGGGCTTTTGGGACCCCTTCTCATGAATGATCTCACTGTCATGGCGTTCATCAGGCCCAAAGGGTGATTTCGCAGTCACTGCGTGAAATCACCTTTCGGGACTGAGTAATAAAATGACACTGCCACTGTTCATAAGGTGGGCTCTCAAAAAGCCTATGTTGAAATTTGGTGGAAAATTCCTAAAATGACTGTTTTATGTGTGTTGTAGTTCCACGCATTTCACTGTAAGTTCACGAATCTTTCACCATTTTCACCCAGATTTTCAACATTGCCATTTTACCACACCTCCTTATGAGCAGTACAGCTGTCCTTTTTCACATCTTGCCCAAAACATGTTTCCGCCCATGTAGCCCACAATGGCACAGTCGGTGTGTGAAATCAATGTATGGGACACATTAAGAAAATCACAGTGACACTGTTCATGAGCAGAGGTCTTAAAATGGCTATGTTGAAAATTTGGTGAAAAAATTCTTAAAAATGACTTTTAAAGGCGTGCGTTCACGCGGTTCTATGCCATGGCTAAATGGTTTGTGAATTTCTATATCTCCTCCAGATTTTCCACATTGCCATTTTATTACACTTCCTTTTGAACAGTACAGCTGCCATTTTTCACATGTCACCCCAAATGTGTTTCAAGACATGGCGCACAATGGTGCAGTCAGTGTCCTAAAAAGCAATGTTTGGGACAGATTATGAAATCAGTTACACTGTTCATAAGCAGAGGTCTTAAAATGGCTATGTTGAAAATTTGGTGACAAAAGTCCATAAAATGACTGTGTTACAGTGAGCATTGTGCAGTTTCCACGCACCTCGTAAGTTCATGACTTTGTAATATTTTCAGTCCAGATTTTCACCAGTGGCATTTTTCCACACTTCCTTATGAACAGTACAGCTGTCATTTTTCACAACATGGCCAAAATGTGTTTTCACACTTTCAGCGCAGAGATGCGTGGTCACTGTGGGAAATCATTGTTCGGGAGAGATAAAGAAAATCACAGTGACACTGCTCATGATTGGAGGTCCCAAAATGCCTGTGTTGACAATCTGCTGTAAAAATTCCCCAACCTAATTACATTACGGGTGTGCGTTGCACAGTTTCTATGCACGCTCCTGACTTCACCAGTTTTTTTAACATTTTGACTGCAGATTTGCAACATTGCCATTTTTTACACCTCCCCATGAACAGTACAGCTGTCATTTTTCATATCCTGTTCGGAATGTGTTTTTGCACCTGTGGTGCTAAATGCCGTAGTCGCTGTGCATAAGCAGCTTTCGGCTAACAAACTGATATTGCCACTGTTCATGAGGTGGGGTTCACAAAAAAAACATGTTGAAAATTTGGAGTGAAAATACCAATGAATGCCTGAGGTGTTAGGATTTCCAACCATAATGCCCCACCCTGTAGAGAATGACAGGCATCAGGGGTGTGACCTGGGATTCTTGCCTGTAATGCTCATACCATTCCACATCCTGCAGCCTGTGAGAGGCATCGAGGTATGCCTTGGACTCTTCAGCCCCAAAGTTCTCCCCATTCTCCTATACCGCACCCATCTCACCGTATTTCCTGATGGAGTGGGGTGCGCATAAGGGCCAAAGACCCCAAGGCACACCGTGACACTTGTCAGTGTCTACAGGGTAGGGTGTGGTGAAATGGCGTGGCCGTTATGCCTGACGACCCAAAGGTACACCCCAGTGCCTGTCACTCTCTGCAGAGTGGTGGTGGGGTTGGCTTCAGTTCAGTACTTCACTGCCATTTCTATTATGCAGCTCTGTAACTTCTACACTACCAATGCCAATGCCAGCAAGCAAACATTCAGCATTGACAAATGCTTGTTATATTTTCCATGTGCATGTGTGCACAGTGAATATTGTGCTATGACAGTTGGGTTTTGAGAGGTGTGACACTGTCAGTCCAATGTAGAACAGTCTTCAAGGGGTGCGGCAGTGCCACACTAGTCATCAGCCAGGCTCATCATGACACAGTTTTGGCTTGTTGGGTGGAGACGTTGTGTACTTGAAAAGAAAAAGTCAACCCAATCATGGGTCAGCTCTTTCCTTTTCTGTACACTGGCAGCATAGCTGATTGGTCATGATCAGTCTGCTGAAGAATTTCAAACATGCAGGAAGAGTGCCGCACTGTTGCAGATGCCAGCTGTAACAAAACCGCCCATTGATGTCTATTACTGGTGCCCCATAACTGTCCCCCTACCCGACCTTCCCTCTCAGCACCTACCATCCCACACATCCCTTGTTTTTTTTCTGAAATACACCATGCAAAAGAGAAAAACGTTCATCAATGCCTGTTGTAGCTGCTGCCGTAAATGCAACAGTAACTAGCATTCCCTGATCTAGGGCTTACCTTTAGTGGGTTGTGGTCTTGTTGCCCCACTGCATCGTTTTATTCTCCTTCTATCCCTGAACTGCTGAAATCAGTGTCAGTGGCTCAGCAGGTAGCACACTCGCCTCTGAGGCCGGTAGATCAGAGGGCTGTGGGTTCAGTTCCCACATCTGGCACATGTGTTAATATCCCAGTACTGACACTGTAGTGCAGCATGAGAGGTGTGCTGCACTTCTGAGGTGCTGTCTTTCAGATGAGACATTAAACCGAGGTCCCATCTGCGTGGATTGGTGGTAGTTCAGGTGGATGTTAAAGATCCCATGGCACTTATTGAAAAGAGTAGGGGAATTTCCCTGGTGTCCTGTCCAAATTTCCCTCATTCACTAAAAATATCACCAACAGCTTAATCTAGTTCAAGGTCAGTTGGCATTCATCTGTATCCCCCTCCCCCAGGTCATGCCTGAAAATAGGCAGGATTTGTCTAGTGCACTTACCTGGTCAACAAAAAAACTAAAACTAAATGGCACCAGAGGGCTTTGTCCAGTGGCCATGGCGGGATATGAGCTGGGTGCCATCCCCAATCTTTGCATCTGCCGCTGCTAAATCTTCTGGTTCCTTGGCCAAATGTAAAAGGGAAAGTTGAGGTCTGCTGTGTTGTTTGTGCCTCCAGGCACTATGAAGGCACTTCCCTGGTCCGGAAGTAGCCTGGGAATGGACTGGGGATGTAAACTAGTAAAGCCACACATGCCACCGCTGCGCATGCATGCCCCAGCTGGGAATTCTTGCAACTGTACCCAGAAAAGACATGTAGTAAGAAACAATGTAACCCAAGAATGCCACCATGGGCTGAGAAGAGTTACTGTAGAACCCGAGTAAAAGTATAGCCATCTGGGTTCAAACTATACAATATGATTCCTTTGATTTACTGCCCTTTCTAAGTTGCAATAACTATGTGAAGAATAAAACTAATTTTGCACAGAAAAAGTGGACTCTAGCACTGGCATTTTGAAAATCAAATACTATTACTAGTTGCTTTTGTATGTTGCACACCAGGGTTGCACACTCGAGTCTCTCGCACTTCGAAAGACTGCTGTTTGCAGTCCTCTCACTCAAATGAATAAAACAAGTCCAGGCACTCTTAATAAAAGTATCACAAACTCTTCCAAGCACTGCAATTTCCCAGGTTGCATGGATTATTTAAAATAACTTTTACTGACAAACGCTAAATGCAATTTGTCATATACGACCAGTAACAATGTTTAGAGGCAGAATTGCTGCTGCAAGTTAGCGAACAGCTTACCAAGGAAAGGCTCAGACAAGAAGAAGATCTTAAGAGGAAGCGTTCAGTAATATCACCGAGTACTGAAAGATCCGTCGGTCCTACAAAGCTGCTTGCTGCAGATGAAAGATCTGGATCACCTCTGGCCGTAACAGAACCGTCCTCCCAGCAAGACTGGAGAGCGGAGGTTGAAGGCTCTTGGTCACCTGACAAGGCCTTACATGAGGCCGGTTAGATTCCTCTGCAGAATGGACACTGGAGACCAGACCCAGAGATACCTTTACCGGGTGGCTCCCCGCACCTGCAGATAAGTAACAATCACTTTCCTACTGAGTTTATGGGTAATGCAAGCCAAGGGAATCCTTCAGAAGTTATCCCTGCTCTTGGCTCAGGGAATGAGTATTTGCAAAATACCGAAATGGTTGCAGAACCTATTACAACCCCTTTACCCAATCTTGACTCCAATCCTCCTACTACTGGGCCTGATAAACCCACTTATGCTAGCCATTTTCATAAGCCTGTTGAGCTAGCTAAACAATGCAATGCAATACGGTTGCGGTATGTGGGTTCACGAGACCACCCCGGATAGATTTTATGAAGATTTTATGTAGGAAAAATTCTCCTTAAGCAAAATTTGTTTTTTTTTCCCTCTGAAGTTTATGCACCGATACATGCCCATGGTGAGCTAACATTTGACATTAGTTTCTGAACTCCTGTTCTTTTGGAAACCTTTTGGTGTCGCTATGCTAATCTTAAAACTAACCCTTTATGGGTAGACTTTATTGTTATCCCTTTGACCAAACAGCCCTTTTGGGTTATCACTGTACTCTTTCAGAATGAAAGAGTAAACATTACAGACATTGTTTATTGGCTTGAAAAACGGTGTTCTATTTAGGGGAACCCGATGCCAATTATGGATGAGGAAGATTTTTGGAATGAGTGGTGGAAGTTCAAGGTCAAATTACAACAATCCGACTAAGATATTATACATCTTCCTAATTACTTCTTTATTGGGAGGGATAAGGGTTTCCTGTTCTACCCCGGTCAACCTCGGGTATGTTTTAAGTGTGGGTCCACCAAGTACATTAGCACTACCTGCGAAGTACTGAAATGCTCACATTGTGGAGAAATCAGACATCCCAGTGCCCACTACTTTCAAGCCCTGAGATGCAATCTCTGTGATGACTTGGGACATACCTTCTCTGATTGCCTCCAGGCAGCAAAAAATACTGAAGATGCTGATTTTGGCATACAAGACCATTATATTAGCACTGCCGTTAGGCAATCATTTGTTCACCCTGTTGGTAGACCACCTGAGCCCCTTAGGATTATTGTCCAAAATTTGCCCCCTTAGAGACAAGAAGCCTTGGACTCCGTTCCTCAAACTGAGGAACCTATTGCAGCAGTCCCAAATACAGATACAGAACCCCCTTTGGCTCTCCTGGTTCAGATGCCTTCTGAAGGCTGTTGTTACAGGAAAGAAGGGAAGAGGAGCTAAACAAAAACTGAAACCTAAGAAAAAACCCTCAGAAGTACTTTTGGAAGATCCTAATGTCTATTCAGTATTATTGGATGAACACTCTGACATGGATGAGGGGGATCATTCATCTGCACAATCCTCACAGACGGGGGTACAGGTGGAGCCCGAGGGGCTAGAAAAGCAGATTACTGTGGCCTTGGAGAGCGGTAGAGTGACGAGGGCCTCTAGCAAAGTAAAGTGACAGTAACTGTTTTCCTTTTGACTCTAGCTTACTTTAATTTTAGAGTGGCAACCTTGAACGTGTACAGCATTCAATCCTCTGTTAAACGTTCTAGCACATATGCCCACTTTCTTACAAGCAATTTAGATTGTGTTTTCTTGCAAGATGTTAGACTTCACTCCCCTGAGGTTTTAACCACGGCCTCCGACGGCTGGCTCTGAGGGGATTGTTTCTGGTCACAAGGGGTGGATTTGTGTTCAGGGGTGGGGATCTGTTTTTTTACTGAAGTACAGGTGCTTCAACATTTGGAGCTGTTGGAGGGGAGGACCCTTTTGCAGGACATACAGTAGGAAGGGGTGATAATCCATTTACTTAACATCTATGCCCCACAACTTAAACATGATAGGATGGTTTTATTTCAGTCCCTTAAACCCTTTTCACTTACAAATTATCCCGTTCTATTGGGGGGTGATTTTTAATTGCACCCTGCCTATGCAGGCCCCTGTAACATCTGGTAAGAAAATTATTGTGATACACATTGCCTTCAGCAACTGATTGAGGAGGTAGACCTCATAGATGTGTTTGCCAGGCTATTCCCAGTAGTCCCCTACACTTATTTTTGTGGGCCGAGGGCATCTAAAATTGATTATTTTTTTGCTTCCCCGTCTCTATCACTACAATCTGCCAGAGTTCTGGATGTTGCAACTTCCAATCACAGGCTGCTAGAAATCATGATTGGTAGCCACCCTGAACAGAGATGTGGTCCAGGCATCTGGAAATTAAACATTACTTTGTTGGATATTCCTCACATATGGGAGGGATTTTTTTTGTTTTAAAAGCAAGGAAATCTGTTTTTTCTTTACAAGGACAAAAATGTACGGTGGGAGGACACTAAATTAGAGATCAGAAGTTACTTTCAGAAGATGGGACACATTAATGGTAAACTTAAATGGGATAAACTGCATTATTTAAGGGGTCAAATTCAATTTTTGACAGGTTTGTGTCAGCAACTGGGCAAGGATTGTCATCAGAAAATTCAGGAACTTAAGGCTGAATTAGCTTCTCTACAACTAGAAGTTATGAGGAACATGGAAAAGAAAAAGAAATATGGGATACAAGGAAAAAAGTGGAGAGTCTGCCGTTTGAGTCAGCTTGTTCTCTAAAAGAACAGAGGAATATGGTTTATCTATTGACATCGGCGGGTACTACGGTGAGCACTAATATGGATATATTAGAAGAGATTCATAACCATTTTTCAAAAACTTTTACTAGTCAGTCTCTACCCATTGGGGTTATGAAGCAGTGGTTGGCCTCCTGTGCATTACCACAAATTCTGGACGATTTAGTGGCTTTATTAACTGAGCCCATTTCACAGGTTGAATTGAAGGATGCTATCTGGTCCTTGAAGAAGAGGACGACACCAGGGTCAGATGGTCTCCCTCATGAAATTTATAAATTTTTGGGGGAACATTTAGAGCCCAAGCTGAGTGAATGCTATAATATGGGTCTGACTTTAGGACACTTACCAGATAGTATGTTAGAAGGACTTTTGATTTTGTTGTTTAAAGGTGGGGAGCAGAGCATTTTGAACAATTGGAGACCAATTTCCCTCCTTAACACTGATATCAAGATGTTAATGAAAATCCTGAGTAATCATATTCTTGGTGTTTTAGATACAGTTATTCACCCCTCGCAATTTAGTGGAGTTCCATCGAGGCACTTACAGGATGCTCTTGTTCTCCTCCGTGAAATCCTTCACAAAGGAGACACACAGGAATTGATGGGTGATCTAGTATGTTTAGAGCAGTCCAAAGCTTTTGATTGAGTGGAGTATGATTATCTTTGGGAAACTCTTTGGTGTTATGGATTTATAGAATCCTTCATCGCTTGGCTACAGACTTGTTATCATGGGATTAGTATTCTGCCTAGTATCAATGGTTGGGTGGGTCAGGCTGTGGTTGTCAAACGAGGGGTGAGACAAGGTTGCCCTCTCAGCTCTTTATTATATATCATATCTTTGGATCCGCTTTTGCATGCTCTGAATGGTATGGATTCAATTATTGGTCTCTCAGTGGGTTGTGGGGATACTCCGATAATTACGATGGCATATGCGGATGATTTGGGTCTCTTTTAAGCTGACCAGAGGTCTGCTTGGGAATTGAAACAAATTTTGCAAATCTTTTTGAATCTGACTGGATCTGCCATTAATCAACAGAAGAGTAGCATATTACCCATTGGGTATGACACAGCTGATGTCTCCACAGTATGGGGTATACTGGTTGATACTTGCTATCATAGGACATTGGGTATTTATTTTGGGGGACTGGATCCCCAATTGTATAACTGGGGAAAAAAATTGATGGAGGCACCAGAGCAGGTAATGGGTTGGAATAAAAGGCGCATGACTAAAGCAAAAAGATTGTTATCTGATAAAGACATATTTGGTGTCTTTTTTTTTCCTGTTTTTAGCTGCAGTCCCCCCCCAATGAGCACTGGAATCTTTAGTGTATAGCGTCTTTTTCCAATGTTTGTGGAGAAGCAGACTGAATCCAGTAAAACGTGGGGTTACTTACCTCCCAACCAGCTTGGGAGGTTTAGGCATGATTAACCTAGTTGTTTTCTTTTTTGTTAATTTTTTTTATTGTAATTTAGTACCTCTTTTGACACAGGTTAAGAAACTATGGACTCCTTGGATTTTGGATAACATGGGGCCTTTGTTGGAGGTTTGGGAACCCTCTCAATCTATTTCCAGACAAATTAGGATGGCACAGCTGCCTATTTATTTTAGGGATGTAATAGGGAAATTAAAAGTTTGGTAAATTGTTAGGAGCCTTTTGTACTCCTCTACCCGGAAAGCTATATATGACTGGATTACGGAGTCCCATTTTTTTCATTCTCCTTGGTTTACAGAGTTGCCTTGTGGAGACCAGAACTCTATTATCCAACTTTTAAATAGTAAGAGGGTTCCTCATTATATGTGGGATTTCTTGTGGCTCTGCACACACAAAAAGTTAGGGGTATGTGGGAATTTGAAACATAAAGAACTTAAAGATAGAGAATGTCCCAGGGGTGGGGTGTGTGTGGGAGTTGTTGAAACTATGTCTCATCTTTTTGTTGAATGTCCTTTTGCTATTTCCTTTTGGGATAGTTTTCATGCTACCTGGCCCTTGAGTCCTTTTCATATTCAAACCACTGACATATGGGTAGAGGGGGTTTTGCCTGGCTTCTGGGTTAAATATGATGCTTGTACCATAGGACTTTTGATGAGTTTTATTCATTTTCAAATATGGCAAGCCTGCTGTGGCCTGACCCTTAGGAAACAATTGAAGACAAGTGATCAGGTACTTTTACTACTTTATAATGCTATTACTAGGTGGCAAACCCTTACAGGAAACAGGTGTCCCTGGATTTATATAAATTATGATAGAGAAATATGTCATGACTTGACACAGGATAAAGGAGGATTTGAGTATTGTGTGTGTTTGAGGAGAAGGTTTCCCATGTGTTTCAGTTTCTGTATATTAACATAACTTTATTTCTATTCTTTGCATGACTCTCATTACCCCACAGTCCCTTTTTTGGGAGAGGGGGGAGAGGATCCTTCGTACTTGTAATTATTATTGTTTTATACTTTCTTTTTAGCTTTCACTTTGGGTAAACTGTATTAATATTTTTTTTACTATGGGTTTTGCTAATTTTTTTTTGCAAATCATTTTACCCTTTTTTGGGGGGGGTGAGATTTGGTTGAGAACAGGATTTCCTTTTGATGCAGCCTTTTACAGCTTACAGTATCTAAATGGAATATTTTGTTTAAATTTTTTCATTTGATGTCATGTTTCTTTGCTAATGTTTGATTGCTATATTTCTATGTTTTTCTATAGAAGAGGGGGTGGGAGTTTCCTCATTCATTTGGGATTTTGGATATCTAGGCTTGTTCATGTCTACTTTAAAGTTTTTGACTATAGTATTATGGAATGGTATGCACCTAAAATGTTTTAATTCCTTTATTTTTTTAGGTTAGTTATGCTTTTCTACTCCCTAGGTGAGGGTAAGGGGCTTCCAGCTTTTGGACTGTACAGTATTTCTATTTCTATTAAACAAATTTTTTCCTTTTTTTTCCTTTTCTGTTTTTGTATGCAGAATGGTTTTGTGTAAATCTCATTTGGTTATGTCATCTTTCTTCATTTTTGGTTTAAGACCATGCTTTATTATGGTATTTAGGTTTTTTTGTTAATGTATGAAGTAATACCATTTTTGCTTGTTTTCTGTTGAGTTTTGATTAAAATATTCCCTTACTCTTGCACCAGGGGGCTCTTCTTCCTGTGAGCAGGGATGGGGGAGCCCAGTTTGGAGCCGGACAGAGGAGAAAGAGGAGGTGAATACAGTGAGTTGGCAAAAAATCAGAGCTTGGCTTCAAAGGCCACAACTTCAGGATTTAGAAATGAAGGAGGAGGAAATGTGCAAGCTTCTGTGGCTAGCAAAGTGACGGCTAGAATGCCCCTGAGTAGTGGCCAGCACAACGTCTCACAAATGGAAACTAATATGCACACAGTGGATGAGGAAGTCATTGTAAGTGACAGTAGTGAAGACGAGCTCCCTGCCATAGAGCTTACTTTACAGCAAAAGCAAAAATGCTTAGAAGCTGAACTAAAACAAGTTGGCAAACAACTGCAGCAAGCAAAGGCTAAGATGGAAGAGGAGGAGAAAAGAAAATGCTCCATTAACTCACCAATGTGCCCAGAGAATTTGGGAGTAACTAAGTTGTTTGTCATTGATGCTCTGACTGAATGCCCGGATACATCAGAAGAGACAGTGCCCCAAACACCAAAGAGGAATTCCACCGACTGAACATTGTAGTCTCCAGAGGTGGTTTTGCAAAAAGCAGGATGGACAGAAATGGATACTGGGGTCTGGATACTGGACCAAACATACCTTCACCTAGCATGGCAGTGAGTGAATCCACATATGAAGGAATAGTGGGTAAAAGTGTGACAGAGGTAAATAGCACTCAGGACACTACAGGTACTGCTTTCAATGACATATTAATAAATGCACCCGATTTGCAAAAGGTACTAAATTCAGATCAAACCTGGTCAAATGAAGGCTTAAGTGAGCCCTCACAGACTGCAGATCAAGACAACAACTCAAACCCCACCTTTGCAAGCCTTTTTCATAAACCAGTGGAGTTGGCAAAGAGATGAAATGCCATCAGACTCCATTACATTGGCAGCAGAGAGATAATGCCAGACAGGTATTATACTGGCAAAACCCTGTTGAAACAGGTTTACACCATCTGAGGTGTATGCTCTAATACAAGCCCCAGGAGAGGCAACCTACGATGTTAGTTTTAGAACCCCTGAGACCTTGGAATACTTTCGGTGTAAATACGCTTATTTAAAAAACAACCCCCTTTGGCCTCAGTGTTTGGCAATACCCCTTACAAAGCAACCATTCTGGATCATAACTATTTTATTTAGGAATGAGGGGGTAAACATTACGGATGTGGTATACTGGCTGGAAAAAAGGTGCTTGATCCAAGGTAACCCAGCCCTCACCCTAGATGATGAGGGTTTTTGGAATGGGGCTGGAAAATTAAAGTAAAACTGCACCAAAATGTAACTGAAACAGTCCATCTCCCGAACTGTTTTTATATAGGGAGGGACAAAGGGTTTTGGTTCTACCCAGGTGAGCCTCAGATCTGTTTTAAGTGTGGGTCCAGCAGGCACATTAGTACAAACTGTGAGATCCTGAAGTGTACTCATTGTGGGGAAATGGGGCATCCTAATGCCCATTGTTTCAAAGACCCCAGATGTAACTTATGTGAAGAGTTGGGACGTAACTTTACAGATTGACCTTGGGCCTCAAAAACTAATGAGAATTCAGACTTTTGAGTGCAATGTTTTTATATTAAGACAGCCTCCAAGCAAAACTTTGCCAATCACCCTCTGCGGGGAATGTCTGACAGACAAAGCAAGGAAGAGGGGCACACTCCACAGAGGAAGTCTACCCTGGTAACACCGGAAGATACCACTCAAGCCATGCAGGATGAACAAATACCAGACCCTGAATTATGAAGTGAAAGTATGCCCCCAAGCAGCAGTTCATACCAAGACTGTGTTCACAGAAGTTCCAGGGAAGAAAGGGAGGAAATCCAAGTCAAAACCCAAGAAAAATAAACCACAGGATGAGACTGGAATGGTCACAAACAGATATAGAGCTTTACAGTGGGCCGAGTCTGAGGCAGAGGAGGAGTCGGATAGCACCTCAGTAACATCTTACAACATGGGACCCTGTCTGATTCAGAAACTATGGATAACTCTAGACCCAAAACACATAAAGCTGGCAGAGTAACAAGGGCTTCTAGCAAAGTTAGTGAGGGAGAGGATGACAAACGGGACATTTTTCTTGTAATCTAACAATGGTCATCATTAAATGCTGACAGCTTACAATCTGAAAAAAAACTTTTATGCACATATGCTCAATTTCAATTTTCAGATTTGGATCGTATCCTTTTCAAGATGGCCAGTTGCATGCCCCCATTGAGATCGAACCAACAAGTAGAAGCTGGGTATGGGGGCAAAGTTTCTGGTCTCAAGGGGAAGACACTTGTTCAGGTGTGGGAATATGTTTTTTCAATACAGTACAAATCACCAACATGATAAACAGCTTTCCAGGGCATTTTTGTTAGATGTTAAGTTAAAAGGGATGGACATTCGCATATTAAATATATATACTGCCCAACTGAAATTCAATAGAGTTACACCGTTCTACAAAATAAAAGCTTGTTACCAACTGATAGGGGGTTACAAACTAGCAAAATCTTTTGTGATACAAATTGTCTCCAGGGCATAATTGATGTAATGGGGTTAGTTGAAATATTTACAACCTTACACCAGACAGCACCACACATATATTTTTGTGGCAAGAGGTCTACCAGGATTGATTACTTTTTTGCATCTGGGAATTTACAGTTGCAGGAAGTTCAAGTTGTGGCCATGGCTACCTCAGACCATGGGCTATTACAAATAGTAATAGGGAGCCACCCTGAGCAAAGGAGGGGTCCAGGCTTATGGAAGCTAAATCTTAAACTGCTAGATACTGGTATCATTGCACAAGGTTTTCAGTATATTCTAGAGGCCTGGAACTCTCTTTTTCCTATACGAGGACAATAATGAATGGTGGGAAGAGTCCAAAAAACATTATTTCATATTTTAAAACAATGGGAAAATGATATGGGAAACAAAAAACAGACACATACAAAAACCTGAGGAAACAATGACACTATTTTTCTGCATTGCAATATGATGGGGAAGGGGATTTTTCAACACAAATAAAAGTAATAAAAGAAAAATTGATGCTATTACACAGGAGAGAATGAAGAATTTAGAAAGGAAACAGCAATATGGAATGCAAGGGAAACAAGCATTTGTCAGTGCCGAATGTTGGCTTGCTAACATTGGTAGTGCAGGAGTTAGAAATGCAAAATAGGAATGGCAGTGAAGTACTGAAGTAACGTCAACACTCCCCCACAAAGACTGAAAGGCATTGGGAGTATGGCTTTGGGTCAGCCATAACACTGACGCCATTCTGCCTCATCCCCTCTTGCAGAGAGCGACAGGTGTTGGGGTGTGCATTGAGGTCTTTGGCCTTTATGCTCACCCCATTCCATAAGGAAATAAGCTGAGATGGGTGCAATATAGGAGAATGGGGTGAACGTTAGAGTGAGCGGAACCCAATGCAAACCTCAATGCCTGTCAGTGACTGTAGGGTGGGGGTGGGGGTAAATTCTGCAAACATTATGGCCGATGAACCCAAGTTACATCCCCGATGCCTGTCAGTCTCTACAGGATGGGTGTATGATTGGAACTCTGAACGCCCCTGGTGTTTGTTGACATTTTCACTCCAAATTTTCAACAGTGGCTTTTTGGGACCCCGCCTCATGAACAGTGGTGCTATCATTTCGTTACTCAATCCTGAAAGGTGATTTTGCACAGCAACTGTGCCATTCGGAGTCCCACAGGTGCAGAAACACATTTTGGGCAGGATGCGAAAAATGACAGCTGTACTGTTCATGAGGAGGTGTAAAACAAAAGGCAATGTTGAAAATCTGGAGAGAAAATATGAAAAATTTGCAAACTTACGAGTGTGCATAGATAATATGCAACACACACCCGTAATATGGTAATTTGAGATTTTTTTACCAAATTTGCAACATAGGATTTTTGGGAGCCCACCTCATGAACAGTGGCACTGTCATTCTGTTCATCAGCCCCGAAAGGTGATTCCACCCAGTGACCACAAAATCACCTTTTGGGACTGAATAATGAAATGACAGTGACTGATTTCATGAGGTGTGGTTCCAAGAACCCCATATTGAAAATTTGGAGCCAAAAGTCAAACAAATGACTGAGATATGCACCTAAGTTAACCTCCCCCATTTATACCATTATACAGCTTACTGGCATTTCTTCAGTTCACGGTTGGCTTTCAAGAGTGCAGACGTGTTCCCGCTCCACCGAAGATCACCTCGCCAACCTCTGGAGGTAAGTCTGAGGTGGGGGGTGTAGGGGTGGTGGTGCCAGAGGGTGAGTGCAAGTTTGGGGAAGGGGCACCGCAGACAACGAGGGACCATTTCCTTGTTTTGCAGGGAAAACAAAAAAAAACTTTGGGGGAAGGTTTTTGTTTTTAGAGGTGACACTAAGACATTTGGGCACATTGAGGTGGGCTCCCAGTGTGGCACCTGTTTTTTTTTAGGGGGGGGACTGGAGCCGATGGGAATTAAGCACCCCTTTGGCAAATAAAGCGTGTCTGTGTCAGGGGCCTGATGCTGAGGGGGATTGGGCACCCCCATTGACAGAAATAAAACTGGTGGGGCATTATGCCGACGGGGATTGGGCACCCCATCAGCAAACAAATTGAACTGAGGAGAGAGCATGCCAACAGGGGGATAGGGCTCCCCTGAAGTCAGCTTTCTAGGGATTGCAAGAGGCGAATGGCAAGTTTGTTACAAAATGTTTCATCAGGAAAGGCATGTAATGGAGGCGTGTCAGATCTGCCACTGCAATGATGAGCCTGTCTCTCATTGCAGCGGTGGATTTCTTTCAAGTTGGTGGCACTCTCTGAAACTGCTGTCATCAGCAGCGTGCTCTCTTGCTGGCAGCTAAGGGATACAGCAGCTAAAGCATCCCCTGGATTCGGCACAGCACTGACACGCCTGTGAAAGTGCTAGTACACTGCTACTACCACAAAATGTTGTTTGCGCACGCATGCAAGCCAACATAAAAAGGGGATACAATGTCTCTGGACAATTGTAAAGCTGTGAGAGAACAAAAAATTATATCACACTTAGTAACATCGGGGGGGGGATATCACAAATAAAACAGATATAATGCAGAAAATAGAAAGTTTCATTAAGCATTATGTTTTCTAGTCAAAATCTCCCCACAAATAAGATGGGAGATAGCTTAAAAATCTGCAATCTTCCAACTATCCCTCAGGACCTACAAAAATATTACTGTCTCCTATTATGAAAGCAGAAATTAGAGAAGTAGTCTGGTCATTAAACATGGGAACAATACCAGGTTCAGACGGGTTACCACTTGAACTATATAAATTAATATTTGATGTTTTAGGACATGAAATGGTCAGTCTCTACAATGAGGCACTAAATGTGGGGGCCCTTCCCAATAGTTCGTACATAGGAGTGCTGGTGCTTTTGTTCAAGTCCAGTGAGAAAGGGGGTTTAAAAGGGGATTTACAAAATTGGAGACCCATCTCTCTATTAAATACAGATTGCAACATTTTAATGAAAATTATTTGTAACTGAATTTCAGTAGTGCTGGATACTGTTATACACCCTACACAGTTTAATGAAGTTCCTTCCAGGAAAATATATGATGCCTTGATACTAATTAGGGAACTAATGAATAAAGGAGATGAAGGACAATTAATGGGATATTTAATAAGCCTGGATCAGACCAAGGCTTATGATCTCATCGAATATCAGTATTTATGGGCACTATTAGAAGCTTATGGCTTTCCACCAAAATTAATATCTTGGTTACAAATTTATTATAAAGAAACATGCATAATTCCTAGTGCAAATGGGTGGCTGGGGGAAAAATGTCAGGTTAATAGAGGGGTAAGACAAGGGTGCCGTCTGAGTCCCCTTTTGTATATTCTTACGCTAGATCCCGTGTTACACAAATTAAACCAGCATAGCATGATTCAAGGATTATTGGTGGGCAGTGATGATTTACCAATATGTTCTTTTGCCTAGGATGATGATGGGGGGGCTTATACTCCCACATAAACCATCAGGGATAGCTGCTGGGCACATTTTGAGAGATTTCTCAGCAATCTCAGGATCAGAAATGAATAAAAGAAAAAGTTGCTGTATACCCATAGGGCAAGGGAATGGGATAATGTTAGAAGTATTGGGAATACCAGTGAATGTAGGGTATCATAGAATATTAGGAATATATTTTGGGAAAAATAACTCAATTTTATAATTGGGACCTCAAATTAAAAGACACCAGTAATAAAGTAATGAAGTGGAATCATTGGTGGATGTCTAAGAAAAAAAGAACCTACATGATTAAAACCTTTTACTTCCCATTTTTTTGTTTTTAAGTGTAATATTTCCTGCCCCTAAATCCCTTGTTCAGTGTTTATTTTTTCAGTGTCTTTGGGGCAGCTGCCTCAACCCCATAAAGAGAAGAATTACATACCTAGCAGTGACACAAGGGGCCTGGCTATGGTGAACCCTTTAGTCTTTTTTTAACTGTACATTTTTATATCACAATATATTTCCCATAATAAATAATTCTAGTAAAGTTTGGGGACCTTGGGTTTTGGATAGTATAGGCCCTTTGCTAACAAGTTGGGAGAGTCACTTACCAATACCCAAACAAAAACATACTGCAGCATTACCAGGGTATCTTTCAGATGCAGTTGGTAAACTAAAGGTTTGGCAATTAACTTAAAAAAGACCATCTTACTAACTCAAGGAAAGATTTATATAATAAAATATTGTAAACTCATTACATAGAATTACCGTGTTATATGGAAAAAACGCAAAAAGAACAACAAATAGTTTCTGGAATGCTAATTTGTAATAGGATACCCATCTGCATGTGGGACTACATGTGGCTGTGTGTACTTCTCAAGCTAGCAGTAAAGGAGAACATGAAACATAAGGAGAAAACAGAAAGAGAATACCCAAGAATGGGACTGTGTGTAGGGAAACTGGAAACTATGCACAACCTTTTCTTCGAATGTCCTTTGCAGTGTCTTTTTGGCAATTCGTAAACAAAGTATGGATACAGGGCCCTTTTCAAAATATAACATCTGAAATATTATACTTTGGAATTTTTCCCTTAGGCTGGTCAAATTATGAGGGGAATACAATGCAGCTGATTATGTTATGCATAACCTTTCAATTATGGCAAGCACGATGTGCTCTCAGATTAAGGCAACAACAACAATCAGTAGACCAAGTAGTATATGCTGTAATACAGGGTGTTAAGAGAAAAATCGTTTTTTTCCTGATTTATGTAGACTATGTTAGAGAAATATGTCTTGGCTGGATACAGGCTAAACAAAGAACAATGTTCCTATAAAGGCATATATCTATTTTGGTAACCAGGTGTCATGAGTTTGGTCTAAGTATTCAGTTAGTACATTTTGGTTTTTTGCCTTTCCTTTGGGGGGGGGGTATGCATGCGGGATGATCTACATAGTTTTTGTTGTCGTTATATGGTTAAGAAGTTACTAAACTTGCAAAATTCCTTTTTTTTTGGTCCCTTAGTATGCAGTAATACTGATTGCTCAGAGTTACGTATGTTGTTTTCCAACTATCACTTGTGTTGTATTATGAAATATTTCAGGTTAAATAAAAAATGTTACTACTCTTGCGAAAGTGCCTTGGATTCTTTTACTTCCACTTGGACACCCACCAGAGATGGGTAGAAGGGACCTTGGTTTAAGGTCTCATCTGAAGAGCGGCACATCCAATACTACAGCACCCCCCTAATACTGCACTCAGGTGCCAGCATTTTGTTAGTGTATACCATCACCGCAGTGACTCCTCAACCACAAAGACCACCACAGCACCAGAAATATGGCAAAAGCCATCCGTCGCTGTGGTGGTCCATGCTGCTATCACAACTGCCCCGCTGGGTGTTTGCCTCCCCAGTCCAACTCTGACTTGGAGTTGGAATCCTAGAGACCAGAGGGTGTGGGGGCAGAGACTGCCACAAGGGGGGTTTGGGTGGCACAACCCCATGATTGTGAAAGCCAACATCCCGTAGCTACAATGCCGACAATCAGCATTGTAGCTGTTGCAGTAGGGGATGTCGGCTCTAACGCTGTCGAAGCGCTATAGGTAAACCTTTTTTTAGGTATGAGCCCAGAGTGGAACTAAAACCCATGACCCACCAGTTCAGAGGCAGCTGTGCTACCAACTCAGCCATGCTGACAAAGGAAAGATAGGGGACTAACAACACTGGAGACTGGAGATGTTTTTCACTGGGGAAAGGTGGGGAACTGACAAAACTGGAGACTAAAGATGTATTTAACTTGTGAAAGGTTAGGGACTGACAACAATGATAACTGAAGATGTATTTAACCGGGGAAAGATGGGGGACTGACAACACAAGAGCCTAAAGACGTGTTTAACTGGTGAAAGGTTAGGGACTGACAACACTGGTGACTGAAGATACATTCAAACGGTGAAGGATTTGGGACTAAGGACACTGGAGACTAAAGATGTATTTAACTGATAAAAGATGGCCCGACCATCAGCGCAGCAGTAGCAATACCGCTTATGATGCTGGCGACCCCAGTTCAGAAGCAAGTCTGAATCATCAGGGCTGGCTGGGAGGAAGGAGGATCGAGCATCCCACAGGATGCTCTCTTCATCCAAGGGGGAGGGTAGCCAGCTCCAGTGCACAACTGTCACCTGGATGACCACAGGTAGCAGTACACCTGGGAGTGACTCAATGGGAGGTGAGACACTGGTTCATGATGCTTATTACACTTGCGTGTGTGCTTGTGTCATTCCTCAAGGCTTCCATCTCGAGGGTTAGGGAGAACTGGAAAATTGGGCGGCCAGAGCAGGGTGAAGGACCAGCCCCTTGCAGGCTCTGTACTGCAGTGACATGGAATATTCCCCAAGAAGCGGATCCTGGTCTGTGGCATTTGAGGGTCCTGCTACACCCCACCATGCAGGGCAAAGCATGGGAGCAGATGAGGGAGAATCCAGTAAGTTCACGGGAAGACGGGTGACTGGGCTGGAGGTGGGGTCAGTCCAGATGGCGGCACTGCCAGCCAAGAGGAGAGGGAAAACAAATAACTGGTAAATGATTAGGGACTGATAATACTGGAAACGTAAGATACATTTAACTGGGAAAGGTGAGGACTGAGAACACTGGTGTCTGAAGATGCAGTTAACTGGTGAAAGGTGGGAATTGACAACACTGGAGACTGAAGGTATATTTATTGCTATGGAATGGTGGGAGACTGACAGCACTAGTTACTGAAGATGTAGTTAACTGGTGAAAAGTAGGGAAGTGACAACATACAAGACTGAAGATGTATTTAACTGGTGAAAGATGAGGGACTGACAGCACTGGCTGGTAGTATTGGTGGTGCTATTTCTGAGGACCTCCCCATATTTACTCATACCAAGAACTTGAACTAATACCCAAAACTGACACTGTACAGCAGACTAAAGTGAAGGCTGCACTTTTGTGGTGCTGCCTTCAGATGAAATGTTAAACAGAGGTCCCTTTTTGTCTATATCTGGTGGCTATCCAGGTGCAAGTTAAAAGATCCCATGGCACTTAAAGTAAGAGTGAGGGGGCTTTTCCTGGTCTATTGGCTAAAGTTTCCCTTGCCAATAAAACCAGTCCATGTACCCCAACACACACACACACACAAAAACCCTCCCCAGGATTCACCTGGGAATAAATTGTCACAGCCCAGTATGCTTTTTCTGGTCAAAAATGCAAAGTAAAAAAATAAACTCTCCACAGCCAGTCATATTAGAGTGTGTGCTGATTTTGTGATAAACACAACTGATAGACCCATTGCCAAATGGCTGAGACAGCTCAGTTCCATTTGCTTCTGCTCTGTGTCAGGGAGGCAGAATAACCTTGAGGTTAACACACCACGTTCTGACCCTAGAGGCCCTGCAGACCCGGGTTTGAATCCCACAACTGACACTTACATGCTGTGTGACCTTGAGCAAGTCACTTAACCTCCCTGTGCTGTGCCTTTACTGTCTAAAAATTCTAAAATAAAAGCAATGCTTTTTTTTCTATATGTGAAGGGGGGGGGAGGTTACCCATGATAGAAAAAAATCCCTTAGAGGGTGGAAATACTGTTTGGTGAAAAGAGATCAACAGAGCTTCATAACATTCACCTTCCAAGAGGTCAGAGTAACCCACTGATTGAAGCACAGAGCTGTGAACCTGGAGACAGTGGTTTGAACTCCAGCACTATCTCTTACTCATTGTGTGACCCTGAGCAAGTCTGCTTTACTACTCAGTCCTTAACCTCTTCTGTGTGTATCTGTTTCTCTCTCTCCCTCTCTCTTGGCTCTTCATTGCTTTGCAAAGCATTTTGGGATGCCGTGGGCATGAAAGGTGCTGTATAAAACCAAATTTCTTGCTTTATTTGTGAGATTGGAAACCACCATTAAAATGCTGCCATCATGTCCTGTTAGGACAGTGCTAGATTATTTCATGGACTCTAACTTGAATGAAAAAGCTCGCCAAATACTAGGCACGAGCTAATGTGACAAAGGGATAAAAGTGTCTTCCAAAAGGGTGATTTACCTTTTTAATTTCTCCATGATGACATTTAAATATACTCCTCAGAGCACCAGAATGCTTCCCTGAGCTGTATTTTAGCGGAGAGAGTTTTGCTTTATGTGGTGGCTGATTCTGCTGACAGTTTTTCTTACATAGAAACACAACATTTGACCCACCCAGTCTGCCCATTTTTCCCTGTTTATACTGTCACCACAGACCCTACTTGATCTCTGGCTCCCTCCCTCCCTTAGTTTCCACTAAGATACCCTTTTGTCTATTCCTCACACCTCTCTTGAATTTACCCCCTTTCAACTTCATTGCATATCCCCTTGTTCATGTGCCTCTTGTAGTCTGAAAAATACTCCCCATCTGTACTTTGTTTACCTCTGTGAGGTATTTATGGGTCTCTATCATATTCCTCTTCTCCCTCCTCTCCTCCGGGTCCAGAGTTTACATACTGAGGTCCTTTAGTCACTCCTCATAGGGCTATTGATGCAGACCCTGTACCATTTTAGTTGCCCTCCTCTGGACAGCCTCTACCCTGTTCATGTTCTTTCTGAGTTGTGGACTCCAGAACTGGACACAGTACTCTGGAGAGGGGAAGGTCCACCAGTGATCTATACAATAGCAACACTGCCTCCCTCGTTCTGCTGGTGGTACCCCTCCCTATGCACCCCAACATCCCACTGGCCCTACCAACTGCCTTGTCATACTGCCTTGCCACCTGGAGGTTACCAGATGTGATTACTCCCAGGTCTTTTTCCTGTTTGATGACTGTCAGTACCTCTTTTCCCATTCTGTACTCTGCCTCTGGGTTTCTGTACCTTAAGTTGGTTGGTCTCCAGGTGGAAGAAAAGAACCCAAGGATAAAAAAAATTCTTCCCTGTCCCACAGAGGGATTATTGTTTTATACCATTACAAGAATAAAACTGTCCATGTATCTATCTGTTTACTTTTTACAGCTGCATAGTGGAGCTATGTATGACATCTTGCTATTACATAAAGAAAAAAGGCAGCTCCAGAAGCACATCACTGGATTCTGAACTAAGTAAAAAATTTTGGAGTTGAAGAACAATCTCTCTGCTACTACAGTGCTGTTCCTTTGTGTCTTCCTCCTCTCCTCCGCTGCCACACTATTTTGTTACTGCCTGTCACTTCCGGTTCACTTCCAGTTCACTGTTGTGGCAGAAAACAAAACAAAACAAGAGACCCGTGTGTGCCATGCTGTCCAACTGTTGGCCCCCTGCTCATATAAAGTTTTCCTGGGGCCTAGTTGCTCCCCCCACCACCCTCCGACCCCTTTCCTGTCCGGTTCCCCTTTATGGCCAAAAGTTTATAAAAAAAATTAAAAAAGAGAGACCCATACCTGCTCTGCTCTCCAATCACTGGCCCCCTATTTATGTAATGTTTTCCCTGGTGTCTAGTGGCACCCTTCACCCTCCAATTGTTGTACTGATTTCCCTGGTGTCTAGTGGCACCCCCAACCCACTGATCCACTATAATGATTTTTTCTGGTCTGTAGTGGCACCCTCACCATCTGATCCCCATTCTCTTAATGTTTACCTAGTGTCTAGTGGCACCCCCCCCCTCTGATCACTATTCGCATATGGGACCTGTAATAAA
Organism: Neoceratodus forsteri; assembly: GCA_016271365.2. Lineage (NCBI taxonomy): Eukaryota > Metazoa > Chordata > Ceratodontiformes > Ceratodontidae > Neoceratodus > Neoceratodus forsteri. The sequence goes on from JADMNL010000024.1 coordinate 133,708,384, forward strand.
GAAAACGTTTCTCGATTTTTTCCCATACACCTGTAAAAAAGAAAATGATCCCTCGCCAGTCTGACCCCTCCCACCCTGACCTCCCACTCAGCAGTCACCACCCTACACACCTAGTACATCCACCGCACACCTTCACTCACCTGAATAGGTTGCACGGTGAAAATCCACTCTGCGATTGAAGACACATCTTGCTGCTGGAACCGGCAACTGCAATCTGAGAAACTAAGGTAAGTGTGCTTCAATGTATTTCAAAGGGGTTTTGAACTTTGATGCATAACATTGGCAGTTTTGCATATTTTCACCCCAAATTTTCAGCATGGCTTTTGTGGGACCCCACCTCATGACCAGCAGTGGTGGAAATATGGAAATGAGGCCCAAAAGGCGTTTTCATGATCACTTGTTGAAATCACCCTTCAGACGGTATTTGAAAACTTTCACTGACCTTGTTCATCAGGTGGGATCATAAGATGGCTATGTTGAAAATGTGGGGTGCAAATATTTAAAATGGCAAAATTATCAGTGTACATTGAAATATTGCAATGCATGCTCATAACATTGGTAGTTTTCACTATTTTGACCCCAAATTTTCAATATAGTCATTTCTTCACATCACCTCATGAACATGATAACCGTAGTTTTTAAAATCCTGGCCAAAATGTGTTTTCACACCTGTGGCATGGAATGAATTGTTGTGGTGTGAAATCCCCTTTTGTGCAGGTTTTGGAAATGTTTTCCACCCTTGTTGGTGGGGTCATCAGATGGCTATGCTGAATATTTGGGGTCAAAATATTTAAAAATGGCAAAGTTCTAAGCATATGTTGAAAGTTTGCAACACACACTGATAACTTTGGTAATATTCACTATTTTGACTCCAAATGTTCAACATAGTCATTTTTTCACATCACTTCATGAATGTGACATCTGTCATTTTTCACATCCTGACCAAAATGTGTTTTTGCACCTGTGGCATGAAATGATGTTGTTGCTACATGAAATCACCTTTTGGACAGGTTTTGTCATTTTTCTCAACTGTTGTTCATGAGGTGGGGTCATAAGAATGCCATGTTGAAAATCTGGGGTAAAAATATTACAAAACAACAAAGTTATGAGGGTACATTTAAATTGTCCAATGCGCACTCATAACATTGATCATTTTAAGTGGACAATGTCCCTTTAAAACAACATAGCAGCTGTGTTGACTCTGATCAGAATTTTTTTAGAATAGGAATCAGATTATGACTAAAAAATATTCAATAGTAAAATACAAGTGGATTAATCATCCCTCAACCACCTTCCTTAACTGAGTGGTATGTGTGTAATATCTTCTTACAGGATTTAACCTGCTGTCCCACAGTAATGTAAAACAAACACTATAAAGTCTAGTTTGCACACTAGGAGGGGAATGAAACACATTAATATATGTACAGGGGTGCAGTCACACCCCTATAGTTAGGGGTAAGTAGGCATTTTAATGTTAAAACTGAAATTTTGCACTTTAATAACTTTGTAACCGTTCAACAGATTTGCACAAAATTTGATATGCGATGTCCCGTGGAATAGATCTCTTGATGTTCCAAGTTTTGTGTTGGTTGGATTGGCAGAATTTGCACTAGGCATTGTGAAAAAATGCTAAAATTCGCCTTTTTGGACTGTTTTTTTCCTCATTGTGCTGCGGCCAAATCATTTGGAATTCTGGACTGAAATTTTCAGGGAAGAAAGAGCTTGCCCCCCAAAAAACAAGCTAGCACTGGTTTGGTAAAAACATACTAATGCATTTCAACGGTATTACATTTTGAAATTTAGGGTTCTGAGCATGCTCAGTTCAGTCTTTTGGATAGCTGCATGGAATGAAAAATGATTCTGATCTGATGAAAAGGGATTTTGACAGCTCACAAAAAAGGATCCTTAGAATCCTTTTTTATGAGGAAAAAAATTTATTTTTCGTCAGCTGCCATCTTGGTTTTTTTTTTTAGTCCAAACTGTCATAACTCTTCCCAGGGATGTTTTCTGCAGACATCCAAGTATGTATCTCGTCCATCAGGACATCCTTTATTGTTGTGTACCTTTACTTTAATTTTATGTGGCCTCAGAATGCTTATTTTTATATTTTAAAATCCTTTCTTGTGATTCACTTTCTTTCCTTTTTTGTGAAGTGTCAAAATCCTTTTTCGCATCACAAAAAAGGATTAGGACATCTCACAAAAAAGGATGACTTTCTTAAAACCTTTTTTGTGAGATGACCAAATCCTTTTCTCACCAGTAAATTCCTGTTTTCGTGAGGTGGCATAATCCTTTTTCATGATATGAAAAATGATTTTATCTTCTCTGACCAGATGACCCTGCCAGTAATCCTTTTTTGTGAGATGTCATAATACTTTTTCGTGATGCGAGAAAGGATTTTGACACCTCATGAAAAGGAATTGTCTGAAAAGAATACGATGGCATGGCTATCCATGTAGAAGTTCTAATCATTTTTCGCATCACAAAAAAAGGATTAGGACATCTCACGATAAAGGAATTTGCAGACAAAAAACGATTAGGACATCTCACGAAAAAGAATGACTTTCTTAAATCTTTTTTCATGAAATGACCAAATCTTTTTTCACCAGAAAATTCCTTTTTCATGAGATCGTGATGAGAAAAAGGATTATGACTTCGACCAGATGGTCTTGCCAGTAATCCTTTTTCATAAGATGTCATAATCCTTTTTTATGATGTGAAAAAGGATTTTGACACCTCACTAAAAAGGAATATGTCTAGCAAAAAAGAATAACTTTGGTCCATAACTTTGCGTCTTTTGAGATTTTGATCCCAAATTTTCAGCATGGCCTTTTGGGGTACCTACCTTATGAACAAAACAACAGTTGTTATGCAATTCTCACCTGAAAAGTGATTTTGTGGTTAGTTGGTGAATTCACCTTTTGGGTGGGATTTGCGTAATGACAATAATATTGTTCATGAGGTGGGGTCCCCAAAAGGCCGTGTTATTAATTTGGGGTCAATATGTCAAACAATGGCGGAGTTATGATGGTTTGTTGGAATTGCACAACACACTCTAGTAACTATCAATTTAAAATATTTTGACCCCAAATTTTGAACATAGAATTCTTATTACCACACCAAATGTATGCCACAACTGTCATTTTTCAAATCCTGGCTGAAATGAGTTATCAAACCTGTGGTGCAGAAATGGCTTTGCAGCTGCGTAGAATTATGTTTCAGTGGGGATTTGAATTTGTTTTCTACTGGGTACATCAGGTGGGGTAATAATATGGCTATGATGACAATTATATCACTCTTGGCCTATAAATGGAAGCACAGGACACAGAGAGCCATGCACTTCCATAGCTACATACATATATGCTTCTATGGAGGAATCAGAGTGCAGGGCCCAGATGGCTCCGTGCTGTCACAAGCACATCAGGATATGATTATACTATCTCAAAAACTAAGGAAATAAATTACAAAAACTTTGTTAATGCATCAGTTAGGGTTAAAGCGACAAAAATAGGGAAATGTGGCATTAGGGTTTCCAACCCAAACACCCTACCTTTCACAGATGAAGAGGCATCGGGGGATGGCATCAGCTCTAATACTCACCCCATTCTCCTATGCTGCACACACCCAGCTTAATTTCTAAAGGAATCGGATGAGTATTAGGATTGATGACCCCAATGCCACACCTGATGCCTCTTCATCTGCAAAGGGTGTAGGGGGGTGTTAATGTTGAAAACCCTAATGCCACATTTCCCTGCTTTTGTCACTTTAACCCAACTGATGCATTTTTTTGTTAACTCTATTTTTGCTCCTCTTGATGGCAGTGGCATGCTTGCCCCTTACTCTGCCTTGTGCACAGGTGCTCAACTCACCCTACCAGCCAGCCACTGCCACTGACATACAGCAGGGAGGATCATGGCTTACCCCCCCCATGGAGGGCACCCCCCAGTGTCAGGCAGACTGGGGAGAGACACCGCATCACCCTTGGACACCCACCCCAACTTATTCAGAGCTTTGTTTGGCTGGGGGAGAGGTCCCCCATTGTAGGCATCATAGTGTACATCTTGAGGGATACTCTATCTTAGATTCCCCTAGGGCACAGACATGCAATGACATCCAGTGCATGTCAAGCATGCTTCCATGCTCAGCCACAGGATGTCCGCCGCTGCCTGATCCCTGTTATGAGGGCCCCCACTGCTGCTCCCCCAATCTCCACTGGAGTCACTAGAGTGGTGGGCGCATACCCTAACCCTCCCCAGGAGAGGACAGCAGTCCTCCAGATGCTCAATTCCCACCTCCCCCACTGACCTTTGATGGCCCAAATCTGTTCCTGAACCCGGGTCACTGGTGTGGAGCGAGGTGTGGCATGCAGCGCCTCAACCCTCAGCACCACCAGGCCAGCTCCCTAACTGATGCATTAATGAATATTTTTGCAATATATATATATATATATATATATATATATATATATATATATTATAGTGTTACGGTAGTGTCACTGTAGGTTTATAGGAGTGATACAAGTTCAAAGGACATGCCCATATAGAACTCGTTGCCTAATGGCAAAAATCAAATTTCTTGAGCCCCATGTATTTATCTAATCTCTGTTTAAATTCTAACAAGCTATTACTTGTAACTACATCTGTTAGTAGAGCATTCCAAATAGTAGTCGATCATTGGGTAAAGTAATTATTTATTTTGGATGTTTTATTCACAGTTGATTTTAACATTAGACTATGTGCTCTGGTGTTCACTGTAACAAGATTTTGTTTTTTTTTCTAGGCAAATAGACTCGCACCGGGCTGGGTCTTGAAGAGCTCTATATACCAAGCATAGGTCACCCCTCAAAGATCTATATTCCAATGAAAACAGGCCCAGATTTTATAATCTACAATTATAGTCAGGGTTACTGAGGCCTCTAATCTTCTTTGTAAACCTTCTCTGCACCTTTTCTATAGAGGACTTACATCCCAAGGTAGTGGGGTTGCAAAATGGAGCACAATAGCCAATATGTGACCTAACCAAACTTGTATATAAGAGAATTAAAACTTCTGGTTCCCTGCTCTTAACATGCTTCATTATACATGACAGTATACCATGACATTTCTTAATTATGTTGTTAGTGTGAGATATGAACTTTAGATCATTTGCAATAGTAATTCTCAGGTCCTTTTCAGAAGTAACAGTTTGTTATATGTTACTATCTATTGTGTAGGTTGTTAACCTATTATTTCTACCCAGGTGCATCACCTTACACTTAGCACTATTAAAGGTCATTTTATATCTTACTAACCAAACTGCTAGATTATCTAGATTATTTTGTAGGGAGTTAACTGACACAGAGTCATTAACAATGCAACCAAGTTTACAGTCATCAGTGTATTTTTGTATCCAAACACCACTATTTACTTGCAAACTAGTGACTAGTATATTGAACAACAAAGGGCCCAAAACTGAGCCCTGAGGAACACCACTAGTCACAACTCCCCAGTCAGACATGTGTCCTTTAATACTCACACTCTGCATCCTATTACTTAGCCATGAGTCTACCCATTTAATAATATTAAAGTGGAAACCATACCCTTTTAATTACTCTTAGAATTCCATGAAAGACGGAATTGAACGCTTTCTGAAAATCCAAGAAAATAACATCAACCGGTAAAACTGGGTCCAATGCCATGCTCACATGCTCAAAAACATTTTTTAAATTTTGTTGACAAGATCTTCTCTTTACAAAGCCATATTGTGAAATGTCGATAATATTTTTATTTTGAAGGTGAGCTACCATTTTATGTTGTATGACCCTTTCCATTAGTTTACCTAAACATGAAGTGAGGCTAATTGGTCTATAATTATCTACAATATGTTTACTTCCTCCCTTATGAATTGGTATTATAGTAGCTAATCTCCACTCATGTGTAATATTTCCTTCCTGTAGAGATGTATTAGATAACAATACAAGGATCTCCAAAAGTTATTTTTCCAATTCTTTAATAAATATGGCTGGAATTCCATCTGGTCCCGCTGAGGAATTAATTTTAGTGGCCCGAATCGCCAGTTTGACATTCTCTATTGCAATTCTTAAGTATGGAAATTCTGATGGTACATTATCCAAGCATGCACAATCCTTGGTTTTGTATATGCTCAAAAAGTAGTCATTAAACTCCTTAGCCACGTCCAGTTCCCTAGTCAGTGGTACATTATCCTTAAAGAATGGGCCAATAGATGGTTCTTTCCCTTTTAGTGTACCTATATAACTATAAACTTGTTTTTATTATCCTTTGTTATGGTAGCTAGTTTTATTTCTTGATTCTTCTTTACAGTTTTAATGGCTACTTTACACTGTTTAGCCCTTACCTTAAAATTGGTCCACTTGTCCATAGTTCTATCCTTTTTGTATTGTTAAATGCTCTTTTTTTTCTAATCAATCTTTTAATGTTACCATTCAACCAGGGCGGAATTCTTTATTTATTGTTATATTTTATTTTCAGGGACCCAAGTATTAATACAATAATAATTTTTGTTCTTATTGCTGACCAGATCTGCTCACTGTTTAAATTACTTAATTCTACCTTCCATTTCCATGCAGTAATATAATCTCTAATAGCCTCATAATCAGCTTTATTAAAAAAGGTTTTCCTTGTTACTCCTTGATTTAATATGCTATAATTTTTAATACTCCAGTAGACCATATTATGGTCACTGTCTGCCAGTGGTGCAGCAATTTTGGGTAATTCCCCTATATCTTTAATGTTTGTTAAGGTCTAAAATGTTGTCCTTTCTAGTTGGTTCTTTAACCACTTGTTCTAAATCATGAAAAAGTGCAAATTTGATAACTCTTTTTTCTAACTGGGTATTTCCTGTTAATGTTTGCCAACAAATAGTTGGAGAATTAAAGTCCCCCATTATAATTAAGTCTTCATAAGTTTCTAAATCGTCAAGAACTTGCATAAATTAATTATTGCCACTTGTATCTAAATTTGAAGAATGATAACACAGTCCCAATGTTATATTTAATATTTTAGCAAATATGATTTCAGTATCAGTTTCTGTATTTGAGGTTATAGGGATTTCAATGCTGTTTAAACATTTATTTATATATAAAGCAATCCCACCTCCTTTAGCTTTTTGTCGATTCTTGATAATGACTGAATAACCAGGGCTCTCTGTGCCCCAAGTATTATCTGTAAACCACGTCTCTGTTATTCCACATATATCAATTTTATAATTATATAAGAAACATTTTAATTTGTCTATTTATTGTTTAAACTTCTAGCATTAATCAACAAGATATTCAATTCCCTCAAATGAACACAAGAAGTATTTATATTTACTGTAGAAGAGGGGCAAGATTGTTGAACTCTAGGTTTATTAATATCCACATCGATGGAGGTCTGTAAGTGGATTGTCCCATCCCCCCTTTTTACTAATTTAAATAGGTCAAGATGTAGTCATTCATTTGTTTTCCCAACAAGGTAGACCCTTTTTTATTCAGATGTAGACCATCCCTGCAACTGTATTTGTTCTCATAAACAAATTCTTCCCAGTGCGTAATACACTGTATGTTTTGCTTAAGACACCATTGTCGAAGTCAATTGTTTAATGATCTTATTTTATCATTAATGTACCAATTTGCCGTAGGGACAGGAAGGATTTCAGAAAAGGCAATTTGACAGTTCTATTCTGTCAATAAATTATACATACCCACAAACTCCTCCTTAATGCTTTGCATATTTTGATTAAAAACAATATTTACCCCTGCATGAATTATTACAATTGGCTTTTTCCCCACTGTTCTTAAGAAGTTTTTAATCATGTTTGTTATATCCAGTAATTTAGCTTCTCTGAAACAAGGCACAGTCCTATTGCTTTTATTCTGATCACAAATTATTCTGTCCAAATTTTTTATACTTGAGTCCCCTAAAAGGTATATTTGTCTTCCCTCAGCCTCATTGGTATCATTCAGGTCCATAAGATCATCCACATTTGCCTATGAATTCAAAATTCCTGAGAAATTCTGTTCAAAACTCAAGAGCTGATGTAAAGGGGGCATACAACATGAAGATATTAGTTGAGGCTCAGTCAAATTTGTAACTTCTTGATCCATACAATTATTACAATTCGTTTGTAAATTTGTATGACTGGGAACAAACTTGTAATCATATTATCTCTATATTATTATATTATATTATATTATATTATATTATATTATATTAGTATATTATCATATACTCTGGATCCTTTATCAGTTTTACAATAGGTGTATGATCTGAGTGTGTTAAGTTAACATCATCAGATAAATCAACTAGTGGATCAAAGCTGTTTTCTGTAATGATGCTAAATTGGGCTGCTTTTCTTATCTTTTTACTAACTTTCCTATTCTGAACCAAGTACCAAGGGTTTTCACCTTCTGGAGGGTCTTCATCTACCATAGCGTGCTTCCTATTAGGGGTATTAATATTATTGCCATTATCATTTGTAGCTATTTCTGGAGCCATATTTGTGGATATGTAAGAGGGGGTTTTATATGCTTCAGTGGTAGAGGCCAAACTGCATGGTTGCATGTTATTACATCGAGCAATGGTATCTGCATAGCTTTTCTCTAGGATGCAGAATCTATTATTAAATGTACTTATTTCTTGCATCATGTCTTCATTCTCTTTACACTTTAAACAGATAAACTGGATATTTGTCAAATGACTAGTATCTGTACAGTACATCCTGCATGTATTACACATAAGTAAAACCTTGCCATCACTAGTTGTTATGGTGTCTTTCATTTTATTTACTATGAGTAAGTAGGCAAGCCAAACAAAAGGGCTGATAAATACTGTATTACCTGTATCAGGCTGGGCTTCCTATATATATTTGACTTCTGTTAATCTCCTACCCTCCTAACATGCATAATACGTGCAGATGCTTATGTTTTTGCATGCGTCTTCGCGCACGCTGAGGAGTGCCTGCCCTGCACACGCTCACCTTGCTCGCACAGGTCTAGTAAATAAAGGCTGGAGTGACCCAGAAGTGGTTTTCCTGGGTCACTGATCGCTCGAGAATTAAATATTAAAAACAAGTACTAAAAAGCACTAAAATGTTTCATAGAACTGTGTTTTTAGGGGAGAAGTGCTCAAGGAGGCAGATTCCCAAAACCCACAGCAGTAAGCTAAGTTGTAGTTCCCACTAGACCACAGGAACTACTCGCTCCTTTTCCTGCTTCTGATGTTACGAAGCAGGGCTCCAAAACATACACATACACACACAGTTCAAATATTTTAAAACAGCTTTTGTATGGGAATAGTATATTTCATTAAGTACTGCACAGCTCCTGCTGCTTTACAGAACTCCAAGAGTTGTGTGCTCACCACAGGTCTAGCAAATAAAGGCTGGAGTGACCCAGAAGTGGTTTTCCTGGGTCACTGATCGCTCAAGAATTAAATATTAAAAACGAGTGCTAAAAAGATCTAAAATGTTTCACAGAACTGCGTTTTCAGGGGAGAAGTGCTCAAGGAGGTAGATTCCCAATACCAACAGCAGTAAGCTAAGTTGTCATTCCCACTAGACTCCGAGAACTACTCACTCCTTTTCCTGCTTCCGATGTTACGAAGCAGGGCTCCAAACCGTATACACACACACACACACACACACACACACACACAGTTCAAATATTTTAGAACAACTTTTGTATGGGAATAGTATATTTCATTAAATACTGCACAGTTTCCGTTGCTTTACAGAACTCCAAGAGTTGTGTGCTCACCACAGGTCTAGCAAATAAAGGCTGGAGTGACCCAAAAGTGGTTTTCCTGGGTCACTGATCATTTGAGAAGTAAATATTAAAAACGAATGCCATAAAGCACTAAAATGTTTCATAGAACTGCGTTTTTAGGGGAGAAGTGCTCAAAGAGGCAGATTTCTAAAACCCACGGCAGTAAGCTAAGTTGTAGTTCCCACTAGACTGTGAGAACTACTCGCTCCTGTTCCTGCTTCTGAAGTTAGGAAGCAGGGCTCCAAAACATACACACACAGTTCAAATATTTTAAAACAGCTTTTGTATGGGAATAGTATGTTTCATTAAGTACTGCACAGCTTCTGCTGCTTTATAGAACTATAGTTAGGGTTGAGTAGCCTCTTTAATGCAAAACCTCAAGTTTTGTACCTTAATAACTTTTTTCACCGTACAACAGATTTGCCTGAAATTGTGCAAGCACAGTCTGGCACCATAGATTTCTGGATCTGGCAAGTTGTGTTATGGTCTGATGTACAGTTGTGGAGCTACAGAACTCCAAAAAAACACAAAATAATTTACTTTTTGCATGTTTATTTGCTCTCTCCCACAGCCTGCACAGTTTGTCCGTTCAGTCCAAACACTTCAGGGAAGATGCAGCCTTGGTCACCGATGTGCCTTTTGAAGATTTGGTGAAAAAATATTAAATCTTTCCAAAGCTATTCAAAAAAACAATTTCCCATTATAGTCAATGGGAAAAGTTAGCAAAAATCATGAAACTTTCGTGAGAGGCTCTTTTTACTGTCGCAAATGACCCTTTTACATTTATGAGTTGGCCATCTTGTTTACAGTTAGTGACACATAAAAATGGCTGGCGTTTAAAATTGGGACCCTCTAGGTAAACGTTAATTGTTGTGTTTTCCTAGTCGGGTCCTGAGGATGCTAGCCATATCTTTTTTGGGGGGTTAAACCCCCCCAGAAATATGTTTTTAAACTTTCTCCGAAAAATACTTTCACAAAATACTTTCGCAAATGCAAACGTTTAGTGATTTATTTTGCAAAACTTTCGTAATCTGCAAAAGTGTTTTGGAAAGTATGCTCAAAATAACTGCAAATCTTTGTCAGCCTCCTGCAACAAAACGGTTTGGTCTTTTTGGCTGACATTTTCAGGGTGGCAAGCCCTGGTCCCACAGATGTATCTTTTGGTGGTTTGGTTCCAAAACATTACAGAGGCCAAAGTTGCAGCATTCCGAAGTTCAGCAATTTTCCCATAGGATAAAATTGCGGAGTCCGTGATGCCTCTTGGGGCCCGTATCTCGAAAACGGTTCGAGAAACTGACTTTTCATCACAAAAATTCTTAGTCTGCCCTGAAGGGGGAGTAAGTATAGAACTAGGCTGGAGGGTCCTGAAACCCATGAAATTTTAATTTTTTTCAGCCTTGTATAGTTCCGGAGATATTTGCGACTTACTGTTCCAGTTGCTCATTTTCATGTCCGAGGACCACTATTATGCCCACAGACTTCGTATTCACAGCACTTTTTACTGCTCCTATCTTGGACACAATGCGCTATACAGATTCGGTCGACTTAATGTTGCAGGGACTAGTCACTCTCATGATTACAACCTCACTTCAATTTTTGTACTAGCTGCTATGGCTCCGAGATATGGGCAAATTAAAGTTACAAGGCTTTCTTGCCCTACAGGGCTGCTGTACAGTTCCATGCCGATGTGTAAGTGGGAGCACAGAGCGCCACAAACACATATCATGCAGAAATGGGCAGCTTGGTGGGAGTGTGAGGCATCTGCTAAAATCTTGTTATTGATGTTTGTAACGAAAAATGCTTACTGTGGGCATCTCCCATGGTTGCCCAGCATGCGTGTGTACTCACAAGGCACTCTCATGGCAGTGGAACTCATACAGTTGCTGGACCATGATGATGGATGTGTCTTGTACTGCTTGCATATGTGTGTGTGTGTGGGTGGGGGGAGGATGTGGCGGAGTTAGGGTTTGAGGATGGGGGCGTGGGGTGGGGTGGTGAGGTGGTAACCCTAACATCGCATTTCCACACTTTTGTCACTGTGGAAACAACCCTAACTGATGCATTGATGGAGCTTTTTTGTAATGAATATATATATCTATATATATATATATATATATATATATATATATACAGAGTATATATATACATATGAAGAATAAATGTTTTTTTTTCAAATATACGCTTTTTTTTCATCATTGGCCATGATTTCCGTCTTTTAACATACTGTTCAGTTATTGTAAGTTTCTCATTCCAATTCTCCAGAGCCATGTCACCATGTCCAAAACTAACTGCTAACACCTGTAAGTTATCTGTCGTAGTCTGAATTTCATCCAGTTTTGATTCATTAGGATCTCCAAAAATTAAAGCTTTTTTATATTGATTCTCATCCCTGCAGCTGCTGACAAAACATTAATTTCCTTTATTGCTCTGCTCCTTGCTTCACAACTCTGTACCATCAACAACACATCATCTGCATATGCAGAGGTTTTAACCACCCTCTGACCTGTACTGTTTGTAATTGCTGATATACTGTACTCCATAAGGATTCCATATGCCTGAGCGCTGGATCGATACTAAAGACGCATAGAAGGGGACTTAGTGGACACCCCTACTGTACTCCCCTCCATGATGGACATACTGTCCCTAATCACTTATTTCCTGGTACATCAGTTTGATTATTTTAACACATTCTTTAGGTAAACCATATTTTTCAAGAACTGTTCATAAATATTTGTGAATCACTGAATCAAAGACTTGCTGCTGGTCTAATGAAATCACACATCCTTCTAATTCTCCCTTTATACCTCTCTCCGCCACTTCCCTTAGGTATAACAGATTATCATGAATGACCCTCCTTGGTATGGAACAGGCCTGTGATGGTATTATAAAATATTTAGCTACATTGGCTAATCTACTTATAATTTTTGTTGATATTTTAAAATCCAAGTTTAATAAGCTGAGTGGTCTCCAGTTACTCAAGTTTGTCTTTTTACCCTTTTTAAGTATAAAAAACATTGCTCATTGATTCATATTCTGGCTCAGATTATCAGGCTCTATAATAGAATTAAATACCATCCTCAGCATAGGCATAATTAAGAGAGTTAGTTTATATACAAATTACTTGAAAGACCATCCAGACCAGGGGCTGTATTATTAGTCTGTACTTTAATCACTTCTTGGTCACCAGTTTCTGCAGTGAGCATATTTTTATCTGCCTCTGGTATCTGTGGTATAGTTGGGGAGGTCAAAAAAGTAATATCAAGCTCTTCCTCAATTCTAGATTTCCTACATTTCTGTCACACATGAAATTTTATAATTTCCCTTATACCTTCTATATCTGACCTTAGATTGCCAAAAATATTTATTTTAGTTGACCAACTAAGTGCACTAGAGAAATGCTGCCTATTTTCAGGCATGACCTGGGGGGGGGGGATACAGATGGATACCAACTGACCTTTAACCCGATTAAGCTGTTGATGGTATTTTTAGTAAATGAGGGAAATTTAGCCAGGACACTGGGGAAACTTCCCCTACTCTTTTCAAGAAGTGCCACAGGATCTCTAACATCCACCTGAACAGACAGATGGGACCTTGGTTTAACATCTTTTCAGAAAGACCACACCTCAGGAGTGCAGCACCCCCCTCATGCTGTACTACAGTGTCAGTACTAGGATTTAACCCAAGTGCTAGATGTGGGGATAGAACCCACAGTCTCCTGATCTTGCAGCTTCAGAGGCGAGTGTGCTACTTGCCGAGCCATTGACACTTACAATATACTGCGTGTCTGTGAATATTCTATGTTTTTTTCCTTTCTGAACAGATGTCATAAGGACTTGTACATTGTTTAGCACTTTGGGTATCATATTTCTGTTCTATAAATAAAGATTTAGCCTGTCATATTGATATTTTTGCATTTACTGTATATTTTGATGTTAGAAGGTTGGCCTGAATAATCTTCTTTTGTTTCTTATGCTAGTAAACATAATTTCAGTAACTGTGCTCTAAGTGATAAATATATCAGATAATTCTGTTTTCTCTGGAATTTGAAACATTTTGAAGAAATTGTCTCAGATCTGTTTTTGAGTCCTCCCACCAACCAAATGGGCCTTATCATGCAGCTCCAAAGCTGAATTCCTTGCAACCAGTATTTTGTTCAGCTGTACTAAAATATTTGGTTCCTCCAACACTGAAGGATTCATCCTCCAAAATCCTGGGTCTGTTTTCCAATATTTTTTCATACCTGTGAGTAATTGGACCATTCAATGGCCTGACGTTTCCAAGGGTAGTGCAGCCACTTGTCTCAGAGTCATGTTATTTAACACAAATCAAAAATCTATTCTTGTTGAAACTACCCCTTTAGAAAAAGTATGTCCTGTTTTTCTCCCTGTCTTTGGATAGGCATCTATTAATCCTGCTTTCAGGCACATATTCTTCAAGAAATTTGATTCATAGAACACTTTTGTTGTTTTCCTACATCAGTCTGTGTCTGAAAAACCACAATTAAAGTTTCCACCTAGAAAGATTCCTCTGGCAGTATACAGATATGGGTAAGTCATTTTGAATATGGTATCTCAATTTGACAAGACTTTACTTATGGAATAAACACATTAATAAACCTATATTTACTATATTGAAATTCTGCATCCAGTAGTAAAACTCTTCCTGGTACCAAATCTACTAATTTGTTTACATTAAACTCTGCAGAGGTAAGGAGTATGCTCTCACATGAGCATACCTCTTCTCCTACCAACCAAAAAAGAGGGACCCCTTCTCCACCCCTTCTGTGCTGTTGAAATTTCTGTTGAAAAATACAATATTATGTCTTGTAGAGAGAAAAAAAATATCTGCACAGGAATTTTGTAGAATTGAAAATGTGGTCATTGTTTCCTTACTATTTTTTTTTAAACAGCTTTTTGCCTTCCCACTGCCACCTTCACCTGTCATTGGGCACTGTCTTCAGGGGTCCGTCTGCTGCTCATCCTGCCATCACACTGGCAAGGATCCACATGGTGCAGGACCTGGGGTTCCCCTGAGAACCATCACACACAGTGATGGGGGGGCATGTTTTTTTCCCTGGTATTCTCCTTCCCAAATTCCAGGGACCTCGGCAACATGGTCATGCATGTGCGCTAGAATCGGCAACCTCATTCCACCCACCCCTAGCCCAACACCAGTTCCCTTTTTGCTCAGCATTGCCATGAGCCTGCATTCGGTAGGAGCCAAGAGCCAGGAAGACTTGCCTCCCCAGTCTGGGACAGGAGAGCATCCATCCGGCCGCTCAATCCACTCCCAATCCTCCCCCCCACCAGCCAACCCCCAATGGCCTGAGCTTGTTCCTAAACCCAGGTTGCCGGCATGGGACAGGTAAGGTGCTCAAGACACCTCATTACTCTGTGCTACCAGGCCGGCTTCTCTTCTTACTATTTTTTTATACTATTCAGATTAGCTGATATAAATGTAAGGGGGCTAGACATCAGAAGTATACTTAGAAGTATAGTATACCAGACAATCCAGTCCTTCTGAATCATCCCCCACTACCATGCCATGATGTCTAACTCCATCAAGTTCCCCATATTAACTCCTACATCAGGAACCAGGTGACTCATTGGATTCAGGATTGGAGGATGTATTAACAGGTGGTATTCTATATCTAAGCTAAGTCAGTGTCCCCTCTCCCTAGCATGCACTGTGCTACCATGCCTGCAATGTGTTATCTCAAACTAACAGATCAGTGCACCTGGAAAAGGTGTTGGAGGAGTGTCTATGCATTACTGGTTGATGCTAGGCAGACAGATTGGCTAGTGTGCTTAGTGTCACTCAATGAAGCACAGACAACTCCTCCCCCTTCCTCTCCATGGAGGGCTGAGCTGTCAGTCTGAGATGGCACAAAACAGGAATAGAAGCACACAGCGGGTTAGAGAGGGCAGATCACTGAGATAGCCAGAATATACCTCCTCTGATTGTCCCCAGTCATAGATTGGGGTCAGGATGGTGGGCTACTTATGGACCATAGGGGCTGGAAGCAGTTGGCCTAGAGAGGGTGAACATCTTAACAAGATTCTATCATGAACTGGCAATGTGTCAGATCCACCTGTATATCACTACAGCTTTTTTGACTTTGGCTAGGATGGGAGGACCACAGAGGGAGGTGGGGGAAGGGATTAGCTCTGTTCACATGAGGAATGGAGAAAGACTTTCTAATCATTATTTTTTTTTAACTTTTGGAAATGAATAACTGAATATTTGGGTTCCCAAATATGAATACTTGATTGCCTCACGTAATGGCAAAAAGAACCCAAGCTGCATGAAATTTTTCCCTTTTTGAGGGGAGAAAAAGTAAATATTTGCACAAAGCACTGTTCTAAGGTTGCAAACTGTCAACTTCACTAAATGTGAGTTTTCACAAACTTTCTGCAGCAGGCAAAGAATGGCAGAAGTGAAATCTCCGACATTTTGTGCAGTTCTAATCATAATATAGTTTCTTGTTCTCGACATGTGTGCCAGCCAGCAAGGTCACAGGTCATTGATTAGCTGGTCCAGTAGTGCAGCAGGAGCACTACCACTCACCATGCCAGCAATCTGAGTTTGGGAGCAGACCCAAGTCATCGGGGCTGGCTGGAGGGTTGTAGAGAAGGATCGAGCATCCAAGGGACTACTCACTTCCTTCAGGGATGGAGAACACTGCACTCCACTGTCTGACTGTCACCTGGCTGCAGTCAGGTGACACTGCAGCAGGAGGCACTCAGGCTCTGGGGAGGGCAAGCGTCAGATGCATGTTGCATCACTGTGCATCACTGGCCCTCCACAGAAAATCAGATGGAAAAACCACACCAGCCAAAGCAGGATGATACTTGGCCTCTAGCAGGACATGCACCCCCAGATGAAGCTCCTAGGCAGTGAAGGATCGAGGCTGCTGATCCTGTGCAGAAAGATAGTTGGTAGTAGGACTTAACCTGCACACTGCCATCTGAACATATTTTGGAGCTATTAAGCAGTATAGCCTAGAGGTTAGAGTAATGAGTTATGAATGAGCTTGGCACATGCAGCCGCAACAGACCTGGTTTGATTCCCATATTCTCCACTTGCATATTGTGTAACTCTGAGCAAATCACTTAACTGCCCAGTGCTCCCAGGTCACTCCCCTGAAAACAGGCACTTGTGCCTAGTGGGCCTCATCCAGTTACCTAAAAAGTAAAATAAATTGGCCCAAGAAAAGTCTTTTTTTATCTGACCTTACCTTCTATCCTCATTTTTTTGCTTGAAATTCCCATCTCTAGTCCTACACACACCAGCTTTTGTTGTTTCATGTTCTGTATTGGGGTAAGCCACCCAATAGGTGTACTAGATTGTGTACACCCTGTGCAATCCCATTTTGGAACTCTGGTCTCTCACAGGCCTTGCACTGCCAACCTCAGTGCTCCACCCTCATAGGCCCCAGACCCTAAGGGGTTGGGGAGGTGCCCTGAAAATCAAGTTCCTGCCAGCATTCCCACATCACTGCTGCTGTACAACAGCATTCCAACATCTCTACTGCTGTACAACAGCATTCCAACATCACTACTGTAGTACAGCAACATTCTGATATCACTATTGTGGTACAGCATTCTGATACTGTGACTGTGACTGTGACTGTGATACAGCAGCATTCTAACATCACTACTAGATGCTTTTTCAAGCTAATAATGTCTTTCTGCTTCGATGATGTAAATATTGTCATCCAAATACTGTAAACAATGTCGGTAAATATCTACATCCAAATACTGTAAATAATGTCTGTGTCAAATGTCTGTAACACATGCATAATTTATTTATTTATTTAGCTTTTGTTTACCGGGTAAGTACACTAGACAAGTAGTATGCCTATTTTCAGGAATGACCCGGGAGAGCACAAAACATACAGTATACACACATGGCAACATTGGAGAAACAGCATGATACAGTAAAGAACAGCTATAACAATGCTTGTATAAGGGCAGAGATACTGCCACACATAGTACAAATTGTTACAGGACATAGATAGACATTAAAATCACTGAATACATATTTCATAGACCATCATGGACTCAGAGTGGACAATAGTGGACTCAGAGTGGACAATAGTGGACTGCAGAGTATTACATTACAGAGGCTAGGAGCAGTCACATCTTGTCGTTTGTTTTAGGTGGGACCACAGGGAGGGCCCGAAGGTCCCATGGGAAGAGGCAGAGCGAACAGAGTCCGGAATGGAGTTCCAGAGCCTAGGCACAAAAGCGGCAAAGTCACGATCCCCCATAAGGGTCCGAGTAGGGGGAACTTTAAGCAACTCAGCGGTCTGTGACCTGAGCTGGTAGGGGATGGCGACCAGTTTTGGGAGGAGATGCGCCAGTCCCGACGGTATGCCCGTGGCAAGCACTTTCCTGGTGAAGTTTCCTACACCAAGGATCAGGAATTCCGCTGTCTGTATTAGTTTCTGTCTTACATGTGATGAGGTACCTTTGTAAATGAGCCTCTGGCTCAAAGGTTGTAAACCCAATATATCAAATAAATAAATAAATAAACTACTGTGTTACAACAGCTTTCTGATATCACTACCATAGTACAATGGCATTTTGACATCACTGCCGTGGTACAAAAAATTCTGACATCACTGCTGTGGTACAACAGCATTCTGACATCACTACTGTGGTACAACAACATTCTGACATCATGACTGTGGTACAACAGCATTCTGACATCACTACTGTGGTACAACAGCATTCTGACATCACTACTGTGGTACAACAACATTCTGACACCACTACTGTGGTACAACATAATTCTGACATCACTACTGTGGTACAACAGCATTCTGACATCACTATTGTGGTACAACAATATTCTGACATCACTGCTCTGGTACAACATTCTAACATCATTACTGTGGCACATATAGAACAGTGGATGGGTGATCATCCACAAAAAGGCTGTTTCCATCAAGGGAGCTGATGACATCATAGAGACCTCGAGAGCGAAGCTCGAGAGGTCTCTATGACATCATCAACTCCCAAGATGGAAACTCAGCCTCAGTTGTGGATCATCACCCATCCACTGTTTTATAGAGTATGTGGTTCCCCAAATACAACAAAAAAAATGTATTTGAGAAGGCATCATACCTTTTGTGCGCAGTACCACTTGGTCCTGGCAGCTCAGTCAGCTCAGTGTGGTCCTGCTCCGCTCCGCTCTCATTCCTTCAAAGATTCTCAGTGGCTGTTCTTTGCTCCCAACCCTAACACATTCTCTGTGGGAGTTATTTAAAAATATAAAAACTGATAAAATTCATTCAGTTTAGAAACACGGAGCTGACTACGGCTGTCCATGTCCAAACTGTCTCTGTGAGATTCTCGCTAAATGGTGTCGCCATGATTTATTTAATTTTTCTCTGCACAACACTGTTTCCTCCAATCAGGTGGCAGGACAAGGCTGAAAAGTTGTTGTACTATCAATCTGATGTCAGAATGATTGTGCAACAACTTTTTTGACCTTTGAACTGTCCTACAACAGGATTTTGAAAGACTCTGATTTCCATCCATAATAAGCCCTAACCATATACTAAAACAGAATTCTGACATCGTTAATGTGGTACAACTTTTGACATCACTGCTGTAGTGCAACATTCTGACATCATTAATATGGTACAACAGAATTGTGACATCACTGCTGTGATAGAAAACATTCTGACATCACTACTGTGGTACAACATTCTAACATATGGAGGCAGTATAGCACAGTGGTCTAAGGCTCTGAGCTGCAAATCTGGTGACATCCAGCAGACCAGACCTGGGTTTGAATCTCACAGCTTCCACTTACATACTGTGTGACCCTGAGCAAGTCACTTAACCTCCTTGTGCTCCCAGGTCACTCCTGTAAAAAAAACTTTCAACTTAGTGTGCTATACCTGGTTAAATGACTAAATAAAAAAAAAAAACATCATTACTGTGGTACTACAGAATTCTGACATCATTATCGTGGTACAACAACATTCTAACAATTTTAATGTGGTACAACAGCATTCTGGCTTCTGACATCACTACTCTGGTACAACATTCTGACATCACTACTGTGGTACAACAGCATTCTGATATCATTACTATGGAACAACTTGTTACTTATGCCCCTCCTCTAACCCTCTTCCCCCCGGACACATCTGAAAATGAGCTGCTATCAGCTCAATCTGTCTTTCCTTGTGAAACTTTAAAAATAAATATTGTGACTGCGATACAGCAGCATTCTGACATCACCAGTGCGGTACAAACACATTCCAACAGCACTAGGGTGGTACAACAGCATTTTGACATCAACAATAAAAACATAGAAACATAGAAGATGATGGCAGAAGGGGACCACAAGGTCCATCTAGTCTGCCCAAGGTTTATCAGTTTCTACCACCCTCCCTATATGCCCCTCTGGAAAATGATACGTCTGTGTCTGTCTCAAGCTGTCTTGTACCCCTGACCATTTTGGCATTCACGGCCTCTGGAGGCAGGCTGTTCCAGGCATCAATCACCCTTTCAGTGAAGAAGAACTTCCTAGTATTGGTCCCAAATGTGCCCCCTTTCAGTCTCAGATCATGCCCTCTTGTTCTACTCCTTTCCTTTACATGAAAGAGTTCCTGCATCTGTATCTTATTTATACCCTTGATGCACTTGAAGGTCTCGATAACGTCTCCCCTCACCCTCCTTTGATCCAGTGAGTACATGTTTAATTCCCTTAATGTATTCTCATACAGTATGTCATCTGGGGTAACCCCTGTATCATTTTTGTTGCCCTTCTTTGCACCGTCTCTATCCTATCAATGTCCTTTCTGAGGTGTAATCTCCAAAACTGCATACAGTATTCTAGGTGGGGGGCGAACAAGTGCCCTGTACAGTGGCAATATCACCACTATCCTTCTGATCATGATTCCCCTCCCGATGTATCCCAGCATGCCACTAGCCTTTAGTGCCGTGTTCTCGCACTGTCTACCTACTTTCAGGTTGTCTGATATCATGATCCCCAGGTCGCATTCCTGGTTGGTTGCAGCTAGTCTTTCTCCACCGAAGTAGCACTCTCTTTTCAGGTTGCTTCTTCCTAAGTGCATGATTTTGCACTTTTTGGTGTTGAATTTCAGCTGCCATGCTCTGGACCATTCCTCCAGTTTCTTTAGGTCTGTGTAACAGGGGGCCCCTGTTATGTGTTTAAACCCTGTTATATGAACATATGAACACATGAAGAAGCCAGCAGAAGAAGGGCATTTGGTCTATCAAGTCTGCTCGTATGGCAGGGTCCACAGCCTGAGCTAATGTCCCTTCCCTCCCTCCCCACTTCTCCCATCCTCTCTACTCATGATCCTTACCTTCCCCCATGCCTATTCCCAGCCTCTTTTAATGCTGCCCACTGTCGTCAATGAGATGACCTCTTCCTGCAGTGCATTCCAAGTGTCCACCACCCTCTCTGTGAAGAAGTGCTTCCTGACCTCCCTCCTAAACCTACCATCCTCCAGCTTAAGACTGTGCCCCCTTGTGTTATGGTTGCCACTCAGCTTAAAGAGACTCTCCTTATCAACCTTATTTATTCCTTTCAAGTATATGAAGGTCCCAATCAAATCCTCTCTCTCTCTCTCTCTCTCTCTCTCTCTCTCTCCTGTCTTCCAGGGGCTACATGTTCAGTGCCCTCAATCTCTCCTCATATGCCTTACCCTGCTGACCTGCTATCATCTTTGTAGCCCTCCTCTGGAACTTATCCAGTGGTTTAATGTCCTTTTTGAAGTGTGGGCACCAATATTGAACTCCATACTCTAGATGCGGCCTTACCAGTGACCTGTACAAGGGCAGTATAACCTCCTCTCTCTTACTACTGATCCCCCTAGATACGCATCCCAGCGTCTTGTTTTCCTTTGCTGCTGCTTTCTTGCACTGTGTGGAGTGCTTCAGGTCACTAGTGATCATCACTCCCAGTTCCTTCTCCTCCTGTGATGCAGATACTCGGACTCCACCCAGGTAGTACTCTGTCCCGGGATTCTTGGCTCCAATATGCATAACATTACATTTTATGGCATTGAAGCCAAGCTTCCGGATCCTTGACCACTTCCACAGCTTGTCCAGATGTTTCTGTAGGTCCTGTATCCCTTCAGCTGTGTCCACTCTTCCACAGAGCTTGGTATCATCTGTGAATAGGCACATTAATGCCACCTCCAATGTCATTGATGAAGACAGTGGACAACACTGGCCCCAGCACCAAGCCCTGTGGGACCCCACTGGTTACCTCTCTAGTGTCAAATAACCCCCCCCCCACAACCACACTCTGGGTTCTGTCCCTCAGTCAGTTTTCCACCTATCTGGCCATCTTTTCCCCAGCCCAAGATCCATCAACTTCCTGATCAACCTTTTGTGGGGCACAGAGTGAAAGGCCTTGCTGAAATCAAGATAGAGGATGTCTACTGCTTGGTCCCTGTCTACTGTCTTAGGGACACAATCAAAGAAGTCAATCAGATTTGTTTGACACGATCTAGCCCCCATGAACCCATGCTGCCTCTCATCCTGAAGACCATGCTCCTCTAGATATTCCACCAACCTTTCCTTCAGTATGGTCTCCATGAGTTTGCCCACAATGGAGGTCAGACTGACTGGTCTGCAATTCCCTGGGCCTTTCTTGGAACTGCTTTTGTGGAGGGGCACTACATGTGCTGTTCTCCAGTACTGCGGTACCACTCCTGACTCTAGTGAACTATTAAATAGGTCTGCCAATGGCCCTGCCAGCTCCTCAGCCAGTTCCTTTAGTGCCCTTGGATATACTCTGTCTGGGCCTGTTGATTTGTCCACCTTCATTGCCAGCAGCCCCTCCCTCACTCTATCCTCCTCTATCACTACATCTGTGTTTCCTTCCCCCCCTCCAGCTCCTCTTTTCCCTCTTGAAGGCACTGGTCCATCCTTCTCCCTGGTGAAGACAGAACAGAAGTATTCATTTAGTATCTCGGCTTTTCCCCTCATTATCCTCCACCCTCTCCACCTCTTTCTTAAGCCTAACAGTTCCTTTCTTCTTGTCCCTTTTCTCACTTATATATCAAAAGAAAGCCTTCTCCCCCTTCTTAATTCCTTCAGTTATCTGCAGCTCCTTCTGTGCCTTTGCTCTCTGAATTTTCTTACTTGACTCACTAGCCAACCTTAGGTAATTTTCCCTATCCACCTCTCTCTCTCTTGGTCTTCCTGACTTTTCTATAGGCCAACTTCTTTTCCCTTACTGCTTAGGCAACACCAGAATTGAACCAGCTGGGCGCTTTGGCCCTTGTGTTCTTCCCCCTGAGCCTAACGCACTCATCTGTGGCAACCAGTATTCCTTCCTTATTGATGAACCGCCTTTGGTCCGCCCATATCTGCTCTGATGCCCACCAGATGGCTCCTTAGCACTTCTCCCATTTTTCTGAAGTCTGCCCTCCTGAAATCCAAGATTTTGGTCTTAGTTGGGATGCTTTCCCTGCCCATATCCAACTGGAACCACACTGTGCAAAGGTCACTTCCACCCACTGGCTCCCTGACCATTATTTCCTGTACATGCTCCCCATTTGTGAGCACCAGATCAAGAACTGCCTCAGCTCTTGTTGGTTCAGTGATGCCCTGAGTCAGGAACCCACTCTGCAGTCCTTCCAAGATCACCTGACTCCTAGTACATGTTGTGGATGGTATGCTCCAGTCCACCTATGGCAGGTTGAAGTCCAGTACAATTACCACCTCTACTTTCCTTGCAGCTTCCAACATTTGTGAGTTTAGTTCCCTGTCCCTCTCCTCATCTGGACTGGGTGGTCTGTAAATCACCCCCCCCAACCTCATCTTTCTTCCTCTATTGGACCTTAACTGAACCCATAATGCCTCTACCTCCCCTTCCTCTGACTCCTCCCTCGTGCAAGTTATTCCATCGCTGATATAAACTGTCATCCCTTCCCGACTACCATGTCCCTCCTGTACAGTTTATATCCAGGTATCGCAAGGTTCCAGTCATGGTGTGATGTTGCCCAGGTCTCGGTTAAGACAGCTTTGTCCACCCTCCTGTCTAATAATAGTGCCTGCAGGTTATCCATCTTGTTTCCAAGACTCCGCACATTCAGAGACACCACCATCCACCTAGAATCTGACCTTCCTTCTCTTCTCTCTATTATTCCATTCACATTTATCCCCTCTATGTGCATTCCTCCTTGTATCCTTGTTATGTGTTCCTCACCCCCTCCACCCTTTGCTAACTGTGCTCTTGCCCCTTCCACCTCCTCCATCCAGACCTGTTCCATTACTGTGGGGGGGGAGGTTCACTGATCTCCTCCTATCGGAGTCTGTGGGCCTGCACTCCTACTGCCCCTCCCCCAGTAGTTTAAGTTAATAAATATGAATATGTGCAATCCCCCCCCCCAACACTTTTTCCTTTCACTCTTTTCTATCCTCTTATCTTTTCTGCCTTTTCTTTAAATTCTTGTCAGGGTGGAATACTTGGTAATCTCCACAAACTCTTTGCTGTCCTTTATTCTCTTTACCTCCTCTTTATGCACACAGCATTATACTCCCAATTGCAGAGATAGGAAATAGCACAAGTCACACTTTATTGTTAATGTCTGGTACCCCTTGGTTTAAGAAGAAGTGTAGAGCCGATTTCTGGGGCACCGAGCTCCGGAACCGCTGCTGCTGAGTGCAGCTCCTTTGACTCTTGTGGCTCCAGTGCAAGGGACAGTGCTGGTCATCGAGTGTGACCGCGCAATTCTTTTTTTTGGGAGCGGGTTACTCCGTGTTGGTGTAGCCACATATAGCAGTGGAATGTACACTCCTTGTTTGGAGCAAGTAAAAGAATGATTGCTTCAGAGCAAAGGCATGCTCTGAAGTGGGATACCTGGCTCATCTAGACTGCCTGGGAGATGCTGCCAGGAGGGTATAGTCCAATACCCGACACATGCACAGCATAAAAATTGTGAAGCCAATGAAAGTCCGGTGGACTCGAGCAATGGCTGAGAAGCTCAGGTTGAAGTCAGTGTCCAGGTTGGACCCCGGTGCCTGGTCAAAGATTGCTGAAAAAGAGTGAGAGGATGCCACAGATGAGGACCCATTGGAAGAAGAGAATGGGAAGCAGATGGAGGAGAGTGCACCGGAAGACCCCAGCGACCTGCTGTGCTGGCTGTGTCTAAAACAGTTGGAGATAGCGCATGAGCGAGCAGAGGACTGATGACAGTGAGACGAGGACAGAAAACTACAAGAAGAGGAAAGGAAGCCATCCATGCCCTAACCTCTGGACAACCTCACCGAAATGTACCCCATGACATAAAGTTAACAAAATTGACAGAGGTTGATGATATAGAATCCTACTTAACTACATTTGAGCATATAGCCCAGACATGTGCTTGGCCCCAAGACCAGTGGATCATCAGACTTGTCCCTTACTTATCTGGATGGGCCCAACTTGTGTATAGTCACCTTACTGCTCCTGACTCTAATGATTACACTCAGGTCAAGGAGGAAATCCTCTGTCGGTATGATATCAATACTGAGACCTATAGGCAACAGTTTAGGTCCCAAAAGATGATGGGCCAAGATACCCCTCGAGAGACTTTTGCCAGGTTAAAAATGTTCTGTCTGAAATGGTTACAACTAATGGTCAAAACCCTTGACCAAATCTTGGAATTGATAATTATAGAGCAATTTATCCAAGTATTGCCCTGAGACATCCAGGTATGGGTGAAGGAGCACAAACCTGACACAGCAGAGAAGACCATCACTCTGGCAGAGGATTACCTGGTGGCCAGACCATCAAAGTTCGGAGGATACCAAGGCTCTTCACCCCAACCTACAACACTGGTAAGACCTTTTAAAACTACTTATTTCAGACAGTTAAATGTTGGGAGAAAAAACTGATGAGGGGACTGAAGGGGAAGGCCCTATTCCGTGGACATTATTTGTCACAGCTGTTTGGGAAAAGGACACATAGCCTGTAATTGCCCTGAAAGAAGAAACAAAGCTGCCCACTTGGCAATGGCTAATTGGGGGCATGCTACCACAGTGGGGATCGGCCAGGATGAAATAGTGGGATTGCTGGACTCAGGACGCAAACAAACCTTGGTGAGGGCAGACATTTTAAAGAACTACCACAGTAACAGGCTGGAGACAAAGGTAACTTGCGTCCATGGGGATGTTCCCCAGTACCCTACCGCCATGGTGGAAATGACAGTAGGGTAGGATAAACAACTCATCTCTGTTGGTTTAGTACCTAGACTGCCAGTTCCCATTATTATCAGCCAGGATTTCCCTAACTTTGACCAGTTGATAAAAAATCAACAGACCTGTGACCAGCTTATGGCAGTAACCACTCAGGCCCAGGCTAGACAAGAACAGTCACAGAACATTTTTCCATTTGATGAGGAGGCATATGAGGTACCAGGGAAAATAAGGAAATAAAGAAAGGAGACGAGGGCTAAAAAAAGAAAATGGAGGGATACCCATCAGGAAGGAATACCTGATGTCTGGTCCGATTTAGCTGGGACTAATATAAAAATTGAGCAAAAGCTGGATAAGACTTTGAATTCCTTTTTCTTACAGGTGGACCAGGTGGTTGTAGAAGACCAGCCACAGTACGTAATAACAAATTATGTTTTATACCGAATGTGTACTAACCCCGCTACGGGAGAATGTATAAGACAGATGATGGTACCCCAGAAATATAGGAAGAGACTGATATCCCTATGGCTGGCCATGAAGGACAAGATAGGACATTAGGCAAATTGACTAATCGGTTCTTCTGGCCTGGGATACATGAGAATGTGGCCGACTATGTCGCACTCATCCTTAGTGCCAATTGGTAGTCAAAGGTGGAAAAGGGAATAAGGTGCCCCTACAGCCAATACCTGCAGTGATGTCCCTATTTGAGATAATAGCTATGGATATGGTAGGCCCCCTAACAAAAAATTCAAAACATAACCAGTATATTTTGGTGATTTGTGATTATGCAATCAGGTATCCTGAGGCGATACCCCTTTGGATCGTGACAGCCCCTTGGATTGCCGAGGAACTGGCTAAAACATTTATTCGATTGGGTATCCCTCACGTCATTTACACAGACTGAGCTACCAACTTTACCTCAGTACTCCTCAAGGAGTTGTACAGATTGTTAGGGGCAACTGCAGTGAAAACATCTCCCTACCACCCCCCAGACTGATGGTTTGGTGGAACATTTTAATAAGACTCTAAAACATATGCTCCAGAAGTATGTACAAGAAGAAGGGCTGGATTGGGACAGATATCTACCCTACCTCTTGGAAGTGCCCCAAGTCACAACAGGGTTCACCCTTTACCCTTTTATATGGAAGAAACCCCAGAGGTCCTTTAGATGTGGTGCAGGAACACTGGGAAGATGGGAAGGATGTCTGCCATATAAATATTGAAGACTATGTGACCAATCTTAGGAAGAAATTGGTCAAATTTGTTACTCTAGCACACCAGAATGTTGTCCATAGACAGGCAGAACAGAAGGAATGGTATGATGAAGGACTGAAAAGTAAAATGTACCATCCAGGGTATAAAGTACTGTTATTGTTGCCATCTATTGAAAACAAGTTATTAATGAAATGGCAAAGTCCATTTGTAATTATTAGGCAAATTGTGAAGATAAATTTTGAAATTGAAATGCCAGGAAAAAGGTCCCAAAAGAAAATTTACCATGCCAACCTGTTGAGGAAATGATTTATTTATTTATTTAAGTTTTGGAGTAATACCTTTGAGTCCAACACTCTTTTTCAAAGGTTCTAAGTCAGTCAGAGACAGTGTACAGGACATTACAAACAACGTACAAGCATAGTTCCACAAATGATGTATTATGCAGATAGATGCATCAGGTTTGCATAAGTTCAGGTTACATTAAAACACAGTTCTAGCACTATAGCCTAGCAGCACTATTAGAGTACGGTATTATTTAGTATGAAGTGCTTAGGACAGTCAGAAGGGAAAACCCTAGCTGCCAGGAGAAGTGCAGTAAAGACCATCAGAGATCTCAGAGATCTCTGTGAGGAGGCAAGGAATTGAGTGGGGGTGGAGCGACCTAAAATAGGCTTTGTCAGTAGTATATGGCAAGAAATAAGTAGTGGGGAAAGGTGAGTTGAGTACAGGGAGAGGGAGGGGTGTAGTGGGTGGGGTATTCTGCAGATGGACTTACAGGGGCAGGGGGGTGAGGGAGAGTGGTTTTGGCAGGATTAGAAGTGGGGTAGGGTAGAGAGTGAGTAGGTGGAGACGGACGAGGTTGGAGCTGGTGGCGTTCATCGTGGTGTGTTAGATAAGGCATCCACAGACCTTTTCAGAGTCTAGGTGGGAGTGAAGCCCTGCTTTGAACTGTCTAAGCTTGGAGCACTCGGTGAGGACGGTTGGCAGTTCATTGTATCATTTCGGATCCTGGAAGGAGATGGATTTCTGTGCCATACTTGTGTGCTTAAACAGTACCAGGAGCCCTCCTTTGACCACATTTTTAGTGTGTATTGTGGGTTGTGCTTTCAGGAAGGGTCCAGTTATGGACTCAGGCATAAGCCCCAGTGTGGCTTTGTTTACCAGCATGCAGGTCCGGTAACGAATTCTAGACTGGAGTAGGAGCCACCCTGTGCCAGCACAGAGGGCACAGGTGTGGGTTAGGAGATCGGCTCCTAGGGTCAGTCAGCAGGCCTTGTTTAGGAGAGTATTTACTCTATTGAGAGCTGACTCAGCCTGCTCCATATATTGGTAGGCCATAGTCTCTTGAGGCCAGGACCGAGCTGTTTGTGGCGAGTTTCAACACAGCAGGAGTCATGGATTATCTATGAAGGTACAGAACCCCCAGTTTCATGTTAGCAGTCTTGACAACATGGTCAATATGATGGGAGAAATTGAGAGTGTCATCCAGGTGTACGCCTAGTGTGGTCACCTGTTCGAGAACGTCTCCCTTAAGGCTCAGTATTTGCAATGGGGGGGACCTCTTGTTGTTCTGGGGGACTGTGAACAGCATGCTCTTTTTCTTTTTGTGGTTGAGGAGTTTGTTCTGGCAGAACTAAGTTTCAAGCACATGGAAGCTATTGCTTAGTTCGGTGGAGATGGTGGATTGGTCTCTGCCTGCGGCTGATATAACAGCATCATCCGCGTAGAAGTATGATGTGTACCGGACAGACAGAGGGTAGGGTGTTAATGAAGAGGCTGAAAAGGAGTGTGCCGAGGATGGAGCCTTGTGGCACTCCTAGGCTCATTCCCCTAGATTGTGAGAGCATAGTGCCTATACGGACCCATTGGGTATCTGAGAGATGTAGCTGCCAAACCAAGCCACCGTGTCAGGGGACAGGCCAGTGGATAGCAGATTGTTCAGGAGAAGGTGATGGTTGGCAGTATCGAATGCTTTGGTGAGGTCTATAAATATAGACCCTACCACCAGCCCTTTGTCCGTGGCATCATAGAGCTTGGAGGTATATTTGACTAGAGCGGTAAGTGTAGAATGGTTTTTCGGGAACCATGCTCTTGCGGGAAGAGTAGCTTGTACTTTTATAAGTACTCGGTAAGCTGATCAGAGACCACCCTTTCAAGTGCTTTTGATGGGGGAGAAGGATAGAGGTCAGCCTGTAGTTTGATGTATTAGTTCTGTCACTGGATTTGAAAACAGGGGTGACAAGGGCTGACTTCCAAGCATCAGGGAAAACACCCGATCTTAGTGATGCATTAAAAACCTTAGTGAGTGGATCTGCAACCTCATTCAGGGTTAAGGAGACTAGCTTCATGTCCACTAGGTCACTCCCCATCCTGGTTTTGCCAAGAACCCATTTGACATATTTTATAGTCTCGGGTCTTGTGATTTGTCAGAAATAGAAAGACAGAACCCTATTTCTCAGTGGAGTGTGGGTATGCAGCCCAGAAGGCGAGTCAGTCCTTGGCGTGAGATAAGCTCCTGGTAGTACAGTGGAGAGGTCTGTGAAGGCAGTGTTGAATTCATTTACTATATTGAGGGGCTCTTGAAGAGTCCCTGCTGCAGTTGTGATCAAGTCAGGTGGGACTTTTAGGGCCCTTTCTGTTAGTGATTTTATTGAATTCCAAAACTCTTTTCCTGATCCCCAAGATTTTTTTCAGGAGATCCTTATAATAGGTTGCTTTGGCTAGATAAATAGCCTTTGTGCAGTTGTTTCTGGCTGCTCTGTAGGTTTATGTCAGCCTGTTTTCCAGTTGCCGTTGCCTTATACCATAGATTATCTCTGTGACACATTTGCTCGATGAGGGGGCCAAAGAATCATGGGTTAGTTGACCCCTTAACTTTTTTAGTTTTGTATGGAGTGAAAATGTCACGGGCCTGGGTAAAGGTCTCAAGGAAGTAGGTCAGAGCCTGATTGCCACCTTTGGCTCTATCAAGCAGAGACCAGTCAGTCAGTTTAATGTGCAGTCTGAAGGTGTCCAGGAGCCCAGGTCTCAGGCTGTGATTTCTCGAGATCTTCGGAGGGGCACTTGGTAAACTTGTTTGTCCAGGTGCACATGACTGGGGAGTGATCACTGAGGCTATCTCGGAGGACTGTTACTTCAGTCACATGTTCTGGGTAGGTGGAGAGGAGCCAGTCAATGAGTGTGCTGGTCCCGGTTTTGTAATTTTGTTGAGTAGTTTGGGTGACCATTTGGGTTAGGTATAGGCCTGCAAGGTGGTCTTTAGCTAAAGTTGTACCCTGGGAGTGCCAGTTTATGTTAAAATCACTAACAATAACCTGCTCCCGTTTCTTGCACATCAGATGTTGGTTGCCTAAGAAGTGCTGTAACCCAGTGGTCTGTAGACCGGGGGTATGTAAACTGTGGTCAGCTGTAGGACTTTTTTCTGCTGTCCTACAGAGAGCTTTAAATTTAAAATTTGGGCCTCTTTGGTATGCATACTGCTCGGCAAAGCCTGGGCTTTAATATCACTTGTGACGTACACTAGGCAGCCACCACCTCCTTTGGACGGCCTGTCCTGGTGGAAAGAGGTATATCATAGAAACATAGAAACATAGAAGTTGACGGCAGATAAGGACCGCAAGGCCCATCCAGTCTGCCCATTTCTTTTTCTACCTTATAAATGTGCCATCGGCCTTTGCGATGTCAGTGACCTATCTATTCATAGTCATTTGTATTGCTCCCTTATGCCTATCCCATGCCTGTTTGAAGCCCTGCACTGTATTCATAGCCACTACTTCTTGTGGTAAGCCATTCCATGCATCTACCACCCTTTCTGTGAAAAAGAATTTCCTCACATTCCCCTTAATCGGCCTCCCTCTAATCTCATGCTGTGTCCTCTTGTCCTGCTATTTTTCTTATATTTAAACATGTTAGACTCTTTCACCTTGTTTATGCCCTTAAGGTGTTTAAATGTCTCCGATCATATCACCTCTCTCCCTCCTTTGCTCAAGGGTATACATATTGAGCTCCGTTAATCTGTCCTCATATGTCTTCTGATGCAGTCCCTGCACCATTTTGGTTGCCCTTCTCTGGACTGCCTCAATTTGGTTAATGTCCTTGTGAGGTGTGGCCTCCAATACTGCACGTAGTACTCCAGATGGGGCCTAACCAATGTCTTGTACAGAGGGATTATTACCTCCTCTTACGACTTGTGATACCCCTACTAATACAACCCTAACACCCCCTAGCCTTACCTACTGCTTTAGAGGTCTGCTTGGATGATTTCAGGTCATCAGTGATGATGATGCCCAAGTCTCTTCTTCCTTTGTGACTGCTAGCAACTCCCTCCCAGCCTATAAAGTGGCTTCAGGGTTTCTCTTCCCTATGTGCATGATTTTGCACTTCTTTGCATTAAATCCAGAGTTGCCACTCTTCTGACCATTACTGCTAGTTTATCCAGATCTCTTCTCATTCTGCCCACCCCATCTGGATCATCTACTCTGTTGCAGATCTTGGTGTCATCTGCAAACAGACAAGCCTTACCCTCTAGTCCATCTGCTAGGTCACTAATGAAGATGTTGAATAGGACTGGCCCCAGGACTGATCCCTGAGGTACCCCACTTGACTTGCATCTCTTCTGACTGTATACCATTTACCACCACTCTCTGTTTTCTGCCAGTCAACCAGTTTGCCACCCAGTTGACCAACTTCTGACCCACCCGAGCCTACCTAGCTTATTTATCAATCTTCTATGTGGAACAGTGTCAAACGCTTTGCTGAAGTCAAGGTAGGCGACATCAACTGCTCCCCTTGGTCCACCACTCTGGTTACCCAGTCAAAGAAATCTATGAGATTAGTTTGACAGGACCTTCCTTTGTAAACCCATGCTGTCTTGGATCCTGTGCCCTATGGATTCCAGGTGTTGCACTATCCTTTCCTTAAGGAGTGCTTCCATAATCTTGCCCACTACTGAGGTAAGACTGACCGGTCTGTAGTTCCATACTCCTCCCTGCTACCACTCTTGTGGAGTGGGATCACATGAACCCTTCTCCAGTCTTCTGGGACCTCTCCATGCTCAGAGACTCACTAAACAATTCTGCTAATGGCTCTGCTAGTTCCTCCTTAGCTCCTTAAGTACCCTGGGATGTATGCCATCCGGTCCCATTGCCTTATCCACCCTGAGCTTAGCAAGCTCTTGTGGTGACCCTTTCTTTGTGAAGGGAGTAGTGCTCACCTCCCTCCCCCTGTGTCCATGATGCTGAGCTGTGGCCCTGCCCTACCTTCTCTTCAGTGAATACTGAGCAAAAGTATCTATTTAGGATAGATGCCTTTACAGGGTCCTCCTCCTCACATGCTCCCTTTTCTCCATTGAGCTTAGCAATACCCCCTCTGGACTTTCTCCTTTCACTAATGTATCTATAGAAAGTCTTGTCACCTTCTTTTACTGTTTGTGCTAGTGTTTCCTCAGTTTAGAACTTTGCCTGCCTTACTGCCTTACCTGCTTCCCCAGAGGCAGTTTGGTATGCCCCTATCTTCATCCCGCTGTGTTCCCTTATATTTTCCGAAGGCCAGCCTTTGGCTCTGACCTTTTCTGCTACTGTATTTGAGAACCAAAGTGGTTTCCTTCTTCTTTGCACTTCCTTTTCTGTCTAACACAATGGGATGTTGCTTCAAGTATTGTATCCTTAATGCTTGCCCACTTGCCTGTACCTCCTCACCTGTGTTTCTTTGCCAGGCTACTTAACTCTGTTGGCCATCTTATCAAAGTCAGCCTCTGAAGTCCCATATTTTTGCCTTGGAATGGGATGATTTAGATGTAGTAGCCAAATTGAACCATACCATGTGATGGTCACTGGCCCCAGGTGACCTTCTACCTGGAGATCTGTGATCCCTTCTTTGTTAGTCAGTACTAGATCTAGGATAGCCCTGTCTCTTGTGGGTTGCTGTACCAGTTGTTTGAGGCCCTCCTGCAGGGAATCCACTATGTGTCTAGTTCTGGCAGATGTTCCTGCTGGTAATGACCAATCTGTATCTGGCATGTTGAAGTCTCCCATTATCAGAACCTCCCCTTTAGCTGTCATGTTTTGTATATCTTCTAACAGTAATGTGTCTATGTCCTCCCTCTGGTCTGAGGGGCCTGTAGACAACCCCAGTTCTTATGGCTGTCCCATTTCCTGTTTCCAGGGTGACCCACAGTTCTTCTGGCTCTTATGTGTATTCTGAATTTCTGTAGCTTTGATATTTTCATTAACATACAGGGCCCTCCTCCCCCTTTTTGCACCTCGGTCTCTTCTGAACAATACATAGCCAGGTACTGAAGTCTCCAAGTGTGGTTACTGGTAAACCACGCTCACTAATTGCTACTATGTCCAGTTTAGCTCTGACATTATTGCCTGCAGGTCTGGGATCTTATTTCCCAGGCTGTGAGCATTGTGTACATGATTTTCCATTGGCCAGATTTTGGTGTGTTAGTTGTTGGGTGAGGTTTGGCATTACCCCTGTGCATCGTATGGGGAGACAAACCTTTTTCTTACCTGGTGATGCACAAATGAATGGCAAACACACTGAATTCAGTTTGACCACTAGCTGAGGGGAGGGTGTTCTTCCCATTCAACGTATGGGTGCTGCACCCTCTCCCCATTGCTAGTTTAAATATTCTGCAAAGACGTCAAACTTCTGCCCCAATGCACTGACTCCCTCTTTAGTCAGATGCAGTCCATCAAATTTAAAGAACTTTCGCTCCCAGAACTGTTGCCAGTTCCCTACAAATCTGTGTCCTTTTCTGGCACCAGTCCTTGAGCCACGTGTTTAGCTCCCTATCTCCCCTTCTCTGACCTTCGTCCATCTGCTCCTTCTCCCAGACTGGCAGGATCTCAGAGAAGGAGATGCCAGACGAAATAGATGATAGTTTGTCACCCAGCCTAGTCAGGTGTTCCTTGGTCTCCACAACTGACCGGCTGGAGATCTAGTCCCTATGTGTACTAGGACATCAATGTTTTCTCCTGCTTTGTGAACAATTTAGCAATGCGGTCAGTGTCTCTCCATGCTGATGTACCTGGAGACATCTGACCATCACCCTGCTGGAGATGGTATCAACTCCCAGAATCATGGAGTCTCCTATGATCAGAAGTTTTTGGATTTCCTTTGTGCTAGTTTAGTTTTGGTTCCTGATTTGGGTGAGTATTGTTGTGCTAGCTCCTGTGCTGAGTGTCCTGCTCTGCAGTGTCTTCTGCCTCTTTATTTGATTTCAGAGATAGAGGCAGATACCTGTTTGTAGTGTTTATATGGTTTTGGAGGTAATGTGTTGGAGAGCAGAGAGTGATGGGGCACCTGATTTGCTCCTCCTAACCACCTGCCAACCTCCTGGACCAACTACCCTCTGCGGTTGAGGTTTTCTGTTGGATGCTGGGGAAATGGCGGGTGGTTCTTATAATGTATTTCCTCTTCAATATGAAATTTAGGCGTGCAATCTCTGCCCATGCTGCCCGGAGCTGAGACCTAAGATCTCCAAAGGCCCAGCATGTAGGACAGTGTCCTAAATCCTGTAAGAATGTCCTTCTGAAAATTGTTCCACAGTACCTGCAGTTAATGAAATCCATTCCAAATAAGTTGCTGGGTTTGTAACCTAGTCAGAGTAATTAGAAGGAAAAAAATGCAAGTAATGGTTTAATTGTGCTTTGTTTAACTTGTTATAACAAGTTAAATTACTAGTGCCCTGTAAATGAGATCACCTTGTGGAGGCCCCACTGATCCGCCCTTCCTGCTCTGCCACAGGAAATGTCACAACTGTAGTACCCTATAAAAGGAGTGTAGCGTGGGTGGTTGGGGATGGGGTGGGTGGCTGGGCCCTTCCCTGCCTAAAAGAAGAACCACGGACGAAAGAACAAGGAGGTAAGAGCAGAAACAATCAGTCAACAACAAATGCAGTAACCCTGAAAGCTTATCCTAATGTTAGATAAAACTGTAAAACCTGTAAAGCACCACCTGTAATAATTTCAGAGAAGATATACCCTGTAAGAAACACTTTGCTACAGAGAAAAATAAAGCAGTAACAGAAGATATACCTTGCAAAAGACAATTTGAATCAGAAGCTTACAGCAGTAATCTGTTAGCACACACCTGTAGGCACACCTTGTAATAATGCAGAAGAAGGTATACCAGCAACAACAATTTGAATCAGAGAAAAATAAAGCAATGAAATGTTAGCAACAAACAGTAGCAATCCTGTGAGTAAAAAATAAAACACCACCACACAGTAAATCTGCTTAGCCAAACTAAGTCTTAATCCTTCTCCTTGCTCTGGTAAGTTTCTCTACTCTGCCTTTCAAGCAGTCTTAGAAGGAAAGAGCTCAGGTGAAGCTAGGTGCCTTGGCCAGCAAACCAAGTCTTCTACCTCCAAGATATCAACTAACCTGACTTGTAACCCTTCTTTCTGTTGGAAATTACTGACAGTTTGCCAGCTCCACCCCCACATACACACCTAATCCTTTGGAAGAGCTGTGGGAGGAAAAGCAATTAGCTCATTCAATGTGAGAAGGAGACTGAAACACCTCTGAGACAACAAACCTTTTCAACAAACAAGAATAAAATAAAACACAGTGTCAAACAGTAATTTTGCTTAGCCCAATGATAAAAAAGTCACAAAAATGTAAGCTCCACCTGTAATACAGTAATTTCAGAGAAGATATACCCTGTAAGAAACACTTTGCTCCAGAGAAAAATAAAGCAGTAACAGAAGATATACCTTGCAAAAGACAATTTGAATCAGAAGATTACAGCAGTAATCTGTTAGCACACACCTGTAGGCACACCTTGTAATAATGCAGAAGAAGGTATACCAGCAACAACAATTTGAATCAGAGAAAAAATAAAGCAATGAAATGTTAGCAACAAACAGTAGCAATCCCTGTGAGTAAAAATAAAAACACCACCACACAGTAAATCTGCTTAGCCAAACTAAGTCTTAATCCTTCTCCTTGCTCTGGTAAGTTTCTCTACTCTGCCTTTCAAGCAGTCTTAGAAGGAAAGAGCTCAGGTGAAGCTAGGTGCCTGGCCAGCAAACCAAGTCTTCTACCTCCAAGATATCAACTAACCTGACTTTTAACCCTTCTTTCTGTTGGAAATTACTGACAGTTTGCCAGCTCCACCCCACATACACACCTAATCCTTTGGAAGAGCTGTGGGAGGAAAAGCAATTAGCTCCTTCAATGTGAGAAGGAGACTGAAACACCTCTGAGACAACAAACCTTTTCAACAAACAAGAATAAAATAAAACACAGTGTCAAACAGTAATTTTGCTTAGCCCAATGATAAAAAGTCACAAAATGTAAGCTCCACCTGTAATACAGTAATTTCAGAGAAGATATACCCTGTAAGAAACACTTTGCTCCAGAGAAAATAAAGCAGTAACAGAAGATATACCTTGCAAAAGACAATTTGAATCAGAAGCTTACAGCAGTAATCTGTTAGCACACACCTGTAGGCACACCTTGTAATAATGCAGAAGAAGGTATACCAGCAACAACAATTTGAATCAGAGAAAAATAAAGCAATGAAATGTTAGCAACAAACAGTAGCAATCCCTGTGAGTAAAAATTAAAAACACCACCACACAGTAAATCTGCTTAGCCAAACTAAGTCTTAATCCTTCTCCCTTGCTCTGGTAAGTTTCTCTACTCTGCCTTTCAAGCAGTCTTAGAAGGAAAGAGCTCAGGTGAAGCTAGGTGCCTTGGCCATCAAGGTTGATGGAGGAGTCTGTGTTTTTTGGGGATAGCCAGGACTCCATGAGGGTTATGACGTCAGGATTGATTATCTCTCCCCATATCTGGAATTGTGTGAACTTAGGGAGGAGGCCACCTATGTTAAGGGAGACTATCTTGAGATGTCCTACCCCAGAGGTGGCTCCTGAGTGGGGGAGGGGCCTAGGTTGGGGTGAACATTGCCTGACATCAATAGGAGTATGAGGATCAATTTACGAAAGAAGCATGACCAAAGTACCCAATAGGAGAGACTGGACTTCGACCCTTGGTGATTGTGGTCAGCTGAGTTCAGTATTTAGAAGCGACAATAGAGCAGTGCGGCTACAGGGGTGGCAGGAGGGGCCTGCTCCATGTAGATTTGCGGGGTACTTTAGAGACTATGGGCCAAGTGTCATCAGCAAGTGTACCCTTTCTATTATCTACCTCCTGTTGGTGCAACACCAGAGGGGTGGAGGTAGTTGGAGTAGCTCCTACACTCTCCCTGTGTACATCTATCCAGAGGCAGATTATAGTTGCCAATACTAGGATTAGTTTCAGGAGCCCCTTCATTGTGGGTGGTATCTCAGAGCTAGTGGGTGCAATTGCAGGGATCAGCAGGGCAAGAATGTAGATACTATGCCCTGGGTGAGAGAGAATCTTAGTTTTCAGGTTCTGTATTGCTGCTGTTAGGATTCTTCAGTGCAGCCAGGGTCTATAGTTTTGGGATCTGCCAAAATGAGTGTCAGCCAATGGAAGAGGGTGTGGAGGGAGGAGGGTGGAGCTTGAGTGTATTTAAGATTGGTAGGAGGCAGGGGTGAGGTGGGCAGGACAAAAAACTGGCTTGTGAGCAAGCCGAGAAAAAGCACTAAGCAGCACAGTTTAAAACAGCAGCCAATGGGCGTGCTATGAAGAAGGAGAACGTCCAGTCAGATTCCTGGCTTAGAAGCCGTAGGCGCTCCGTTCTGCAGTGTAAGAGCGTACCTGGGTCTTTGGCTATGGGTAAGAGCGACTTAGAGAGCCGCACATGGCCAGAGTCTGGAGGGTCCCTTGTCAGGGCTGGTGGTCACAGTATGAGGATGCAGCCAGCCCAGGAAGTGGCCGGTTCTGCTGCTGCTGCTGTCGAGCCCACTGGGGGATGAGCTGGAAGAGAGGGGAGAGGAGAGAGAGACAGGGCTTAAAATAGTGTTTGGGGAGATTGCTTGAGGCTAAATGGCAGGGCAGGATGGAACAGGGACACAAAAGAGAGTTTGAAGAGGTACTAACAATGGTGGGATGAGGGAGATAGATATACAGGGTGGGGGTGAGCAAGCTCTGTGGCACCGATAAGCACTTCAGGAACAAAAGGAATGTAGGGGGTAGCAGAGGTTGGAGAAAGGAGGGAGGGTGGCATAGTGAAAAGCGCAGCAGTGGAAACACAAGTCAGACCAGGGTTAGAAAAAAGGTTTACGTGCAAGAGGCAAGAAAATAAGTGTGTTCAGCAGTAATTCAATTTAAAACCTTATTATGATTGACTCTGTAAGCTAGGAATCAGCAAATCACATTCTAAAGGTTGCAGGCACTTTGTGTATCAAATTAAGCTACACACATCATTAAACGACAAAAATTGCAGGCAATTTTTAAAAGTAGAGGTTCATCCGCTAACAATTACTCTCAGTCAGAATTCCAACCTCCAGTAATACTTTTGAAATCAAAAGCTGGCTTGAAAGTGGGCCAAGAAAAAGCGCTAAGCAGCACAGTTTAAAACAGCAGCCAATGGGTGCGCTGTGTGGAAGGAGAACATCCAGTCAGATTCCCGGCTTAGAACCCATAGGAGTTCCATTCTGCAGTGCAAGGGCATAGCTGGGTCTTTGGCTATGGGTGCGAGCGACTCAGAGAGCCATGCATGGCCAGAGTCTGGAGGGTACCTTGCCAGGGCTGGTGGTCACAGTCCAAGGGTGAGCCAGCCCAGGAAGTGGTTGGTTCTGCTGCCGCTGCTGTCGAGTCCACTGGGGGGATGAGCTGGAAGAGAGGAGAGAGAGAGAGACAGGGCCTAAAATAGTGTTTGGGGAGATTGCTTGAGGCTAAATGGCAGGGCAGGATGGAACAGGGACACAAAAGAGAGTTTGAAGAGGTGCTAACAATGGTGGGATGAGGGAGATAGATTTACAGGGTGGGAGTGCGCAAGCTCCGTGGTGCCGATAAACACTTCAGGAACAAAACGAATGTAGGGGGTAGCAGAGGTTGGAGAAGGGGGGGGGGGGCATAGTAGAAAGTGCAGCAGTGGAAACACAAGTCAGGGCAGGGTTAGAAAAAAGGTTTAAGTACAAGAGGCAAGAAAATAAGCATGTTCAGCAGTAATTCAATTTAAAACCTTATGATCGACTGCTGTAAGATAGGAATCAGCAAATCACATTCTAAAGATTACAGGCACTTTGCGTATCAAATTAATCTACACACATCATTAAACAACAAAAATTGTAGGCAGTTTTCAAAAGTAGAGGTTTATCTGCTAACAATTTATTTATTTATTTATTTATTTAGGGATTCAGATCATACCTTTGAGCTCAGAGCTCCTTTACAAAGGTTCCACATCAAACAGTGACAGTGACAGCAATAACAAACAGTTTACATACAATACTCGAATAGTAGGTAGCTAGTATACAATAAGGTTACAATGTCATTCATAGTACCAGTGGTGATAGTACAGCGTCAAGAGCATTCAACTAGAGTAAAGGACAGTGTTTATATGTAGCGAAGGAGATAAAGAGGTGTGACACCTAGTGACACCAATTACTCTCACTTAATCAGAATTCCAACCTCCAGTAATACTTTTGAAATCAAAAGCTGGCTTGAGAGTGGGCCGAGAAAAAGCTCTAAGCAACAGAGTTTAAAACAGCAGCCAATGGGTGCGCTGTGTGGAAGGAGACCGTCCAGTCAGATTCCCGGCTTACAAGCTGTAGGAGCTCCATTCTGCAGTGCAAGGGCGTACCTGGGTCTTTGGTTATGGGTGCGAGCGACACAGAGAGCCGTGCGCAGCCAGGGTCTGGAGGGTCCCTTGCTAGGGCTGGTGGTCACAGTCCAAGGGTGCAGCCAGCCCAGGAAGTGGCTGGTTCTGCTGCTGCTACTGTCGAGCCCGCTGGGGGCTAAGCTGGAAGGATAGGCATGACCCAGTACCCAGTTATTTTATATACCCTAAGCAAGAGAACACAGAGCTTGAAGTAGCCTATGAGAGATAGCATAAAGGAACAGAAGTGATGGGGGTTCAAATCAATCCTGGGTTGGATGCAGCCCAGAGACAGGAGATCGAACAACTACTGGGATATCATGGGGAAACCTTTACTAACACCCCAGGGAGAGCAAAAGGGGTAGGGCACACCATAAAGGTAGTACAAATAAGAACCATACACCAAAACCCTACTGGCTGCCTGAGAGAGGTAGACAAGAAGTCATAGATGAGGTGAGGAAAATGGAACACCAAGGGGTTATAGTGCCATCAAGAAGTGTGAGGTCCTCACTAGTGGTAGTAATGCCTAAAAAGGAGGGGGGTTATCTAGCTTTGCTTGGATTTCAGTAAGATTAACTCAGTCTTCACCTTTGATGGGTACCCCATGCCCCATGTAGATGAGTTACTAGACAAAATAGGGCATGCCAAATACATAAGCACGCTTGACTTAATGAAAGGCTAATGGCAAATTCCTCTCTCTTTACATGCAGAGGAATTGACTGCCTTCAGCACCCCAATAGGCCTTTACCAGTTCAGCACCATGCCTTTTGGACTGCATGGTACCCCATAACCCTCCAGCACTCTGTGGATCAAGTATTACATGCCCATACACAGAGCAGTGCCACCTACTTAGACGATGTTGTCATCTTCAGCTCTGACTGGCAGACGCACCTAGTACATCTTAGTGCAGCCATTCACTCCATTCAAGAGACCGAACTGACCATAAATCCTACCAAATGTGCCATTGCCAGGACTGAGACCAAATACTTAGGGTTCATCATTGGGGAAGGTACAGTCAAATAGACATCAGTAAAATCGAGACAGTAGCTAACAGTTCCACCCCCCTGACAAAGAAACATGTATGTTCCTTTTTGGGACTGGCTAGTTATTACCACCGATTCATACCTGAATTTGCCACGATAGCAACCCCACTGACAGATCTGACCAAAAACAAATGTCCCAATAAGGTGCTATGGACCAAGGAATGTAATGAGGCCTTTTAGAACATTAAAACAACTATGTTCCTCCCCCGTCTTGATCAGTCCTGATTTTTCTCTCCCATTTGAAGTGCACACTGATTCCTCTGATACTGGCATCGGTGCAGTCCTTTCTCAGATGAGGAAAGGTGAGGAGCACCCAGACATATACATCAGTTGCAAACTTCATGAGATTGTGAGGAAGTATTCAACAGCATAAAATCGGTGATAGAGGCACTGAAATATTATCTGTGGGGTGCGGGGTTTAAGGTTCTCACTGATCATAATCCTCTGTGTTGGCTCCAACAGATGAAAGACAAGAATGGCTGGATAATGTGAAGGTATTTGGCTTTACAGCCTTATTGCTTTACCATTCAGCACAGAGCAGGGTCGAAATACCAGAATGCTGATTTCTTGTTGCGATATGAGGCCCATGCTGATGAAACTTGAGGAAATGTGCTGATATGATGTGTTTTTCTTTCTGTGAAGATGTTGAAATGTTTTGCATATGATATATGAGACAGGGGTTTGTATTAAACCCTTGATATTTAAGCAATAGGCCACAAGGGGGTGTGAGTTATCGGGGGATTTACCATGGCTGGAGTGGTTTCCCCATGAGGCGCAGCCGAGTGGGTAAATCCATGCCAGCCGTGGTAAATCCCCCGATAACCCACACCCCCGAGTGGCTTATTGCGATTATACAATGGTCCACTTTTTTGGGAGGTGAGAAAAAAAAACTGAAAATGGGGTTTATTTTAAATAAATAATTATTGTTATATTTTATTACTGCGCCACAAAAAAAATAGTTCCTTGTTGGTAGGGAGACTGCTGCCTGTGCTGTCCCCCACACACACACTCTGTGCCGTGTGCCCCAACTATCTGATTATGTTCCCCCTGAACTTGTTTCAACTGTTTAACTATTTTAGTTTATTAAGTTTCCTACTTTTGCTTTGCTCTACATTGCTCCAACTATAACAGTTTATGTTAACAAGAACGGCAATGGTGTGAGGTATGAATGATCTACTGCTGTGGTTTGAGTCATAAGTTAAAAAAAAAAAAAAACTGCCGCCATGGTTTACACTGTAAAGATGAGCAACTGTCAGACAAAATGTTTTAGTCTACATTTTTCACCACTTTTTTGGGCCATTTTGAGATGTGATACAGACCCGGTACAGCACAAAGTTTTTGTTCATTTATTAATGAAAGACGAGGCAGAGCAGTGATGAGCCGGAGAGAGTGTAGTGCTCATGACAGTGAGGAAATGCGGAGGATGTGAAACTGAACTGCCATCCATTGCAGTTCGAAGAGAGAGAGAGAGAGAGAGAGAGAGAGACTTCTCTCCCCATAGGCAGACAGTGAAAAAACTGACATGCAGATGAAGGATTAAATGGAGAATGTGAGAAGCTGCGAAGGGCCACCCCGTGCTTCCGGGTTTACTGACACATTAGCGGTTCTAGTTTAGAGTGCGTATTGTGGTCAGAAAAAACTGTTTTATGTCTGGTGATTTTTGCGATTAGGACATCAGGTATTTTTTTTTTTTTTTTACTTACGGAGGCCATTTATTGTTGATACTGAGGTGCAATTCATGGGGACAGAGAAATGAGCCGATGAAAAGGTGAGGCGGGTGCACTGTCTGACTTTTCAATGAGATACCGTTATTTAAAAAAAGGGGAAGGGGGGTTGGGTAGGTGTACTGAGTTTGACTGTTGTGATTGATCTGATTAAAACTGCAGTGGTTGTTTGAATCTCCTGCTTCGGGATCGCTCTTTAGCAGGAAACAAGATGACGGTCGGAGTTCCGCAATTTCGCCGTAGGATTGCTTTTTTTCTAAGATGCGGCTGGCTGGCATCTTTTGCGGTGATTATCAGAGGATTTACAACAGTGGTAAGGTGCCAGTCAGCCGTTTTGATTGGTTGTTGTCTAAGGTCCATGGTATAATATACCTCAGGGAATAGATCGGTATCAGAGATATGTTTAGGTATGTCTGATTATAGATACCGATTGTTTGTAAAAGGGTCGATGAGGTGGAGCTTCTGACAGTGGGTGGTCAGAAGCTCCAGTCCTCCTAGGGTTCAGGGAGGGTGGCTGACAACAGTATTACTGTTGTCTCTTTGTAAGGGTGTGTGTAACAGGGAGCCTCCTGTTATGTGTTTAAACCCTGTCATAAATATGAATATGCGCAATCCCCCCCACACACACACAATTTTCCTTTCACTCTTTTCTTTCCTCTTATCTTTTCTGCCTTTTCTTTAAATTCTTGTCAGGGTGGCCAACCTGGCAATCTCCTCAAACTCTTTGCTGTCCCTTATTCTCTCTACCCCCTCTTTATGCACACAGCATTACACTGCCTATTGTAGTAACAGGAAACAGCGCAAGTCGCGTTTTATTATTAATGTCTGGTGCCACTTGGTTTAAGAAGAAGTGTAGTGCCGATTTCTGGGGCACCAAGCACCAGAACTACTGCTGCTGAGTGCAGCTGTTTTTACTCATGCAGTTCTGGTGCGAGGGACAGCGCTGGTCACCAAGTGCGACCGAACAATTCTTTCTTTTGAAGCAGGTTGCTCCATGTTGGTGTAGCCACATATAGCGGCTGAATGTATGCTCCTTGTTCAGAGCAAGTAAAAGAATGATTGCTTCAGAGCAAAGGCATGCTCCGAAGAAAATGTCGACTGCCACACTACTGGCAAGATCAAAGTTGCTTGAATACTTGACTGCTGGCTAGTGAGACACTATGTGCAAGGGTAACTGTAAGCCTCGTAGTGACTAGAATAAAGTGTACCTTGTACAGAAGCAACCCCAGAGATGTTGTGATTGAGGGCTGCATATGAAATGGAATAATAAAGCCTGTGATGTCACGGCCTGTGGAAACTCCTCAGTTATGTAATGTCACAGCCTATGGAAACTCCCCAATTATGTAATGTAATCACAAGGAGCTATAAAAAGGGCTCACCACTAGGGGAATATTAGATAGTCCTGTACTGACAGTGAGTAGGGTAAGACCTACAGTTGGTGTGTGTGTGTGTG
This sequence comes from Neoceratodus forsteri, assembly GCA_016271365.2. Classification (NCBI taxonomy): domain Eukaryota; kingdom Metazoa; phylum Chordata; order Ceratodontiformes; family Ceratodontidae; genus Neoceratodus; species Neoceratodus forsteri. Next base: position 133,752,459 of record JADMNL010000024.1, read on the forward strand.
TGTGTGTGTGTGTATATTTTACACAAGTTATTTGAGAAAAGGATTCATTGGACTGTCTGGTCTGAAACAAAGCCGCAGACTCTGCTGAAGGAAGCAGAAGTCTGAATCTCTTTGTGCAGGACTAAATATTTGACTTTTTTTTTTTTATTTCTGTAAATATTTGTATTTTACTGAAAATAAATTGATGAACACATTGATGTACGTTTTTTATGCACTTGATCCCTGCTTTGTTGTGTCAGTTACCTCACATGTTCACAGTCTGATTCCCTTTTCTTTATTCCCTCTGGGGAGTCCACACTGTTGCATATCTTGGAGTCATCCGCAAACAGAGACACCTTCCCCTGAGCCCATTTGCAATGTTGGCCATGAATACATTGAATAGTAGAGGCCCCAACACCAAGCCCTGGGGTACCCCACTGGTTACCTCCCCCACTTTTGATAATGTGCCATTTACCTGCACTCTTTGTGTTCTCCTGTGCAGCCAATTTTTCACCCAGTCTACCACCTCCTGTCCCACCCTTATGCAGTCTGACTCTTTACCAGCCTTCTATGTGGAACAGAGTTGAACAGAGTGCTAAAATTCAGGTAGACCACATCAACTGCTCCCCCCTTATCAACTACTTTAGTAACCCAGTCAAAGAATTTGATCAGATTTCTTTGGCAAGACCTCCCCACAGTGAACCTGTGTTGTTTACGATCCTGCTGACTGCTTGATTCAAGGAATGTTAATATTCTCTGCTTGATTAAGGATTCCATCAATTTTCCTACAACTGAAGTGAGACTCACTAGGCGGTAGTTCCCTGCCTCCTCCCTGCCCCCAGATTTATGAAGTGGGACCACTTATGCCCTTTTCCAGTTTTCTGGAACCTCTCCACTCATAAGCAATTTTGTAAATAGGTCTGGTACAACAACATTCTGACATCACGACAGTGGTACGATAGAATTTTGATATCTCTACTGTGGTACAACAGCATTACAGCATCACTCCTGTGTTAACACATCATTGTGATAGCAACACTGTGGTACAATAATTTCTGACTTCATGGCTGTGGTACAACAGCATTCTGACATCACTAATGTAGTAAACATTCCAATGGTGCTATGGTTGTACAACAGCATTCTGACATCACTACCATGGTACAACAGCATTATGACATTGCTACCATGGTACAACAGCACTCTGACATCACTACTGTTGTTCAAAAACATTTTGGCATCACTACTGTGGTACAACAGCAATGTGACATCACTACTGTGGTACAACAGCATTCTGACATCACTGCTGTGACACAACATTCCAAAATCACTACAGTGGTAAAATAGCATTCTGACATCACTACAGTGGTACAACAGCATTCTCACTACTGTGGTACCACATAATTGTAACATCATGATTGTGGTACAACAAATGTTTGACTTCACGACTGTAGCACAACAGTATTCTGACACAGCTACTATAATACAACTTGTGGTACAACAGCATTCTGACATCATTAATGTGGTACGATATTCCAACGCTACTAGGATTGCACAAAAGCATTCTGACATCACTACCGAGGTACAACAACATTCTGACATCACAACTGTGGTACAGCAGCATTTTGTCGTCATTACTGTGGTGCAACATCATTTTGATATCACTGCTATGTTACAACAACATTTCAACAGCACCACAATGGTACATCAGAATTCTTCTGACATCACTACTGTGGTACAAAAACATTCTCACATCACTACTGTAGTACATTTGAATTATGACATCATTACTGTGGTACAACAGCATTCTGACATCACTGCTGAGGTACAACATTCCAACATCACTACAGTGGCACAACAGCATTCTGAAATTAATAATGTGGTACGACAATACTCTGACATCACTACAGTGGTACAACAGAATTCTGATATCATTACTGTGGTACAGCAGCATTCTGACATCACTACTGTGGTACCACAAATTCTGATATCACAACTGTGGTACAACATTCTGACTTAACAACTGTGGTACAACACAATTTTGACATAGCTACTGTAGTACAACTTGTGGTACAACAACATTCTGACATCACTAATGTGGTACACCATTTCAACAGCACTACGGTTGTACAACAGCATTCTGATATAACTCCCTTGGTGAAACAGCATTCTGACATAGCTACTGTGGGTACAACAGGACTCTGGCATCACTAATGTCATGCAACAACAACTTAACAGCGCTATGGTGCTGCAATATACTTTTTCTGGCATCACTACTGTGGTACAAAAACATTCTGACATCACTGTTGTGGTACAACATCATCATAACATCACTGCTCTGGTACAATAGCATTTTGACATCACTACTGTGGTACAACATTACTGTGGAAAATCTTTCTGATATTGCAACTGTGATAAAGCAACATTCTGACATCTTTCTGTGGTACAACAGCACTCTGACATCACTACTGTAGTATAACAGCATTCTGACATCACTATTGTGGTACAACATTCTGTGTACAACAACATTCTGACATCACTACTGTGATACAACAGCATTCTGACATCACTTCTGTGTACAGCAGCATTCTGACGTCACCTGTGTACTGCAGCATTCTGACATCACTACTGTGATACAACAGCGTTCTGACATCACTTCTGTGTACAGCAGCATTCAGACATCACTACTATGATACAACAGCATTCTGACATCACTTCTGTGTACAGCAGCATTCAGACATCACTACTGTGATACAACAGCATTTTGACATCACTTCTGTGTACTGCAGCATTCTGACATCACTACTGAGATACCACAGCATTCTGGGATTGCTACTGTGGTACAGCTACATTCATACATCACTATTGTGGTACAACAGCCTTCTGACATCATTACTGTAGCACAACAGTATTCTGACATTACTATACTGTTGCATACTAATAATCTAACATCACTAAACTGTGGTACCACAGCATTCTGACATGACTACTGTGGCACAACACTATTCTGACATCACTACTGTGATACAACTGTATTCTGACATCATTCACTACTGTGGTACCTCAGCTTTTCAACATAACTTGTGTGGTACAACAGCATTTGGAAGTGTATTTCCTTCTATATACAGCAACATTGAATCTTCAGCTTGCTAAATTATGTTTTCAGTTTCCAGATGCTCTTTTATCTGAGCCTTCCAATAAACTAGTCCGAGAGCGGAAGATACAACATGTACTCTTTATTATTGGAAACTGCGTCTTTCATTTCAGTCATCAGATAACATATGCGAAGATGAATCCCTGCTGTGCGGATGATTTAGCTGCTTTACTCACTCACCATCAATCACTGTCTTTTTAGCTGGATTCATTTAGTGTGCTAGGCATATATGCACCTAACACAGAAACATAAAAACATAGAATGTGACAGGAGATAAGGACCGCTTGACCAACCCAGTCTACTATTTTTCCCTACCTACAGTATCACAGTAGACCCTAATCGATCTCCAGCTCTTTCTCCATCCCCTCATTCCTTTCTACTAAGATACCCTTATGCCTATCCTATGCATTTTTGAACCCCACCACTGTTTTCACCCCCAACACATCCACTAGAAGGCTGTTTTAGGAATTCACCACTCTTTCTGTGAAGAAGTACCTTCCCACATCTCTGCTGAATCTGCCTCCCTCCAGCTTTATAGCATGTTCCCTTGTTCTTGAGCACCTTTTCTTCTGAAAAATACTTTACCTCTGTGAAGTATTTAAAGGTCTCTATAATATCCCCACTCACCCTCCTCTCTTCCAGGATGTACAGATTGAGTTCCTTTAGTCTCTCCTCACAGGGTTTCTGATCTAGCCTCTGAATCACTTTAGTTGGTCTCCTCTGGACTGCATCCACTCTGTCTGTGTCCTTCCTAAGATGTGGTCTACAGAACTGGACAATACTCTAGGTGGGGTCTTACCAGCAATCTATACAGAGGCAACACCATCTGCCTCATTCTGCTGGTGATATCCTTGCCTATGCACCCTAGCATCCCACTAACCCTCCTTGCTGTCTTTTCGCACTGCCTGACCACCTTTAGGTCATTCAATATGATTACCCTTAGGTCTCTTTCCTGCTTGGTGGTCGTCAATACCACTGTACCCATTTTATACGCTGCCCCTGAGTTTCTGTGCTCTAAGTGCTTTAATCTGCACTTTTGACATTGAAACCCCGCTGCCATACCCTTGTCCTCTCTTTTAGTTTTCTCAGGTCTCTGCTCACCCTTTCCACCCACCCTGGAGCATTCACCCTGTTGCAGATTTTAGTGTAATCCACAAAGAGGTAGACCTTCCCTTCCAGCTCCTCTGCAATGTTACTTATAAAGATATTAAAGAGGACCAGTTCCAGCACAGACCCTTAAGGCACCCTGCTGGTCACCATCCTATCCTTGGATGAACTCCGTTTATCACCATCCTCAGTCACCTATCTCCTAACCAGTTTCTTACCCAGTTTACCACCTTTGGACCCACTCCTAAGCTACCCAGCTTGCTTACTAGTCTCCTATGTGGAATGCTGTTGAAAGCCTTACTAAAATCCAGGTAGGTCATATCCACTACTCCATCCTGACCTAATTCCTTGGTCACCCAATCAAAGAAATCTGTGAGATTCATTTGACAATACCCCCCCCCCCCACCCCCATGAATCCATGCTGACTTGGATCTTGTAACCCACTGCATTCAAGATATTCCACAATCTTTCCTATAGCAGTGCTTCCATTAACTTTACCACCACCAATGTCAGGCTGACTGGCCTATAATTGCCAGCCTTCTCCCTCCTACCACTTTTGTAGTAGGACTATATCTGCCCTCCTCCAGTCCTCCAGAACCACTCCTATTTCCAGTCAGCTGTCAAAGGACTATCAGAGGTGCAGCCAGTACCTCCTGAGCTCCTTCCAGTAACCTTGGATACACCCATATTTTTCATTGCTTTAATCACTCATAATTGTGAGTCACTTCTGAGCCTCTTGCCTCCAAAAAGAACTAATGTCCACCACCCTCCCTCCAAAGCTTTTATTACTTTTTTATGGCCCCTCCCCTCTGTGAACGCAGAACAGATGTATTTGTCAGGATGTCTGCCTTTTCCTGGTCCCCCTTTGCACAGTCCCCCCTTCCATTTTTAACTTCACAATCCCACCCCCGGTCATCCTCTTCTCACTTACATAACTAAAAAATATCTTGTCCCCTTTCATTACCTCAAGGGCTATTCTCTGTCTTCAGTTTGTGCCTTTGCGCTCCTTACTGCTTTCCCTGATTCCCTCTGTTTCCCCTGATACGCCTCCCTATCCTCCTGCCTCTGCATCTCCTTATACCTTCTGAATGCCACCCTTTTAGCTTTTAACTTTTCAGCCACCTCTTTCCAGAACCAAAGTAGTCACTTTTTACATTCGCTTGCGCGCATGTGCAAGGAACGTTTTGGGAGAGTAGCACACTTGGAGGTGTGCCTCTCCCACCCAATGCACTGCTCCCTTGAGCAAGCAAGGCGGTCCTGCACCAATGGGTGCAGGAGCTCAGTATGACAGCAGTGTTCCTCTGCTTCAAAGGAAAGCACCGCTACCATACTGAGCACTGCCCCCCCTCGCATCACGCGCTTCCTCCCCCGCTGCGATCACGCCGCCCCCAAAGCTTGGTGCCACGTGAGGCCCACCCCAGCATGGCAAATGTTTACCGGCAGGTGCCCAATCCCCACTCGGCTCCATGGCCCCCAAGCTGTCCCTGCTGCCACGCTGAGAGCCACCCCAGCGTGGCAAGCGATCAATTACTTTGCCGACAGGGGTGCCCAATCCCCGTCGGCTCCTCACCCCCAGCTATCTTCTGCCATGCTGGGAGCCCACTAGCGTGTCAAATGTCCCCGTCATCTTTTTTATTTTTCAACCTGTAAAACAAAAGCGGTCCTTGCAGGCGTCTCCACCCCCCACAACCCGCACCCACCCACTGTACCCAGCCTCCCCCCCCTCACCCCTACTACCTCCGGACTCTGGCGCGATGATCTTCGGTGGACCCGGAAACCGTCTGCACTCTTCAAAGCCGACCGCGAACTGAGGAAATGCCGGTAAGCTGTATAACGGCTATATAGGGAGTTTCAACTTTATTGCATATCTCAGTCATTTTGGAATTTTGCCAAATTTTCAACATGGGGTTTGTGGACCCCTTCTCATGAATGATGTCACTGTCATGGCATTATTCGGGCGGAGGTGATTTCACAGGCACTGCTCAGTCACTGCGCGCGAAATCACCCTTGGCCTCAAATAATGCCATGACAGTGACATCATTCATGAAAAGGGGTCCCAAAACCCCATGTTGAAAATTGCTCACAAAATTCCAAAAATGACTGTTTTACGGTGCTGCAGTGTTATGCAGTTCCTATGCAGGCTCGTAAGTTCGTAAATTTTCAATATTTTCACTCCAGATTTTCAACATTGCCATTTTACCACACCTCCTTATGAGCAGTACAGCTGTCATTTTTCACATCCTGCCCAAAATGTCTTTCCGCCCATGTAGCGCACAATGGCGCAGTCGGTGTGCGAAATCAATGGATGGGACACAGTAAGAAAATCACAGTGACACTGTTCATTAGCAGAGGTTTTAAAATGGCAATGTTGAAAATTTGGTGAAAAAATTCCTAAAAATGACTGTTTTACGAGCATGCGTTGCACAGTTCCCATGCCTCGCTGGGTTTGCAATTTTCAATATTTCCACTCCAGATTTTCAACATTGCCATTTTACCACACTTCCTTATGAGGCAGTACAGCTCTCATTTTTCACATCCTGCCCAAAGCGTGTTTCCGCCTTGGAGGCGCACAATGGGGGTAACAACAAGTCATGCTGACAATTTATTGTGCAAATACCAGCAATCGCACATGGCATTAGGGTAAAGCACCATACATGCCAAACACCACTGCAAATACCTGCAAGCGAATGTTCGGCATTGACAAATGCTTGTTCCTCTTGCGTTTGCTCACTTGTTTGTTGCCTTTGCTATGCTCTCTTTTATCTTTGCTCACTGTTTCTCCACCCCACCCAGGTCATCCCCCCTGCTAGTTCATCTCTGAGACATTCCCCCCCTTTTTTTTTAAATCTTCCCTCCTGAAGTCCAGGACCCTTGCCCTTGAGTGGTCCTATTCTGTAGTCATCCATATATTGAATCATACCAAATGGTGATCACTGCTACCCAAGTGGCCTCCCACTTTGACGTCTGCAACACTGTCGTCTTGGTAAAGTTGGAGCATTGTTTTGGATAAAATCAACTGCTTTGAAATTTTCCAATAGTACAGTTTCTTTAAAGCTAATGTAGTGTATGAAAGGACTTACAATGACTTCAATATTTAAGGGACAGACAGATCTCAACAAAAAAACAAATTTGTCAATGCCAAATGTTTGCTTGCTGGTATTACCATAGGAAGTGCAGGAGTTAGACAGATGCAGAATAGGAATGGCAGTGAAGTATTGAACTTCACGCCAACCCCACCTCCACCCTGCAGAGATGGACAGGAATTGGAGTATGCCTTTGGGTTGTCATGCATAACGCTCATGCCATTTCATCTCACCCTATCCTGCAGATACTGACAAGTGCTGAGGTATGCCTTGGGGTGTTTGGCTTTACAGTCACCCCATTCCATGAGGACATACACTGAAATTGGAGCAGTATAGGAGAATGGGGTGAACTCTGTGGCTGAAGAGTCCAAGGCACACCTTGATGCCTGTTACTGGCTGCAGGGTGGAGGTGGAATGGCATGAGCATTATAACCAGTAATCCAAAGGCACACTCCTGATGCCTGTCAGTCTGTACAGGGTGGGATGTAATGGTTAGAAACTCTAATGTCCCGGGCGTTTGTCAGTATTTGCACCACAAATTTTCAACATGGCCTTTTTGTGACCCTCACCTCATGAAGGCATATGGGAACTTTGCTCATGAACAGTGTCTCTGTGATTTTCTTAATCTGTCCCAAACGCTGATTTCCCACAGCAACCGCGCCATTGTGTGCCACATTTGTGAAAACACATTTTGGGCAGGATGTGAAAAATGACAGCTGTACTGTTCACAAGGAAGTGTGAAAAAATGGCAATCCTGAAAATCTGGAGTGAAAATATTAAAAATTCTCAAAGTTACAAGCGTGCATAGAAACTGCACAATGCATGCTCGTAACAGTAATTTTCTCGAATTTTTTCACCAGATTTGCAACATGGACTTTTGAGAGCCCATCTCCGATGAACAGTAACACAGTTTTCATTACTCAGTCCCAAAGGTGATTCTGTGCAGTGACCATGAAATCACCTTTCGGGACCGAATAATGACATGACAGTGATTGAATTCATGAGGCGGGGTCAAAAAGAACCACATGTTGAAAATTTGGTACCAAAATTTGCAAAAATGTCTGAGATATCCACCTAAGTTGAAAAAAACATTTATGCCATTATACAGCTTACTGGCACTTCTTCAGTTCGCGGTCGGCTTTGAAGAGTGCAGACATGTACCTGGTCCACCAAAGATCATTGCACCGGCTCCAGAGGTAAGAATGGGGTGGGGGGAGGTGGGAGGTCGAGTGTGCAGAGGGTGGGTGCAGGTTGGGGAAGGGGGCTGCCAACAGCGAGGAACCATTTTCTACTTTTCAGGTAAAAAAAATAAATAAGAACATTTCGGGAAGGTTTTCTTTCTTTTTTTTTTTTTTTTACAGGTAGATTTGGCATGCTGGGGTGGGCTGCCAGCATGCCACCTGTATTTTGGGGGACTGGAGCTGATGGGGATTGGGCACCCTGTTGGCAAATACAAAAGGGTCTGTGTTTTTGGGGGACATGATGCGAGGTGATTGGGCACCCCACCTTGTCAAACAAAATGTGCAGGGGACATTTTGCCGATGGGGAGTGGGCTCCCCTGGCTGCAAATGAACTGGTGAGGGGGCATGCCGATAGGAGGATTAGGCACCCCCATTGGCTTTCATGGGGACAATGAGGTGGACGGTGACAGCCACCACCATATGTATTGAAATTTACACCCGGCAAGGCACCACCCTGCAATGACAGGTCACTCCCTCATTGCAGCGGCGAGTTCGTTTCAAGTTGGTGTCATGCTTGCTGAACTAGTGTCAGCAGCAGCATGCCACTGCATTGGGGAAAGAGGGCCAAGACCCTAAATGCAGTGGGAGCATTGCCCGCCACAGTGCTGCACCTCCAAAATCCAGCTTCTCTGCTAAGCTGCCACATAATATTTCTTGCAGATGAGTGCAAGCAAACATAATAAAAATTGGCGCCCAGGGAAACGTCCCAATGAACCAACCGTCCCCTATATCAGGGTCCCCATTAACTGACATGTACTGTATCTGTTATTTTTGATTGATTTTTTTTTGTTTTTATTTATTTTATATTTCAATTTACTCAATAATGGAGACATATCAGAATTAGTTTTCCTTTGAAGTCGGGTAGACGCCATCTTGAAATCTCAAGAACCGTGGTAGTAATTTAATTTTGGGGTATTTTATATATCAGTAGCTCAATATGCCCTGTTTAATAACACACAGCTTTACCCCAATTCAATTAATTTCAATTAATTCACATTTTGTTAACACACAGAGTGACTTACAAAACTAAGAGATAAAAATTCCCTACTATTGCATATTGTACGATTGAAATTACCCAAAATCTTATATAGTAAATTCTGGATTTCAAAAACAGTAACTGCTGTGTTGTATAAAAAACTTCCTTAACATGCAGTAATAATATCACAAAGTGTTAATTACTATAAGTTTTAATAGTGCAATTCCTGTATGCGACTGAGAATTTATAAAAAAATATTTAATCAGTTTGTAAACAGTCAAATCTCCAAGCTTTTTTTACCCACTGTTTGTTGTGTCTTGTTATACTCTTGATAAGATTTCTACTTCTTTCCGCTGCTTTTCTTTTTTGGGTCCCCACGGTTGAAGTCTCTAAGTAGACCCACAAGGCTCTTGAAGTTAGTTCAAATTTATGTCGGGTACAAGTCCTTTTGATTTGCTGATTAACAGTTCCTGTGGCTTTTCCTTCCTTTTCTGAGATAAGACAGATAGCTGGAATCTCACGTTGATTCTAAAACACTCTCATAGGTCACAATTGTTCAATGCAGCCACTTGATATAAAGGAATCGAAAGGCTCTGCCTGTAGTTATATGGGGGGAAGAGCTCCTCCCTCATATCCTACTTAAGCAGCAGAAACCTGCTGCTCTGTTTAGAGTGAGACGTACTCGCTTTTCGGTGGCACGGCTGCCTCTCCCCCCTTCCTTCCTCTACGTCTTCGTTCTGCCTTCTGCCCCTCTCTTCTCTGTCGGTTGTTGCCTTGCTTGCTCTGCTTGCCCAGGCGCTCCCTTTCCTTCTGTTATATGATCCTGTTTCATTTTTTTTGGGGGGGGGGTTCTTTGTGGCCGTGCCCTAGTACATTCGCAGCAGCTTCTGCTCACATGCAGCCTGCTTTCTCCTCTGGCTCCTTTGGTGCTCCATTTGGAGGAGCGTTCACATGCCTGCCATCTGGATTTCACCTGTTGCTTGCCAGGATCTGCCTAAGCTGCAATAGATACTGCAGCCTTCTTTCCAGCTGCAGCAGCCAATGCATACAGCCCTTTTTAGCCCCATACAGGCTCATTCTGGTGTGCTTACTACGGTGCCATAGTGCTCCATTTACTGCTTGCTCCCTCCTTGACCTGCACCAAACTCCAGACAGTGTACCATGATGCATTCCTTAATAAAACCTACACAGTGGCATTGCAGACATTAATTTATGGCCAGGATATATTAACCAAGCCTCCTTTCCCTCGGTTACTATGTCCAGATATCAGCGCTAGACACAATAAGCCTTCTCAAATTCATCTCAATTGCTCTATGCTGAGTGTGTGATCCATTTACAATCAAACCAGCATTGCCCTGTAGTTATATGGGGGAAGAGCTCCTCCCTCATATCCTACTTAAGCAGCAGAAACCTGCTGCTCTGGTGCAGTCTTTTTGGACCTCAGCAAAGCTTTTGATACTGTTGATCACAAACTATTAGTCAATTGCCTTGCAAAGTTGGGTGCCACATACCATACCACCCAGTGGTTCTTTAGCTACCTAACTGGAAGATTCCAAAAAGTAAAGGCGGAAGGCTTTTTTTCTGCTGCCTTGCCAGTTGCAAGAGGAGTCCCCCAAGGATCCATCTTAGGCCCTATCTTGTTTTCTCTGTACATTAATGACTTAGATGCTAACATATCTACGTCCAATCTGCACTTTTTTGCAGGTGATACTGTGTTGTATACTTCTGGCTCATCGTTATCTGAAGTCAAGGGAGTGCTTCAAGCTGACTTCGCATAACTTGAGCATAATCTAATAAAGGCAAAGCTTCTGCTCAACGCTAAGAAGACTAAAGCGATGATATTCTCCCGCAGTGCTGTCACAGGCCCCCCCAATACCCTTGCCCAAGACTTCATTGTCACCACGATAAACGAGCCTCTGGAAGTTGTACCAAATTTAAATATCTAGGTATCTGGATCGACAATAAATTATCTTTCAGTGACCACGTCGAAGATGTCTCTAGAAGGTTAAAAGCAAGGTTAGGGTTTCTTCTACAGAAATAGGCCCCTTTTCCCCTTGAACTCGAAACAAGCTTGTACAGGCCACTTTTCTCCCCTACTTGACTACTGATGTAATCTTTCCTCCACCACTCTTGCAAATCTAAGTAAACTGGACATCCTTTATCACCATGCATTACGGTTCATTACCAACTCTCCTTACCGTTCGCACCACTGTGACTTATATGCAGCTGTTGGTTGGACATCCCTTACTACTAGACGCCTGCTCCATGCTGGGCTATGGACTGTTAAACTGCTCCTGCAGAAATTGCCAAGCTATCTCTCTTCCCTTATTAGTATCACATAGTGCATACTCGTTAAGAAAATCTGACTTTATTATGCTTGACATACCAAGGACGCGGACCTCCTTTGGTAAACGTGCTATTGCATATGCCCTTCCCTCCATTTGGAACCAATTACAAACCGTACTGAAACTAACTAGCACAGTTTCAATAAACTTCTACAAATCGCTAAGTTCAGCCAAAATAAAGACACCTGTAACTGTCATTAAGTCTCTTCCTTCCCCATGTGTGCCATATTTATCCACTGGTAAGGTATAATTGATTTGTCATATTAACTGCTTTCCCTTCCCTTCTACTCCTGGCTTTATCTTTGCTTCGCTCCCTGCTACTCTATCAAATCCTCCTCCCCATATCAGTTGTAGACTGTTGTTTGTTCTAGCTGCCAAAATACTGTATATGTACACACCAGTCATCATGTTTCATTTATCAGTATGCAACCTGTAAGTCGCTTCCCTGTCTCATATCAATGTTTACCACCTGCGGTCACCCTATGTGGTACCCTTGTATGTATATCCAGCCTGTATCATGTAACGTGCATTTCATGTATATACTGTTATTACCTGTCTGTGTTTGTACTTTAAGTGTTTATGTCACAGGACCTCCTTGTGAATGAGCTTGCTCAATGGAGTTTGCCTGCAATAAACTTGAACTTGAACTTGAACTTGCCCTGCTTGCACTTCCTAGCTAATCACTCAATTATGCACCCAGCAATTGCTGTATCTACCCTAGCATTCGTGCTTGCTCCAGGACGTAGCTGGTTCAGCTGACTGCCAGCGTCTACTATTTACCATTTTAACTGCCATGAGCTGGAGACATAAATGGAAGCTCAACGCTATGTTTATCTTAATCCCAAACTCTATGTTTACCAGACATCCAGCGTCGGCTTGGAGACACATTTAATTTGAACTCATCCCATGCCTCTCACCTGCCGTACACTTCATCTAGCACTCTGACATTACATTCATAGTCACTCAGCTCTGCATGTCCTGAGGCTCCTTACACTGCTGCAGCTAATACTGGACTCACATACTGCATCAATGAACTCAGTTGATAGAACCATTCGCTATCACTAACTATATGGGGCCTCTTTGGTAGACATGTTGTTGTTTAGTATGTGGACATTGCTTCGTATTGTGGCCCCCTTGCTATGATTTGCTACCTGGTCACCAATCTAACAATTTAGGAGGGTCAGACTAATTGTCTGCTAATTCTATTCTCATCGATCTCTACTAAGCACCTTATGTATAATCGGTACTACTCCTTGCTACTTCATCTGCGTTTCATGCAACCCAATGACTACTCCTACCACCACCAACCTACGTACAGGTCCGTGCATATGGCTCGTTGTCTATTGCTCACACTATGCATCGCATTTACTTCCTGCTCTTTCCTGGCTGTCTACTGAACCTACAACCTCCTCGCACTCGAATGCTTATTCAGATCAGCTCTCAGCTCATTCGGCAAATTCCAAGATTGCTTCACTCCACCTGCCTCGCTGCGTCGTAGCCTGGAGGTTCGACTATTCATTTACCATGCCTGCCTCACCAACATCGGCCCGGAGGCTCATAAATTCTGTCAACCTGCCATGCCCAGTCTGGGCCTGGAGGTTTGTATATTTCTACTTCGTACCTGCTTTGCCTTCAGAGCCTGAAGGTTCACTTACCAGCAGACTACGAAGGTCTTCCAGTGCTTACATGTTACCTGGAGCTAGCCGCCTCTCTACTTACCTCACCAGCAGACGAGTCAAGCTGCACATTTCAGCTGAAGGACTAGCTGCCATGTTCTACAACGTTTCAACTGACCACCCTTACTATTCATTCATGTTAATCAGCTAACCTACGTGGGGACCAACTGCACACACCAGCCTACGAGAGCTAGCTGCCACTCTACTTACTTACCAGCAGACCTTCGAAGGTCTGGCCGTGCTTTCATGTTACCTGGAGCTAGCCGCCTCTCTACTTACCTCACCAGCTGATGGTTAAACTGCGCATCTCAGCCAAGGGACTAGCTGCCATGTTCTATTACTTATCAACTGACTAACCTGGTCCATTTACTTGCTACTTACTGCCTCATCTCTTAACTTACGGTCCACCCGCACGTGCTTACCTATTGGGCTCACCCTGTTATACTTCTTGAATGCTTCCTAACCTCACACCAGTGCTTCGGATTTAATACCCTCAAATCCTGCCAAGATTCTATTTCAGCTCTACTGCCATATGCCTTCTATATCATGACCTAAGCATATATTCTACTCTCATTCTTTTACCTGAACTGAGTTTCATCAGTCAGTAGCTTCATTGCAAGCTTTCTACCATTCCACAAATTACTTAAGCCCTCTATTTGCGGAAGCTTGGAAGTTACACTACTTTTATTTTCATCCTGCCTCACCTGCGTCAAGCCTGGATATAATTACTCCATCCACCTATCTATTATTTGCTATCCTCAGGAGCTTCTCACTTCCAGTCCTATCCTAACTTATTGGACATGTTCTACAATGCTCACCTCAGTGCTCATCTACCTGGATGCTGCTCGCTTTCATATTACTACCACCTACTTTGCTCATGCAAGACTTGGAAGCCTGTTCTTGACCTTTCATCTTGGCTATAAACTGTTCCCTTAGATATGTAATCTACAAACTTGGACTAGCCAATAATTAATTAATGTAGGATTATGCTCCTTTAGTATGTCCAGAAGGATGGGTGGGTCGGTAGCCATGGGTCCTCAGAGGTTTCCCCCTAGGGGGGGTTTCCTGTCCCGCATGCTGCCGGCCATACTGTACGGAGTTGGAGGAGATAATCATGGATATCATATTTTCTTTTGGGGGCTGTCACATCCTAAACAACTAACCTTCCTTCCTATGGTGGAACACAGAGCAAAGCCACACCATCAACTTATACCGATCAACTCAATTGTTCCAGTATCAGCACTATCGTAGTGTCAAGTTCATCATGAACTATAATCACTGACTTATTCATGTCCATGTCCAAGTACTTAAGCACTATCTATTCATATAACTATACCTTGGAAGCATCATTCTACCCACTGGTCTGGCCTCTGTATCCAAACTGAAATCTACTTTGTAAGATGCAGTATGTAACACAATCACTGAGCTCTGAACCACATATAAAGAAGGAAAACGGAATACAATACTGAAGTGCTGTTTCTATGTTGTTATTGTCTGCTAATGTCAGACTTCCTTCTCTCTGAGCCCCTTCTAGTTTACTAAACCCAGAGCACCATGCTAACAGTTTGAGTACTTAGTTCAGGTTTAGCTGCTCTATTATTTTCACTCTTTCTACTCTGTCCCATTAGCAGTGTAATTTAAGCATCAGCATTAGCGGTAACAATATATGTGCAATGTAAGTGCACAAAACAACCTTACAAGTGTACCTTTAGAATACTGTAAGTATGCTGTGAGTGAGAAAGGTAAGTACAATTATGAAATGCAGATGAAAACAAAAGTCAGTAGACTACAGCTACTGATGTAAAATAATACTAAAAGATGCTTACTTTTGTATTTTATGGCCTCTCTTAGAATTCGCTGTCAGTTCTGCATGTTTGTTTGCTTATATTATTTTAATTACAGCTTACTGCTTCAACTCGGTACTCGGCACTCAGACTAATCTTGGTCAGTACCACACTCAGTACCAAAAGTTATTTCTAAGCTGCTTGCATCTCAAAATGCCACAAAGTTGCAACACTGACAAGCTATACCATGGAGCAACAAATCAACAGAACTCAGGGTTTTTTACAATGAGGAAATGGACAAATAAAGCTGTACTGCAAACAAACAAATAAAACAGGGGACCGGACTGAGAAAAAAAGAACACTTATGCTCTTGGATGCTTCCCTGTTCCTATGGCTCAGCTGTCTGAATAGGAACAAAATTTGCTTCTGCAATTGCGTTTTTTTTCTAAGAGCAAGTGGACGTCAGGAACCCTTCATAGCACTATTGTGTTTGAATGAATTAGTCAAAAGAGCGCCACCTTCACTATAAGCCTCAGAGCATGTGATCCCCCCAATCAATGGGATTTTGAGAGGCATGAATTTTGAACAGCAAGGTGACTTTAATTAACTTTAATTGACTTAACTGGCTTTAATAAGTTTGGATTTATATTTATATGAATGAATGTTATACTCTTTTTTTAATAAATAATAAAACTTAAGTAAGGATAAAGGTCCTAACTTAGGCACAACACACGGCACCCACTGTTTACAATTCAGACTTTCCTGAGTGCACAATTTTAATCTACACATAAATCACTCTATTAAAAATTAAAGCAAGGAACTTTGGTAGCTTTAATAAAATCTAACTCAGATATCTATCTCGAGTATTGCATTATTTTATACTCATCACAATGGCAAAAGGGATGAAAATACAGCAATAGTAGTATGACAAATTTCATTAAAGGTTCAAATTAGGCTTATTCAGTCACAGTTGTGCTAACTATGGTGAGGCATTTACTTCAGCCACAGATATTTCTAACAGAACTGCCATAGAGTCTCCACAAAGAATACAGTATTGAACAGTTCTGTCTCAAGAAGGTAGGAGTATCTTCCAGTCAAACAGTAGAGCAGAAAACACTGACTTGGTCGTAGCAGGACCGCCGCCATGTGTATTGACATGTTACACACGGCAAGGCACTGCCCTAAGATGATGGGTGGCTCCCTCATTGCAGTGGCAAATTTGTTTCAAGGTTGTGGCATGCTTGCTGAACTAGTGTCAGCAGCAGCATGCCACTGCATTGAGGAAAGAGGACCAAGCCCCAATACGCAGTGGGGGCATTGACCGCCACAGTACTGCACCTTCAAAAACCCGCTTCTCTCCTAAGCTGCCACATAATGTTTCTTGCAGTCGTAAAAAGGACCTAAACTACTTTGTAACCAGTCATGCCATGGTAGTTCCTCTGTCAAAAGACCCAGCTGAATTGCAGAATGTAAAAATAAAACATGATAGAATGTGATAGGGTCTATCATGTTCAAACAGTCTTTTTTGAACTGGTAAATAAGTAATGCCCCTTTTTATTGGATTTACTTGGCTGCCCCAAAGCATTTGGGAAAAAATACTCAATATCCAGGTTTAAATTCATGGGTGAAAGAAAAACAAATCTTATAAAAGTAAATAATGGTAACAGAAGTGTTTTAATTATATGTACTTCCTTTTTTTTTTTTGGAAAATTTCCAGGCTTTCCACTGATTCACTATACCAGTACAGATATCAATTTTTTTCTTCCAGTTTAAGACAGGCAAATCCCCCAAACCAAACTGAATGCCCAGTATCTGGGACAGGAGGTTCAGATATGCTGATTCCAGACACATCATTTGTATCAGATGAAACAGTACCCACAAGTAACCCCACACTTTTGTTTTTGATGACAACAGTACTGGAAACCAAAGAAAAGGAATCTGTCACTTCTATTGCTGCACGACCAGAGTCACCATCACCAATGAAAAGACAAATGTCATTCACATCTGCAATTTTTTTTTTTGAGCTGACGAGATGATGCTGGAGGAGTCAAACCCACAATATTCTGGTCCAAGAATATCTGCTTAATGAGCGTATCCGGGGAAAAAATGTACAATATAGAGGATTAGTGTATGAGTGCTCATACACAAGAAGGATATTTTTCTCTTGAGAGGTTTCATTGGTAACAGGAGACCTCAAGAGCGCAGCTTGAGAGATCTTGTTAATACAGAAACCTCAAGAGTGAAAAATATCCTCATTGTGTGTGAGCTCTCATACATTGTCTTTTATAGCATATGGGCACTCATAATTCAACTCTGTATCCTTAGTTTTGCCTTTTTTTCAGTCACTCACTTCCAGGGACAGCTCTTACCACCACAGCCGTTTCCTGAAGAGCAGAGGTTGCTAGAACGCACATGTGTGATGACTTTCCATGTTGTTGTGCTGCAGGAGCTACATAGCTAGTGCAGTACTGCAGCACAACAAACAGAATGATGTAGCTACTGCAGCACAACAATTTGTTCTAGGGATAGATTTTTACCTAGAGCAATGTTCTACCATACACTATAATGAACTTAAGGGGCATCCCTGATGCATGTCGATGTTAACAGAGTTCTTACTACAAAAAAAATTAATTAGAGGAATGACAGTGGGACCTCTATATAATTGATGCAGACAAGAAAAAAACTCCAAGGGCATACCATATTTTTGTATGACTGCAAACACATATGAATGGGACACCTTGTCGAAAACATTCTCTTGGTCTGTCTACAAGGTGCAACCATACACTGTGTTCTTAGTCCCCTGTACAAAATAAATATTCATGAATTACTCCATCAGGAATAAAGCAGGCCTGCACAGGCTCAATAAATTCCTTCGTTATCTCCTACAGACATTTACAAAGTAATTTTGATAACATTCTGAACTTGGAATTTACTTTGCTTAATAGGTTCATTGGTCTCCTCCAGTTTCTGAGGTCAGCTATATCCCCCTTCTTAAAAAGGAAAATGAGAAGAGCTTGTCCAATGGAAGGCAGTGAAATGTGAACAGTCAGTATGTATTGGAATTGCTGGGCTGTCAGCACAGCAGTAGCACTAATGCTTGCGATGCCAGCAGCTGAGGTTTGGAAGTGAACCCTGGTCATCAGGACTGGCTGGGGGGAGGGGGATTGAGCATCCCAGTAGATGATCTCCTCCTCTGGGGGAGTGGGAGGGTGGATGGTAACACTCCACTGCAGTACTGCCACCTGGGTGACCACAGGTGGCAGTGCAAGCCAGAGGTGCCAGCATATGCAGGAGGGTGTATGGTTTGAGCCTGATTGCATCAGCATACATGCTCTTATACATCGCTCTCATGGCAACCACTCTTGGCTCTATTCAATAGGTGGGGTGTAACTAAGGGATAAAACTCTTCCAGCTACCACGGCAGAAGGACTCAGGTCTTCACTGGCCCTACATCCACTGATGCCTACCAGATTAGAACCTCAATCCCTTCTTCTTCTTCTTGGGATTCCCTCCTGATCTCAGGGGTTGGAGGCCCCACTGTAGGGGAAAACTCAGGGTCTCCCACTCAGACCAGATGCTGTGGTGATGGGTCTGGAAAGACCCAGCGTACACTCCAAATGAGGTACATCCTGGAGGAGCCTGGCAGAGGAGCACAAATAGAATATTAAAAATTAAAAAATGAAGGTTGGCCCACCGGCACAGCAGTAGCACTGCCACTTGTGACGCTGGTGACTCGGGTTCAAGAATGTGCCCGGGGAGTCGGAGAGCCAGACAGGGGGAGGAGGCTTGAACTTCTGTGCACTGCTCACCTTCTCCAGGGAGGGAGAGGAGGATGAAGCTCATTGCTTGACTTGCCTCTGGTGGAGGCCGGAGGTACAGCAAGCATTAATCCATGCTGAGGGGAGGAGGTGTGACAGACATCGGCGAGTGCGCCTTGAAGTCATGGCACATAGGTTCATAGGTTCATAACTAGATTCAGGTCCATAAGCTTCAAGAACCATATAAGGACCTGCCACTAACTCAGTGGGTGTAACTCCATTTATCTGCTCCCATATACTTATCCAGTAAGTTCTTAAAACTGGACAAACTTGTTCCTTCCACCACCTGTTTAGGGAGACCATTCCATATTTCCGCCACCCTTTGATTGAACCACTTCCCTCTTAGACTCGTTCTATACTTCTCCCCCCTTAGCTGTTTATCATGAACCCTTATACCTGACCTCACATTTTTCTTCCAGTTTAATCCTGCTGCTTCACATAGCATACTGTCACCCATTGATCTGTACACATAACATAGATCCCCCTTATCCTTCTATAAGCCATTGAATAAAGTCTCAGACTCTCCAATCTGGAACCATATTCTAAACTGGCCACTTCCTTAACCTCTCTAGTAAAACTCCTCTGCTCTTGTTCCACCTTTTTTCCCCCTGTAATGCTCTGTACTGAACAAAAAAAAAAAACCCGTACTCCAGTACAGGTCTCACCAGGGATCTGTACAGGGGCACCCTAACACTCTTTCCTACTTACATTACGCAATACATTTCCAGTTATCCTATTTGCTTTATTTATTGTAGCTCTGTTGTGTTTGTCAAAATCTAATTTGTCAGTAACTGTTACCCCCAGATCTCTCTCACTATCTGTAGCTTTAATAATTTGGGAATTTAACTTATACAGTGTTCTACTATTATTCTGCCCTATATGCATAACCTTGCATTTTGTAATATTAAATTCTAATTTATTTTTTGTGCCTAGTTCCCCAGTTGAGTCAATTGCTCTTGAAAAATGGCTACAGCATCCTTATTATTTACTATTGCACCTATTTTAGCATCATCTGCATATTTGCAGATCCATACACCTTCCGATACCTGCATACTGGAGATTAGGACATTGAAGAGCTTTGGCCCCATTACAGATCACTGAGGGACCCCACTAGTCACATTCACCTCTTCTGAAAGATAGCCTCTAACCCGAACCCGTTGATGTCTATCACACAACCAAGATGATATCCACTTTCTAAAGTATCCCTCTACTCCTATTTCTTGCAAAATCCCCATCAGGACTCCGTGTGATATGGAATCAAAAGCCTTCCTATAATCTAGATACACAACATCCACGGGTAATCCAACATGCAATGCCTGGCTCACTGGCTCAAAGAAATGCAATAGACTGGTAGTACAAGATTTTCCACCTGAAAACCCATGTTGTGAAATATCCAGATGGTTCAGATCTTTTAGGTAATTTTCCAACAGTTCCTCTATAAATCCCTCAATTATTTTACCCACAATAGAGGTTATACTTATTGGTCTGTAGTTTTCAGGTCTAGTCCTATCACCTGATTTATAAATAGGTGTGATACTCGTTATTCTCCACTCCTTCAGAACAGCTCCCACCCTTAAAGACTTATTAAAAAGAGCAGCCAGGGGAACAGACAGCTCCTCTGCAAGTTCCTTCAAAAATGCCGGATGGTATCCATCTGGTCCTGCAGATTTAAATGTATTTAGTTTCGTTAACTTCCCCTATACTTGTTCAACTGATATATTTGGCAATTCTATCTTCCTTTCACTATTCATTACTTCTAATTCTTTTACAAGAACAGTAGTATCTTTAGTATAAACAGTTTGGAAATAAACACTCATCAGGTTCGCCATCCCCTGCTCATCTTCTACCAATTTGTCTTGGTCCTTTATACCTGTAATTTGATTACTATTGTTCTTCCTTAAACTAGCCACATAACTATAAAATTCTTTTTTACCATTCTCCTTATTTAAAGCTAAATCTAATTCTGCTTTTTCTTTTCCCCTTCTAATGCCTGTCTTGCATTTTTTACTAAAGTTTTATACTTTATAAATCTACTGGGTGAGTGTTGTAACTTATATTTCTTAGAAACATAGAAACATAGACTTTGATGGCAGATAAGGACCACTTTGCCCACCCAGTCTGCCCATTTCCGTACCTATTGGATAAGCTGCAGATTCTAGTTAACCAACAGCCTACTTCCTGCAACCCCCCCACTATAATTGCCTTATGTCTGTCCCATGCATGTTTGAATTCCCCCACTGTTTTAGACCCCACAACCTCTCCAAGAAGGCGGTTCCATGCATCCACCACTCTCTCCATGAAAAAGAATTTCCTCACATTACCCCGAGCCGTCCTCCCTCTAACTTTAAATTGTGCCCCCTTGTTCTTACACATCTCTTTTTCTGAAAGATGTTACCCTCCTGGACTTTGTTGATTCCCCTGAAGTACTTAAAAGTTTCTATCATGTCCCCCCTGTCCCCCCTTTCATCAAGGGTATACATATTAAGCTCTCTCAGTCTCTCTTCATATGGTTTCTGACGTAGACCCTGCACCATTTTAGTTGCCCTCCTCTGGACTGCTTCCATCCTGTCTATGTCCTTGCGTCGATGAGGTCTCCAAAACTGCACGCAGTACTCCAGATGGGGTCTCACCAACTGTCTGTACAGAGGGATAACCACTTCCCTTTTTCTACTTGTGATTCCCCTCCCTATGCATCCCAGTATCCCCCTGACTCTCCTTACTGACTTCTCACATTGCTTACTCACCTTTAGGTCATCTGATATGACTACACCCAGATCCCTTTCCATTATTGTTGATGCTAGTACCTCCCCTGCTATTGTGTACTCTTCTCCTGGATTTTTATTTCCCAGGTGCATTACTTTGCACTTCTTTGCATTGAATCTAAGTTGCCATATGTCTGACCATTCCTCCAACCTTGCCAAGTCCCTTCTCATCCTTTCTACCCCCCCTTGTGTATCAACTCTGTTACAGATCTTTGTGTCATCTGCAAAGAGGCATACCTTTCTTTCCAGACCCTCTGCAATGTCACCTATAAAGACGTTAAAGAGGACTGGACCCAGTACTGAGCCCTGAGGTACTCCACTAGTAACCCCCCTTTCTTCAGAATGTGTTCCATTTACTGTTACCTTCTGTGTCCTGTTGTGCAGCCAGTTTGCTACCCAGGCTACCACCCTGGGACCCACTACCAGGCTGGCTAATTTGATTATTAATCTTTTGTGTGGGACTGTGTCAAATGCCTTGCTAAAGTCTAGGTAGGCCATATCAATAGCCCCTCCCTGGTCTATTACTTTGGTCACCCAGTCAAAGAAATCTATTAGATTCGTCTGACATGACCTTCCTGCTGTGAATCCATGCTGCTTTGGGCCCTGTGCCCCACTGGCCTCTAGGTACTGAACAATTCTTTCTTTCAGAAGTGATTCCATCATTTTCCCCACCACTGAGGTCAAACTAACAGGTTTGTAGTTTCCTGCTTCTGCCTTGCTCCCACTTTTGTGAAGGGGAATTACATCTGCCCTCTTCCAGTCCTCAGGTACCACCCCATCTTCCCATGATTTGTTAAAAAGTGTGGTTAGTGGTGTCACTAGGTCCTCCTTTAGCTCTTTTAGGATTCTAGGGTGAATCCCATCAGGCCCCATTGCGTTGTCCACCTTGAGTTTTAGGAGTTCTTTAAGGACTCTTTCTTCTTTAAATGGACTGGCGTCAACCCCACGACCCAGAGTGCTTCTACTGTTTGGTTTAGGTAACTCCTCCTCTTCTTCTTTTGTGAACACTGAGCAAAAGTATTCATTCAGTATCTCTGCCTTTTCACTGTCTCCCTCTGCCACCTCCCCTCTCCTTTATTAATCTTCACTATCCCTCCCTTAACCTTTCTATGCTCCCTAATGTACCTATAAAAGGTTTTATACCCCTTCTTAACTGAGTTGGCTATCTTTTCCTCGGTTTGGGCCTTTGCTTTTCTGACTGTCCTCCCCACTTCTTTCTGCTTTAATTGATACAGTTCCCTGTCGTGCTCCGTCTGTGATTCCTTATACTTTTTGAATGCAGACTTTTTCTCCTTAACCCTTGTATGTCTTATTATTTTTATTTATTTGTCTTCGTATTGCTCATGTCATCCATTTTGGCACCCTGCCTTTCTTATATATTTTTTATTAATGGCACATACTTCTGAATACATGTCTGAAGCACTTCATCTATAATCTGCCAAGAGTGTACCATGGACTTACCATCTAACATCTTCCAATTATAATTTCCCAAGATTTGCTTTATCTTAACATAATCTGCTTTTTTTGTAATTTCTTATAGTTGTTTTCCCCGGACACTATGGGCCATCCTTGTTAACTCATGTCATGCCCCCAAAAGAACACAAGAAAATGGATCTCTGCATGCCAGAAAGATGGAGCACCCGGCACAGGTCCTCAACTCCCCTTTCTGTCCTGACTTTGGTGTCCTGATGAAACTAAGAAGCTCAGGGTGTATGGGTCCCACCTCATCCCTGCCTGGGGGGAACAACCAAGACTACATGGGGATCACTGCGGGCTCCAAGTAAGGGGGGGGAACAGATGCCATGGCAACTCCTGATGGGGTGGTGTGCAGGGGGCAGGGGTGAGCATAAAAAAAAATGATGGAATACAATCAAAAGGAAATTTACCAATATGTTTGAAAAAACTTTACAAAATTATTTGCAACGCCATGCAAACCTGAGGAGTAACCAGTATTTAGGCCTCTTGTAAAATAGGAACGATGGGCTCTGCTTTTAAACCGGTAGCAGTGTGGGTATAGAAACCTTGAGAAAAGGCACCTAGGCCAGTTTTTGTACAGGATTGAGCCCCAAAAGTTTCATTTACAAATTCTTCCACTATTTGTACCATACTAGATGTATCAGAAAACAGGTCACCCAATTCATTTTTTAAAGAAGAAAAAAGAAACTCTATGGCCGGTTTTTGTTTCACAGGCTACAAAGGGGTCATTAAAAGGCATTTTTGCATGCCGAATTTTAATTCAGCTGCCAAGGAAGCAGCTTGGTCATATTGTCATTTTAACATTTTCTGTTTCAGCATATCAGTTTGGAGCTGACATTTCCCATTGCCTTCTGCAGATTTCAGCAATACCTTATACAATTGGTTCCGCTGCACCGACTTTGCTGCTTATACTCCCCATATTTCTCAAAAAGATCTGTTATGTTTGATTTTGTATTCTCTTACCTTTCGAGTAGATCCTTCTACATACAAGAAAAATTAATCTGGCCTGTAACAGATGCTTTACCTTTGTACAAATTTCAGGGAGGTCCAGTGAGGAAGTATTTAACCTCTATCTACCTTTAGTCAGGGACAGAGAAGTAACATTTGAGTGTAGATAACAATCAAGCAATAGAAGACCCAATAATTCCACAGTAAGTAATTTAAATGTGGAGGGGGTTATATAAAGAGATACAAAGAAATGATCAATTCTAGTTACAGACTGGTTTCTGAAATAGGTTTTACCTCCACCAGGGTGCAGGGAATGATAACCATTAATTAAGCCTGCGACAGCTATGGTGTTTTGTTAAAGCAAAAACATCACAGTAGATTTAGTGTGCCACTGAACCTTGAGTCAAATTATTCAACCCCCAGTTAAAATCCCCATCCCAAAGTACTGTACATTCATAGCCATGTGTAAATATAACCTGATACTGTTAAAAGAGCTATCCTGGCTGACTTTACCTGAGGGGGCATAGATACTAATTCATTGAAAATGTATGGAACCTAAAGAAAAATCCTCCCAGAGCATATATCAATAAGATGTTGTTTTTTTTATTTAGTACCCTTAAATGAAATACTAAACCAAACTGCCTTATTCTCCCTAAAGGAGCCTTATAAGGGCCCCACATCAAATCTCTTTCTATGGCTGCATTGCGAAAGCTATGCTGACATAGTGCTGATGGAGAGCAAAAGAAGAAAGGGGGTTCTGGGAGGGTATGACTGGATACCAAATGCATCACATTATGTTTGCTCCATGCTCCACCCAGTGGAGGTGAAGCACATGTGGTACACATGAATCAGTGCAATCAGTGCACTCCTCTCTCTCTCTCTCTCTCTCTCCTCCTGCTCGTGCTTCCATCCTCTCTATCTAAGGTAGCAATGCATAAACAATCACTGGGAAACTCCTTTGCCCCTCTCAGTATCTCAGTCAACTCTGGAAGTTCCGTATTCTGTCTCTCTCCTACTTATTATACATCCTTCTTCACATTCAAACAGCTCCAGAGGTGGATTTTGCATATGGGTGCATCGGTGCATGCCTCCCCCACCATTTCTGTACATTCACCTCCAGTCCTCAAATCCAGCAGCTGGGGTGCAAATCCCACTGCTGGTACACATTAGTGACCCCCCCCAGAAAGTCTGTCTTAGTATACCCATCCCCAAACTCATAAAATAAACAAAAAAAACTTTCCCACTCACTGTGCACCCTAGCACCCACCTCTGTCCCTCATGGTGTCTCCTCTTGCTCCTTGATATCTAATCCTCACTGTCTCTCAAAGCACTGCTTCTCTGATGGCCGACTGTATTGAAATGAATAGGGCCCATTCATTTCAATGGGCGCAGTAATTTCAATGTTTTTTTTTTTCTTTAATCGATATAGATATATATATAGAAAGAGAGATATTTGCCTACTTTTTTCTGTCAAGGCCTTTTTTGTGTATCACCTTGACAAACCCTTTTGATATAAACTTTCAAATCCCCCCTGAAATAGGTGTTTGCAGAGTATACTGGCATGCGCTGCAAACATCCACTTTAGGGGGATGTGAACATTGGCACCCATAGTGTTTATTAGAGTGAGACTAACAAACACCTCACCAGAAAAAAGTAGGTAACAAAATATTAAAAAACAAGAGTTATGACTTAAAGAAATATACCCCACTGAAACGAATGGGAAGTGTGTGCACTCGGTAACTTTCTTTTACTGGTTCTTGATTATGGCATATTAATCTACCATGCAATTGGAGAGGGATTGCTGTCCCAAGTGAGGACATTTTACAGTCAGGTGGCCAGATTTGTTCACTACTGCCCTTCCGCACTCACCATTGTGAATTATACAACCAAGTGGGGTGGCTGCTACTAGAACAAAGATATCTACTGCACTTGGGCATCCTTGCAAAAAAGTCACTCTTGGCCTTGTCTCTACTACATTCAATTCAGTTTTCAAGGAGCACCTTAATAATGTTTCAACCAGATCATCTTTTTATTATCAATTTGCTGTCCCCAGGATGAGAACCTCAGTTGGTCAATAAACATTGTTTTATAATGCCTTACCTGTATCTTTAACAGCTGGTTGTGACATTGTACTGAGTTTCAAGTAAGCATTAAGCCACAACGAAGGTGGCATCTAATGCTGGATTGATGCATGGTTGGGGGGTTGTTGCCCGAGGCCGAAGGCCGAGTCTTCCACCGTGCATCAATCGCATAGATGCCACCACCGGAGTGGCTTAATGCGCTTGTAACATGGGCCGCGGGTCGGGGGTGGTGCCAGGAGAGTGCCCACTGTGCGTTACAGAACAGAAAACTTGGAGTCGCTGCCACAGTACAGAAGTTTTACTGCACTTTCAAATACCAGTAGAGAACATTATTTACATAGGTATGCGGTCAATTGTTGCACTACCTCCAACTACTGAACTCAGTGCGGCCGAGATCAGTGTCCCGAACATTTGGACTTCTGTGTGGGTATTACCGTCATACCCGCCGCTGGAAGTCTCCAGTGCATTAGTCAATGGCCGCGAAGAGGGGTCAGGTCTGGATTTGCATACTGCCAGCACTCACTTCCTCCTGCCTCTCGCTGACTGGTCCTATGCTGGCATCTCCCACCTCGGCTGAGTATGCTGCTGCTTGCTCTCTGGTGGGGTCCCTTCCTGCACCCAGCTACTTCGTCTGCCTCTCAGTGTGCCTGTCTTGCCTCTCTTGCTCTCGCTCGCCACCTGTGCCCAGTGCTGCTAAGCTGGGGGTCTGGCTACTTTTAGTACTACCTTATCAGGCACGGCATATATAGTGGATTAATGCCCGCTCCGATTTGGGTCCCGTGATGCCGTTGCGCCAATCGCTGCTGCCCATTTCACCTGTCTCATTAATGCCATGTTACAAATATGCCTTAAAACATTATCTCTTTGCTAAATGTCAGTAAAATTGTTATTCTGGCTATATGTACTGTATATATTGGTGTATAAGTCGAGTTTTCAGTGCCAAAAATAGGCACTGAAGAAAAGGGACTTGCCTTATATGTGAGGTCAACTTCTCTGCAGAGCTTATGCTACTGTTTGAGAGCCCATTACTATTACAGTACATTTACCAGTAGCTAGAACAGATTTCTGTCTTGTCTGTTTTTCAGACACTCTTCTGATGCCCTGGCATTTGACTCACTGCTGTTTGAGAGCTCCTTGTTATGCTATGAAACTAAATACTTTTGTGCACCTTTAATTTCTTGCAATGAACTCTGCTGTCTAATGTATACAAATTCATGTTCGCGCATGCGAGAGAGTGAAGACAATGAGGGGAATGTTAATTTAACATTCAGCATTTGGGGGGGACACAGCAACACCTGGCATCAAAGGTGCAGCAGCATCATTTTTTGCAGTAGGATTTTGCACATACAGCAGTTTATCCAAGAGGTACAAGACAATAATTTGTGCAAGACTTGTGTCGGTAAGGTTGGGTTAGGAATGGTTAGGAACTCTGATCAGTGTATCAGCACCATGTGTTTTCAGCGTTTGTGGATCGGTGTCTTAGGGCCCTCAATTAAACAGTACTGTAATTAAAAAAAATGGCAAAATAAATAAATATGAAATATGGACACAGAACTTCAGTGACTTTTGCAGGTGAAAGGGGGTTAGAGAAAGTGGTACAGTTAGCATTAGTGTGTTGTGCTGGTGAGAGTGGGTTAAGGAAGGTATACTGCAATGTTTTATGATATCATTGTCTGTTTTTCAGAGGAAATGACTATGTTTAATTAATTATTTATTTATTAAAGTGTTTCACCAGGAAAGACGTACTGAGCTCAAACAGCTCATTGCCAGATGTGCCCTGGGGGAAGGGGAGGGGAGAGGGATTTGATAAGAAATCATAATATATATTTATAAATTCATACAACAATGGAGATACAGACTAACAATTAATAAAAAAAAATAAATACAAAAT
The DNA here is from genome assembly GCA_016271365.2 of Neoceratodus forsteri. Classification (NCBI taxonomy): domain Eukaryota; kingdom Metazoa; phylum Chordata; order Ceratodontiformes; family Ceratodontidae; genus Neoceratodus; species Neoceratodus forsteri. The sequence goes on from JADMNL010000024.1 coordinate 133,780,777, forward strand.
ATATATATATAACATAATGAGACAGGGTAAAAACAGGTTAGTAGTGTTGGTATATATAATATTTACAAATAACTGTAGTAGTAGCTGTTCAGGTAATAGTGTGACTAATAGTAGACGAGGCAGGTACACCCTGAATATAATGCTTAGGGTTTAGGAACTGAAGTACAATCATATTCAGATCATGTGAAACCAGGGAGTAAGAGCAGAAAGAAGTGCAGAATTATGCACAGGACTTGAAGTTGTTCAAAAGCTGGGGCTAGAAGGATGAAGGCTAGGAATAGAGCATGTATGGGGGATGAGGGAAGAATTGATGGGGTGAGGGACAGCAGGATGGAGGAATCAAAGGGGAGGAGGGGGGAGAGGAGGAGGAGGAAAGGAAAGAACAGAACAGACGTATGGGAGGAGAGAAGTGAAGGGGGAGAGTAGTGAACTTAGGGCCAAGCACATTAAGGGTAGTGACAGGAGGGAGAGGTATGGGAGTGGAGTAGAGAAATTAGAGAGGGTTTGGAGGTTGTAGAGCGAATGGGTAGGGGGAGAGAATTCCAAAGTTTAGGAAAGCGGAAAGAGAAGGCAGCTATGTTAAAAAGGATGGACGAGTTTGTTAAAAAGTAGGACTCCTGGTGGTGTTGAGGTGTACCAGTAGCTATATATTAAAGTAAAGGAGGGGGGATCAACCTAAATGTGAGACATATTTTAAAAATCTACTAAGATCCACAAGAAAAAGAGGGATCAACTTATATGTGAGGTTGACGTATATGTGAGTATATATGGCACTTGCCTGTGTACATGTATTTGGATTTATTATCTGTTATATTTATGTATGTTTTGAATTTTATTAAATGTTCTGGTCACCCTTGAAAACAGGCATTTGGCCCAAGGTCTTACCAGCTTTTAAATAAATGAACAAGAACAATGTTTGTTTTTTTAATATTTTTTCATACTTTTTTACTCTCTAGGTCTTTTTTAGCCCTACTCTGATGAACACTATGATTGTCAGCATTCAAATCCCTCCTGAAATGAGTGTTTGCAGTGCACCCCAGCATCGAGCAAAGTCTTTTTAGCTCCAACATGATGAACTCTATGGGTGTCAACTTTCAAATCCCTCCTGAAATGGATGTTTGCAGAGTACACTATTGTGTACCACAAACACGCATTGGGGGGCATTTGAAACTTGACCCCCGTAGTGTTTATCAGAGTGGGTCTAAAAAATATCTCATCAGGAAAAAGTAGGTGAAATATAAAAAAACAACAAAAAAGTTATGACTTAAAGAAGTATATCTTTTGAAATGAATGGGAAGTGTGTGCCCATTCATTTCAGCGTGGAAGGGAGCATTTCTTCAACTCATAACTTTGGTTTTTTTTTATATTTTTTCAAACTATGTTCTGTCTAGGTCTTTTTAGCCCCACTCTGATGAATACTATAGATGTCAACATTCAAATACTCCCCAAAATGGGTGTATGCAGCACACGTCAGTGTCCACCGCAAATACCCTTTTTGGGGGATTTGCAAGTTAACACTGATAGGGTTCATCAGGATGAAAGCCAAAAAAAGACCTTGACAGAAAAAAGTATGAAACAATATTACAAAAACTAACAAGTTAGCCAGCCCAGTGGTGTAGAGGGCTGAGGCACCAGCACCACCTGCCGCCATGCCGGTGACCCGGGTCAGGAGCAACCTCGAACTGCTGGGGGTTGGCCATGGAGAGGAGGATCAAGCATCCCAGGACTGCTCTCCTGCTCTGGGGAGGGAAGGCTCTCAGTGACCGGTGCTAGCCTGGCCCCTAGCGAAGCCTGGGGGTTGGCACACCGACGCTACAGAATGGGGCAGAGGTGGGACAGACGCCCAGTGTGCTGTGCATAGAAGCATGCATTGCATCACCGCTGGCATCAATGTATGCCCTTCCTCTGTGAGGAAAAATTAAAAAATGGTGGCGAAAAAGCGCTGGTGGCTAGATGATGGCAGGTGCTTGCAGGTCTCGCTCCCACCAGCCTGAACTGGATATATGCCTCATCAGGGGCCTGACCCTCTCCCTTCCCCTCCCACTGACCCCACCAGGTGGGGCAAGCCCTAGGGGGGGAAGAAGGCTGGCAAGTCCTGGTGGACATGAGGGGATGGGACTGGGCCACCCTTCTGAACGAGGGCTGACTGGGGCAGATGGGAAACAGAATAAGAAAAGAAAACCTAATAAGTTAAGACCTAAATAAAAAAATTAGATCCCTGTCAATACAGGGTGTGAGTCACGGCTGGATGCAACTTTTCATGAAATCACCAGCCTGTGAAAGTGATGGTCCCAGCCCACTGAGGAGGCTTGTAGGGCTGGTGCTGGAGTGGACAAGGCCAATTGGATCCAACATTGTGGTCTGTGGCTGGGCAGGGGTGTGCATAGCCACTACATGTGCCCCTAGGCTGAAAGTAGCACCATACTGAAAACAAGACATCACATCTCAGCTGGACTATCCTGCATTAAAAACAGTGTGAAAATGGGCAAAAGTAAGACCCTACTGAAAATGAGGTATTGCCTGTCAGCTGTACTATCCTGGCTAAATATATAGCAAACAGATATTACTTCTCACCAGGCATATCCTGGGTAAATACATTGTAAAAAAATGTGTAAAAACTGGACCCCACTGAAAATAAGATATTGCATCTCAGATGTGCTATCCTGGCAAAATACATTGTAAAAGTGGGTAAAATATGGACCCCAATGAAAATGAGAGGTAGCATCTCTGCTACGCTGTCCTGAATAAATACAGTGTGAAAATGTTTAAAAGCAAAACCCCAGTAAGATATTGCCTGTCAGCTGGCCTATCCTGGATAACTAAATTGTTAAAATGGGTAAAAGTAGGACCCCACTGAAAATGAGGTATTGCTTCTCAGTTTGCATCTCATGAGTAAATATACTGCAGAACTGTGCAAAAGCAGGATGCATGCAAAATGAGATATTGTATCTCAGTTGATCTATCCTGAGAAAACATATTGAAAAAAATAGGTAAACACAGGATCCAGCTGAAAATGAGGTATGGCATCTCCTGCTGGCTACTGTAGAGAAATACATTGTAACATTGATAAAAAGAAAGACCGCAGTGAGAATGACAGACTGCATCTCACGTGGTCTTCTCTGGGTAAATACACTGTAAAAATAGCTAAAAGCAGGAAGGACCACACTGAAAACGAGATACAGTATTGCATCTCATATGTTCTGTCTTAGAGAAAAGAGCAGAACCCCAATGAAAGGACATATTGCATCTCAGCACATCTGTCATGGGAAACAGACACTGTAGAAGCAGGTTCTGTTGGCTCTGGACATACAGTACACTCTGTGTGTCTGTGTGCACACAAGGAAAGTGATTTACTGTATGTCATTTTTATCGTCCACTGCTACCATTTCCCTTGGAACCCTTTGGAGCTGATAATATAGAATCTGAAACATAGAAACATGGAATCTGATGGCAGACAAGGACCGCTTGGCCCACCTAGTCTGTCCATTTCCCTACCTACAGGATAAGCTGCAAATCCTAGTTAACCAACAGCCTACTTCCTCCTACCCCCCACTAGAATTGCCTTATGTCTGTCCCATGCATTCTTGAATTCCCCCCACTGTTTTTTGACCCCACAACCTCCTCAGGAAGGCTGTTCCATGCATCTATAACCCTCTGTGTGAAGAAATACTTCCTCACATTACCTATGAGCTGTCCCCCCTCTATCTTCAAATTGTGCCCCCTTGTTCTTGCATATCTCTTTTTCTGAAAGATGCTACCCTCTTGGACTTTGTTGATTCCCTTGAGGTATTTAAAAGTTTCTATCATGTCCCCCCTCTCCCTCCTTTCCTCGAGGCTATACATTTTAAGCTCCTTTAATCTTTCTTCATGTGTCTTCTGGTGCAGACCATGCACCATTTTGGTTGCCCTTCTCTAGACAGCCTCCACCCTGTCTATGTCTTTGCGGAGATGGGGTCTCCAGAACTGTACACAGTACTCCAGATGTGGTCTTACCAACTGTCTGTACAGAGGGATAAAAACTTCCTGTTTTCTACTGGTGATGCCTCTCCCTTATGCATCCCAGAATCCCCCCAGCCCTCCTTACTGCCTTCTCCCATTGCTGGCCCACCTTTAGGTCATCTGATATGACTACCCCAGGTACCTTTCTATTTTTGTTGTTGTCAGTATCTCACCCCCCCCCCCGTGTACTCTTCCCCTCGGTTTTTGTTTCCCAGGTGCATTACTTTGCACTTCTTTGCATTGAATCTAAGCTACCATACATTTGACCATTCCTCCAGCCTTGCCAAGTCCCTTTACATCCTTTCCACCCCACCTTGCATATCAACCCTGTTGCAGATCTTTGTATCATCTGCAAAGAGACATACTTTTCCTTCCAGTCCCTCTGCAATGTCACTTATAAAGACATTAAAAAGGACCGGCCCCAGTACTGAACCATGAGGTACCCCACTAGTAACCCCTCTTTCTTCATTGTGGACTCCATTTACTATTACCCTCTGTGTCCTGTTGTCCAGCCAGTGTTTTACCCAGGCTACCACCCTGGAACCCAGTCCCAGGCTGGCTAATTTGTTAATTAATTTTTTGTGCGGGACTGTGTCAAATGCCTTGCTAAAGTCTAGGTAGGCCATGTCCACAGCCCCTCCCTGATCTACTACTTTGGTCACCCAGTCAAAGAAATCAATTAGATTTGTCTGCATGACCTTCCCGCTGTGGATCCATGCTGCCTTGGGTCCTCTGCCCCACTGGCCTTTAGGTACTCAACAATTCTTTCCTTCAGAAGTGATTCCATCATTTTCCCTACCACAGAGGTCAAACTGACAGGTCTGTAGTTTCTTGCCTCTGTCTTGCTCCCACTTTTGTAAAGAGGAATCACATCCGCCCTCCTCCAGTCCTCAGCTACCACACCATCCTCCCATGATTTATTAAAGAGGGTAGTCAGTGGTGTTACTTGTTCTTCCCTTAGTTCTTTTAGAATTCTGGGGTGAATCCCATCAGGCCCCATTGCTTCATTCACCTTCAGTTTTAAGAGTTCTTTCAGAACCCTTTCTTCTGTGAAAGGACTAATATCAACCCCCCCATCCAGAGTGCTTCTATTGACTGGATTAGGTATCTCCCCCTGCTCTTCCATTGTGAATACTGAGCAGAAGTATTCGTTCAGTATCCCTGCTTTTTCACTGTCACTTCTCCCAACCACCTTCCTCTTTATTCAGCCTCAGTATCCCTGCCTTAGTCTTTCTTTGCTCCCTAATGCACCTATAAAAGGTTTTATCCCCCTTCTTAACTGAGTTGGCTATCATTTCCTTGGTTTGGGCCTTTGCTATCCTGACTGCCTTTCCTGCTTCCTTCTGCTTTAACTGGTACAGTTCTCTGTCCTGCTCCTTCTGTGTTTTCTTATACTTCCTGAATGCTATCTTTTTCTCCCTAACCTTCCCTGGCACTTTGTTTGAGAACCATAGTGTTTTTATGTTGGCTTGTGCATGCGTGCCAACATATTTAATAATGGTAGATTTGAGGCATCAGTCACTGTTGGGAATACAAGGCATGCATCAGTAGGTGCAACCCTCATTCCCAATAAGCCTGCATGCTGGCGCCACACCATGCATACATAATGTGGTGAGCACATCTAAGAAAAGGTCTGCTGCAATGTGAGCAAAGCTCGTCATATGCAGCAGACCTCCCGACGTGCTTTCCCTGGTGAGAAAATAAAAGTTACATGGCAGCACAATGCCTGCCATAATGCCGACTTCGGGGGTGCCCAATCCCCCTGTCGGCATGTCCTGCCCCAATGTTTGTGCCGACAGGGGAGCCCACTCCCTGTCAGCATAATGCACCCCCCCATTTGTTATGTGCTGAGGGGGGTGCCCAATCCCCCCCAGCTTTTGTGCCCCCCTGCTTTCGTTGTGTGACAACGGGGGTGACCAATCCCCAGTTGGCTACAGCATCCCCCCAAAAAAACACTTAAGTGGCATGCTGGAAACCCACCCCAGCGTGCCAAATCCCCTGAAAAATAATAACCATCCTGCAATTTTTTTTGTTTTTTTTTTGTAACCTGTAAAAAAGAAAATGGTCCCTCACGGTCTCTCTGTCCCATCCCACAACCTGCGCCCACCCTCTGCGCACCCTGCCTCCCCACATCTCCCCTCACCCCATACTTACCGTAGTCCGGCGTGATGATCTTCGGTGGACCGGCAACATGTCTGCACTCTTCAAAGCTGACCGCGAACTGAAGGAATGCCGGTAAGCTGTATAATGGCATAAATAGGGTTTTTTTCAACTTTGATGCATATCTTGGGCATTTTTGGGAATTTTTGCACCAAATTGTCAACATGGGATTATTGGGACCCCTCCTCATGAATTCAATCACTGTCATGTCATTATTCAGTCCCAAAAGGTGATTTTGCAGTCACTGTGTGGAATCACCCTTTGGGACCGAGTAACAAAACGACAGTGCCACTGTTCATGATGGGGGTTCTCTAAAAGCCTATGCTGCAAATTTGGTGAAAAGAATCCCAAAAATGGCTGTTTTACAAGTGTGCGTTGCGCTGTTTCCACGCAAACTCGTAACTTCATGAATTTGTATTATTTTCACTCCAGATTTTCAAAATTGACATTTTCCACACCTCCTAATGAACAGTACAGCTGTCATTTTACATATCCTGGCCAAAATGTGTTTTCGCATGTCTGGAGCAGAATAACACGGCTCTGTGTGAAATCAGTTTTTGGGAAAATTTGAGGAAATGACGGTGACACTGTTCATGAGCAGAGTCCTAAAATGCCTATGTTGAAAATTTGGTGCCAAAAGTCCATAAAATGACTGTTACAAGCGTGCATTGCACAGTTTCCACGCACAATTGTAACTTCACAAATTTTCAATATTTCCATGCCAGATTTTCAACACTGGCATTTTTTCACACCTCCTTATGAGCAGTACAGCTGTCATTTTTCACATCCTGCCCAAAATGTGTTTCCACACCTGTGGCACACAATGGCGTGGTCGCTGTGGGAAATCAACTTTTAGGACAGATTAACAAAATCACAGCACCACTGTTCATAAGGAGAGGTCCCAAAATGCCTATGTTAAAAATGTGGCCAAACAAACTTCCAAAAATAATTGGGTTACGGATGTGTGTTGCGCAAGTTCTATGCATGCTCATGATTTCACCAATTTTTCATATCTTCAATCCAGATTTTCAATGTTGCCATTTTTTTATACCTCCTCATGAAGAATACAGTTGTCATTTTCCACATCCTGCCCAAAATGTGTTTTCGCCCCTGTGTCGCCAAATGGCACAGCCGCTGTGCAAAACCACCTTTCAGCTAACAAACTGATTGTGCCGCTTTTCATGAGGTGGGCTCACAAAAAGCCCATGTTGAAAATTTGGAGTGAAAATACCAACACACGCCTACGGTATTAGGGTTTCCAACTGTAGCACCCCACCTGGCAGAGACTGACAGGTGTCAGGGGTGTGATTTGGGATCATCGACTGTAATGCTCATGCTATTCCACCCCACCCCCCACCCTGCAGCCAGTGATAGGCATCGTGGTGTGACTTTCACTGTTCGGCCACAAGGTTCACCCCTTTCTCCTATACTGCACCCACCTCAGCGTATTTCCTTGTGGAATGGGGTAAGTATAATGCCTAAAGACCCCAAAGCACACCACAACACTTGTCAGTGTCTACAGGGTAGGGTGAGGTACAATGGCATGAGTGTTACAGCTGATGACCCAAAGGAACACCCCAATGTCTGTCAGTCTGTACAGGGTGGGGGTGGGGTTTGCATCACTTCAATACTTCACTGCCATTCCTATCATGCATCTCTAACTCCGGCACTACCAATGCCAATGCCAGCGAGACAACATTCGGCATTGACAAATGCTTGTTTCTTTCATTTTGATTTGTTTATTTGCTTCACACAAAGACTTGTTGTCTCTGTGATGGCGGTTTTGATGTTTCCCCATTGTTGCTCCACCCCATCTTCTTGCCTGTTTGCTAGTGCTTTTCTGAGGCACTCTCCCATTTTGACAAAATCAGCCCTCCTGAAGTTCAGTACCTTCACTTTTGTATGGCTTGACTCTACAGCTAATTTTAGCGTGAACCACACTGTTTGGGGGTCACTTGTTCCCAGATGGTTACCCACTTCAAGATCGGAGGTCCTCTCTCCGTCCCCATTTGAGAGTACCAGGTCTAAGATTGCTCCCTCCCGAGTGGGTTCCAAAACTGGCTGTCTGAGGCATGCCCCTTATAGGGCATCGAGAATGGCCCTGCTCTTGGATGTGGCTGCAGTAAAGGTGCTCCAGCTAACATCTGGCATATTGAGGTCCCCCATCAGCAATATCTCCCCTTTCTCTAACATCCTAAGGATGCCTTCTATCATTTCCTTGCTCATTTCCTCCCCCCCCTGAGATGGGGGTTTGTATACAACCCCTGTGTGGATTGTGGTGCCATTCCCAGTCTCCAGGGTGATCCACAGTGCCTCCTCTCCTCCCCTCCCTTTTTACCCTTTAGTTCTGTTGCTTTGATCTCTTCCCTTACATACAGAGCTACTCCTCCTCCTCCTTTTCCCTCCCTGTCCCTCCTGTAGATTGTGTACCCTGGTATGTTGACATCCCAGTCATAGTTCTCTGTGTACCATGTTTCTGTGACTGCCATGATATCCAGGCATCCCTCTTCCATTAAGGCCACCATTTCGGGGAGCTTTTTACATAAACTATGGGCATTGGTACTCATTACCCTCCATTTTTTTATGGCTTTATTTCTTTTTTCCCCCAGTCACTATCTTTACTGCCTGTCTTTTTCTCCATTTACCCCTACCCTTCTCTCTATCAACTACTCTGTCTTGGTGTTTACCTCACTAACTACCCTGATTTTTGGTGGGGGGCTAGGATTTCCCTTCTCCTTTTCAGTGCCTCCCCCTTGGCTATTTTAAATGCTTGCCAATGAAGCATTTAAACCTATCACCTAGGATCCTGGTTCCCCTCCTGGAGAGATGCAGACCATCATGCCAGTATAGGCCTGCATCTCTCCAGGTGGAGTAGCAGTTCCCAATGAAGCCAAATCCCTGAGCTCTGCACCAGTTTTTCAACCAGCCGTGTATATATGTCACTTATAATGCACATATCCATTGATGGATTATGTCTGTAACCCCCCTGTTACCCGGGGTTACTAGAATCCCAGTAAGACCTAGTGGTAGGCAGGGAAGGCAGCTTATGAAACTCCAGTTAAATGGATTTCTTGCTGTCTCACTTTGTTCTCAGTCTCAGCTGAGACTGAGGGATGACATCACCATAGAGCTATCGCAGTTGCATGAGCCACATTGGAATCTGCAGATGGGAGTTAGGTTAGAATGTTGGGAGTTTTTGAACAGTGAGCAGCAGTTGTGTGTGAGCAGTCTTGAAGAGAGAAGCACATCAGTCTGTGCACAGGCTCTTGGAGCCTAAGCTCTGATATAGAGCTACTTTTAGGGAAAGGTGTGTGTTTCCACCAAAAGAGGAACACAGTAAGCTGTTCTTGAAGTGGTGGAGACCGCTGATACTGGTCTCTGTGCCCCATCCCTGAGGGGATGGGGGTGGAAGGTTTGCCTATTATTCCAGTGGCAACCTCCTGGTTCCGGCTAGGGAAGAAGCTGCCTTATTTTCTGAAATGTGTTGTGGCACCAGAAGCTGTCAAGATTCGCCTGTGGGGCACCTGCAACCAAAGGGTGAGTTTTGCTCTTGTCAAAGGGCCTATATTTCACCTGAACTGTTAAAGTGGGGATTGTACTGCTGAATTAGTGGGAGGCCTAGAGGAATAGGCTTAGCCAAAGTAAAAGTATGTTCAAGTCCAGCACAAGGAGAAAGCCAAGACATGTAGAGGAGATGTGCCAAACATTTACCCTTTAATCTACATTGCCAAGCTTTTCAGGAAGAGATGTTTAAGTACGTTTGAGTTTAGTACAAGGGGAAAGTCAAGACATGTAGAGGAAATGTGCTATATGTTTACCCTTTAATCTACATTGCCAAGCTTTCAAAAAGAGTTGTTTAATGTCCAGAGAAATGGCTGGGTATGGATTGTGGAAGCTGAAGGTGGGAGACCCCCCCCATCTTTAGTAACCAGGTTCACCTCTACAGATTTGATCTGTGGCCCTTTTACTTTTCCTCAGGCACTGGGCCAGTGCTGAGGGAAGTACCCAGATGTGGGATTGAAAGGAAATTTCTCTTAAGGAGTCGAAGGCTCTAAGGTGGTTTGGGGAGCCACCAACGGAAAATGTGTCCACTGCCATATGGACAGGGATCAGGTGGCTGGCAGGGGAGCCGGGCCAGGAAAAACCCAAATAGTGTACAAGTCAGGCTGTGTACCCAAAGCAGCATGCAAGTCTGGGCTGTGTGCCTGGTGGGTTCAGAGCCTGAGGGCTGAAATGTTGAAAAAGTGTTCTGTTACTCTTATCTGCATCACCAGGAATGTAGCCCTGTGGGGGTCCGTCTATGCTTTGTTTGTTCAGTTTGGATGTGGATAAAAGCCACACTTTAGAATCCCATTCCTGGTATTGGACATTACAGTTATTGCTTCCCGTGTTTGGATTTACTTGGGTGCCTCTGTGCAGAGTAGCCAAACCTAGGCCCTTTGTGCCGAGTAACCTAGTCCTCCCCAAACCCAGTTCCCACCGGGTACTGCTGTCAGCTTCAACAGCATACCACCTGTCATTTGCAAAAAGGCAGGGGTCCGGGGGTTACAAAATGGAGGCACCACTTTGGATTTTAAATTAGTGAGAAAAGGTGCTCGGGCAAGGGGCTAGCATTTTGGTTATCTGGCAGTGGGTAGCCCAAAAAGCTGAAGCAAGTTAACTAGTGTGTCGCTGTTTGCTGTGGTTCATATGCTGATGTTAAAATACTAACTGTTTACCAAGGAGCAGTGAAGCTGAAAGAGTATGCCCTTGTTCTGCATCAAATATTTACAGTGTTTTTGCCAGCTTCCTAAAAACTGTGTGTGATAAAGAAAAGTGTGGAAAACTAGGGGTAGCAACAGGAAAATTGTGCCCTGGACATTGGAAATGCTTTCTAAAAGAACTGTTGTGATAAATAAAAGTGTGGAAAACTAGGGGTAGCAACAGGAAAATTTTGCCCTGGACGTTGGAAATGCTTTTTAGTAAACTGAGAGACTTGCTGTGTTAATGGCTATGCTAAATGGTTGAAATGGGCTCTCGCCGTGGAGTCAGTTCGAAGAAGAAAAAAAAGTGTTTTGCAGTTTAAATTTGCCTGCTCGACGATCGCCGTGAAGAAGAGCACTCGCGAGGGAAAGAGGCTCATTTGCATGACGTCGTGTGATTGGTGAGGCTGCAATCAGTCCCGCACCCAGCCAGCTCTACAGTGACTGCCCAGCATTCGAGAGGGAGTGTGAGTGGAGTGCATGTTCTGGCTTAGTGGAGGAGCATCGCGGTGATTAAAAAGTGCTGTAAAAGTATTCATAATAGACTTTGCTGTTTAAAGTCGGGCTCAACCCGCATCTCGATTGACTGGATTGTGAGTGTGGTGATTTGAGAGATGATCGGTAGGACCGCCCACCCGCTTCCTTTCTGAGACCTCCAAGACTGGCTGCAGGCCATTTTTCCATCGCAGCAAACAGCTGCTGATAACAGTGAGTACCAACAGTAATAATTGCTCAAAACAGTGATTTCTGCCAAAAGCCAGCTGAATATGTGTGCAGCAGTGTAGTCGATTTGCAAATAAAGACTGTGTCAAGTTTTACCAGCAAGAGCAAGTCTGCTAAGTCATTGACTGTGATCATAGTTATGGGTTCAGCGTCAGTTTAAAGTTTCAAAGCCAGTAGAGAGACTGTGAGTTGTAGCAAAATATGCAGCACTAGTTGCAGGCAATCCTGTGCTTGAAATCCTGAGGCTTTAAGGGACTGCGAGCTAAAAAACAATGTTTTCAGCAAGTGAAGAGTCCATGGCAAATCATATAAATGTGCTAGGAAAAGAACAGTGCAAGTTTGTGCAGTTTTGAGCAGAGTTATCAGTAGTGTGTGTAAATTGGATGCGCAGTGGCTTGACCCAATTTCTGAATGTTGATGCGCAGGAGTGCTGCCGCCACCATTACAGGGTGGGGTAGTAATGTAAACGCAGCAGCAGAGGAGCCATTTTAAAAGTAAAGGAAAGTGTTCAGTGAAGTGGGACTTTTAGTAACAGTGAGCATTTGTTCGTTTTTCCCTGCAGTCATGGCCTCAGGACCAGCCCGCTACCCGGATCACACCCGGGCTGCAGTAGCAGCAGAAGTAAATAAGTTAAGGGACATTGAAAGGTGTTGCTATAGAGGACAACTGCCTTCTCATGTGGCGATTCCTGGATATCCAGTGCAAGTGTGTCTAATATGCTTAAATGCTGGAAGGGACGTCTTCATGGTACCTCACTGTTCGTTGTGTTTAGAGAAATATGGCTTGTATAAAGCGCCCAAGATTCATTTGGCTCCCATATGGGCAAAAGTTCAGGAATTTGTAGTTGGCAGCACACAGCACCAGGCAGATCCTGTTGAAGAAGGCCCCACGGGGGAGTGTGGCACAAAGCTAGAGGGTGCAGATTTAGAGACAGAACCATATGCTGATGTTTCGGATGCTGGATCGCAGGGAGATAATTCAGACAGAGCATCAGTAGACCCCTGGAGGGGGGGGCCTAGCCCAAGTCTCATAGGAGAAGATGAGACGAGGGAGGCCTTTGAATGGGAGGCATCGACTTCTGCGCCTAGTGATGAATGGATAGTCTCAGGAGTGAGGACGGCTGCTCACTCCTGGGCACAGATTCTCAGTGAGGAAGAAGAAGAGGGGGAACCTATGTGGTCTTGTGAAAAAGGAACGGGTACACAGCCTCAAGCTCTTGCCTCAGAAGAATGCATGGAAGAGAGTGGTGATGCCACTGCCCAGGCTGTGCAAGAAGAAGTAGTCAGGGATCCATTTTTCATCTCGTTGAGAATGCGTAGCTGGCAGAACCAGGACTGGCCACCCCCAAGCCAGGCCAGTGGTCTCAGGTTGGCCAAAGCTAGTAAAGAGGAGAGACTGGTTCGTAGGAAGGCGAATGAAATCTATTGGATGTCCTTTCCTACCTTTCCTCGGAGAGTCTGGGAGGAGATTGAGAACAGCAGGAAATCCTGGATCTGGGCTGAAGCAATGAAATGTGTGCATCCTGGTGCAAACAAGCATGTCAGGAACAGACTGTTTCATGAAACATACACCCAGTGGAAAAGAGGCAGGACACTGTTTATGGACACTGTTCAAATAGTGGATGGAGAGGGACGTGAAACCTTCCACAGTGGGAATTATGTGCACCCAGATGGGGTAATAATTCAAGCTCCTGACCCCCTGTACTATTGGCCTCAATGCAAGGACCTCCCTGCAAATGTGCCCATGCCTACCAGATGGAAAGCAGAGCAGTGGTAGTCAATACTGCCTCACCAGCCATTGCAGTGCCTTTGTTGATCCGCCAGTATGGACATCCAAGACTCAGGTGCCCCACATTCATCAGTTCTTCAGTGTACTGGCTTTTCCAGAATCCATCGACTGGCCCACCAGATGACTTCAGATCCAGAGAGCACACCAGCCCAGCTGTATCCTGCTTCATCGCCTGGTAATCGGATGATGTCAGACCAGCTGTTTTCCTTTTTGTTCCTGTTCCAAGGTCCATCTCCAGAGATGACATCAACCCAGCAGTTTCCAGATGTGCCCTCCTGTAGTTCCCGGAAGATGTCCGCCCAGCTGTATCAGAAGAATACTGCCAGGGAGAGTCTTCGGCTGAGGAGCAGGTCGGTGTGTATTATTCCTTCTACAAGGGGCTGGTAAGTCCAAACTTTTCTATCCTTATGACATTGCAATACACACCCTACACTAGCAGACTCCAGAATGTGTGAACTGTCCTGAAAGACTCTCCCCTTCGGGACTTTGGCCTGCTAGAACTGTGCTTCACTGGGCTGTGGCCCAGGAGAGACTCTAATGGACTAGCCTTCGGGCACTCTGGTCACTAGATGGGACTTTTAGGGCACTCCATCCCCCAAATGTGTATTGTAAATAATGTCATTGTTTTTCTACTGTTTCTAATGTATATACTGTTTTTCTACCTTTTCTAAAAAAATTATTTTTGGGATTCTCCAGTGTTTTGATGGTAGGGGTTTAGATAGACTGTGTATGCAGATTAGGAGCGTGTGTTGTCTTTCTATTTCTTGCAGGTGTTCCTGAAGAAGATAGAAGAGAAGACAAGAAGAGAATGAGGGGCTCATCAGAGTTCCTAAATAGTACTTTAGTGTGTAGAGTTTAAAGTACTGTTGTTGTTGTTGTTGTTGTTGTTACTGTAGTAACCCTTTTCTTCCACAGGTGTGGTTGTGGGGGTAGGAGGCAGTAATGTAATGTAATAGATGGTAATAGTTTCCTAGTGTGTGGCTGCATGGTGCCCAAGGTTGGGGAGGTCCCCGGGTTGTTTTTGTTTTGGGGTGTTAAGTTAGAGGCTGACAGATTTTCCCTAGAGGGCTAGGAGGGATAGACAGGCTGTGGTCCTGAATGGCCATAGGGACTGCAGTGCTGAGCTATTAGGGCTATGCTCTGGGCAGTTCTACCAGAGCCACTAGGCACCCATAGCTAGTGGGTAGAGTAGAAGCTGATATGTCAGCCACAGGCCTCTAGGCCCTTAGTGTTGCCTGCCTGTGCTCGCACATGGTAGGAGGGGGCCTGATTACCCCCCTCCGCAGGTAGCACATGGGGTGGGATGGCCTAAGCTGGGTAAATAATGACTGCGGACAGTCATTTTCCTGGCCCAGGGCGAGTGTAACCCCCCTGTTACCCGGGGTTACTAGAATCCCAGTAAGACCTAGTGGTAGGGAGGGAAGGCAGCTTGTGAAACTCCAGTTAAATGGATTTCACGCTGTCTCACTCTGTTCTCAGTCTCAGCTGATACTGAGGGATGACATCACCATAGAGCTATCGCAGCTGCATGAGCCACATTAGAATCTGCAGATGGGAGTTAGGTTAGAATGTTGGGAGTTTTTGAACAGTGAGCAGCAGTTGTGTGTGAGCAGTCTTGAAGAGAGGAGCACAGCAGTCTGTGCACAGACTCTTGGAGCCTATGCTCTGATATAGAGCTACTTTTAGGGAAAGGTGTGTGTTTCCACCAAAAGAGGAACACAGTAAGCTGTTCTTGAAGTGGTGGAGACTGCTAATACTGGTGTCTGTGCCCCATCCCTGAGGGGATGGGGGTGGAAGGTTTGCCTATTATTCCAGGGGCAGCCTCCTGGTTCCGGCTAGGGAAGAAGCTGCCTTATTTTCTGAAATGTGTTGTGTCACCAGAAGCTGTCAAGATTCACCTGTGGGGCACCTGCAACCAAAGGGTGAGTTCTGTTCTTGTCAAAGGGCCTATGTTTCACCTGAAATGTTGTTAAAGTGGGGATTGGACTGCTGAATTAGTGGGAGGCCTAGAGGAATAGGCTTAGCCAAAGTAAAAGTATGTTCAATTCCAGCACAAGGGGAAAGCCAAGACATGTAGAGGAGATGCGTTATACATTTACCCTTTAATCTACATTGCCAAGCTTTCAAAAAGAGTTGTTTAATGTCAAGAGAAATGGCCGGGTATGGATTGTGGAAGCTGGAGGTGGGAGACCCCCCCCCAATCTTTAGTAAACAGGTTCACCTCTACAGATTTGATCTGTGGCCCTTTTACTTTGCCTCAGGCACTTGGCCAGTGCTGAGGGAAGTACCCAGATGTGGGATTGAAAGGAAATTTCCTTAAGGAGTCGAAGGCTCTAAGGTGGTTTGGGAAGCCACCAACGGAAAATGTGTCCACTGCCATATAGACAGGGATCGGGTGGCCGGCAGGGAAGCCGGGCCAGGAAAAACCCAAATAGTGTACAAGTCGGGCTGTGTACCCAAAGCAGCGTGCAACTCCGGGCTGTGTGCCTGGTAGGTTCAGAGCCTGAGGGCTGCAACGTTGAAGAAGTGTTCTGTTACTCTTATCTGCATTACCAGGAATGTAGCCCTGTGGGGGTCCGTCTATGCTTTGTTTGTTCAGTTTGGATGTGAATAAAAGCCACACTTTAGAATCCCATTCCTGGTATTGGACTTTACAATTATTGCTTCCTTTTTTTTAAAATTCAAGTTTATTGACATACTGTCGGCACTCAGATGAAAGACAAAGCCTTACAGATGATAATCCATGACAACGCAGTGCCACTTACAATGTACCATTAGTAAATAAACACAACAATTGTATAGTGTTAACCCCCCCTCCGGTTTTAACTACCCACCTAACCTCCCATACCCACCCCCCAGAACTCGGTTGGAATAGAATCTGCTCATGAGGCGAACCAGGGTCAGACTTGTCCTGCGGTGGCTGATTATGAATGGAGCAAATAAAGAGTCTGGAAGGGGCCCCAACCTTGATCAAATTTCGAAGAATTACCCCTCCTCATAGCCCCAAATTTTCCCATATTTAAGTTAAAGAGTAATTCTTGTAGCCATTCCACATAACTGGGTGAGGTGTTATCCAACCAGTGCCTTAACATTATTTTCTTGACCGAGGATGAGATCAAGGCCATATAGTATCTTCGGGACTTTACAGCAATACCAGTACAGTCACCTATTAGACAGATTTCAGGGGCAAAGCAATGTTCAATGCCCAATAACGAATCCGCCTTGTGCTTAATTTGGTCCCACAACCCTTTTACCGATGGCCATTCCCAAAAAATGTGGAATAGATCTCCCTCAGCTTGCTGACATCGAATACATAACGCGTCTGGGCTGCGTCCAACCTTATGTAATTTGGAAGGAGTCCAGAACAAGTTATTTAAAAAATGGTATTGCATGATACGTAATCTGTCCTGGGTAATATACTGATACATGTGCCGCCAAATGAGATCCCAGTTCCGGCCCTGATCCCCAAAACAGTCCACCCAGAATCTCGGCTTGTTAACAGTGTCTGTATAGACTTGCTCAAATAGTGCCTTGTAGACCTTAGAAACCGCGTGCGGTTCCCAAACCCAGCGGATCAGGGGTTCAAACCATGTCCCATTAACCTTTCTCTCTTTTAATTTAGCCTTGAAATTCTCCAACAGGTGTGTGAGTTGATATATTTTAAAAGATTGGTTAGGCCCTATGTTATACTTTATTAGAACTTCTGCAACTGTTAGGCACCTATCTCCTTGCATGATATCTGCCACCTTTAACCCTTTCAGAAAAGGAAGCCAGGATTCCTTTATCATATTCCCCCCAATCCGCAGATTAGGGTTATAGCATATTGGCTGGTATCTATCTGCACATGGGGAATATGAAGGAAGCACACAACTGGATGTGCATGCGTGGGAAAGTTTAATTAGGGTGGCTGCTAGACTAGAGGGAGAGATTTTAGTTGGATGAAAGGAGAGCCTTGGATCTACACCAGCCTCTTATTAACTCTGTTTCCAGTTCAACCCAGGGAGGAACATACGCTAATAGTTCCAAATCCCGGGGGGCAGAACCGCATATATTTACAGAGACTGCTTGCCCAGTGATATAACCCGAAATGCGGCAACCTTAAACCAGCCTTCTCCTTGGGGGCGGCAAGTTTGTAATAGGCTCTGCGGTGTGGTTTCTTTCCCCAGATAAACTCTGAGATAATTGAATGGAGTGCTTTGTGCCATTTTAGGGGTAACCATACATTAAGCATATTTAGAGGGTAAAAAATCCTCGGCAACACATTCATCTGTATTATGTTGACCCTACCCCAGAGAGAGAGCGGAAGTTTGCCCCATCTTTCCAGATCTTGTTTTATAGTTACCTTAAGGGCATCCAAATTAAGTTTCATCATTTTGGCCTCTGAACGGGCCAAAGATGCCAAGATATTTCAAAGTGAGAGGGCCCAATGTATCCCCAGTTTCGAGATATCTGACATAAACTTTCACATTAAGAGGGAAAAACTGAGTTTTCCCTATGTTAACTTTATAATTGGATAGCTTGCCATAGAATGCAATAACATCGAGCACCACTGGCACTGAAGTTCGGGGATGGCTAATATGGAGTAGGATGTCATCCTCAAATGCAGAGACCTTAAGCTCCAGCGACCCAATTTTTATCCCTTTAATCTTGGGCTCCTGTCTGATACTACACAACAGTGGCTCTAAATATAAGCTGAACAAAGGGGATAAAGGACAACCCTGCTTAGTGCCTGATAACAAGGGTAGGCTTGCCAAATACCCCATTACAGTATATTTTGCTGACGGTGATCTATATAGCATCAAACACCATATCAATAAAGTGAGCTGGAAAACCAAAATGCTCCATGGTCAAGACAGAAACCTCCAATCTACTCTGTCAAATGCTTTCTCAGCATCGACAGACATCAAACCACATGGGATTTTACTATCTTTGGATGCTGAGAAGATGTGGGATAGTTTACTGGAGATGATCTGATGCTAGTCTACACTCACGAATCCCACCTGATCCTGGTGGATTAACCTAGGGAGGACCTTAGCTAGGCGGGCTGCTAGTACCTTTGCTAAAATTTTTACATCATAATTAATTAAGGCTATGGGCCTATAGTTTGGGACCTTATCTCGATCTTTCCCCTCTTTGGGGATAAGCACTATCAGGGATTCAAAGAGGTGACTATCAATGATTTCGGAAGTAAATATACTGTGGAATAGTCTTTTTAATCCTGGGCTTAACTGTCTCCTGAAACATTTATAAAAATTCGGAGAGAACCCATTCGGTCCGGGAGCTTTGTCGGCTGGGAGCATCTGAATCGCATTTAGGATTTCAGACTCTGATATCGGGGAGGAAAGCATTTCCTTCTGATCTTCCATTATCCGAGGTAAATTACACCTGGATAGATAAACCCTGACTTCCTCATCACTTGGTCTATTGGGCATAGGGCTATATAATTCCCTGTAGTAATCCTCAAATTCTTTAACAATTTATGGGGGGTGGTTTTGATGGACCCATCAGTGAGGAAGATATACTTTGAATGATTCTGGATGTTTCGGCTGCTTTAAGTCACATGGCGAGGAGATGACCCGTTTTCTCCCCTTGATCTAAATATAGGGCTTTCGTTTTATTAATGGCATACTTTGCCTTTTCTCTTAGAATATCATCATATTGGTACCGGAGCCTGACCAACTTTTCCCTAATTACCGTTGGAGTAGCCTTTGAAAGAATATTCTCTATATCTCTGATCTGGGTGAGCAATTGTCTGGTCAAACTCTCTCTCTTTTTCTTCCTAGCAGCAGCTATCTTGATAAGCTCTCCCCTTAATACACATTTTAGCGCACTCAATTCTATATCGCCCCTACCCGTCGTGTTGCAGTTTTCCTGCTCGTATTGTACTATTCTCTGGCTTATACTATCTCTAATCTCCGGAGCACTGAGAAGCTGGTTGTTTAATTTCCAGATGGTTTGCTTGGGGGTGTTGAATACGAGATTTAGGGAACATCGGACCATGGAATGGTCCGAGATGACCCCTGGAGCAATTTTACAATCTATCAGGCCAGGGAGCATACTCTGACTCATCAGAAAGTAATCAATTTGAGACCTGGTTTAGTGGACCTCCGATAGGAACGTGTATTCCCTCTTAGACGGGCACAAGACCCTCCACGGGTCGCACAGGCCCAAATTGTCTGTGAGATCTCTAATGGCTCTTTGAGCAGGAGAGAGGCCCCTATCTCACCTGCCTTCCCTATCCAATTCTGCATTAAATGCCAGATTCCAATCACCTCCTAACAACATTGGGAGATGAAGAAAGGGGGACAAAACTTTTAGTAGATCAGTAAAAAACCAGGGTGAATCCCCATTTGGGCCATATATGCTCCCTATCACCATCCTTGTTTGATTCATACACCCCACTACTATTATATACTGACCCTCAGGATCTGCCAGTTTTTCCTCACATACAAAGGGAATATTCTGGCTATTAAGCGGCTACCCCTTGCTACAGTAGTTGTATAAGCCCATGGCGTATACCTGGCCCACAAACTGAGCGTCTCAGAACCATATATTCCCTCTAATAAGCGCGCTCTTGCAAACATATTATCTGGGCCTTCTGCAATTGCAAATGTCACAGAGCCTTGTAACGCTTTAATTCCTTCCTAGCCCCTTTAATATTCCATGTGATAAACTCATGGGTACTACCCATCATCCCTATATTCCATTTGGAGTCCACATATATTTGACTGCACTCCAATTCTTACTTCTACACCTGGCCTTCCCTCATGAGCAGATCCCTCCGAGCAGTTACCTTTAAACCTTATTTCTACCCGACCCCCCTTGTTTCCCCTATCCCCTTCTCTGACCTCCAAATAACTACACTTTGCCCCTCTATCCCCTCCTACATCAAATACCTTAAACCTTAGCTTAGGTTGATAAAGATTCCCCCTCCCTCCCACCAACAAACCCGCCTCGGCCCATGAGTTCGCAAGTTCAAAGCTCCCGATTCCCTCCAGCCTCCCTCCACTGCCAGCATAAACAATTTCTTGTCAGAAGAAAGTCTAACCTATTACAAACCCTTTAACTAAACTCCCCCGAGCCAAGAAGGCATGACACTTCTCCTAGAAAGAACTACCCAACATCCCAGAATAACTCTTCCTGGGGCAATTTTATATAAGGTCTGTTGCTCTTCAAAGTAAGGCACTTAGCAATTTGAACTTCCCCAGACATTTTTAAAGTAATAATAATAGAAATAAAAAAGGGATAGTTCCTTCTTGTAGTCTAGGGAAAGAAGACACTGCCCCAAATACCCTGCATACACCCAACAATTTCCTAAGTCTGTGCTTCGAGTCAATCAGCACTTTTAACAAACATTTAAGCAACCCCACAAATTACACAGCGCACTAACTGCTTAAATAATAGATTCCATGTGGAAATTGTCCAGAGGATCGTGTCCGTTTAGTCTGAAAACGCATAACTGATGGGGAGAAAAACACACGGCATAATTTGAACGCTCCCCAATGAGTCTGACTCTTCCAAAAAGAAAGAACAGCAGTACAACTGCTCTCTGGACCCCTATATTGGGGATAATCGGGCAACAGCACAAAAAAAAAAAAGTGTGACTGAGCGAGAGGGAAGCAGCGAGATTGCAGCTTGCAAAAACCAGGGGATGCAGGATCGATTAGACTGTCAAAGCTCCCTGGCAGAGGGCTCTCAACGGAAAACATAATACTGGGGCTCCCTCCAGTGGCTGATGTTCAGGACGACCTTGCTAACTTCCATTGAAACTACACAAAAATGCCACGAGCTGCGAAACTCTGTAAGCGAAGCCCCTTCTAACCCGGTTCCAGTCCATCGGGTGATGCAGTTGACAAAAAACAGGAACACATTCCCCCAAACACTCTCCCAAGTATCCGAGCAGCAAGTGAAACAACCCCTGAGGAACTTGCCAAGTTGGGAGACGTCACCCTGCTAAAAAGCAAGGCGCATGTTGAAAAATGCTAGGTTTTAACATGGGATGTGGGGTCATTTAAAACGATATAGGGACCGACTCCAAGTTTCCAATGAGTACATGATACTTAGAGCAAGTCACCGCAAGACGCACCGGTGGTATAGTAGAGCTTCCTGAGGTGTGACATTTAGTGACTGCTACCTTCCGATTAGCTCGCAGTTTCCAGAAACCTTAAATACCCAACCAGCTCCCGGAGTTCACTTTCTTGCTTCTGGTCCATAAGTCCCAAGGCAAAAAGCCACATGGAGGGGTACCATTTGAGGTACTCGTGAACGAACCGCATCGCTCCAGTAAAACTGTCTATTTTGGGATCCAACATCCAATAATATGTCTCTGCGATTTCCTGCACTCTGCCTGGTGGGTGCATCATCCTCTCCTCTTCATGCTACTGCAACATACTTCTTTGCCCTTCGAGACCAGACTATTATAAGACATAGATACAGTCTTTACTTTTTTTTGAACAGATCCGGAAGGGCCTCCTGCAACCCTTTTGCCGCAGCGTGAGCATTTTCAAAGCTGGACCACTGGCCAGACAGGACCACCAGCAGTCACGCTGAGTACCCCATTCAGAAACGAATGCCTGCGGCTATCAATTTAGTGACCACCTGATGATATTCCACTCTCCTTTGGTGCACAGTTAGTGGGAGATCCTGGGCAATTCTCAGCAAAGCCCCCTCCCACCTTACTTCTTTAAGATCTTTAATTTTTGTTAGAATATATTGTCTCTCTTGGTAGTTTAGGAAACGGAAAATCAATATGCGAGGCGGAGAACCGGCAGGAGGCATAGCCCTTAATGCTCGATGAGCCCTCTCTATCGTATAGTTGTCACTGAAGGGCGTGGGGCTAGCGATCCGATGGAGGAACTTTTGAGTAAACGCGATTGCGTCGGGTCCCTCTTCCTTTTCAGGGAGATCAACAATTATCATGTTGTTACGCCTGCTTCTTCCCTCCAGGTCTTCAATTTTCATCTCCATTTTATTAATTTTTTGTTTTAGTTGAATTAACTCAGGCTCTTGTTTCTCCATCTGTTTTTCTAGTGAGGCGACCCTGACTTCCGTGTCTCCCGTTCGACGAGATAAATCCTCCAACGCCTGTGTCACTGCCTTCAGTTCTTCGGTCACTGAGCACAGCTCAGAACGGAAAGGCTTGAACTCTGCTAAAAATTGCGTCAGCGTCAGGGGCTCCTTGTCTGGATTGCTGCTTTCACTTTCTAGGCCTCCTGCCTGCGGAGAGGTTCTGGCTTTTTTCGGCAAGGCCTTGGCCGGGAACGCCGGTGGGGTATGTTTCGGCGGGGGTTTTCTCATCTCTGCATCCATCAGCTCTTGAAAACCTTGCAGGGTGATCTGGCAGTTTTCAGGTATGCAACTTAGCGATCGCACTTAGTGTAGCTCCTTCTTAGCTGTATATAATAGGCTTGTAATGGAGTGGGAGGCTGGAACAACACAATCAGGCAGCCACCATGAAATCTGCACCACGTGATCCCCCACAATTATTGCTTCCTGTGTTCAGATTTACTTGGGTGCCCCTGTGCAGAGTAGCCAAACCTAGGCCCCTTGTGCCGAGTAACCTAGTCCTCCCCGAACCCAGTCCCCACCAGGTACTGCTGTCAGCTTCAACAGCATACCACCTGTCATTTGCAAAAAGGCAGGGGTCCGAGGTTTATGTCTCTTATAGTAGGTGTCCATGTTGATAGAGTACACTTTTATGTTGGCTGTAGCTATGGCAATAACATATTGCATTAATGCAGATTTGGAGGTGCGGTCACTGTGGGTGAATGCAGGGCATGCATCAGTAGGTGAATCCCTCATTCCCCAATAAGATAACATGCAAGCGCCACACCAGCAATATATAAACTAGCCACCAGATCAAAGAAAAGGTCTACTGCAATGAGAGCCACCAAGCTCCTCACGCAGCGTGCCTTTTCTGGTGAAGCAGTTTACAAAACATTGCGGCACCCAGCCACTTCATTTGCCGATGGGGGAGCCCACTCCCTGTTGGCATGATGTTCCCCCCCTCCCATCTGAAGTGTGTGCCAAGGGGGTGCCCAATCCCCCTCGGCATCATGGTCCCCCCAACAATCTTTCCTTGCCGACAGGGGGTGCCCAGTCCCCATTGGCTTCAGTCCCCCTCTGTCAAGTTTAGTTTGCCCTAACCCCCATGTATGCTGTGTGCTGAGGGGTGCCCAATCCCTGTTGGCTACGGTCCCCCTCCCCGTTATGCAGGTGGTACACTGGGAGACTACCCCAGAGTACCAAACACTTACAAAAAAGGAAAACCAACCCTCGTTGTCTATTTTTTTCCCCCTGTAAAAGAAGAAAATGGTCCTTTGCAGTCTCTCCTGCCCCTTCCCCCTCCCCCAACCCGGGCCCACCCTCTGCGCACCCACCTCCCACCCCCCCTCACTCATACTTACATCCGGAGTCCAGCGCGATGATCTTAGGTGGACCGGGAACATGTCGGCACTCTTCAAAGCCGACCACGAACTGAAGAAATGCCGGTAAGCTGTATAATGGCATAAATAGGGTTTTTTAAACTTTGGTGCATATCTCGGCCATTTTTGGGAATTTCGGCAACAAATTTTCAACACAGAGTTATTGGGATCCCTCCTCATGAATTCAGTCACTGTCATGGCGTTATTCGGTCTCAAAAGGTGATTTTGCGGTCACTACATGGAATCACCTTTTGGGACCGATTAACGAAACGACAGCGCCACTGTTCCTGAGGGGGGCTCTCAAAAAGCCTATGTCGCATATTTAGTGAAAAAAAATCCAAAAAATGGCTATTTTACGAGCATGTGTTGCGCAGTTTTCACGCACACTCTTAACTTCGTGGATTTGTAATACTTTCATTCCAGATTTTCAAAACTGGCATTTTACCACACCTCCTTATAAACAGTATAGCTGTCATTTTACATATTCTGGCCGAAATGTGTTTTCACACGTCCAGCGCAGAATACTGTGGTTGCTCTGCGAAATCAGTTTCCAGGACAGTTTGAGAAAATGACAGTGGCACTGTTCATGAGCAGAGGTCTTAAAATGCCTATGTTGAAAATTTGGTGACAAAAGTCCATAAAATGACTGTGTTACAAGCGTCCATTGCGCTGTTTCCATGCACCCTTGTAACTTACCAAATCTGCAGTATTTTCATGCCAGATTTTCAACACTGGCATTTTTTCACACCTTCTTATGAACAGTAGAGCTGTCATTTTTCACATCCTGCCCAAAATATGTTTTCACACCTGTGGCATACAATGGCGTGGTCGCTGTGGGAAATCAACTTTTGGGACAGATTAACAAAATCACAGTGCCACTGTTCATGAGGGGAGGTCCCAAAATGCCTATGTTGAAAATGTGGTTAAAATAAATCCCAAAAATAATTGGGTTATGGATGTGTGTGTTGCGCAGTTTCCATGCCTGCTCATGCAGGGATGCAGATAGAAATTTCCAGGCCCGGGACACACCTTCAGGTCTGGGCCCCCCCCCCAACCCCAAGACATATAAATGTGCAAATGTAGGCCCCCCACGCCACCTGGGCTTGGGACAGTTGTCCTGGCTGCCCCCTCTGTTGGCACCTTTGTGCTCATGACTTCACCAATTTTTCATATTTTCACTTCAGATTTTCAACGTTGCCATTTTTTTACACCTCCTCATGAACAATACAGTTGTCATTTTTCACACCTTGCCCAAAATGTGTTTTCTTGCCTGTGTCGTCAAATGGCATAGTCGCTGTGCAAAACCACCTTTTGGCTAACAAACTGATAGTGCCACTCTTCATGAGGTGGGGTCACAAAAAGTACAGTTACTTAAGAACTTACCGTAACAGTAGATCTTTGAGAGAGGCTCTTGCAGTAGGTAATTACATATAGGACTGATGCCGGCCAGTGTCAGGACCCAACGGAAAAATTTCTAGCTAGCAGTCTCTGGCTGGGGGACCGCTCCCACATCAGGTGACCAACGTCATGCAGCGTCAGTATAAAGGGGTGGTCCCCCACACCCGCCTTCCAGTTCTTTCCCACCAAAGGCCAAAAGGCAAGATGAGAGAGAAGCAGATATTTCCCTTCCTGGAAAAGGAGCTGAAAAAGCTTAGGGGGATGGAGGGTGGGAAGGTATTACCTACTGCAAGAGCCTCTCTGAGATCTACTGTTACGGTAAGTTCTTACGTAACTGTGCTATCTTACTTCAAGAGGGCTCTTGCAGTAGGTAATTACATATAGGACTGAGTCCCAAGCAGTCTGGAACAAGAAGCAAACGGGGGGAGGAAGCTACTCAGAAGTAGACCCTCTGGTTGTGAAGGCCTTAGGAAAGGAGGCCTTGCAAAACAGCCAGCCCGAAGCCTGCTCTTCAGCGAGAGGCAATGTTCAAACTGTAATGTTTCATAAAGGTATGGACAGAAGTCCAAGTGGCGGCTGCACAAATGTCAGCTGCTGACACGTTCCTGAAACAAGCCACAGAAGCAGCAACCCCTCTCATGGAGTGGCCTCTAACTTGACCCGGCAGGGTCTTGCTTTACTTGTCATAACAGAAAGTGATACAATGAGCCAACCATTTCGATAGGCATGGCTTAGAAACTGCATTGCCTTCTCTTTTAATCCCATATTTGATTTTTCACAAGGAACGTGTGGTTCTGCGTACCAACCCTAAGTTTCTCCCTAAAGTGGTAGCTGAATCGATGCTGAATCATCACTGATGACCTGAAATCATCCAAGCAGACCTCTAAAGCAGTAGGTAAGGCTAGGGGGGTGTTAGGGTGTATTAGTAGGGGTATCACAAGTCGTAAGAGGGAGGTAATAATCCCTCTTTACAAGACACTGGTTAGGCCCCATCTGGAGTACTGTGTGCAGTATTGGAGGCCACACCTTCACAAGGACATTAACCAAATTGAGGCAGTCCAGAGAAGGGCAACCAAAATGGTGCAGGGACTGCATCAGAAGACATATGAGGACAGATTAACAGAGCTCAATATGTATACCCTTGAGCAAAGGAGGGAGAGGTGATATGATCGAGGCATTCAAACACCTTAGGGGCATTAACAAGGTGAAAGAGTCTAACATGTTTAAATATAAGAAAATAGCAGGACAAGAGGACACAGCATGAGATTAGAGGGGCCGATTAAGGGGATGTGAGGAAATTATTTTCACAGAAAGGGTGGTGGATGCATGGAATGGCTTACCTCAAGAAGTGGTGGCTATGAATACAGTGCAGGGCTTCAAACAGGCATGGGATAGGCATAAGGGAGCAATACAAATGAGTATGAATAGATAGGCCACTGACAGAGCAAAGGCCGATGGCACATTTATAAGGTAGAAAAAGAAATGGGCAGACTGGATGGGCCTTGCGGTCCTTATCTGCCATCAACTTCTATGTTTCTATGTTTTATGGGCAAAAGAGGAACAGATGTTCAGTCTTTCTGAGATCCTTCGTCCTGTTGATGTAGTATCTCAGAATTCGGTGAACATCCAAAGTATGCAGGAGGTACTCTCCTTGGTTGGAGTGCTGCGTAAAAAAAGGCAGGCAACTCTATGGATTGATTCAGCATCGATTCAGCTACCACTTTAGGGAGAAACTTAGGGTTGGTACGCAGAGCCACACGTTCCTTGTGAAAAATCAGATATGGGATTTTACACATCAGGGCCTGAAGCTCGGAAATCCGTCAAGCAGAAGTAATGGCCACTAGGAAGAGAGTCTTCCAAGAAAGGAACTTTAGGTCCACTGAGGTTGCCGGCTCAAAAGGAGGCAGAGAAAGTTTCTCTAAAATGAAATTCAGATCCCAAGGAGGGGCAGGAACCCGGATAGGGGGTCATAAGTGAAAGACCCCCCTCAGAAAGGTCTTAGAAACCTCCAACTGAGCAAATGTTCTGTCTGCAAAGGGGACATGATAGGCCGAAATGGCCACCATGTGAACCTTTAAGGATGAGTCCCAGATCAAAGAGGTGTCGCAGGTAATCCAGAAGTCAGCCGACAGAGCACGAGAAAGGCTCGACATCATTGGAGGCAGCCCAAATAGAGAACTGCTTCAATTTTATGGCATAAGTAGATCTGGTTGAGGGTTTCCTGGCCTCCACCAGAATCTCAGCTACTCAGGGGAGAAACCCCGAATCAGGCCTGAGCTATGTCTGCAGGAGCTAAGCGTGCAGCTGAAGGGGCTTGAGGCCTGGATGGACCAGGGTCCCCTGATCCTGGGTCAGCAAAAATAGTGACAGAGGAAAAGGAAGAGGAGGTTCCTCTGAGTACTGTTGCAGAAGAGAGAACCTAACTTGCCTGGGCCAGAAAGGAACAATCAGAATAATTTGAGCTCCTTCCAAACAGAGTTTCTGCAAGACCTTCATAATCAGTGCAATCAGAAGGAAGGCATAGACGAATCTGCCTTTCCAGTCTAGAGACAGAGCGTCTCTCCAACAAATGCTGAGTCCTGGAGCAAGTGAGCAGAAGACGGGAAGTTTTGTGTTTTGGGGGGGAAGCGAACAGGTCTACCTGTGGAGTTCACCAGCATAGGAAGATGTTGTCTACAACCCCCTGATCCAGTTCCCATTCGTGAGCTAGATCAGATGACCGGCTTAGCCTGTCTGCCAGCTTGTTCTCGATCCTCGGGATGAGATGCCGTGAGGTGAAGGTTGTGCTGCACTGCCCAATCCCAGACTCATATCACCTCTCGGCAAAGGGGGTAGGAATGAGTTCCTCCCTGTTTGTTGATGTACCAGACCACACACATGTTGTCCATCTGTACCGCTAGGTGACCTGGAGACAGATACAGATGCAGAG
The DNA here is from genome assembly GCA_016271365.2 of Neoceratodus forsteri. NCBI lineage: Eukaryota > Metazoa > Chordata > Ceratodontiformes > Ceratodontidae > Neoceratodus > Neoceratodus forsteri. The sequence goes on from JADMNL010000024.1 coordinate 133,808,940, forward strand.
CCTGAAGAGCATACAGTACTGCCCTTAGTTCCAGCACATTGATGTGGAGGGACTTCTCGAGCTTGGACCAGGAGCCTTGGGTCCTGCGAAGACTGAGATGGGCTCCCCAACCCTCGCTGGAGGCGTCCATAGTCAACGTCTGTGAAGGGAGGGAGGGAGGGAGACTGAAGGGAACTCCCCGGCAGAGGTTCTCCTGAACCATCCACCACTGCAAGTCCTGAGCCATGGGAGTAGAGACCAGGACAAGTTGATCTAGGTTGTCCACCAGCTGATCCCATTGAGACCGAAGTGTCCACTGAGAGATTCTCATGTAGAGCCGAGTACGAGGGACTGTCAGAATTGCAGCTGCCATTAGCCCAAGGAGGTGAAGAACTGACCTGGCGCTGACCCGCCTTTGGCTGGACAACAGGCTGACCTGGGCCTGAAGAGTGGCTGCCCTGTCCGGTGGCAGAAAGGCCCTGCCAGAAGTCATGTCCAGGATCACCCCGATAAACTGGAGCCTCTGGGATGGGATCAGATGGGACTTGGCTTGGTTGATGGTAATACCCAGGCAGGCAAAGACCTGCTGGGTAAGGGAAAGAAAGCGCAGGAGTTTCTCCCTGGATGGGGCCACCAGGAGCCAATCATCCAGGTACGGGAAAACCTGCACCCCCTGGGTATGCAGGTAGGCCGCTACCACCGAAAGGCATTTGGTGAACACTCGGGGCACCAAGGAAAGACCAAATGGGAGGGCCTTGAACTGGTAGTGGTCCCCCTGGAACACAAAATGCAGGTATTTGCAATGGAAGGGGTGGATAGGGATATGCAGGTAGGCATCCTGCATATCCAAAGCGCACAGCCACAGTCCCGGCCGAGGAAGGGGCAGGTGGCTCTGTAGCGAGAGCATCCTGAACCTCTTGTACTCCACAAACAAGTTCAGGGAGCTGAGGTCGAGAATCGGCCTCAAGTCCCCTGTTTTCTTCGGGGCCAGGAAGAAATGGGAATAGTATCCCATTCCCTGAAGAGGAATGGGGACGGCTTCTATCGCCTCCTTCAGAAAAAGTGCTGAAATCTCTTCCTGGACCAGAAGATGATGTTCCCAAGAGTACGACGACCTTGGGGGAGGGTGTTGAGGGGGTTTCTGAAGAAACTCTATTGATTGTCCTTCTGCGATCAGCTGGAGCACCCAGGAACCTGAAGTTATCCTCTCCCAACCCAGGAGATGGAGGGAAAACCTCCCTTCTACCGGTTCCTCTAGAAGGCCCAGAGGCTATGGGAGAGGAAAGGAGTCAGGTGGTATGGGTCAGCATTGTGGCTGAAGCACCCGCTGCTTTTTTGGGTGGAGGGGGCTTGGAAGCCAGAGAGACACAGCGTTTAGCAGCCCGCTTTCCCTAGGGTTCGCCTTTTGCCAATTCTGCCTGCGAAAGGGATGGCGCTGCATTTGATGGGGATGATACATGGAGTCCACAGATGTCAGTGCAGTCCCCTTCTCCTGCAGATTGGTGATAATGTCCTTGACATCACCACCGAACAGCAGTGAACCCCGGATGGGCGCTTCCTGAATTGCAGACTGCACTTCTGGGACCATGCCTGACACACGGAGCCAGGCATAATGCCATAAGCCAATGGCAAAAGCGGAGCTCCTACCAGCAGTGTCCACTGCATCGTAAGTAGCACAAAGCATGTGCCAACTGGCCAAACGCGCAGAGTGGATGAGGTCTGCCACTTCCTGTTTGACTTGAGAGTCCGGAAGGGAGTCCAATTTGGATTCCACCTCACTAAGAATTGCCTTCTGGTAATCCCCAATGTGACCGACATAATTTAGGGCCCTAATACCCAGAGTGGAAGAAGCATAGATCTTCCTCCTGTACTGGTCCAGAAGACGGGATTCTGTGTCAGGTGGAGACGAGCTCAGATGTTTTGGGTTAGCTGTCTGGCCATGAGCGGCACTAATCACGACAGAATCAGCTTGAGGGTGAGAATCTAAAAAGTTGATACCCTAGGGAGCCTGATATAGCCTGTTCGACTTCCGAGGAAGCGGGGCTAAAGACAACAGTTGCTTTCAAATAGTGGAAACAATGCCGGCATGAGGCTCAATCCCGGGTGGCACCAATGTAGGAGCTGTCTTGGGCAGGTCCAGATGTTCAGCGAGTTTCTTACGCTGAGGATCCAGCTCCAAGGAATGCCATTTGTGAACCTCCTGGATTTTGCGTAGCAACTCCGTAAAGGAAGGATCCTCCAGAGGAGACTTCGGAGGAGTCCTAGGCCTGGGCTTAGATGGAGAGCGTGGCTTATCATCCAGCTTGTAGCAACTATCGGAGTCATCTGAGGTGTCTGAGGAGGAAGAGGATGAAGAGGAAGACTCTCTCTTCCAGTGAGAGGGAGGAACGGACCCCTTGGTAGGTCCTCGGGGAAGCGTATCCCTCCCCGCCCTGGAACCAGAGGGCTCACCCCTGGTGTCTGGAGGTGGGGAGGGAGTCTGTCATCGCAGACATACTGGAGCTGGAATCAACACTGTCATTGTGAGATGACTCTCCCCCTCTCTGGTGAGTTGAGACTTGGCCTCAGCCCACCAGGAGGCCAGAGTCTCCTTCAAGCCCACTGGTGGCTGAGGGGGTGGTGGAGGAGGAGGAGGGGGATACGGGTATTGATTGTACCCGTAAGGCACGTATCCATAACCCGACGGTGGGAAACCCAGCATCGAGTATTGGGGCACCAGGTACTGCAGCATCAGATAGGCCAGCATTGGGTACTGGGGCACCGGATACTGTGGGGCCAGGTAAGACAGCATTGGATACAAAGGCGTCGGATACCCGGGAACCAGGGGGTCTGCTGGAGATGGTCCAGCCGGAGGGCCCATGGGCGGGCCTGGAGCAGGAGGCCTGGTGGGCAGAAGGCCCAGCATTGGAGCAGCATCCAGGAGTGGGATGTCGCCCATCATCATCAAGACTGGCGTTGGAGCCAGTGTCCAGGGAACCGACATAAGGTCAGTCAGACCAGCGGGTGGATGGCCTGACAGGGGTGCAGCAGGAACCTTGGCATCACCCGGAGATGGAGGAGAAAAGTTCCTGGGGTCAGGCTGTGGAAACCCAGGGTCTCCGGCGGGCAGCGAAGGCTGTGGGGAGCAGGGAATGGCAGATGTGGGAGGGTCCGGCATCAGGTCAGCCACCATGCGGGCGTTGGGCAGGCCGACGTCTGACTTATCAGCGGAATCCGGGCAGACACCAGAGGAGCCGACGTCTGACTTATCGGACCCATCGCCCGAGGCAGGTCGCAAAGGAGGAGCAGCCTTGTCGGGCGGAAGAGGGGCCGTGCATCACCCAAAGGGTCGGGCGACTTATCGACCGTCTCCGTGCGGGCGTCAGAGGAGCTGACGTCCAGCTTACTGGAGCCGCTCGAACCAGTAGGCTGCACAGTGGTGGCTTTACTGAGAGCAGAGGCCTCCAATAGCCCGGAGGCACCCGAAGGGCCTGAGCATGAGCCGGACGGGCAAGCTGACGCCACCTTGGAAGCTTCCAAGGTAGCTGTCGTGGAGCGGTCCCCCAGAGGGGACGTTACCTGTAGCACGGTGACTCCTGAAGAAGACGCGGTGGATGAGGAGCCCTTATCCCAGTGCTTCTCCTTGTCTTTCTTCTTACGATGGCCTTCGGGGGAAGTGGATGCCTGCCAGAGCTTTTTTAACTCCTTCTCCATGGAGGACATTTTCTTCTTTAGTATGTGGCCTCCAGGGACTGCTGCCTTCATATGCGGGAGGCAGCATTGAATTTAAGGCAGTGCTGGCACTTCTCCACCTGATGATCGGGCCTAGACAGAAGAGGCACTGGGAATGGCCGTCCTTGTCTCGGGACATGCGCGCTACGAGTCGTCGCTTTTTTTGTGCTCAAAGGTGTGAGGACGACATACACTGACGAATGCCTGATGATTTTAATCGAAGAATCAAAAAAAAGATAGTAAAAACTACCGATGAGAGAGCTGAAGAGTGTTGAACTTTACCGCGAGGCACTGACACGAGCTAACGGCGGGTAAGAACAGGAAGGCGGGCATGGGGGACCACCCCTTTATACTGATGCCACATGGCGTCGTTCACCTGACGTGGGGGCGGTCCCCCGCCAGAGACTGCTAGCTAGAAATTTTTCCTTTGGGTCCTGACGACAGCCGGCATCAGTTCTATATGTAATTACCTACTGCAAGAGTCTTCTCGAAGAAAGATAGCTCCTGTTGAAAATTTGGAGTGAAAATACCAACAAATGCCTATGGTATTAGGGTTTCCAACTGTAACACACCACCCTGTAGAGACTGACAGGCGTCAGGGGTGTGACTCGGGATCATTCACTGTAATGCTCACGCTATTCCACCCCAACCCCCACCCTGTAGCTAGTCATAGGCATTGAGGTGTGCCTTGGAGTCTTCGGCCCTAAAATACACCCCACTCTCCTACACTGCACCCATCGCAATGTATTTCCTTATGGAATGGGATAAGTATAGGGCCCAAAGCACACCACGACACTTGTCAGTGTCTACTGGATAGGGTGAGGTTAAATGCCATGAGCGTTACAGCTGATGACCCAAAGGCACACCCCATCACCTGTCACTCTCTGCAGGAAACGGGTGGTGTTGGCATCAGTTCAATACTTCACTGCCATTCCTATTATGCATCTCTAACTCCTGCAACTCCTATGCCAGCGAGACAACATTCGGCATTGACAAATGTTTGTTTTCTTATTTGCCGGTTTAGGTTGTTCAATACCAGACTGTTGCACAGTGTACTTCTGTATAACAGTATATTTTGTGCTTGATTTTTGCTTATTTGTTTCTTTCTTAGTGCCTTAAGATGAATGGAACTGGAGAGTGCTTAGATTGTGTATGTGCTTGGTGCTGCTTGCGTAGCTTTTTTTTTCTTACTGTGAGAATGGGAGTGAATTGGAAGTGGGTGGTGGTGTGCTAAAATGCAAACACTCATATTTTAAATGTTTTCACTTCTCTTCTTGCTTACAAAACTTGTTGATTCTTGTTTGTTTTGTATTTTTATCCCATTTCTGCTGCCACACTTGTTCTGTTTTAGTGAGCATAGCCCAGTTAAGCATGATATCCTCTCATTGCTCCATTGCCTATCATCAGAGCATAAGTAGGACTTTTTGGACATCAAGCGAGGTTACAATTTGCTGTCACGCCAGCCCAGGGAGGACAGGAGGCCAACAAATTATTCTCCCTAATAGACATATTTTATACAGCAAGTCATTACACTTTTTTTTAAAAACTCTACAAACATTACTGGACAAAAAAAAAAGGAATTTAGCAAGATTATGTTTGTGGGTGGGGAGGAAGGCATGCAAACAAACATCATCTCTATCCAGGCTTGACTCCCTCCTAAATGCCTTCAGCCGTTTTGCCACAAACTCCCCCCTCAGAACCCATCACTGTTCTCTCCTCTCCACTCTCGGTATTGCACCCCTGTCCCAACACCTCAACATCCACCCAATCCCCCTGATATCCAAATTTTGGTTCCACCTGCTACCTCCATACCTCTCAGAGAGTTTATCTCCAGCGAACCCATCTCCTTACATTTTGAGATCAAGGGGCACCTGCTCTTTCTCACAGCCCAAACCATCCTCTTCTGCTGGCAAATTTGCTTTTCCTATAGGCTCCCTTTCCTATGGAACCAACTACCTTCTCTCCTAAGAAACTGACCCTCGCACAGCTCTATCAGACAACAAATTTGCTTACTTCCTCCCCCTACCTGCGCCTGCTTCTCACCACCCCCAGCCACACCCTCTGATCATCCAGTCCTCCCTGGAAAATGTTAAACTACGCTGGATCCCTAGCTTCTCAGCTCAGAAGCAGTTAATCTCTTCTCTCTTTGAATTTCTGTCAGTATGCTATATGCAAATTATTGCAAATGTATGAATTCTGTGTAAATGTTAGCCTACCTAGCCAAACTTAATGTGGCTATTACATGTATCCTAGACAAACTTAGTGCAGCTATCATATTGTATCATCATTTTTTTTGTTTTTAAAGATTTTACACCAAATTTAGAACATAGCCTTCTTATAACCCCACCTCGTGAACAATGACAGAGATAATTTTTAAGTCCTTCCTGAAGGTGATTTCACGCAGGGACCATGAAATCACCTTTCAGGATGTAAAAAAACACATTTTGGCCAGGGTTTGAAAAAATGACAGCTGTCACATTCATGAGGTGCTGTAAAGATATGGCTATGTTGTAAATTTGGGGTAGAAATATTTAAAAATTACCAAAGTTATGAGCCTGCATTCGCAAAATTCAACGTAGGCTCACAACTTTGTTGTTTTTTAATATTTTGACACCAAATTTTCAACATAGCCTTCTTATGACCCCACTGCATGAACAAGAGCAGATAACATTTTCAACCCCTGCCCAAAACATGGTTTTGTACAGGGACTGCAAAATCACCTTTCAGGACAGATTTGCCTAATGGCAGTGCAATTGTTTATGAGGTGGGGGCTCAAAAAAGGAATGTTGAAAATTTGGGCCAATAATATGAAAAAATGGCCAGGTTATGCCACTAAGTTCAAAACACCATTGAAATACATTGAACTGCCTGTTTCTTCAGTTCGCAGTCTGGCTTTGAAAAGTGAAGTCGTGTCTGCAGTCTAGAGAGGATTACAGCATTGGACCCCCGATGGGTAAGTAAGAGCTTGGGGGGGTGCTGGGTGCTGAATGGAAGGGTTGGGTAGGGGGACAGGAATGGTCACAAAAGACATCAATGGATGTTTTTTCTTTTTACAGGGTTTAAAAACAAAAGAAAATGAGGATTCCTGGTCACAACAGACTTCGATGGATGGTTTTCATTTTACAGGGTTAAAAAACATCCCTGAAGATTCCAGATCACAACACTGGGGAACTGGACACCCCCAGTGTCACTCTTATGTTTCTGCGGGGGGTGGGCATTGAGAGGGAGGATTGGGTGGGGGAATATGAAAAAAAAAACAGAGAGAAGTCCTCATCAGGACACTGGTGGATTGGGTTCCCACAGTGTCACTCCTATGTTTCTGGAGGGGGTGTGGGGTAGTGGGTGCTGAGAGGGAGGGTTGGGTGGGGGATATCTGTAATTTAAATTAAATAATTGGCAGTGGCCAGATCGTGAAGTGGGGAATTGGGCACCCCCAGTGTCATGCTTATCGGGGGGGGGGATAGTGGGTGCCAAGAGATAAGGTTGGGTGGGGGATATCTATAATTGCAAAGAAAGAATTAGTGGTCTAGTAGTCATGCATGCACAGTACAGTGTGGCAGCCATCTTGGACATGGCAGAATGTGCTGTGACTGCCGTTTTGGCTTCTTTTAAATTATAGCTATCCCCCACCTGACCCTTTCTCTCAGCACCCACCATCCCCCAAAACATAAGAGTGACACTGGGGGTGCCCAATCCCTCAGTGTCATGATCAGGATGCTGCCGATTTGTAGGGTATAAAAATAGTTCAGTGGGACTGGAGACAAGGAGTGGAGTGTTCCAGGGATGACATGGATGTGGAGACGACTGTGCTGCGTGTCCAATATGTTGTTCCATTAGAAGGAATGTGATGAGTCCTTTTTTTGTAGCAAGAGGTCTGCAGGGTTATGCCCACTGCAGCCCTAAAAACTGAGTGAAGAAATTAACAAACTCAGAAATGAACTAAATAAATTTACAGGAAATGTGAAATCTAGAAAATGTTGTTGATAACATGTTAAAATAAATACCACCTAGTGAACCAAGTATTAATATGCATACTCACAGTAATGAACTAGAAATGAATGGGAAAAAGGAACAAAGGATGAAGGGAGTGATGTAGATGATGATGGAGACTGGACCATGGTACAACCCAGGAAAGGGGCTAAACATTGGAGAAGGGTGCGAACGTTTGACAAAATGATACATACCAATATCCCATGTCATAATAGCTATGCCCACGTTGCAGAATCAAACAATGTTCAAGAAAATCCAAATACTGAGTCACATGATAGGGAAAAGGTGTCAATTATTAGGGATTCAGGAGTCCACTGCATAGACAGAACAGTCCCCAAGAAGGATAATTTTAATAGAACTATCATCTGCTTGCCAGGAGTATGGAATAGAGATATCAATGAAAAAAAACTGAACATGTTATCAAAACCACAGGGGGAACCTAAAGTCTTAATTCCTGCAGCTCAGTGGCACACTGGATGTGAGTACACTTAGCAAGCAAAGGACCAGTGGTTTGAACCTTGGCAAGGACTTCATATTTCTATCCCCCGTGTCACAACTGGAAATGAAGATTGGCTCAGTGTGCCTTTCTCAGTTACCAAGATTTTAGATAAATAATTCACGTAGAAACTTAAGCTGTAGGCAAGAGGGTTGAGTAGGAAATTAAAAAGGATTATATGGCTTTGTAGAAAACAAAAAAGCTCTAAGCAATGGACAATATTCCAATATTTTCAGAAATGCTGCCAGTTCCCAAAGCATCTAAAAAAAAGTTAACATGAAACCTAAGAACAAACCTTTGGTTAGATGAATGGACATGCAATGAGAATATTGGTTTTGTTAAACACTGGTACCTATTTCTTAATAATTCCTCATTTCATGCTAAAGATAAATTATAACTAAATAGTAAAGGTGGAGGTGTATTGGGTGAAAGAGTTAATAAAGCATAAGAGAAACATCATTTAAACAATTAGATGGGGCGAGGAGAATGAATTATCTAATATGATTAACCCAACAACTAAGGCTCTACAAAAATATAATGGTTTCAAATTCCTTCACTTAATGCAAGAAGTCTTGTCAATAAGCTTAATAGTTTCAAAATCGCGCTCGGTACAAAACAAACTAACATTGTTGCAGTCACAGTGACATGGTGGAACCTGGGTTGATATATAGGATAAAAACACAGATAATTTCCTTCTAGTCAATAAAGACAGAATTGGTTAAAAAGAGGAGGGGTGGCCATATTCATTCACAATCACTTGAAATTTGAGAGACTACAGCTACATTAGAGAATATCAAGGGAGTGTGGGTAAAACTAATACTAAACCATAAAAATGTGCTATAGGCAATTTATACATTCCACCAGACCATGCTAGATATAATTGTATGTGTTATATAAGGGAAATTAAGGAGATGGCAAAGGTGAAATTCTACTAGGTGATTTTTGCCATCCAAAAATTGACTAGGATAAATTTGAAGTGAAAAGAGTAAAGGATAATTTACTACTAGAAGCAATGAGAAAACTAAATTGTAAACACATTATAAAATCACCTATAAGAGGTCAAAACATACTCGACTTAGTCATTACCAATAGCAACAAGAACATTAGTCTCTGTGGCTTTGGATTTAGCAGGGGAACGCTACTGCTGCTAAAAGCACTTGCCTGTGGACACTTCATTTTGCTGTGGCAGAGGATTGTTTCTGCTTGGCTGTGGATAGTGGATTTTAGTGGATTTGAACTGGGCTGCTGTGTGGATTTTATCTGGGAACTGAGCTTTGCTGCTCTGATTTAATTTAAAATAGTAAACCTAGCAACCTGGAAGTCCTAAGGTTCTAAAGCAGCCTCTGAGAAGCTCTATGGTGACAGATTGGATTTTACAGTCAGGTGAGAAGTCAAAGTGCAGAACTGAGTGTGTCTCTGTGGCTTTGGATTTAGCAGGTGATCGCTACTGTTGCTAAAACCACATGCTTTTGTACACTTCATTTTGCTATGGCAGATGATTGTTTCTGCTTGGCTGTGGATCATGGAGTTTGGTGGATCTGAGCTGGGCTGCTGTGTAAATTTTATCTGGGAACTGAATTGTGCTGCTCTGATTTTCTCCCACCCACCCACTCCCGGCCCCACCATCTATTAAATGTTTGATACACCAGAAGTGTCACAAGCTGATTAGAACTGTTTGATAATTAGACAGTCTGAGGAGTGGGGGTAGTATGGTGTTGAAGTGACTGCTAAAGAAGTGAAAGATTACACATTTCTAAAGTCACTGCTAATGTTTATGTCTGATTGTATTAGTTTAGAAAATAACTAGTATTTATAATACTTTAATTATTTTATTTTTAATGACATCACCCTGAATTAGGCTAATACTGCTACAGGTTATAAAGGGTTTAGTACTGATAGTGATCAATATAACATAAATATATTCATAATTCGACGAGACCATGAGGGAGTTGAGGAGGGTTGGACGAAGGCTGGAGAGGCATTGGCGGAAGTCCGGTCTGGATGATGACAAACTTAGTTTGATGGACCATTATATGACCTATCAATCCGCAATCTCTCGTAAGAAGGAAGAATTCCTGTCCAGAGAGATAGCGGCTGCACAGAATAGACCAGCTCAGCTCTTTCGGACTGTGGACAGACTGTGCAATTCATTCTGTCTTCAGCCCAGAAGAGCCTTTTCTCAAGAACGTTGTGAGGAGTTTGCTCTCTTCTTTGCAGATAAGGTTGCCAAAATCAGATCGGAAGTCCGTTCTTCCCTCTCCAATGGCAGCGGTGATGGTCAGCAGGAGATGTCGAACACTCAGTTTGTATGGTCTGACTTCAGCCTCCCCACAATTGATGATATTGTGATGATCATCCGAGCATTGCGACAGACCAACTGTGATTTGGACCCTGGCCCCACACGCCTTTTAGTGGATTGTGTGGATAAAATTGGCCTAGTCCTGGCTCTGATAGTCTGGAAGTCTTTGGAGAGGGGGATCTTTCCAGATCCCCTTAAAGAGGCTATAGTTAAGCCTCTATTAAAGAAGTCCTCCTTAGACCCAGATTGTCTAGCAAATTACAGACCAGTCTCTAACCTACCCTTCGTGGGTAAAGTTATTGAGAAGGTGGTCGCGGTGCAGTTGGATGGTCATCTGACCAACAACAATATCTACGACTCTCTCCAGTCCAGATTTAGGAAAAGGCATAGTACCAAGACAGCACTTGTTCGGGTACTAAATGACCTCCTAATAGCGAGAGATCGTAGGACCCTTTCTATCTTGGTACTTCTCGATCTCTCTGCAGCATTTGACACTGTCGACCATGGTGTGCTGTTAGAACGTTTGCGGTCCATCTGTGGATTATCTGATACGGTCCTCAGGTGGTTTCGATCTTACCTAGAGGGTAGGACTCAGAGAGTGGTGTCGGTAATTTTTTTCCTCGGCATCAGTCTCCCTATCCTGTGGGGTACCGCAGGGTTCTATCTTAGCGCCTATGTTGTTTACGGTGTATATGCTGCCGTTGGGAGTGATTATTAGATGATACGGTTTGGGTTTTCATTGCCCTGCAGATGATACCCAGCTGTATATGTCTTTTGTGCCCGGCCAGGATGCTGCCTTGTCAGTATTTAATAACTGCCTTGCCGAAATCCAAGACTGGATGAATGGGAGTTGGCTGAGGTTAAACCCGGAGAAAACTGAGGTGCGGGTCATGGACAAAGGTCGCTGTGAGGCGGGTCTGCCGGATGGATCGCCCTCAGGCATATGGCTTGGGGGCGTTCAGCTGACGACCTCAGATCAGGTGCGGAATCTTGGCGTAATAATTGACGACCATCTGACGCTTAAATCTCAGGTGTCAGCGGTGGTCAAAACTTCCTTTTTCCATCTGAGGAACATCACCAGGGTGAAGCACCTGGTTCCTCCAGAGGATCTTCCAACGTTGATCCACGCCTTCGTTACCTCCCGCCTTGACTATTGCAACTCCCTGTACCTAGGGCTATCGGGGGTTGAACTTCACCATCTGCAGCTAGTGCAGAATGCGGTGGCCAGGTTGTTGACTGGATATTCTAGATCCAGCCATATAATGCCTGTGCTCCGTGGACTGCACTGGCTGCCAGTGTTTTGGCGAATCACCTTCAAGGTCGGTTTGCTGACCTATAAAGCCCTACACGATCAGGGACCTACTTACCTGAAAGAGCTCCTTTGCCCCCACTGTCCTTCCCGCCCCCTCCAATCCACTGACGAGGGATTGCTAAAGATTCCCAGGGTTCGTTTGAAAACTTCAGGGGCTAGATCATTTAGTTTTATGGCTCCGACCCTGTGGAATTCTCTACCTCATCAGGTGCGAAATTGCCCGACTGTCCTAAGTTTTAAAGGAGCTCTGAAGACCCACCTTTTTAGTATAGCTTTTAATGATTTACATTAGTTTTAACTCTGATGTATTTATTGTTTTTTATGAAATTGTACAGGCGCTTTGGTTTTGAGAAAAGCGCCTTTTAAAAATAAAGTTTGATTGATTGATTGATAATGCTTAAACTTAACTAATCACAAAGCTAGAAAGAGGCAGGTCATACATTCAGTGATGGGTTATCATGGCAGTGGGGGGGCAGGAGCAGAGTGCTCTCGAGGAGAGGAGGGGACCACTGAAAATAGTGGGATGCAACAGAAGCTGAGCAGCGGTATTCATGGTTACACTGAGGAGAACTGGGGGTTGCCCATTATGAATAAGAATGGTGCATTTGGAAACAGAAATGTATAGGCTGAGGAGGGAGGTGACAAGACAGGGCAAGGTGGGAGTTTAGGGGTGGGGTGATGGCACCACAGATTTGAATAGTGGGGCAGGGATGGCAGGGTGAGGGTGAGAAATGCAGGGGGAGTATAAGGGCAGGAGACAGACCGTGCTGCTGGGGGAGCAGAGGATGGCAGGTATAGAGTAAGGGGGGAGCATGGTGTAATTGCACAAGAAACAAAGAGAAACAGAAATTACATGGCACTCGTGGGAAACAAGGTTTTTGTTGGAGGTGGGGTTAAAGTGTCAAATAGGTATACACCATTATAAACTATGGAGGGTTAGCCGGCCCAGTGATGTTGATGGCTGATGTGTTGACGCCTTACCTCAAACCATGCCAGAGACCCAGATTCGGGAACGGAGCAGGGACGCCGGGGGTCAGCAGGGGAAGGAAAGGATTGAGCATCCGTTGGGCTGCTCTCCTCTCCTGGGGTGGGTTAGGGCAGCATGTCACTCTGCAGCAGCCCCCGATGGAGACTGGGAGAACTGCAGGGGGACATCAATGCGGGAACACCAGAAAAGCAGAAACTGTATTGGGATCAGCCGGATGATGCTGGCCAACCCCGACAGTGCCCTCAAGCACTCCTGGCAGAGTAATGTCCACCTCAACAGTGCCCAGGCAAGAAAGAAATAGTGTGCTGGAATGGCCAGCCGGTGCCTTCCCCTTTGAAGGAGGGGGACCCTCCCAGCAAGGGTTACACTGGGCTAACCCAAAGGGAGTCTGCAATATGAGGTATGCAGTTCTGGGGGAGTTGCAAGGGGGGGTCCCTGGTAGTACTAAATGGCCTGAAGGAGGAGCAGGTCCCAGTCAGCAAGGGGGGAAATAAATAAATAAATAAATAAATAAACTATGCAGGGCATGGGGGAGGACTCAGAGAGGGCCAGAATGAGGATGGTAGCAGAGCTATCATACTGGGGGATTCCATACTTAAGGGTATCAGTTGGGGTGGGAAGGGGATGGGATAAGGAGCTCCAGCCTGGTAGAATGCATGCCAAGCATGACAGTGCACAGAGCAAAACACATAGTTTACTCAACAGTGATGGGTCGGGGGAGAACCCTCACATAGTGGTGCACCTCGACATCAATGATTTGGAAGGAAATTGTGTGCAGGAGGTACAGGCTAAATTTAGGGAATTGGTCAGGATATGTAAAATAGAAGGGAATACAGTTGCTTTTTCCGAAGTTCTACCAGTGCCAACGGCAAGCACAGAAAGAAGACAGAGGATAAAGGATTTTAATGAATGACTGGGGAATTATATAAAACTATTGGGTTTGGACTGGTAGGGGGATGAGGAGCAACATGGGAAAACAAAAATCTGTATGCCAAGGATAGACTTCATCTGAACAGGGAGGGTTCAGGAGTCTTAAAGGGAAACTAAGAGAGTTAATTGCTAACACGTGTGATTTAAACTAGGAGGGAGGGGAGGCTTAGACTTACAGAGCAGGCAGTGATGCAAAGTTTGGGAGGCCTTGTGCCTCTCCCCCGGAGTGGAAATTTGGAGGAAGTAAGGAAATTGCAGAGGGATAAAAGGAGGGGTAAGGGATGGATAGGAGGTATCAGGAGGCTAGTTGGAAGGTGGTCTAAACAAATGCAAGGAGCCTAGGTAACAAGTTACCTGAGCTTCAGGCACTGATGATGGAAGGTGAGTGGACCTAGCTGTCATCATGGAGACATGGGTCACCCAGTACCATTGTAACCCCAGTGCCATTTTGGGGGGTTACTAGTTTGATGTCCTGTTGGCATCAGGAGGTGTACATGATGCCATGCTGGCCTGAGGGTGTGGCCAGGGCATCACAAGGGAGAGGCACCAACTGGCACAAGGGGAGTCATCAAGAGGAGTTGGCAGTGGGTGGTGGTGGTGGTGCGAGGAGAGTGGGCGGAGGCCTGCGCACAAGTCAGGTCGGGCCGGGCCACCAGTCAGGGCTGGAGGAGCCAAGCCTGGGGTGTGGAGATTGTCCCAGAGTCCATCCAGGAAAAAAGGATCCCACCAACCCACCAGTGGGATTGTAGCAGTGTTGGAGGCAGAATGAAGGAGAGCCCTGAGAGTGTAGAGCCTATTGAGGAGAATGGCCCTGAGGGTGGCTGCCACGGAGGGCCCGGGAAGCTGAGGAGGCAGAGATATGGACTAGAGGATCCAGAGTGGTATCCGGACTGTTACATTTCTGTGTCCACCCCTGAGAGAGCTGCTGGAGGAGGTAGGAGGGACTGCAATTTGGAAGGATGGTGACCGCCGGCCTGTGCGAACCCTGTCCAAGGATTGCCAGGTTCAGATGGTTTTTGGAGTATGGACTGTGCTCAGAATTGTCATCAGAGCCCAGAGGAAGAGAAAAGAGGCCCAAGTCAGTTTAAATTTGCCCTGTTCTCACTGACTGGGAGTCTTTGCATTGGTACTGCCAGAAATCTGTGAAGGGAGATGCAGAGTAAAGTAAAGGAGCCCTTCTTGGCTCACAGGAAGAAAGAGAGATGAGGCCATACAAAAAGCTAATAAAGTTATTTGGTCAATTAAATGAAATATAAAATCTAGGGATAGTAAGGTAATGATGCCACTGTACAGGACATATGTTCGGCCTCATTTAGAGTACGCCTCACAATTATGGTGCAAGTTTAAAAAATCAGAAACGAACACATTAGAAAGGGTACAAAGGAAATATACAAAATACTATTTTGTAAAAATCTGGGTGGAATACCATCAGGACCAGGAGAGCTGTTTGATTTTAAAGATTTAATTTGTTTTGCAACCTCCATTTTTGTAAAAACAGGAAAACTAGAATTATTTACTAGAAGAGGAGTATTTGCAGCTTCCTTAGTTTCGAAAACTTTTAGAAATGTCTCATTTAGAATTGTAGCAGTAGTTGTTTAATCTAAAATAGGTATATCATTGATGTTAAAGGGTCCTATTGTATGATTTCTTTCTTTCATGGAACCAATATAATTATAAAATTGTTTTTTGTTGTCTTTAACTTTAGTGGCTAAGTTGAATTCAATTTTAGATTTAGATGATTTAATCATGTGTTTTAATTTTTTGGCTGCAATTTTGTATTTTTCCAGGAGACTGTTGGAATTAACTTTTTTATATTTTCTATATAGTTTTCTTTTTTTTTGTAATTGTTTCTTAATTTTTGAGGACCACCAAAGAGGGACACGTTTATTGTTGCAGTACTTCATTCTATAAGGAACCCAATTTGAGAGACAAATATTGATTTTGTTATTAATTAAATCCCAAATTTGTAATAAATTTAGGTTATTTAGTTCCGCCTCCCAATTCCATTTAGATAAAAATCATTTTTTTATAGTTTGCTTTATTAAAGTTTTTGATTTTAGTAATGCCATTTGCGCTTGGAAAGTTCTATGTATTCATAATTGACCATGCAATGATCACTATCACCCAGAGGAGGAAGTATTTTGATGTTATCAATTTTCTCATTAACATTGGTGAGTACAATGTCAAGGATATTGTTACCACGGGTAGGTTTATTAACTATTTGTTCTAGGTTAGATTCAAGAAAAGTATCCATAAACATCTTTTCAGTATTTGAAGCTGAGGTATAATTGTCCCAGTTAACAATTGGAAGATTGAAATCACCCATTAGTATATAGGGAGTATCAATGTGTACCTCAGATATTTCTTCTATTAAACTTTGATTTTCATCATTAGTTAAACTAGGAGATCTATATATTAGCCCAATTACTAGTGGACTATGGGGGAGAAAAATTTTGACCCATAAGCTCTCATTATTACTTGTTTTAGTTTTAATTGTGTTTGCTTTCAAGTGTTCAATGTATAATACAACACCTCCTCCCTTTTTATTTTCATTTCGGTTTTTGTAAAACTTATTATATCCCTTTATGTCAGTGTTCCAGTCTTCATCCTTATACCAAGTTTCAGTAACTCCACAAATTGATATTTTTTGTGCTTGAAGGATGTAAGTAAGTTCTTCTTTTGTTAGTAGACTTCTGGCATTAGTTAATATAATATTTATATTTGGTTTAGAAATGACACCAGTAGTGTTCGTTTGGGGAATTTATGGTTGATTATGGATGCAGGGTTTGAAGAATAGTTGAAAATTGAGGTTCAAGAGTTGTATCTAGAACATACAACTCCCCCCTTGCTGGAAGTTTAAACAACTATTGATAGAATGCACTATGCTTTCGCCCAATAGCCTACTACCCCTCCTGCTGAGATGGAGTCCATCCCAACAATAGAGGTTTGATTTACCATAAAAGTCCTCCCAGTGAGTTATACATTGTATATCTTGTTTAAGACACCAACATCTCAACCAATTATTTATTTCTCTCATTTTACATTGTTGGGAAAGATTTGCTCTTGGAATAGGCAAGATTTCAGATAGGACTACCTCACATCCTAAATCCAATAATTTTTTTGTTAATGCAACATAATCTTCTTTTAGTTTTTGAGAAGAATCCTTTAGAACCTTGTTGGCTCCTATGTGAACTATTACCAAAGGTTTAAAACCTGAGTTTTGTAAGATGTTGCTGGACATCTCTGTGATGTCAGTAATGCCAGCACCCCTGAAGCTTGAAAGAGTTCTATTTGTGTTGTCAGGGTTGCAAATGATTCTATCAATATGTTTGATGATAGAGTCTCCTAGCATTATAACCTGTCTTTTTTTGCAAACATCATCTTGATTTAGGTCTAAGTTGTCACAATTTTCTAGTGAAATCAAGGGATTTACATCAACTTGGTCATGTTTTTGGCCTCTGGTGTCAGTAACATTTTGTAGATTGCTGGGAAAAGAGGTGAAGAATTAAACTCTGCATTTGAAAGATTCATATTTGTTATAGTAAATATTGGGTTTTCTATATTTTCAAAATTTTCAGAAATGGGGACACTTATTTTTTTCTGGATCATGGCCTGTATCCGAGATATATGTTAAGGGATCAAAGGAATTGAAAGTAGAAACCGTAAATTGGTCTGCTCTTCTGCCCTTTTTTGGATTTTTTTGAATTTGTAAAGTGTACCAATCTTCATCTGCATTATCAGATGGATCTTCTTCCCTTGTTCTCTTAACACTAACTTTTTTCTTTTCTTTTTGTGTAGGGGGTATTTCAATAGGTTCTTGACAAGTGGTGATAATTTCGTTTGCCTTCTGTCATTTTGATAATGGTCTAAGTTTTTTTCCCTGACGTTTGGGCTTTTTGCCTACCACATGTACTTTGGTGGGTTGGGAAATATCACTAATTTGATTTTTAAATCTACTAGACATTTCCTGTTGGCTGGTCTCTAAAAAGCTTAGCCTATTGTTAAACAATTCCAATTCGGCAGTTAAATCATGGCTAACTTTACATTTAACACAGGTAAAGGGCAAGGTGAAGTTGTTTATCTCAGATATTAAGTACATATTACAGGACTGACATCTGCAACCAAAGCACTCTTTGTTTATTTGGATAATATCTTCCATATTTTTACGTAGTAAGTTTAACTCCAAGATGGTATATTACAGTTTATGAAGGTATTTGACTTCTCAAGCTGTCTGTTGAACAAAATACAGTAAAGCTTAAAACAAGCTACAATAGAGTATAGGAATAGTATTGATTGTCTGCAAAACACAAAGTCACCTTCCACCTTCTTCCACCTACGGACGCCAACAGACACCACTGGCCTCTGCCGGCTTCGCCTCCGCTCCGCGCTCGACTCCGCTCGCTGGAGCTGACAGTTATGTAGCGCTATCGCGCTGACGTCACCAGTTGCTATGGTGATCAAAGGAGACAACAAAGCAAAACAGTGGGGCCGGACAATGTATATAGCTCGCCTTTATAAAGGCGAGTTAGCCAACACCAAAAGCAGCTGCAAAGGGCTGCCTTTTGAGCACTGAGGAGCAATGCCTGCCCAGTTTTCCAAGCCCTCTAAAAGCGGGTTTAAAAAACACCTCTACACTGATTTCCCTGTCAAAACAGTCCTTGAATTTAAACAGTAGGCAGTACCTGTTAGCAATGCAGAGAGACTAGGAGATGAGCTAAAAAGCTCTCTGGAGCCCACAGTTTTATAGCCCTATCACGCTGACATCACCAGTTGCTATGGTGATCAGAGGAGACAACAAAGCAAAACAGTGGGGCTGGGCAATGTATATAGCTTGCCTTTATAAAGGCGAGTTAGCCAACACCAAAAGCAGCTGCAAAGGGCTGCCTTTTGAGCACTGAGGAGCAATGCCTGCCCAGTTTTCCAAGTCCTCTAAAAGGGGGTTTAAAAAATGCCTCTACACTGATTTCCCTGTCAAAACAGTCCTTGAATTTAAACAGTAGGCAGTACCTGTTAGCAATGCAGAGAGACTAGGAGATGAGCTGATTGGATGCAATGGTGGGATTCTGCAGATGCAAGTTATAAACTACACCAGTGGATGCAAATGTACAGTTTACCCTGGCTGTAACTGTGGCTGCGGGCTTAGCTAAGGTCAGGTAGGAAGCCTGGATGGTAGGTTAACTAGCTAACTAGCTGAACAGTTAGAAAAGTATTTGTTTGGGTAAAACCCCAGTACTCATGACCTTTTGGTGAACAGATGATGCAGGGGTTAGGGGATGTCTCCCCTTGCAGGCAGTTGGGAAGAACAGGTAGAACTGGCATGGATGCAGACAATGATCCTCTTCACCCCACAGAGGGACTTGTCTTCACCCACCTTGACAGGTAGGCAAACCATTATCTTCACCCCACAGAGGGACTTGTCTTCACCCACCTCGACAAGTAGGCAGGCAGCTGTCTTCACCCACAGAGGGAGTTGTCTTCACCCACCTCACAGGTAGGCCAGCAGTTAAACAGGCAGGCAGCAGGACCTCAAAACTCAGGTCCCCTGACAGACATCACAGTCTCTTGTATCAGGACAAGGCAGTGGATTTGTCACCTCACACAAGCACAGATAAAATACTTCTTTCAGCAGTCACTGATATCTGGATTGCCAAATATCAGCAGTTCAGTCCAGGTTGAGGTAAATCCCCTTGTCTCTGGGATTTACCAGACACTTAGAAACAAGTTCAGAAGTCCTTAGTTTGTTTTGGCACAAACTAAATGTTTTTTGGCTGTGACAGCAGCAGGAGCTGTCAAAAATCAGTTGTTTCTCCTCAGAAAACTCACAACGATAGACCCAGGTTCAAACTGTGATCCCCAGAATGTTTAGTTTGAATCACGACATCTCATTGGTCCATGGAAGTCTTGAGCTCCACACCCTGATTGGCTGTACTGCAGCTACCAATAGGGTTCCTTACTGTCTTCAGGCAGACCAAATCCAATATGGCCACCCCATACAATTCTGTTCATCTCAGTCCAAAATAATAGTAATCAAACAGTGTTAGCAGCATCTGGCTGCATGGCTAGGACCCTCCTGGTCCCTTCTGGTGGTCGCTAGGATCAGGGGGCATTTTGAGGGGACAGGAGCCCTGTCAGAACTCCATTTGGTGAGCTCCCTAGCAGGAACAGTTTCTAAAATGGCACTCTCAGCCACTAGGAATCATGGGACTTGTAGTCCCAATAGCAATTATGTCCCTTGTACTCACCAACCCACTGGAGGCATGGATTGGATTGGGGAGCCTCTTAAAGTTATTTATTTTTGTTCCCCCCAGCCCCCACTGATGTATGATAGGTCTGGAGAGAGAAGTGGTTAAGCGGTGCTTCTGCTGCGGTTCCCTGTCAGGAACTTGAGGAGCTGAAAACATCTGTCACCTTTCTCTCACTCCCCGCCCTGTTGTACAGCAGTTCAATGGGAAGGGAAAACAATCTCACCGGCGGCTTGCCAGCTGCACTTTTTCTCTGGTGTATGAGGCACTGAAAATTATCTGGTGCGCTCCTCGGCTCGGTGGCAGTCCAGGATCGGGCCAGGAAAGCGAGGTGGCAAGCAGCTCGCAGGTCACACAGGATCAGGTGCTTGGGGCACCATAGTAAAGCAGTCTGCTCCCCGGCCCTTTGGCAGTCAAGGATTGGGCCGGGGGAGCGAGGAGGAAAACAGCTGCAGGCTGAAGGAGGCAAGTCGGGACATGGAAGGGCCTCAAGGTAAGCTCCCAACTTGAGAAGGGGGGTTACACCATGACTGGAAGTTAATAATCCCAGGATACAGACTGTATAGGAGGGATAGAAAAACTGGAAAGAGAGGAGGGGTGGCTTTATTTGTTAGGGAGGAGATAGAGTGCAGTAGGGAGGAAGGAGAGGAGGGAAATGTGGAAACGTTATGGGTTACCATACAGGATACAAAGGGCAGGAGGGTTAGTCTGGGAGTGGTTTATAGACCACAATCCCAGCTTGAGGAACTTGACAGGGAACTGGTAGTTAACCTAATGAATCACTGTGGCAGGGGCAGCACGGTAGGCAAGGCAAATTTTATTTTTAGGTGCCCCATCCTAGAGGCTCTGGGTACTGTACATATCAAAATACTCATAGACAAAAAGATAAGATCAGATACCATAATGAATAAACACAATATTAAATAACCAAGGCACAGCAGAATAAGACAGAATAGCAGCAGCAAAAACCAGTTTCTAATCAGGGCTAACTCTAACGATAATATCTAAAAGACAGTGTCTGGGAAAGCCTGATTGAAAAAAAAGGCCTTGAGGTGGGCTTTGAATACCTCAGCTGAGGGGGCCTTCCTTACAACACATGGAAGCGAGTTCCACAGGACTGGGCCGACGACACTAAAAGCTCTGTCACCAGCAGTTTTTAGCCTCATCCTGGGAACTGCAAGGATGTCCCCAGAGGAGGAACAGAGGGAGCAGACTGAAGCAACAGGTGTTAGAAGGTCTGACAGTTAGCCAGGCCCAGCTCATGTAGGGCCTTAACCATTGCTGTGCCACCAACATCTATATACATCCTAAAAACCTTTATGTTCTAAATCTTCTGGCAGCCTACGGGTTGAAGATGAGAAGACTCACCTTAAAGAGGACTCTCCACCTAACTGGCAGTCAATGCAGTTCCCACAGCACCGGGGTGACGTGGCAGTACTTAGACTGCCCAGTCAACAGCCTGGCAGCTGTGTTTTGCACTAGCTGAAGCCAGTGGAGGGTACCTCCCAAGACCCTGAGGTACAGCAGATTACAGTAATCAAGCCTTGATGTCATGAAGGCATGCACTAAGGTGGGGTGGTCCATGGGTGGAACTAGGGGTTTGACTCTGGTGATATTCCTCAGATGGTAAAAGCAGGTGCAGACAACGGATGACACCTGGCATTCCAGTGTCAGACCACTGTCGAGGATAATGCCAAGATTGTGTACCCTAGAGGAGGCCATCAATGGCACAGACCCCTGGAATAGTCCTGTAGCTATACCAGAGGCCATCCTATCATGCATTCTGTTAGACTCCACCACCAGTACCTCCGTCTTATCGGGGTTCAGTCATAACCACCTGAAGGCCATCCTGTCATTGATCTCAGCAAGGCAATTATTTAGCACATCCACTGAGTTGGATGTCCCTGGTAGGGGAGGAGGAGAAATTCCCCAGTCACTGCCCATTGCTTCCTGTTCATGAGATAGGACTCAAGCCAGCCAATGACAGTGCCGGCAGGTCCACAATATTCCCTCAGGTGGTCAAGCAATGCACAATGATCTACCATGTCAAAGGCTGAGGCGAGATCGAGGAGAATGAGAATTGTCCTCTCCCCTCAGTCTCTCGCCCTGAGGAGGTCATTATGCACCCAAACTAGCGCTGTTTCTGTGCTATGTCTCATACATGACTCAGACTGGAGAGGCTTGTATAGATCATAGGCCATGAGGTGCTCGTCAAGTTGCTGCTCCACAGTCTTCTCAACAATCTTTCTTAAAAATAGAAGGTTGGAGATAGAACGGTAATTTGCCTTGATGTCAGGGTCTAATGATGGTTTCTTTAGAAGGGGTCTCACCAGTGCCTCTTTCAAGGCATACTAAGGTTCATACTAAGGTAAGTGCAAGAGCGAGAAGGCGGAGGCCCATAATGCTCTTATGCTAATCCATTATATAATAGGAAAGATCATATCCACTGTCTATCAAACCATCTAAACTATTTTTAAAAATGCTTTTAGTTTCACTAATAACAACTTGAAGTGATAATTTGTTCCATGGACCAACAACTCTAAGAGTGAAAAAATATTTTCGACTAGACCTCAAGAATGGTTTTCTGACTAGTTGCAATGGATGCCCCCTAGTATTATGGTTGTAATTTTTGAATTCTAAACCTAGTTCATACAAAAGATAGGGGTCATGAACGATGTCATATAATAACATAAGAGCACCTCGAAGACGACATGTGGATAAGGGCATAAGTCGTAGGGTGTCTAACCTTCCCTCATATGAGACGTTGTATAGCCCAGAAATGTTTTTAGTAAATTTCCTCTGGACTGTTTCTAATAAAAGGCCTTCAGATTTTTTATATGGACACCAGAGCTAGGAAGCATATTCTAAATGTGGTCTAACATTTGCTCGATACAATGGTAACAATACCTCACGCTCCCTCGATCTGATGTTACGTAAGATAGATCATACTGCGCTATTGGTTTTATTGATAATGCCATGTACGTGTCTGTTGTAAGATAAATCATCTGAAATTATAATGTCTAAATCTCTTTCATCCGATGTTATCTCAAGCGGTAAATCATCCAATGAGTATGGAATATGCAAATTTCTTTTACCTAGATGCATTACTTTACATTTCGAGATATTCAAAGTCATGCCCCAGTTCTGGGAAAACCCCCTCTGACAAAGAGCACCAGACAATCAAGACAAACACCAGGCCAACAGAGTTGACACGTCCCATCAAGAAACACGTCAGCACTGGGTCCAGTTCACAATATCTGTGCTTCAACTTGGAAGCAACCGCAATGACCTCAGCCACCTCCATCGGTTTAAACTCATCCCAGCTAGATGGAGTGACCCCAGGCACCTAAGTCGATCACTGTCAGCCACATTTTGGCTCACAGGTGGAATTCCCTGTTGGATGGCGGACACCCTATCCGAGAAGAATTGAGCAAAGTCGTCACATAAAGCATCAGAAAAGGCTTTTTTTGGCTGCTGAAAGACAGGATGTAAGGGCCTTTCTACAGTCCAAAAGAGCACAGTTGGTTGATTCTTCCCAGCAGCAATCTTCCTGCACTGGAACTCTGCCTTCCTATGGTTGATTGCCCCCTGGTACTCACCATAGTGGGTACGCAGGGCCAGTTTGTCAGCCAGCAGCCTGGGCTTCCACCAGCAGCGCTCTAACCTCCAACCCATAATCTGCATCACCTTGAGCTCCCCATCAAACTAAGGGGACCACAAGTGAGAGGATTTGGGTCATACACGGACTGGTACGAGGGAGTTGAGCATGTCAGACATCGCCTTGTTGTAGGCGGCAACCAGTTCACCCGTACCCCCTACACATGCACAACCCACATTAGATAGGTCGACCACCACCAGAAAACCCTCCGGGGTCAAACCACTCAAAGGGCAGTAACTTACCATCTCTGCAGAGGGAAGGCTCTGGGTTGGGGGGGGCCCAAATGAGAACTCCACCGTGCAATGATCAGAACACATGACCTGATCAGTCTTGAGGTTATTAATCTCAAGCCCCAGTGAGAAGACAAGGTCCAACATGTGGCCACCCTGGTGGGTCGTGGAAGAAACCTCTTGTGACAGGCCCAGAGATTACATCATCTGGAGGAGGTTGTAATCTAGCCTGAAAGATTAATTGTCAGCCCAAACATTGAAGTCCCCCAGAACTAAACATCTGGGGGCCTTCAATGTTTTACCAATGATGAAGTCAGCTACCTGCTGCAGGAATTCTCACGCTGCCCCAGGGGAGTGGTAAATCAGAAGAATCCTGCAGTCTGCGCCCTGACCCCCTCATACAGCCACACATTCAAATGAGCCAGTGTTCTCATTGGGTGCACAGTGAAGCCTAGCTCAGATCTAAAACAGATGGCCACTCCCCCGCCCCTGCACTTTAGTCTGGGATAGTGCACAATGGAGTAACCGGGAAGGGGGGACGGAGGCCTCTAAAACCAGGCCAGCATCATCATCCACCCAGGTCTCCATAATGCAGGCCAGATCAACCAAAGAAACCAAGTCTGCTATAATTGCAGTCTTGTTTCTGATCAATCTGGCATTGCAGAGCACTGTCCTCAGGGGATTGGTGGGTGGTGCAGCCCCTCTGGCTACCTGCCCACTCGGTCTGGTGGAAACCCTGGGGATGGGAACCAAACATGTCTTGTCTCTCCCTAGGACCCATCAAAACCCAGGGCACCTTCTACACCTAACTACCTCTATCCTACCCCCATCCAATGTGTCCGAAGCGCCCCACTGTGACCAATCAATGTGGCCCCTTCTAATCCTGACCTCCCGACAGCAACGGGCTGTAGTGGAGGAAACCTAGAGGTTGGAGAAAGGCCACAGATCGAGTAGCTGGGATGCCTCGTACACAATCCTAGCCCACCCCAGACCTTTATACATCCCCAGAAACATACTGCCTAGCTAAAATGCCCCAAGCAGCAACATATACTGACTGCTCAATACAGGCCACACACAAGCATACAACTAACACAATAGCAGCTTAAACACTCACATGTCACACACTCTTAACTAAAATGCACTAACTCTCACATGCCCAAACACACTAAAATTATACTAAACACTCCCTCTTCAAACAGACATTCATTTGTTTAAAATGCAAAAATAAATAAAAAACCTCACCACACTATCACTCCCCCAACCCTCAATAATCTTCATAATCACCCAAGCAGAGGTAAGTACCTAAGAGTCAGCAAGCTAAATCCAGGAGGAATATATAGTGGAGTGCAAATACTGAGTTAATGAATGCTCCACCGGAAACCAAGTCCACCGGGAGCCAAGTCCAGAGTAAACATGGTTGCCAATGAAAAAAAGTTCAGCGATCTTTAAAAGAACAATTTCTACTTCGGGGGGGCTGATAGATGCTTTCACTGGCCATGGACACACCACCAAAGCAAAGTTTCAGCTGAGTTTTGAGGAAAAGAGTGTGGAGAACGGAACCAGGTGAGACTCTCACTGACGCCAGGCCCCCTCTTCACCACAGTCTACTGCCATAGTATGCCACAAACTGGGAGGGGGGGAGACTTACCAGGAAATGTCCAGGTGGTAAAGGCACTCCTCTCTCCAGCACCCAAATCAAGATAAAAAGCACCAGAAGAGAACACGACCAGAAAGTCTTCTTTGGTTCCCGAAATGCTGGAAAGGTTCTAACCAAACAAGTGTATTCACACAGAGCTCCGCATGCATAGTCCACCCACAAAGAGGTCCACATGGAACTTAGAAATTTGGTCTCACTATTCAGGTTCCCCACAGCCAGGCAATTCCACCAGGAAAATTTCCTGGTTTCCAACTGGCAGTCCACTGCAAAAGTGAAAAAGTTCACCCAGTTCCAGAGATTCACCCCAGATGCCTACGGCACACCAAGAATCAATCGGTGGTGGTAAGTGACTTCAAACTGGAGAACAATGACATCCACTTGTGCTAGGAAACAATGGATACTGGATGTATTACTAACATAACAGGTGGTAGAGCCAACCAGAGAGGGGAACATTTTGGACCTGGTATTGGCAGATGGCAACCAGGTAAGTGATGTGGTGGTAGAGGACCCGCTGGCGGGAAGTGACCACTGTATGATGTGGTTCTCCCTTGATCTGGGGAGGAAGGGAAATCTTACCAAAATGAGGGAAGTGGACTTTAGAGGTGCGGCCTTTGGAAGAGAATTGGAAGAGGTCCTGGCAGTACCTCTGTCACAGTTGTTCAACACCTCCCCTTCAATCAGGATATGTACCACTGAACTGGAGTATAGTGCATGAGGTGCCCCTCCATAAGATTGGACCCAGGAATGA
The DNA here is from genome assembly GCA_016271365.2 of Neoceratodus forsteri. NCBI lineage: Eukaryota > Metazoa > Chordata > Ceratodontiformes > Ceratodontidae > Neoceratodus > Neoceratodus forsteri. The sequence continues at coordinate 133,835,180 of JADMNL010000024.1, forward strand.
GCCAGGAAATTACAGACCAGTCAGCCTTACATCTATAATGAAGAAATTACTGGAGACCATCTAAAAAAAGAGGTTAGTGGCATTCCTGGAACTAAATGACCTTCAGGATGTCTGGCAACATGGGTTTGTCCAGGGGAGATCTTGTCAACCTAACCTGTTCGAATTTTTTGACTGGGTGACAAAAACCTTAGATGGGGGTTGTCTGGTTGATGTCCTGTATCTGGACTCCAGCAAGGCATTTGACTCAATGCCTCATGGGAGACTGATGGGCAAACTAAGGAACCTGGGGGTAGGGGTGAAGCTAGTACAGTAGATAGGGAACTGGCTGAGCAACAGACAGCAGAAGGTGGTGGTAGGGGAGATTCCTCAACACCCAGGAAGGTCACCAGTGGGGTCCCACAAGGATCGGTTTTGGGTCCACCGCTATTTAATACTTTCATAGCAGACATAGCGAAGGGAGTTAAGAGCAAGATGAGTCTGTTCACCGACGACTCCAAATTAGGTGCAGTGGTGGACAGTGAGGAAGGGAGAAGGGTACTCCAGGAAGATCTGGAAAAACATGGACAGTGTTCAAACATGTGGCAGCTGGGGTTCAATGCTAGGAAGTGCAGTGTACTGCATTTCGGGGCCAGGAACCCAGGGTACAGTTACCACTTGGAGGGAGCAGATATCCGTCTCTGAGGAGGAAAAGGATCTGGGTGTGGTGATCACAGGGAATATGAATCACTCAGTACAGTGTAGAAAAGCAGAGGCAAAGGCAAACAGAATGCTGGGGTGCATTGCTAGGGAGATCACTTCCAAGGAAGGAGGAGGTTATTCTGCCACTTTACAAATCATTGGTGAGACCACACTTGGAGTACTGTGTGCAGTTCTGGCACCCAAAGTTAAAGAGGGATGTCACGCTCCTGGAAGGAGTCCAGAGGAGGGCATCCAAGATGACCCAGGGAATGGGTAGAAACCCTATGGGGGGAGAGTAAGAGACTTCAGCATGTACTCCCTGGAGGACAGAAAGGACAGATGGGATGTGATCGAGAACTTTAAGTACTTGAAAGGTGCAAACAAAGTTAGTACTGAGGGTATGTTAAGATTGAAGGGGGACAGGACCACAAGGGGACAAAGCCTGAAACTGGTGGGAGGGAGGTTCAGGAGGGAGCTGAGGAAGCATTTCTTCATGGAAAGAGTGGTGGTGGCTTGGAACATGCTGCCTGAGAAGGTGATCTCGCTGGATTCAGTAGGGAGTTTTAAGAAGGGATGGGGTAGGTACGTGGGCAAGGTACGAGCAGGGAGACAATTGACCAGGGTAGTGAACTCAAGAAAGGAAAATGTGGTGGGAGGAATGGAAAGGGGAAGTTGGGGGAGGCAGCAGCAGCAGCTGTCTGAACTGTGAGTTGCATTTTCAAGCAAACGTGATAGACCTTGTGACCAAAATCTGCTGACATTGTTGTATGTTTGCATTCTTGGACCATTATGTACAAGTGACCGTAAAGTTATTTTATGACATAATACTCAATAAGTAAAAACAATATTCTATAACACAGGAAATTATGCTATGATGCAGAAAACATTAAAAATTGGAACTGGATGTCTGATATGGGTGGTATATGCACAGAGGAATGTTGAAAAATATTTAAGGATAAAATTCTGTACTTGAGAGATATGCATGTTCAGTGTAAAAAAATTACAAACCAAATATCTAGCCTGATTAATAATAAAAACAGAGCTTGCAAACTAGTGCAAAATTATCCATGCAATGAAATAAGGACAGTCTCAAAAACAACAATAACTCTGAAATGAGAGAGCAGGTAGGTGAAAAGAAATTATCAAATAAAAGTGGCAACAAACAGCAAAAAATATCAAAGCTTTATATAACTACAGCAATAATAAGAAACTAATACCATAGACCCACTTAAGAGTAAGGATAGATTCATTTCTGATGAAAGCTAAATGGCACATTTCCTTAGTAATTGTTTTGTTCAGTATATCAGTCTGGGGTGGTGATTTACCTAATTTAAATCCAACTGATCATGTAAACACTATACAAATTGAGGAAACACTTAAGTGTCTTTTGCCCTTCTGGGTTGATACATCAGCAGGACCAGATGAAATATTGCCCCAAATAGTAAAAGAACTTTATGGCAAAATATCTCCTATTTTGACTTACATGTTTAATTCATCATTATTCTTTTTTGAAATTCCTAACAACTGGAAAAAGAAGATCAGATTATGCCCATATTCAAAAATGCTGATACAAAACAGGTAGAAAATTATTGTCCTATCAGTATTACATCAACAGTATGCAAATTATGGAAAAAATGCATTAATGAACGAATGAAATGTGCCTCTTTGCGGATGACAGATGACTTGAAGCTGGGGTGGGAAAGAGGGTAGGGAAACCCTGCAGAGTGACCTGGAGGTGCTGGAGCAGTGGTTATGCAACTGGAAACTGAAATTTAACATAAGAAGTGCTGGGTTCTTCACCTGGGACCTAGGAACCCTAGCCATGTGAGGTTTTCAAGTATCTAAAGGGGTTAAATGGGGGGACTTGATAAGGTTTTTCAGAGGAAGGAGGGAGGGGCCACCAGGGGTCACAGCTTAAGGTTGGAGGGTGAGAGACTCAGGAGGAGAGGAGGAGGTGTTACTTCACAGAGAAGGTGGTGGAGCCATGGAATGCTCTGCCAGAGGAACTGGTGGAGGTTGACACCGTGGAAGGGTTCAAGAAGAGCTGGAACAGGTATAGGAGAAGGGTGAAGACAGGAAATGTCAATCCTGGGGAGGGAGCTCTGGGGGTGGGGGCTTCTGGGGAAGTCAGAGTGGAAGGCAGAGGTATCCATTACGGGTACTGAACCTTGAGCAGATTCGAGAGACCATGAGACCTACTCTGCTGGCATTTTAGTATGTCGGTATGAGAGGCTTGAATTAGGCAGTACCAGCAAAAACATTAAAGATAAGTTACAACACAGTTTTAAGGGTCTCTGATCATGTGTAACAACTCTACTGACATTTTCTGAATATGTAAGTAAGGAGCTGGATGAAGGTAATGCTGTAGACTTGATATTTTTAGATTTCAGTAAAGCTTTTGATGCTGTGGTGATTCCTGTACCCAAAAAAAGACAATAAGGCAGACTGTGCTAACTATAGGCCTATTAGTCTTAAATCATGCCTTGGAAGATACTGGACTCCATAACAAAAGATATGATTGGAGCACACCAAATGAAGCATGATACTCAAGATGCAGAGCAACATGGGTTTACCATGACCTCCTGTGTTTCTATGAAAAGATATCAGGGGCATTGGATAGGGGTTTGGCGGTTGATTGTATATTTGATTTTTCAAATGCTTTTGACACTGTTCCACAAGAGGCAATAATCCAGAAATTAATAAACCTAAATGTAGACTATAGAATTGTACAGTAGACACAGAGTTGGTTGAGTGGTAGGGGGGCACAGAGAGTGTGCATAACGGGATATTGCTCTGGCCCCAAGGGGATGACTAGTGGGGTGCCACAGGGCTCCGTCCTTGAACCACTACTGTTCCAAATATTCATAGCAGATATAGGGGAGTATGTGACTAGCTGGAGTAGCAAAAATGCAGATGACACAAACATTGCTAGCGTGGTTAGCATGGAAGAAGAAGACAAAACAGCATTGCAAAACAACTTAAATACTATTCTAAAATGGGCAAAGACGTGGGGAATGAGTTTTAACAGGGAAAAGTGTTGCATCAGACACCTAGGAAACCAGTTCCAAAAGAAAACATATTTCTAGGATGGTTCCCCTCTTAGGGAATCTTTAGAAGAAGAAGACTAGGGAATAATAATAAATTAAAACTTGACATGTTCATCTCTTTGTGAGGCTCAGATTTAAGAAGCAAAAAGGTTACTCTGGACGATTAAAAGGAACTTCAAGAGTAGAAGTGAGCACATGGTAATGTCATTGTACAGAATTTATGTTAGATCAATACTGGACTATGCAAGCCCTGTCTGAAGTCCGATCTCCGTGGGGGTGGTTAACAGGATTGAGAGAGTTCAGAGACAGGCTACAAAAATGATATGTAACATAAAAACATTACTCTATTGCGAATGATTAAAGGAACTAAACTTGATGTCATTAGAGACTAGAAGAATATGGGGGACTTACTCCTCTGCTACAATATCATATATGATGATTACTTGTTAAGTGTACTGAATCTGGAATTTAAAAATGACCAGAAGGCACTAGACTAACAAAAGAAAAGTTTTCTATGCACAAAGAATAATTATACAATGGCAAGAAAGAATGCTGGGCTATGATTGATCAGTTTGGGTCTGAACCCAGGATGTTATCCCAGCATAACATCCTGGCTCTAGTCCCAGCACTCTAATGACCGCATTAAGTGGTAAAAAACACTGCACAGCCATTCCTCTGATCGTGTTCACTGCTCCTCGCCCGGAACAAAAATCTGAATTTCCACTGCTCCACACCACTGCAAATCCCAAGTCCCACAACAGAAAAAAAACAGCACAAATCAACATAACAACCGTGCACATTCTCCCCAAATTCCCAAAATATCTTCTTATTTAAAAAAAACACCTAAGAGTTGCATTCACAGAAGTAGCACACTGATGGACTGAACCAGCAATCGAGCCTTTCAACAGTCACCGCGTGCCTTTCTCCGTAACACTCGCTCACTCTTCAACTGAATTTTATTTATAGGTTCTCTCTTTTTTTAACTCGGCACATAAACGGAAGCAGTAAAATCATTCACCTACCAGTCACTTTTCCAAATATGCTCACGGCACTGGCACTGAGTGGGCAGCAGCGCTGACGGGAGGTTGAAACAGTGCTTGCTCTTGGGGGCAAAATATCACAACTTTAAAAATCTCCTCATACAAAACACTACCAGGAGAACTCGAACTACAACACGCTGGATGGAAGGAAGGACCAAGGGAAATGAAGTGAAAGCACATCTATTGTAAGACAACCAAGCAGATACAGAATTACAGAAAAAATCCAGTCCCCCTACACAACTCCACCTATAGGATAAACAGGGAAAAGGAACTTCTTTATAGATTAATGTTCTTCCACACATAAAAAAACAAGTGAAAAAACTCTTTAAAACATATTTCTTTTTATTTTTATTCTTTTATTTAAAGGTTAGCCATTGTGTAATAGGAATAATGCCCTCCAGGGTGGGTGTTATGCTGGGATAACATCCCTTCTCGGGTGTTGGAAGCCCGAGGCCCCAACTACCCGAGGTGGGATGTTATCCCAGCATAACACCCACCCTGTCAGGCATTATTCCTTTATTAACCCATGGAATAAACTTCCTCTGGAACTTATAACTAGTAAAAACAAAAAGCAATTCAAAAATAGGCTAGACTTGTATATATTGGACGGAAACAGTCTGTCCTATTTCGGATAATGAATAGGAGCATTAATGGGCCAACCACCTTCTCAGCTCCTTACACCTTAATATGAACCTTAATCTGTGCCACACAGTAAACTGCTTGAAAAAATATTTACATGTGGAATAAACAATAGACTAATGAGCTGGATATCAAACTGGCCGAATAAGCAAACAAAAGGGAAAACATCAAAGGTTATTTGCCTTCTGAGAGTAAAGTTTCAAGTGAGGTACCTCAGGGGTCTGTACTGGGACCGGTACTCTTTAATATCTTTATCAGTGATCTGGGCATTGAGGTAGTCAGTATTTGCAATATGTTCTCTGATAACACTAAAATAGGTGGAAGGGCCAACACAGTCTCTAAGGCTAACAGAATTCAAAAGTGACCTAAACCAACTGGTGGACTGGACTAGGCAATGGGGTATTTATTTCCTGTTGGTAAGAATCCAGTCAATAAGAGTATGGCTGGAACCATTCTGAGAGAGCCTAGTGGGAACCAGGATGAGTTGTGTAAGGTCAGCCTTACTGATGATGGAGGAAAGGAGAGGAGAGAGGAGTTAGGACCACTCCAGTCGAGGTTAAAGTCACCCATGCAGATTACTTCATTATTCTTTATCTCAGCTGGCACCAGATCTATGAATTCTTCAAGACCAAGTTTGGAATTTCTGGGGGATATACAGACACTTAACATGTGGAGTTTCTTAGCACCCCCAAGGAGCAGGAGTGAGTGAAGGACCTCACAATTGATTAGTGAGCAACAAGGCATGATAGAAACATTAAGGTGAGATTTGTAATACAGCACCAAGCCACCTCCTCTTTGGGAGTTAGGTCGGTCTGTTCGAAGTATGTTGTAACCTGGTAGGGAGCAGAAGATATTGGGCACAGAGGGTTTTAGCCAAGTTTAGGATAAGGCTAAGACATCAGGGTTATTAGTTCATACCCAGACCTCCAGATCAGGGAGATTGGCTGTCAGACTCCAAATGTTAAGGCGGGCAAAAGTTATGCCTGAGGACTGGGGCAGTAGATTGGAGGAGCAGGAGTAAATTGGATGTGTGGATGGTAGGGCCAGGGTTAGACTCAACGTCCCCAGCGTGGGTAAGGGATAGGGTTATTATCCAAATTGTTGCAATCACAAAGGCATGAGTGTTGAAACCGGGGGAGATAATTTTCCTGTGAGCAAAATATCTCAGGAATAGCCCCAAATATTTGTGGCAGAGGCCCAATAGAGGTAAAGGAGTGGTGGGTACCCCAGCTAGAAAGTTGGAGTAGTAGAGGTTTTCAAGTGGGACTTCATTGGGAATTGAGAGGGACACAGGAGGAAGAGCAAAAAAGTCAAGAACAAGTAGTGCAGAGAATAAAGGAAGGCGGTACTTTGCAAGATAAATCATAGTGCACGCCAATGTTAGAGTAAGGGGCAGGTAGGAAAGTGAGAAGAGAGACAGAGAGGTAGCCAGGAGGTACCGCTATCTGGGGAAAGGATGAGTAAGTAAAGCTAGAGAATGAAAAGGAGGTAAGAAATGAGAGACAGGTGAAATGTGGCTAAAATAGTGACCCACTTGAATACAAGGAAAAAAGAAGCCAAAAACAAACAGGTTGGAGTAACAGGGAGTGTATAGACAGAAAAGCTCAGGTGGAACTATGCTGAGTAAATGGAAGTAATGGACCAGGAAGAAAGGTGATGGTGATCTCTAGTGAGGAAAAGATATAATCTACAGATGAGAAAGAAGGGAAGTAGAAAAAACTGTACTTGAACATGCCTACATCATGTGTTATTCACTCCCTATATATTTAAAGCTAGCTAAGGGTGGAAGGGTATTGGGGTGGGCGGGGAACAGCCGTGTAGCAGCTGCAGGGCAGAAAAGACTGAGCTTGCTGAGTTAGCAAGTGGCTCTTTGAAATAGCACAGGCTCAGAAATAAAACAGAAATTAACTGAGGTAGCCTCCCAATTAAAGCACTGGCCCTAAAATTAAATCGATCTGCAGGGTCAGATAGAGTAAATTAATTACAGTAAATCACAGAGAACAGGGTGCACCATGGATGGCACAAATTAACAAGGCTCCGAGGTCAGGGGCTTGCTGAGACACTAATTCTCGAGCAGCAGTAGATCTGAAGATGCAGGAGGACTAGAAACAATTAAAGTTTTGGAATAAGGTCTACATTTTGAGTTTAAAAACAGTCCACTGGGTTTACAAGGTAGAAAAAATAAGAAGAGCCCAGGAAAACTAAATTGCAGGAGCCAGCAGGGTTGATTGAAGAGAAAGGTGCCAAATTCAAAAATAAGACAAAGGCAAGCACAGTCTAGAAGGCATCCAGAGCGTACCTTAGAGCAGATGGGCGGATAGGTGGAGCAGCTCCATGGGTGGTCCAGCTGAGGCTTACAGCAGACAGGTGGACAGGGAGAGCAGCTCCACGGGTGGTCCAGCTGAGGCTTACAGCAGATGGGTGGACAGGGGGAGCAGCTCCACTGGTGGTACAGCTGAGGCTTACAGCAGATGGGTGGACAGGGGGAGCAGCTCCACTGGTGGTACAGCTGAGGCTTACAGCTGACAGGCGGACGGGGAAGTAGCTCCATGGGCAGTCCAACTAAGGCTTACAGCAGACAGGTGGACAGGGGGAGCAGCTCCACAGGCAGTCCAGCTGAGGTTTACAGCAGATGGGTAGACAGGAGGAGCAGCTCCATGGGAGGTCCATTTGAGGCTTACAGCAGATGGGTGGATATATTACTTAATACAATTAAAAGGAGGCATTTTACCCATAGATTAGAAACTGTAATTCCACTACTTTACCATGCATATGCCACACCAATCATTGACTATGGTTCACAAGTAAAGGGAAGGATTTGGATTTGGTGGCACTATAAAAATTGAAAAAATAAAACACAGGACTACAAACACGATTAGCGGTATAGAGAATTTTTCTTACGAGACTAGATTAAAACACTTAGGATTCCACAGCTCTGAACAAAGATGAATTAGGGGTGATTTACTGCTATTGTTTAAAGACTATGGGCTGGATTCTCAAAATGTTGTGGGACTAAGTCCCACTCCACAACTATAGTTACGGACCAAAATCTCTACAGCTGCAGAGATTGGTATTCTCATCCACCGCAGCTGCAGAAGATGTTATCGCTGGTTCCACTAGCTGCATCATTTTTCCACAGCTTCGGGAAAATCCATCCTTGAGCTACTGTAAATCATGGAGCTGGTCGTAAACCAACATCACTTTTGAGAATATCATAGCTGTGGGAGAAACTGTGGTTCCACAAGTTGCACACCATTTGCACTGAGTTTTTCCTGCCGCTGTGGGATTTTTCCCGAGCTTTGAGAGTCTGGCCCCATGTGTGATGAAATTTACAGAACTTAAACTGTCAGCATCATTCATTAAATATTGTGAAAACAGTGTCTACCAGGTGTTTGTTTTATACGAAAATCTACCATTTCATACCATTGTTAGCCATTTGTTGTGCGCCCTGCTTCAGCCACACTGCTAGGTGCTGAGGCTTGTTGTTTCCTATGGAAATCAGCATGTCTCCACCCTTGTGATGTCATTTGCACCTGTAACCTTTGAACAATGCATACCTGTTCTGAAATTCTGCAGTCCACTTAACTATTGCTACTCAGCTAAATGCCAATGCTGAACAATGCGCTTAAACCCCAAAGCATGTTGCACGCTCCCAGAGGAATCTTGTCAAATCCTGATGACCCTAAGTTCTTAACTGTTGTCTTCTGTCAATAATACCTGCTTACTGTATTCTAAAATGTTTACTATGATGTACCCCTAAATGCATTCTGTACTGCTTTCTACTGTTAACTGCTGTCCATCATAAATAATACCAGTCTACTATAACCTATAATCTTTCCCATGATGTTTATCTCTAAATGCGTTCTGCACTGATGTATCTAATATGTAATGAATTTTGGGTTACCCCTGAAAAAGTGCTTCTACTCTCAATGGGCTCATCTGGTTACCAAAATGCATGCAATCAATCAATCAATACATGCATACATACATACATATATACATACATTTTGGGTGCTATTTTCTCTCATCTAAGAAGCCAGGGAGATTGCCACATTGCTGAAGTCTGTAAAGATTCTTTTTTTTTCTTCCTCTGTGCCCGTTAAGAAACTGAAAGACAATCAGCTGTTTGTGGTTTTGATATGTTCAATGCCAGTAATCCACAAAAATAGTTTACATTGATCACTTTAGCCTCTGCAGAAGTCAAGGAGAGTAGCACATTGCTGTGGGATTTGCAGGCTCTATAACTTTCTGTTGTGGTGAAAAGCTAAGTTCTATTGTCATGTTTGACGACTGCTGTGCTCATTCACACCTGACATTCAACAGAGGTGATTTCTCATGATGACACTAAAACAATTATTCCACCACCCTGTAAATATAGGTGGGAGAACTAATGCTGTTTTGAAACCTCACTAAGAGTTTCTACGCATTAACTAGCCCAATGATTTTCTCCCTGTCAAGTTTTTACATGACCTAAATTCAGACTCAGTTATTCTTTACTTCACATTAAAATGATCTTTTTACCAGGGTTAACACACCCATCCCTAGTAGAAATTAACACAGCTAAGGTCCCTACTAAAGTTTGTTATAAATCAGACAGTGACCAAGAGCAAAGAAGTTAGCAACACTACACTAGCAGCTATAGGCACAGTAGAGTAGCACCCCCAAATGACATCAGCAGCCTGGAGACATGTTGACTCAGCATCCAGCAACCTTGGAGAAATGGCTCATACCAAAAAGGTACTCAAAATTTTACAAAATTGTCGACTTCTGTTACAAAATCAGGAACACACATTGTTTTTATTGCAGTTTTCAATAAATAATGCCGCCTGTTTTAATTTTGAAAACCATTGCATATGATCTTAAATGTACAGTGGGATGAGGATCTCTTTAGTGGTTTAAGTTCAGATGGGGGCAGAATCAATACTTGTTATGTAGGCACAATATGCAAATAGAACCTTTGCACTTTAGAACCAATGACAGGAAATTATTCTATTCACAAAGAGTTATACATTTATGGAACATATTACCTTCTGAAATAGTTAATCATAACACCGCTGAAACTTTTAAGAAAAATCTTGATAAATGGATGAATGATAGGAATAATAAAGAGAATTTTTACATTAACTGTGGGGCAGGCAGGCACGGACAAATTTATCTAATCCTGCCTCTGATACCAGAGTGTTAACCAGAGTATCTTCCTCATCAGCTGCACTCCCCTCTCCTGCCTCTTCATTTTGCAGTGTAGATGCAAACATCGGGCTCTATTTTCAAAGCCCCAAGTATGGCGCAAGGTGCCTGTGTCAAATATAATTGATGCAAGTGGCACCTTGCATTAAAAGATGCCGCAACTCTGATTTTCAAACAAGGTCTGTATCAAAAAGGGGAACCATTGCACCAAACTGGCACTGCACCAGACTTGCAACTGAAATCAGGATGCACCAGGTTGCAAGGGGGCTTGTGCCATGGCGGGGCTGCACCATCCTTTTTTTTGTAATTTTGCAAGCCCCACTGTGGACACAGCAAGGGACTCCACTTAGACCAGTCAGGAGGTGGTCTAAGGGACTTGTGCCAGTGCTACATATTGTGGTGAAGGGGTGGAGTCTGAAAGTAGGCTGCTGTGGGAAAAATGGAAAGGGGGGTGCCATAGGGGGTATCTAAGTAACAGCAGGCATGAGAGGGAGTGAAGTGGCACCTGGCAGGGATGCCGTTTGCATAGCCATACAGCCAATGGGATGGGACTGCATTGGGGGGGTTTCCAGGGACAAACAATGACATGGCCCAGGTGGGCACGGCCCTGGCAGTTGATCCATAGGTGGCCAGCTTGCATAACCCTGTAGGTAGTAAGCTGGAGCTGCAGGATTAGAGATGCCAGTGGTGGGTGTAGTGTTCTCTGGGCACTGCCATAGTCCCCTGGCACCCACCCTCCCACATTGTGGTGGGCTACCTCCCACCTACAGGGTTACTCAAGGTGGCCACCTATGGGGCAGCTACCAAGGCTGCACCCACCTGGGGCCATGCCACTGTCTGTCCCTGGAATTCCCCCGAGTGCAGTCCCATCTCATTGGCTGTATGGCTGTGCAAATGGCAACCCCACCAGGTACCGGGTCACTCCCTCTCATGCCCACTGTCTCTCCAATACCCTCTATGGCACCCCCATTTCTATTCTGCCCCCAGCTCCCTCCTGGCAAGCAGATTCACCACCCCCCACCATCCCAGCCCCTCTAGTGTTTCACCAGGTTGGGAGTGCTGGATCCCTGTGGCAATTTCCTCAGGTGTGCCAAATCTTTGGTGCTAGCCTGCAGCTGTGGCAACTCCTGTTTTTTTGGTGCAGGGCTCCCCCCTTTTATAAAATTGGGCACAGGGTCCCTGACGCATCCGGAGTTTACCGCAGCCCTAGAGTGACGCAACTTGCGTCACTCTAAGTGCTCTTTGAAAATTGAGCGAATTATGTTCACCAGCTCCGCTATGTCATCAATAGACTGTTAGCTCCTCTGCTTCACCTAGTCAGCAAATTTCATAGAAACATAGAATATGATAGCTGATAAGGACCGCTTGGCCCACATAGTCTGCCCATTTTCCCTGCCTATTTCATATACCACAAATCCTAATTGATCTGTGGCGTTCCCTCTCCTATCTTTAGAGTTTATTTATGCTATCCCATGCATTCTTGAACTCCTCTACCATTTTTCTCCCACTGCCTCTGCAGGAAAGCCATTCTAAGCATCCAGCACCCTTTCCATGAAAAAATACTTCCTTATGTTACCCCTGAGTCTACCCACCTCTATTCTCATATCATGGTCCCCTGTTCTTAAATATCTTCTTTTCTAAAAGATGCTACCCTCATGTACCCTATTTATACCCTTGAGGTATTTGAAAGGCTCCATCCTATCTCCCCTCTCTCTCCTCTCCTCCAGGGAATACATATTGAGATCCTTCAGTCTGTTCTCACATGACTTCTGGTGTAGTCATTGCAATATTTTTGTTGCCTTCCTCTGAACTGCTTCTATTCTATGTCCTTTTGGAGATGCAGCCTCCAGAACTGGACACAGTACTCTAGATGAGGTCTCACTAATGTTCTGTACAGTGGCGTCACCACCTCCTTCCTTCTGCTCGTGATACCTCTCCCTATGCATCCTATCATCCCACTGGCCCTCCCCACAGCCTTCTTGCATTGATTGGTAACCTTTAGGTTATCAGATATGATTACCCCAGGTCCCTTTCCTGTTTGGTGGCTGCCAGTAGCCCCCCCCCCCATCATGTACTTCTCCCCTGCATTTCTGTGCCCCAAGTGCATGATCTTGCACTTCTTTGCACTGAATCTTAGCTGCCACACCCTTGACCACTCCTCAAGCTTGCTTAGGTCCCTTCTCATTTTCTCCACCCCTCCTGGAGTGTCAACCCTGTTGCAGATCTTCATGTTGTCTGCAAAGAGACATACAATCCCTTCCAGCCCTTCTGCAATGTCACTTATGAAGACATTAAAGAGAAATAGCCCCAGCACCGATTCCTGTGACACCCCACTGGTCACCCCCCCTTTGGATTAAACTTCCTTCACCACCACCCTCTGTGTCCTATTGCTCAGCCAATTTCTGATCTATTTTACCACCCTAGAACCCACTCATAGGCTGCCTAACTTGTTTACAATCCTCTTTTGTGGACAGTGTGGAATGCCTTGCTGAAATCCAGGTATGTCATGTCCACTGACCCTCCCTGATCTACTTCCCTAGTCACCGAGTCAAAGAAATCTGTCAGATTTGTTTGACAAGAGCTTTCTGCTGTGAATCCATGCTACCTTGGGTCCTGTGCTCCACTGGAGTCTAGATATATCAGAATCCTTTATTTTAGTACTGATTCCATTAACTCCCCCCCCCCCCGAGATCAAGCTGACTGATCTGTAGTTACCAGCCTCCTCAATGCTCCCACTTTTGTGGAGTAGGACTACATTTGCCCCTCTCTAGTCCTTCGGTACCACACCTGCTTCCAGCAATGTGTTGTACAGGGCTGTCAGTGGTGCTGCCAGCACCTCCCTAAGTTCTTTTAATACTCTGGGATGTATCCCATCCAGTCCATTTGCCTTGTCCACCTTCAGATTTGTGAGTTCCTTTAGGACTCTCTCCTCTGTAAATTGACTGGTGTCCACCTTCCTTCCATTGGTGCTTGTATCACCAAACTGTGGTCCCTCCCCTTCCCCTTCTTCTGTGAATACTGAACAAAAGTATTTGTTCAGGATTTCTGCTTTTTCTTGGTCCCCTCTGCACACATCCCTCCTTCCCATTTTAGCCTCACAATCCCAACTTTGGCCTCTTTTCTTTCACTAATTTATTTATTATTTATTTCAGTTTGGGATTAATACCTTTGAGTCAAGGACATCATTTTCAAAGGTTCCAAGTCAGTGGTGGACAAAAAACATTACAGATAGGACACAAAATACAGAGAAACAGTGAATCAAATTACACAGGTGAGTACATAGCAATTATATACATCTTAATTACAATGGTACCAGAGAAGGGCTAGGATAGGAGAAGAGGAGGTACACTGTCCTAGTGATAACTGGATGGTCAATAAACCAAAAGATAGAGAGGGTAGGGTGGTCAGCCTTTATAAGGCCTCGTCAAAGAGAGGAGGGGGAGGGGATGATCAACCGAGGGAGGCATCATCTGGGTGAAGCGTACAGGGGGAAAAGTAGGGGTGGTAGCAGTGACAGGGGGAGGGGTGGGAAATAGAGGGAAAATAGGGCAGCTAGGGGGGGCACACTGAACTATGCAAGCAGGTACAGGTCTTGGATGTGTCCAGATAGGATCTGAGTCCAGATTTGAAAGTTTCAATCTTGGTTGTATCAGTAAGGTCAGCTGGTAGTTCATTGTACCATTTCAGTCCATTGTACAAGATGGAATTCTGTGCACGTTTAGTACATTTGAAAGGGATCGTCAGCCTGTGGGAGGGCACACTTCTAGTGTATTTAGTTGGTACTGCCAGTTTAAAGAGGATGCCCAGAGTGGGGGATGTAAGCCCAAGAAGCACTTTTTTTAGGAGAAGACACTTTTGGTATTGTACTCTAAGCTGGAGAGGGAGCCACCCAGTTTCAGTGTAGAGGGATCAGGTGTGGGTGTCAAGAGAGGGCCCCAGTGTGAGGCGGCATGCCTTGTTGAGGAGTGTACTAACCCTGTTGAGTGCAGTCTTTGTGCTGGCCCCATAGATAGGCAGCCCATAGTCGATGGACGACAGTACTGAACTGCTGGTAGCAAGTTTGAGCACCTCGGGAGTCATCGAGTGCCTATGTCGGAATAGGACATCAAGCTTTATATTTGCTGACTTGACTACAGAGTCTATGTGGCTTGAGAATGTGAGTGTGTCGTCAAAGGTGATGCCGAGGTACTTGAACTTTGTTACTTGGTCTAGAACCTCACCCTTGTGGTTATGTATGAGCAGTGGCTGATATTTCTTTTTGCTTTGGATTGTAGAGAAAAGCATGCTCTTTGTTTTTTTTGTGGTTTAGGAGTAGTTTGTTTTGTGTGAACCAGGATTCAAGTTGGAGGAAGCTGTGCTGGAGTTCAGATATAATGGAGTAATAGTGTATGGTGGGACGTCGTTCTCCACCGAAATCGATCGTTTTCGAAACCTTGTAGTCACACACTAGTGACGTTCGCAATACAACAGAATGATGCTTTCTACTGTACTGCGAACGTCACACTGTGTTCTCGTGCAACATTTGACAGTTAGGGCTCACTCCATAGACAGGACACATGGTGAAAGCAGCAATATCGGGGGCAGTATTAATGGTTAGTGAGAAAACGTTCACAATGTAAATTCTTTTTTCCTTCTAGTAACTGTTTTTTCCCCAAAAAGAAGTTCCACTATACACTATAAGAAAAGTGCATCGAACAGTTGACAACAGGGCATCTTTCACCTGTTTACATTATGACAACGGATTACCTCGAGCGCAGCGCCCGAGAGGTAATCCGTTGTCATAGTGCCAACTCGGTGAAAGAATAGCCCTGTTGTCAACCGTTCCCCATGCACTATCCTATATATAGTCTTTACCAGCAGCCAATATAACTGTATCATCCGCATACAGTACAGCCTGTGCTGAGCAAACAGATGGGACTGGGTTGATGAAGAGACTGAAGAAGAGTGGTCCAAGAATGGATCTCTGTGTTACCCCAAGGGACACACCTTTAGATGCTGACAGAGTATCTCCAATAACTAATGTACCTGAAAAGTTCTTTTCCCCTTTTGTTATTGTCTGGGCTATTTTTTTTGACCGTTTAGACCTCTGTGCTGCTAACTGCTTTTTCTGCCTCCCTCCACTTTTCCAGATACAGTTCCCTGTCTTCCTCCCTCTGTGTTTCCTTGTACCTCCTGAATGCCAACCTTTTTGCCCTTATCCTTCCAGCCACTTCCTTTGAGAACCATAGTGGTTTTATTTTCATTCTCTTGGTTTTGCATATTTGACTAGTGCAAAGGCTTGTTGCCTCTGCTATAGTTCCCTTAAGATTCACCCATTGTTCCTCTATCCTACATTCCTCCTTTCCTGCTAGTACTTTCTTAAGACATTCCCCTATCTCTGCAAAGTCATCCCGCCTGAAATCCAGGACCTTTGCTTTCATGTGGTTTGACTCCTCCATTGTTCTCACATTGAAGCACACCATATGGTGATTGCTTGACCCCAAGTGGCTACCCACCTTTACATTTGTAATTCTGTCCCCATTGATGAGTACCAGGTTCGGACCCTCTCGGGTGGGCTCTACCACTAGTTGTCTGAGGCACACCCACTGCAGGATGTCCATGATGTCTCTGCTCCTTGCTGTGGCTACAGCATGGTTGCTCCAATCAACATACAGTAAACTGAAGTCCCCCATCAGCAGCACCTCCCTATTATCTGTCATTTTGTGTATGACTTCTCCAAGTACCCTGTCCACCTCTCCCCCTTGTGCAGGATGTCTGTAGATCATGCCAGTGTGAATAGCAGTGCAGTTTCCCTTCTACCGGGTGATCCACAGAACCTCCACCTCTTCCTGTATTTCTTGTACCTCAGTTGCTTTAATTCCCTCCCTCATGTAGGTTGCCATTCCTCCTCCCTTTTGATGCACCCTGTCCTTCCTGAATAGAGTGTAACCTGGTATGGTCACATCCCAGTCATGGTTCCCCGTGTGCCATGTTTCGGTAATAGCCACAATGTCCATATCCACTTCAGCCATCAACAACACTGTGTCTAGGATTTTGTTTCCCAGACTGAGGGCATCTGTGCACATGGCCTTTCAATTTTTACTACCTCCCCTCCTATCCCCCTGGTTTTCTTCCATACCCCTCCTGCCCACATTCTTTTTTTTTTTCTGCATCCACTCCCTGGGCATCCTTCAGGAGTGCCCACACGGAGTCCGCCCTACTCCCAGCCTGAACCCTCGCATCTCCCCCTCAATCTCCTCCGACCGAATGACCCCAGGCAGGCTCAACCCCCGATACCATCTCCGGGGCTGATTCCACCCTCCCACGGTGGTAACCTCATAAGTGTGAAGTGCCTACCTTGGTGTCATTGGATCAGCTTGGAGGATGATCCGAGGCACATTGGGCCAGCAGATGGGATGTGGGCGAAGTCCCCTGGGGCCACCGTCATCTCACCAATGAGCGGAAGGTATTTCTACTTGTTTGTACCCCCTCCTTCCCCATGGAGCCTGGCCAGCAAGGCAACGTAGTGCTGTAGCTCTGCCCCCAGGCATTATGCCGCGCTACTACACTGGTGATCCTCCAGCCACCGCCAGAGGTCTCTCCAAGAGCGAGTGCTTCTCGTACCCACCCCCAGGAAGAGACAGCAGTCAGCGGATGCTCAATCTCTGTCCCTCCCCTGCCGACCCCCGGCAGCCCTGGTACATTCCCAAACCCGGGTCACCGGCATGGCACGAGGTGTGGCATCCAGCGCCTCAACCCTCAGCGCCACCGGGCCGGCTGCTGCCCACATTCTTATCCTGTCTTATCTCTGCCATTTTACTTATTCTGGTTTTAGGTATTATTGGTGATTTCCCAACCCTAGGGTCTCCTCTACTGATGGCTTCATTCTGTGGGGGGGGGGCTGTTTGCTTCTCCCTGTTTGCTTTCGCCACCCCTCTTGGCCAGTTTAAATGCTTGCTAATTAAACATTTAAATCTCTTACTGAGGATCTTTGTTCTGCTCCCAGTTAAATGCAGGCCATTGCTCCTGTATAGGCCTGCATCCCTTGCTGCATTCCACACTTGTTAGCCCCTGCGTCGGGTTGACAGCTGCTTTGACAATGTCATCAGTCTTATCAATTTCAGCAGCGATGCCTACAGCAAACCCCCCTTTCTTGTAGAAGTTCATGATGGTTTCCATGGAGATGCTCCCCCAGCCATTTTCATCAGACACAAAGCATCTAACAGGCTGATCTGCTTGACAAACACAGCAGCTGTCAACTCTTGTGAGGAATCCAGTGCTTCGAGGACTTCTTTTCCTCATGGACCTCACATAGTGCCACTTAATACATTATTTCCAATAGCTTTGTAGGAAGTCTGAACTATCCATTACTTAAGTTGGCACAAAATAGCTGCCCAGGTGATAAGTTAAATAAGTATAGTATGCCTTCATCTAGATGCTGTTCACTAGTAGTAAAGGCCTCATACACTATAGTGTTCAATGGCAACTTTTGTGTCTGTCAAAACAAATTTGAGAAACTTAGCCCAAAGATGAAGAATCTATCAAAATAAAAAAAAAAAACAGAGTTTCATGCAGGTATCTTTATGACTTTTTGAAATATTTCCAGCTATTACTTGTTTTGGTGAGAGCTGTTCATTAGTAGTAGAAGCCTCATACACTATAGTGTTCAATTGTGACAATTGTTTCTGTCAAAGCAAATTCAAGCAACTGAAACATGATTCATTATGCCTTGATCTAGAGGCTGCATGATGCATGTTTGATTATGCTTTGATCTAGAGGCTACACAATGCATGTTTGAGTATGCCTTGATCTAGCGGCTGTATGTTGCTTGTTTGATTATGCCTTGATCTAGAGGCTATATGATACATGCTTCATTATGCCTTGATATAGAGGCTGCATGATGCATGTTTGATTATGCCTTGATCTAGAGGCCGTATGATGCATGTTTGAATATGCCTTAATCTAGCAGCTGTATGTTGCATGTTTGATTATGCCTTGATCTAGAGGCTGTATGATGCATGTTTGATTATGCCTTGATCTAGAGGCTGTATGATGCATACTAGATCATTGAGGCGGTCCAGAGGAGGGAAACTAAAATGGTGCAGGGTCTGCAACAGAAGCCATATGAAGAGAGACTAAGAGAGCTTAATATGTATACCCTTGAGGAAAAGAGGGAGAGGGGGGACAGGATAGAAACTTTCAAGTACCTCAAGGGAATCAACAAAGTCCAAGAAGGTAACATCTTTCAGAAAAAGATATGTGCAAGAACAAGAGGGCACAATTTAAAGATGGGGGGGGCGGCTCAAGGGCAATGTGAGGAAATTTTTTTTCACAGAGAGAGTGGTGGATGCATGGAACCACCTTCCTGAGGAGGTTGTGGGGTCAAAAACAGTGGCGGAATTCAAGAACTCATGGGACAGCCATAGGCAATTATAGTGGGGGGTAAGAGGAAGTAGGCTGTTGGTAAACTAGAATCTGCAGCTTATCCAATAGGTAGGGAAATGGGCAGACTGTGGGCCAAGCAGTCCTTATCTGTCATCAGATTCTATGTTTCTGTGGTTCTATGTTTCTAAATCTTAATCTAGAGGTTGTATTGTGCAGTTAGATTGTGCCTTGATCTAGAGGATCTATGATGCATGTGAAATTAGGCCTTGATCTAGAGGCTGCATGATACATGTTCGATCAGGCCTTAATCTAGAGGCCGTATGATGCAAGTTAGATTGCACCTTGATATAAAGGCTGTATGATTCATGTTAAATTAGGCCTCGATCTTGAGGCTTGTGACAGGGTAAAGCCCTGTCCCTTGAATTGGTCCTTTTTTCTTCTGTAGGATAAGCTACTGTTACAACAGTTCTCCTTTACTTTATCTATTCTATCCTTTTATTTCTAGTCCTGAAGGTTGGCCACCTCTGGGCATCCCCCTTCCCCACCTTCTATACTAGATTATTCCTTCTGTATTTCCATTTCCTGGTCCAAAGAAGTGCATAAAGTGGTAAATAAACATATAGGGAGGTCAAGGCAGTGACCTCGAGCTGTTTTGGAAATCAAAACTGAGTGACTCTTGTATACAAAGGTTAAAAAAAAAATAAAGAAGGATTTACCCCATAAAAGGGAGTGTATGGACAACCTAGAAATCGCTAGCTGAATGGAACAGGTGTAGTTCAATAGTGCAATATGGACTTTAATAAATAAAAGAACCGGAGCGGTGGTCCCTTTGTTTTGTTTTGTACCCTTTTCCCCTGCACTGCTCCATCACTACAAAGTATATGCTATATGGTGTTTTTATCCGTGCCACAAAACATTCTTAGAAATTCGTTCTGGCCCCAGCAGATCCTGGTGTGTATTTGAGGCAGTTCCCGTTTTTTAGCTAGAGGAACAGAAATATATGGCTAAAATCCCATTTCCTGAATCAGTTTGGTGGCTGCCACAATAAATGTTTATTACTACAACGATAACCTCCATGCTCAGTTCAGCTCAAAACCAGCCTCAGGTCCATAGCATGTTGGTTGATAGTGTAAATAATTAAAGAAAGAGAGTGAGAGAGTACCTGTACAATAATGAGCCCCGTGGTGCCATGTGCACTCTCTCTCCTCTTGAGTGCCCAGACTAAGCTGATATAACTTCCCCGATACTGTAACATCCCTTTCAGCCTCACCAGAACAGTACAAATCCGTAGAGGTACTCTCCATTTAAATTGGGAAGAATACTTGGGAAAATAGTAATAGAAAAAGGACTTACGTACTGGCCCAAAGAAATAAAAAAGGGCCGAAATGAAATCTTTGCCATCGACTGGCAATTGCAGCCGCCAGTACCCTTTGGTTTTTCAGCAATGGCTTGTTTTTTAATTCTACTTTCATTTCAGTAGACAGGTACTATTGAGAACAAGGAAAACTAATGAAACAAGAATAAGTATTTGGCACAGCTATGAAATAATAAAACATGCAACAAATTGATTTCATTTTGTCTATAGAGAATGTTTTTCTCTCTCCAATTAAAATGTGGGAAAAGTATAGTTCATGTTTTAGTCATGCACCCTTAAGATTTTCTCATAGATACTGTATGTAAAAGATAATAAAATGTACTGTATGTATTTCTGCACTGTTCAGGTGTGCCTTCCGTGTGGTTTCAGAGGTAAATAAGTGATCTCTATAAGGCGGCAACAGCCCCTAGTGACCGTTTTTATAACACAGTACCTGTCAATCAGGCCAGCACAGAATGTTTTACAATTTTTGCAGCTTAAACTGGGTCTGTTTGATGATCGCTGCCTGTTATTTGATTAATATTTGATCTAGGAACTCTCTAGCGTTATATAATTTAAAGAAGGGAGCCTAAATAAAATGTTTTAAAAAAACTGATGATGCTGTAAGCACATAACCTGTGTGGGTGGGTATAAAAGCACTGCTTTGACTGCATAGAGGTAGATAGGGTCAATACTTTCTGGCTAGTGTAGGTGAAGAACTGAGGGGAGTCTCTAGCTGCAACTTGGTGTGGAAACTGATGTATGATTTGCCATGGCCTTGAAAGCTCAGTCTGTTTTGTTTGTTTTTGTTTCTTTATTTAACTAAATCAGAAGATTTCTGATGAGGAAGAAGGTGGAGCAGAAAGGAACAACATTATACCCTGGGCTTGACCCAGTAACTCATCTGAAGATGAGGATGAAGCCTGAAAACAGTGAGAACAACCCAGAGAAGAAGGACGCATGGAGTCAGAGGAGGCTCCCCCAAAGGACATAGGAGACCTACTGAAGTAGCTGTGTATAAAACAAGTCCAGATGGAGAAGGAGAGCGATATGGAATGCCGAAGACAAGATGCCAAATGGGCTGACACCATGTAGGTGTTACAGACTATCCAGGCAGGGACCACAGATAGAGGGAATGGCCCCAGAGACATTAAATTGTTAATATTAACTGACCTAGATGACACTGAGGCATACCTCACAACCTTCGAGAGGATAGCCAGAACCTGTGGCTGGCCCAGAGACCAATGGTGGTACGCTTGGCCCCACAATTGACTGGTCATGTGCAGATAGTATACAGTCGCATGGACACAAGGGACACCGAGGATTATGAAAAAGTTAAAAAAGAAATCCTCAGGCATTATGACATTAATACAGAGACATACCATCAGAGGTTCTGGTATTTGAAAATGCAAACAGCAGAAATGTCATGAGAGATCTATGCTTGTCTGAAGGACCTTTGCTATAACTGGCTCCAACAAGACAATAAGATGGTGCACCAATTATTGGAGGCTATTATCATTAAGCAATTTGTAAAAATCCTGCCCAATGATGTCCAAATTTGGGTGAAGGAACATAAACCTGAAGGAGCAGAGAAGACTACTGCCTTGGCTGAGGATTTCCGGGTGGCCAGACTTTCCAGATACCAGCATTCTCAAGGGAGTAATCCCACTACCACCCATCTGGTAAGAAACCCCCCTTTTTCTACTAACTCACAAAATGGGTGGAGTGATTGGAGGGCTGAGAAGAAAGGAAGGACCACCCTGTTGGAAATCATTTGTCACAGCTGCCAGAAAAAAGAATACTTGATTAGGAATTGCCCTAACAATAAAAAAGAAATGGGGAATCTGGCTTTAGCCAATTGGGGACCTTTTGTAGCTATGGTGGAAGTGGGTTCTCATCAGATGTTGGGACTTATTGACTCCAGCAGCCACTAGACGCTGGTGTGAGCCGATTTAGCATCTGTGCCCAAAACACAGGGTAAAGAAACTGCCATTATACGTATTCATGGGTACATCCATTGTTACCCTTCAGCCCCATTAGAAATGACAGTACAGGGGCAGACCCATGAAATTGAGGTGGGGTTGGTCCCACACTTACCAGTGCCAGTGATAATTGGACATAATCACCCTGATTTTGCTACCTTCCTACAATGCCAGACTTTACAACCTCCACTGGTAGAGGTAACAACAAGGTCACAAGCCAAACAGGGGCACTTACCAGATCTTTTTCCATTTGAAGAAGATCTATTCGATAGCCCAGGGAAGGATCGAAAATCAAAAGCTGAAAGAAGAAGCAACAAAAAGGCCTGGCATGATAAGCATGCTGGGGACCAGACTGAGATGGGACATTTATTACAGGGTGTAGATATTAAAAGAGAACAAAATGAAAACCCAACTCTAACATCTTGCTTTTTACAGATGAGGAATGAAACAGGTACTGGGGCCCCTCATTATGTGATAACTAATGGTATTCTATACAGGGAATGTACCAACCCCAAAATAGGTGAGGTGGTGACATAATTAATGGTATCTAAGACATACAGGACCCAGATAATGCACTTGGCTCATGACATTCCCTTAACTGGACATGCTGGTAGGGATAGTACATTACAACAAATTCTCACCAGGTTTTACTGGCCAACTATCCATGACCAGGTGTCAGAATATGCACGGTGTTACCCCAAATGCCAGGTAGTAGCCCAAATAGGGAGGAAGGATCAGGTCCCGCTACAGCTTATTTCCCTGGTGTCCCAGCCTTTTGAGTGCATAGCCATGGATATAGTGGGTCCCTTAGAAAGGAGTTCCAAGGGTAACAGATTTATTCTTGTCCTTTGTGACTACACAACCCACTACCCGGAAGCTATACCAATGAGATCTGTTTCCACCTCCCCACCGACTTGCAGAAGGACTAGCAAAAGTATTCAGTAGAATGGGGATTCCCCAAGAAATATTAACTGATAGGGGAACTAATTTCAATGCACTACTGTTAAAAGAGCTGTACAGACTACTAGGGATAGCTGCAGTATGTACCTCCCCCTACCATCCCCAGACTGACGGACTAATAGAACGTTTTAATCAGATACTAAGAAACATGCTTATGACGTTCATCAGTGAAGAAGGAAGAGATTGGGATAGGTACCTCCCCTATCTATTATTCGCATATAGAGAGATCCCTGAGGTCTCTACTGGTCTTTCCCCTTTTTCCTTGCTATATGGAAGAAACCCAAGGGGACCCTTAGATGTGGTCAAAGAACACTGGGAGGCAGGTAAAACAGTTGAACAGTGCAACATCATTGACTACATGACCAACCTGAGACAGAGCCTGATTAAATATGTGGGAGTGACCCACAGGAATATGGAACAAAAACAAGCAGTACAAAAGGTGAAGTATGATCAAGGGGTTGATAATAAAACTTTTCAAAGTGGGGATAAAATGCTTCTCTTGTCACTCAGTACAGAGAACAAATTGTTGATGCATTGGCAAGGCCCCTATACCATTTTGAGGCAAACCAGGGGAGTTAATTATGAAATAGAGATGCCAGGTAGGAGGCCCCCGAAAAGGGATCTACCACGCAAATCTGCTGAAGAAATGGAATGAAACCAGTACCCCTGTCTGCTATATATATCCTGACAGTAGGGAATCAGAGTTAGATACTGCTTACCAACGCTTAGAAAAATCAGGGAGTATTGACGACATACACATTAATCCTGACTTAACCCCTAAACAACAGAATGACTTACGCACTGTGTTAAAGGAGTTTGACATCACATTCAACAACATACCAGGTTGGGCCAAGGGGATTACACATGAGATACATGTTACCCAGGAACAACCCATACATCAAAAACCATATAGGCTACCTGCTGGGGTTTGAGAAGAAGTTATTCAGGAGATTAGGAAAATGGAGAAATTGGGTATTATTGTTCCATATAAAGGCCCCTGGTACTCTCCCATGGTGGTGGTAGGTAAAAAAGAGGGTGGGATTCACCTGTGTCTGGACTTTAGGAAAATCAATAACATATCACTCTTTGATGGATAAACCATGCCGAGAATAGAGGACATCGTTGACTGACTAGGAAATGCCCAATACATTTCCACTCTTGATTTAACAAAAGGATGTTGGCAGATACCTCTCTCTCCTGAATCACAGAAGATTACTGCCTTTAGTACACCATTAGGCCTATATCAGTTTGTTAACATGCTTTTTGGACTACATGGTGCCCCCGCCACCTTTCAAAGGTTTATGGACCGTGTGCTTAGGCCACATAAACCATATTGTGAAGCATATTTGGATGATGTGGAAGTTTATAGCCCTGATTGGGAGTCCCACATGATGCACTTAAGGAATGTATTGCAGTCTATTAAGGAGGCTGGATGTTACTGTAAACCCTGCAAAATGTGCCCTGGGGAACTTGGAAACCAGATATTTAGGGTTTATAATAGGGAGGGGGAAAATTCAGCCAGAAATCAAGAAAGTAACTGCAGTGACAAATAGCCCTATACCAACCACAAAGAAACAAGTGAGATCCTTTCTTTGTTTAGCAGGCTATTACCGGAGATTCATACCCCAGTTCTCCTCCATAGCCTGTCCACTTACAGTCCCCATCAAGAAAAGGTGCCCTAAACAAGGTACATTGGTCTCCCTCCTGTGATGAAGCATTTCGGACCATCAAGGCTATCTTGTGTACTACTACGGTTCTGCAAAGTCCAGATTTTTCGCAACCATTTGAGGTACATATAGATGTATCCAAGGCTGGTCTTGGGGCTGTCTTGGCACAAAGAATCAACGGAGAGGAACACCCCATAGTGTATATCAGCAGAAAATTGCATGAAAGAGAAAGGAAGTATGCAACCATTGAAAAAGAGTGTTTGGCCCTACAAAGAGCTACAGAATCTTTGAAGTATTACCTATGGGGTATTGAATTTAAGGTCTGAACAGACCATAACCCACTGTGTTGGCTGCAGCAAACGAGGGAGAAAAACCCTTGAATAATGAGATGGTATTTAGCGCTACAGCTGTATTGCTTTACTGTGTCCCACAGAGCAGGGACAGCTGATCTTAACACAGACTATTTGTCAAGATATGGTACAGGGATTGATTGATTTAAAATGTTTAATTTCTGTATACTGATGGATGTATTATCAGGACATGAACAATATAAATGTGCATGACGGGCTCAGGGTAAATGTATGGCTGTAATAAGAGTTGATAAACACTTACGCACACGTGTGTTGAAAGTATAAGGGACCCTGAGACAGAGATTCTAGAGTGGGTGGGTGGACGCTCCATCCCCTTCCAGGGATAGGGAAAGTGGAAAACAGTTATTGACAGACTGTTTCCCTCTTATGGGGAAGGGGGGAGTGTGTGACAGGGTAAAGCCCTGTCCCTTGAATTGGATTTTTCTTCTTCTGTAGGAAAAGCTACTGTTGCAACAGTTCTCCTTTACTTAATCTATTCTATCCTTTTATTTCTAGTCCAGAAGGTTGGCCACCTCTGGGTGCCCCCCCACCTTCTATACTAGTTTATTCCCTCTGTTTTTCCACTTCCTGGTCCAAAGAAGTGCATAAAGTGGTAAAGAAACATATAGGGAGTTCAAGGCTGTGACCCTGAGCTGTTTGGAAATCAAAACTGTGTGACTCTTATATACAAAGGATAAAAAAAATAAAGAAGGATTTACCCCATAAAAGGGAGTGCATGGACAACCTAGAAATTTCTAGCTGAGTGGAACAGGTGTAGTTCAATAGTGCAATATGGACGTTAATAAATAAAAGAACCAGAGCGGTGGCCCCTTTGTTTTATTTTGTATCCTTTTCCCCTGCACCGCTCCGTCACTACAAAGTATATGCTATATGGTGCTTTTATCTATGCCCCAAAACATGGGTAGAAATGAGTTCTGGCCCTAGCAGAGCCTGGTGTGTATTTGAGGCAGTTCCTGTTTGTTAGATAGAGGAACAGAAATATATCTGGAGTACTGTGTACAGTTCTGGAGACCCCATCTTCACAAAGACATAGACAGGGTGGAGGCTGTCCAGAGGAGGGCAACCAAAATGGTGCGGTATCTGCACCAGAATACATATGAAGAAAGACTAAAGGAGCTTAAGATGTATAGCCTCGAGGAAAGGAGGGAGAGGGGGGGACATAATAGAAACTTTCAAATATCTCAAGGGAATCAACAAAGTCCAAGAGGGTAGCATCTTTCAGAAAAAGAGATGTGCAAGAACAAGGGCTCACAATTTGAAGATAGAGTGGGGACAGCTCAGAGGTAATATGAGGAAGTATTTCTTCACAGAGAGAGTTGTAGATGCATGGAACAGCCTTCCTGAGGTGGTCACAGAGTCAAAAACAGGGGGGGATTTCAAGAATGCATGAGACAGACATAAGGCAATTCAAGTGGGGGGGAGGAGGAAGTACGCTGTTGGTTAATTAGGATCTGCAGCTTATCCGTTAGGTAAGGAAATGAGCAGACTAGGTGGACCAAGCGGTCCTTATCTGTCATCAGAGTCTATGTGTCTATATGGCTGAAATCCCATTTCCTGAATCAGTTTGGTGGATGCTGCAATAAATGTTTATTCATATCCCGATAACCTCTGGGCTCAGTTCAGCTCAAAACCAACCTCACATCCATAGCATGTTGGTGGATAGTGTAAATAATTAAAGAAAGAGAGCAAGAGAGTACCTATACAAAAATAAGCCTCGCAGTGCCATGTGCGCTCTCTCTCTCTCTCTCTCTCTCTCTCGAGTACCCACGCTAAGCTGATATAACTTCCCCAATATTGTAACATCCCTGTCAGCCTCACCAGAACAATATAAATTGGTACAGGTACTCTCCGTTTAAATTGGAAAGAATACTTGGGGAAATATTAATAGAAAAGGAACTTACGTAGTGGTCCAAAGAAATGAAAAAGGGCCGAAATGAAATCTTTGGCATCAGCTGGCAATTGCAGTCGCCGGTACCCTTTTGTTTTTCAGCAATGGTTTGTTTTTTAATTCTACTTTCATTTCAGCTAGACAGTTACTATTGGGAACAGGGAAAACTAACAAAACTAAAGTATAGGTATTTGGTACAGCTATGAAATAATAAAACATGCAACAAATTGATTTAATTTTGTCTATAGAGAATGTTTTTCTCTCTCCAATTAAAATGTGGAAAAAGTATAGTTCATGTTTTCATCATGCACTCTTAAGGTTTTCTAAAAATATGTGAAAGATAATATTTATGTATTTCTGTAGGGTGTTCTGCACTATTCAGGTATGCCTTCTGTGTTGTTTTCAGTGGTAAATGATAAGTGATCTATGTAGGGCAGCAGCAGCCCCTAGTGACAATTTTTATAACACAATACTGTATAACTCCAAATAGAAGCCGCGGCTTTTATTTCAAATTCGTAATTTCAGGTGCGGCTTCTATTCAAGGGTGGCCTTTATTAATTGCCTCCGATCTGGCCACCAATCTGGATTGCCCTAAGCATTTAAGAATACTGTCAAACAACTGTCAAAGTTCAGCAGTCAGCTGGAGAAGAAATTAAAACAAGCTGATGACTATGTGACAGCAAAAGCGATGTGAGATTGAGTGAGTGCGCTGGACACGCCCTCTGCATGGTGTAGATGTTTTG
This sequence comes from Neoceratodus forsteri, assembly GCA_016271365.2. Classification (NCBI taxonomy): domain Eukaryota; kingdom Metazoa; phylum Chordata; order Ceratodontiformes; family Ceratodontidae; genus Neoceratodus; species Neoceratodus forsteri. Next base: position 133,863,100 of record JADMNL010000024.1, read on the forward strand.
CTTATATCTGCTGGCATCAATTAGCATCTCATCTTGTGTTGCAATGGAAACTAACAAAATTATCAAACAAACTTCTTTGGACTCCTCATCGTAACTTAGGCAGGTACTGGCTAGTAGTGCGAGTAGCAGGAAGTGAATGGTGGGTGCAATTTTGTATCAAAGATCACCAAACTACCCTAAGGGTGTTTAAACTAACAATTCCAGTCCCTCCTGTGAATTCCATGGAATCCAGCTATTATTAGGGAAGTGAAACGCCTTTTACCATGACTACCGGTATCAGCTGGTATGTTTCTCCTGGCAACTCAGCTGCTATATAGTACCAGTATTCAGAAATTCAATGGCAAGTAGATCAAGTAGCGCAAGTACTGTAAACAAATACTGATATGGTCAAAGCAGACGCCTCAAATAGTAGCTGAAGTCTCTATTCAAAAGCGGCATTTATTACAAAGTTGTTTTTTTGCTTGTGACTTCTATTCAAGGGCAGCTACTATTCGAGGGCGGCTACTAATCGAAGATATACTGTACCTGTCAATCAAGCCAGCACCGAATGTTTTACACTTTTTACAGCTTAAACTGGGTCTGTTTGATAATCGCTGCCTGTTATTTGATTAATATTGGATCTAGGAATGCTCCAGCTTTATATAATTTAAAGAAGGGAGCCTAAATAAAATGTATTAAAAAACTGATGATGCTGTAAGCTCATGACCTGTGTGGACGGGTATAAAAACATTGGTTCGACTGCACAGAGGTCGATAGGGTCCCTACTTTCTGGCCAGTGTAGGCGAAGGACTGAGGGGAGTCCCTAGCTGCAACTTGGTGTGGAAACTGATGTATGGTTTGCCACTGCCTTGAAAGCTCAGTCAGTTTTGTGTTTGTTTCTTTATTTGACTAAATCAAAAGTTATTATTTTGATGTGTTTATGAAGTAATAAACATCTCATCAGTCAAAAGTGTGTTAATCCTGAATTATTCTTGTGGTGTCCATCTGTTATCCCACTCCCCGTGACAAGGTTATATGATGCAAGTTACATTACATCTTGATCCAGAGGCTGTATGATGCATGCTTGATTATGCTTTGATCTAGAGGCTGCATGATGCATATTGTGTTGGGCAGGGAGGAGGAAAATAAATTAATGTTCCTCAGTCCTTCAACATTTGAGTGGCCACCAAAATCATTCAGGATCAAGGTTATTTTTCTACACCTCAGTTTTCTGTCCCAGTCTTTCAGCCACTGTGCAAAAATGTCTCTGGTCATCCATGTTGTTTGGTTGCTTCTGTAGATGACTGCGAAGTGATGGACACCACAAAAGCAGTGTTGCTGTGCTGACTTGCTTACAATGACTAGGTCAAGCTTCTCTGTCCCATTCATATTGAAGCAAGCCAACATAGATGCACGCTCCCTGACTTTCTTTATGCCCATTGGTGTCTCTGCTTTAAAGCTCAAAGTGCCATATACAATGCAGCGATTTAACACGCCATTCTCGTTAGAGTTGAAGATGTCTTCCAGAATGTGTCCCTGCAGCAGATCTGGCAGAACATCTCTCAGCCACTGAGTGGCATGTTCCTTTTTTTAAATTGAGTTCATTTTATTTACTTCCAACTTAGAGCAGACATATATTACAGGACAATAACAGAACAAACTATCCCTACATGGACATAACACATCCCCAACCATTTACAGTGGAAACTGAAAGGGTTACATGATCAATTCTGGTACAGTTAATAGTAAAGATATATATCCAGGGTGCAAAAATACATTTAGTCAGATTTGCCATGATATTAGTCAGGGAATTTGGTTCTGTAAACCTGGGGGTTTGACACTGAAGTAGCTTCAGTTCCTGGAAGCAAGTACAATGTGTGCAACTTGCTCCAACAAGTCTCATAAGATTTAAGAGAGTTGTTTATACTGGCAGTCATGTTTTCCATTAATAAATCTTGCAGCCATTCATTATAGGTAACTACCTCCTGGTCTAGCCAGTGACAAAGAATGAATTTCTTGGTTGTGAGAGAGATCTTAGTCATTTGATGTTTTCTTCCTCTCACAGATATGGAGATCTAATCACCTATTATACATATCTGTGGCAAGAAAAGGCAGGCTAAATCCACAAGAGGGTCTGAGTTGCGTTTGGTGTATTCCCATAATTTCTAGACATGGCACAATGGCAAAAAATTTGCCGCAGGCATCCTACCTCCTTCTGACATTGAGTGTCAATGATCAGTCAGCAGCCAACCCATCTGGGCCAGTTTCATTGGAGTATAATAAAGATTGTTTAAAATGTGGAGTTGATGCATAGTTTATCATTTTTAGGGCTGTGGGTGGATCCTACAGCCATTTTGCGAGAGCTTGCTGGCTCTGAAAACGGCCAATCTCACAACCTCTTCCATTGGACTTTAGGAAGTATCCTTCCAAAAACCCAAAGAGGTTGAAAGCCCTCCACCACAATTGTCGTATGGAATAACAGGCGCATTATTTTGGCTGTTACTTCTGCATTCCATTGCGTGCACTGCGCATGCACACGAGTCATGCGCATATGCAGTGCTGTGGTGCTGGCATGTTGCAAATGGCACAATGCCATTCTGTATTTTGTGTCCCCTTCCCCAAGTCATGATAACGCAACACTGGGAGCTCACTCCAGTGTGTGAAATTGTTTGTTTGTCTAAAAATTAGAAAACGATCCCTTATCGGTATCCTTGTGTCCGGTGCCCCCTGGCAATGTTATACCCAACAAGGGGTGCCCAATTCCCATGTCGGCATTCATGTGGCACACTGGGAGCCCACCCCAGTGTGCCAAAATGTTTTGTTTCCCATTGCCCCCTGCCCACGTTATGCCCAATATGGGGTGCCCAATCCCCATGTCGGCATTCGTGTGGCACACTGGGAGCCCACCCCCAGTGTGCCAAAATGTGTTGTTTCTGTGTCCCATTGTTTGTATGCTGTAAAATTAAAAACAGTCCTTCACTGTCGCTTTTGTTTCCCTGTAAAAGTAAAAACGGTCCCTCGTCATCGCTGCAGTCTCCCTCTCGCCTCCCCACCTCCCACTGTGCACCCACCTCCCCACACCCCTCATACTTACCTCCGGAGGTTGGCACTGACATCTTCTCTGGATCGGAACACGTCTGCACTCTGCAAAGCCCAACCATGAACTGAAGAATTAAAGGTAAGCATGCTATACAGCCATTCAAATGGGTTTTCAACTTGTGCTGATATCTCAGCCATTTTTTGGAATTGTTGCCCAAAAATTTCAACATGGGCTTCTTAGGACCCCTCCTCATGAACATTGTCACTGTCATTTTGTTACTTGGTCCCAAAAGGTGATTTCATGGTCACTGCACGGAATCTCCTTTCAGGACCAGTTCATGAAATGACAGTGCCACTGTTCATGAGGTGGAGTCCCAAAACACCCATGTCGCAAGGTTGGTGAAAAAATTCCCCAAACTAACTGTTACGAGTGTGCATTGTGCAGTTTCTATGCACGCTCCTAATGCCACTAATTATTCATATTTTCTCTCCATATTTTTAACATTGTCATTTTTGCACACCTCCTTCACAACAGTACAGCTGTCATTTTCCACAACCTGCCAAAACATGTTTTCGCACCTGTGTCGCAGAAGAGCGCATTTGCTCTGCTCAATCACCTTTTGGGAAAATTAAACAAAATGACACTGCCACTGTTCATGAAGGGGGGTTCAACAAAGGCCATGTTGAAAATTTGGTGAAACAATTCCAAAAATTGACTACGCTGAGCAGTTTCTACGCACGCTCCTAACATCGCTAATTTTTAATATTTTCACTTTACATTTTTAACATAGCCATTTTTGTACACCTCCTTCACAACTGTACAGCTGTCATTTTCCACAACCTGCCTGAACCATGTTTTCGCACCTGTAGTGCAGAACAGCACATTTGGTCTGCACAATCACCTTTTGGGACAATTGAACAAAGTGACACTGGCACTGTACATGAGGAGGGGTGCAAAAAAGGCCATGTTGAAAATCAGGTGCACCACCTGCAACATATGGCCAAGTTACACCTGAGCGTTGAATAATTTCTATGCACATCTGTAACTTTCATCACTTGGTAGTGCTTCATAGCCCTATCGGCTCTAGCCAGAGTTTGTTAATATAGGCATATAAGTCTGTCCAGAGTTTCTCCCAGCTAAATTGAAATGTAGGTACACAGAAACAGAATTTCTCAGCAGATGAGGACTGCTTGGCCCATCTAGTCTTCCCATTTTTCCCTGTCTCTAGTATCACTGCAGATCCTACTTGATCTCTGGCCCATTCACTCTCCCCCTTCCCTTTCTCTAATATTCCCTTATGCCATTCCCAAGCACTCTTGAACCCTTCCACTGTTTTCACCCCCACCACCTCCACTGGAAAACTGTTACTGGAATCCAACAATCTTTCTGTGCAGAAGTACTGCCTCACATATCTCCTGAATCTACACTCTCCAACTGTATAGCATGCCCCCTTGTCCTTGAGCACCTCTTCTTCTGAAAAATACTTCCCTGCTTTACCTTATTTACCCTCGTGAGGTAGTTAAAGGTCTCTATCATAATCCCCCTCTCTCTCTCTCTCCTCTTTTCCAGGGTGTACATATTGAGGTCCTTTTATCTCTTCTCCTAGGGCTTCTAATGGACACCCTACACCATTTTAGTTGCCCTTCTCTGGACAACTTCTACCCTATGTCCTTTCTGACATTTGGTCTCCTGAACTGGACACAATACCCTAGGTGGGGTCTTATCAGCAATCTATATAGAGGCAACACCACTTTCTTCTTTCTGCTAGTAATACTACTCCCTAAGCATCCCAGCATCCCATTCACCCTCCCAAATGCCTTGCTGCACTGCCTGGCCACCTTTAGGTCATCTGATATGATCACCCTCAGATCTGTTTCCTGCTTAGTTGTCTTCAATTCCACCCCCCACCCATTTTTCACTCCGCCCCTGGGTATCTGTGCCCCAAGTGCATTATTTTGCACTTTTTCACATTGAAACACAGCTGTCATACTCTTGAGCACTCCTCAAATTTTTCCAGATCACTGCTCATCCTTTCCACCCCCCCACCAAAATGTTCACCTTATTGCAGAGTTTTATGTCATCCACAAAGAGGTAACCCTACCCTTTCAGCTCCTCTGCAATGTCACTTATAAAGGTATTAAAGAGGACTGGTCCCAGCACTGATCCCTGAGGCACACCACTAGTCACCCTCCCTTACTCTGAGTAAACTCTGTTTACCACCACCCTCTGCCACCCATCCCTTAACCAATTTCTTACCTAGTTTACCACCTGTGAACCCACTCCTAAGCTCCCCAGCTTGCTCACTAGTTTTCTATGTGGAAAGGTCTTGAATGCCTAACTGAAATCTAGGTAGGCTACGTCCACTGCTCTACCCTGATCTAGTTTCTTGGTCAGTCAGTCAAATAACGGTATCAAATTTGTTTGACATGTCTTCCACTCTATGAATCCATACTGCCTTGGGTCTTGCAACCCATTGGATTCAAGATATACCACAATCCTTTCTTTCAGCAGTGATTCTATTAACTTTCCCACCTCCAAAGTGAGGCTGATGGCTTATAATTGCCAGTCCCTTACCTGCTACCACTTTTGTAAAGTGGGACTACACCTGCCCTCCTCCAGTCCTCCAAGACCACTCCTGTTTCCAAACAGCTGTTAAACAGGACTGTCAGAGATGCAGCCAGGACCTCTCTGAGCCCCCTGAATACCCCTGGGTGGACCCCGTTTGGCACCATTGCTTTGTCCACTTTCAGATTTGCGAATCCCTTCAGAATTCTCTCCTCCGAAAATCGACAAGTGTCTACCTGCCTACTTCCAGTGCTACTGTTACATGTTTGTGGCCCCTCCCCATATTTTTCCTCTGTGAACATTAAACAGAATTATTTGTTCAGGATGCCTGCCTTTTCTTGTTCCTTCTCTGCACATCCCACCCTTATTCTTACAATTACATCCCTGATCTTCCCTGTTTTGCTTACATACATAAACATGTTTTGTCCCCATTCTCTCTCTTCAATTTGCACATTTGTGCCCCTTACTGCCTCCCTGCTTCCCTCTGTTTCCCCTGATACACCTCCCTATCCTCCTCCCTCTGCGTCTCTTTACACCTTCTGAATGCTGCCTTCTAAGCTTTTACCTTTTCCGCCACATCTTTTGAAAACCACAGCAGTCTCTTTTTCCTCTTTCTTTTGCTCCCTTGCTTGATGCAGAATTTGTTGCCTTCAGTATGGCCTTTTCTGAGTTTGTCATGGTGCGCAGGTGCAGATGAACTCATTGCTATAAGTAGTGCTGTACAGGGGTGTGCCCAATGGAGAGCACCATTTCTAGCAGCAGGCGAATCAGTCGGCAGGCTGCTGATGACCCACTCTCAGCTGTTCGGGCTGAGCAGGACAACTTTTCAAAGGACTAGAACTGCACCAATAGTGGTGCGGCTCTGGTCCTTTGAAATTACACTCCTGCATTGCATGTTCACACCACTGTAGATTACAGCAGTGTGAACGCGCTGAGCCCAGGCCTTCCCCAATGTAGTTAAAAATTAAAAAAAAAGACGAGGGTGCCCAATCCCCCTGTTGGCATGTCTCCTTCTCCCAGTTCATTTGCCAATGGGGAGTCCACTCCTCATCGGCATAATGTCCCCCCCAACAATTTCTCCTGTGTGGCTGCACAAACAGACGGGTGTGCCCAATCCCCCTGACGGCAAGCACCTCCCAGTTAATTTGCAAATGGGGGAGCCCACTCCCCATTGGCATAATGTCCCCCCAATTTGTTGTGTGCCGATGGGGGTGTCCAGTCCCCCATTGGCTACAGCTCCCCCAACACTCAGATGTCATGCTGGAAGCCCACCCCAGCATACCAAATGTCCCTGTAAAAAAATAAAACCTTCCCATGATGTTAAGGTTTTTTTTTAAACCTGTAAAACAGAAAATGGTCCCTCATTGAGTCCGGTGGTCCCTCCGACAATCCGTGCCCACCCTCTGCACACCCACCTCCCCACACCCCCTCTCAACCCATACTTACCTCCGGTGCCTAGTGTGGTGATCTTCGGTGGACCAGGAACACGTCTGCACTCTTCAAAGCTGCCCGCAAACTGAAGAAATGCCGATAAGCTGTATAATAGCATAAATAGGGTTTTTTCAACTTAGGTGCATATTTCGGGCATTTTTTTAAATTTTTTTTCACCAAATTTTTAACATAGGCTTTTTGAGAGCCCACCTCATGAATAGTGGCACTGTCATTTTGTTAATCAGTCTCGAAAGGTGATTTTGCGGTCACTGCACAAAATCACCTTTCGGGACCAAGTAACGAAATGACAGTGCCACTATTCATGAGGTGGGCTCTCAAAAAGTCTATGCTGAAAATTTGGTGAAAAATCAAAATATGCTCAAATATGCATCAAGGTTGAAAACCCATTTATGCTATGACTGTTTTATGAGCGCAAGTGCTATGAAAGCCTCACCTGCCACCGTAGCTTCACCTAATTTGTAATATTATTCCAGATTTTCAACATTGGTATTTTTTTTACACCTCCTCATGAACAGTATAGCTGTCATTTTCAGCATCCTGGCCGAAATGCATTTTTGCACTTCTGGCACAGAATAGCACGGTCGCTGTGGGAAATCAGTGTTCAGGACAGATTATGAAAATCACAGTGACACTGTTCATGAGCAGAGGTCTCAAAATACTTATGTTGAAAATTTGGTGACAAAAGTTCATATAATGACTGTTACAAGCGGGCGTTCAGCAGTTCCCACGTACACACGTAACTTTGTGAATATGTAATATTTTCACTCCAGATTTTCAACATTGGCATTTTTAAACTTCCTTATGAACAGTACAGTTGTCATTTTTCACATCCTGGCCAAAATGTATTTTTGCACTTCCAACGCAGAATAGTACGTTCGCTGTGGGAAATCAGTGTTCAGGACAGATTAGGAAAATCACAGTGACACTGTTCATGAGTGGAGGTCCCAAAATGCCTATGTTGAAAATCTGGTGACAAAAGTCCATAAAATGACTGTTTTATGAGCGTGCATTACGCAGTTTCCACGCACACCCATAACGTTGAGAATTTGTAATATTTTCACTCAAGAGTTTCAACATTGTCAGTTTTGCACACCTCTTTATGAACAGCACAGCTGTCATTGTTTACATCCTGCCCGAAATGTGTTTTTGCACAATGGCACGGTCGCTGTGGGAAATCTACATTCAGGACAGAGTAAGAAAATTATAGTGACAGTGTTCATGAGTAGAGGTCACAAAATGCCTATGTTGAAATTTTGGTAAAATTATTCCACTAACTGACTGTTACGAGCGTGTGTTGTGCAGTTTCCACGTATGCTTGTATTTTCGAGCATTTTTAATATTTTCACTCCAGATGTTTAATGCTGCCTTCTCTTCACACCTCCCTATGAATGGTACAGCTGTAATTTTCACATCCTGCCCGAACTGTGTTTTCGCACATCTGGTGCAGAATGGTGCAGTCACTGTGAGAAATCAACTTTTGGGACAGATTAACAAAATCACAGTGCCACTATTCATGAGCAGAGGTCCCAAATGCTTTCATGAGGTAGGGGCCACAAAAGACCATGTTGAAAATGTGTAGTGCAAATACCAACAAAAGCCCAGGCATTATGGTTTCTAGCTATAACATCCCCCCCATCCCAACCCATGGTGGGGCTCCAGTGCCCTCATCTTCTCTGAACCACTGACACATCTTCACTCTTCAAAGCCAGATTATGGATTGAGGAAATGGCTATGTACTTCACTGTATTGCAATGGGAATGTGAACTTGGTGGCATAACTTGTTCTTTCTGCTGTGAACTGTAGTCCTACCAATCTGTACGTACTAACATCAATTCCAAATGACGAACTTTGGCATTGACAAGTGCTTGTTAGTTTCTGCCACTGTTTCTCCACCCCACCCAGTTCATCCCCCCTGCCAGAACATTCCTGAGGCATTAACCCATCCATTTAAAATCTTCCCTCTTGAAGTCCAGGGCCCTCACCTTTGTCTGATTCAGTTCCACAGCCATCGTTATACTGAGCCACACTGTACAATGATTACTGTTCCCCATGTGTCCCCCACCTTGACATCTGCAACACTGTCCCTGTTGGTGAGTATCAGGTACAGTATTGCCCCATCATGAGTGGGTTCACTGAATAATTGCCTGAGGAATGCCCCCTGCTGGGAGTCCAAGACTTCTCTGCTTCTAGCTGAAAACGCAGCTGGGAGGTTCCAATCTACATCTGGCAGATTGAAGTCACCCACCGACAGCACCTGCCCCTTTTCGGCCATCTTGCCAATGACGTCCATCAGTACCTTCTCTAACTCCTCCCCATGTGCTGGATGTCTGCAGATCACACCAGTGTGAATAAAGGTTCTATTGCTTGTCTCTATGGTGACCCACAGTTCCTCTGCCTCCCCTGTATTCTCTGTATCTCCTTGGCTTTTATGCTTTCCCTCACATAAAGCACTACATCTCCTCCTTTCCTTCCCACCCTGTCCTTCTTGAACAGAGTACAGCCTGGTATGACCATGTCCCAGTCATGGTTTTCAGTGCACCATGACTCAGTAATGACCACAATCTCCAGTTCGGCCTCTGTCATTGTGGCCTCTAGAGTCTTATTTCCTAGACTTCTAGCATTTGCATACATGGATTTCCAAGTTTTGTTACCACTCCATTTGTTACCCCCTTTCCCTTTTTGCTTTCCCTCCTTCCCACTCTCTTTTTAATACACCTGCTCCCATCCCCCTTCATTTCTTCCACCCTGCTTCCTGTATTAATTTGCATCCCATGGGATTCCACTCCTCTCAGGTTCTCCCTACTATCTACTTCAGCCTATGGTGGGGGACAGTTTCTGCTTCCCCAATCGCTTTCCACCCCCCTCAGCTAGTTTAAATGTTCATCAAAGTAACATTTAAACCAGCCACCGAGAACTGTGGCTCCCCTCCCGGATAGATACAAGCCATCACCCCTGTATAGGCCCTTTTCCTCCCAGGTTGGTCCCCAGTCCCCAGTGTGGCCAAACCACTCTGGCTGTCCAGCAACAGGTGGAGACTGCTGACAGGTCAATACTGTCCCATGTTGTGGTTGATAGTGTGTGGCCTGCAATTTTAAAGTTGGGGTTCCCAAGAATGAGTTGTGTGATGCCTTGTTGGAGCTTTATTTTTAGGAGTCTGCACAACTGGTTGTGCACTCCTATGAAGGCACTGTGCCAATAACTGAGTTTTTAAGACTTGCTGGAAGATGTTTGGTGCTCACATACAGGAGACTCCATGATTCAGTCCCCACACCTGGGCCTTCGGCTTCTCTATAATTAGCCAAGGAGTTGTGTATGTATGATCCTCCTCCTTAGGCTCTTGGGTTCCCCACCTCATATATTCACTTGCGTGGCTGTCCCGATAATATAGACCAAAGTGGAGCAGTCATAGACCCCCTGTCATTTAGGGGCAGCTGACATGTGGTAGGCTCTGTGAGTGGCTTCGCTTGTACATATGAACTTGGATATCATTGCGTGAAGTTTATCAAACCAGGAGAAAGGAAGAAAATATTAACCATTTGGAGAGAGTAAAGTATGTGCAGTAGAGCGTTCATATTCACTACATTAATCCTGCCCCACAATGTGAATGATAGAAAACTCCAGCATTTTTTTTTTTTTGTTCTTATTTTTTATCTCCCCGGGCCACTGGTCTGCTTACCTGCACGTCCTGGCATCACCCGCAGGTCTGTCCGGCCGCCAACCCTCCTGGAACTTCCGCCGGCCACCTAATTAGGCCCCACGACTACCCCCATGGCTTACCCCCACGGCGGCAGGGTGGGGAGCACTCCCTCCGGAGCTCAACCCACCCAGTCCGGATCCAGCATTGTCACGCGCCCAGGTACCGGGAGAGTCTAGCGCGGGGATGGCCATCATGCTGCCACAACCAGTGCCCTCCTTTCCACCTTTTCACCCCCATGTCAGCAGGCGTGCACTAACGCCATGGCTAAGCGTAAGGCCTCCCCGCGTTTTGGCCCAGCATCTGCCTCCGCCACGCTTTGTGATCCCAGCAGTTGAGGTTCCTCCGGTCTCACCGGGGTCCCTCCTGCGCCAGGATGCCCTTGATCCCCCCAGGGAGAGGAGAGCTGTCCCCAGACGCCGATCCTACTCCTCCCCACTCGACCTCTCAGCTCCCCGGCTCGTTCCCGAACCCGGGTCGCTGGCGTGACGCGAGGTGTGGCATCCAGCGCCTCAACCCTCAGCGCCACCGAGCCGCCAAACTCCAGCATTTTAGATCTAGTTTAACAGTCGATACTAAGTCATCCAGACTAAGCTTTTGCAGCTCACCCTTGTTCCTTGTGAGTTCTATGCCGAGATAACGTAGCCTGTTCGAGAGCACCCCTAAGTCTGTGATGTCTACTTTGTTTACTGTGACATTGACGGTCAGGACCAGTGTCTTGCTTTTATTGAGTATATAATCTACTAGATTCTCTAATTCAGTTATTGTATTTTGTGCAGCCAGAATTGCTGTCCTGGGGTGGGTAACATGAAAGAGAATGTCATCAACATATACGGAAAGTTTATGACTGACTCTTATTGGGATACCCATGATGAAGAAGAATTAGCATTTATATAGCACCTATCATTCACATTGTATCCCAAAGCACTTTACAAACAATACTAGACTGGTAGTGAAGTGACTGAATGTGTAGTGGCCGCCATATCACACATGAATACCCACACACAGCCTTGGACAATTGCATGAACTGGTTTTATGGGAAGGAGAATATTGGCCAGGACACCGGGGAAAGTCCCCTACTCGACTGTAGGGGGAAGCTCTGACTGTCAGGGTGGCTAGCTCAGTTGGTGAGCAGGCAGTGATGCAGCAGGTTGTGCTGCAGGCTGAGGAGTTGTCTTCTCCTCTTGTAACAGATACCATGGAACCAGACATTTTCTTTGAAGCCCCTGCAGATATGGAGGCTTTCATTGAATCTGAAGAGCTTATGCTGGAAAAATGGACAGAAAATGCTGTGGTCTTACCTATTTCTCTACCGGCAAATACAAGGGAATTGCAGAATGCAACTTTAGCACAGAACGACTGGGACATACCTATGGATGTTACAAAAATGGATCCAGAGGCTCTCCAACTTTTATTGGCTTCTGAAGAAGCAAAGTTTTCAAAGACAAGAGAGAACATCTCGGTGGCATTAGCGGTGGCTGTGCTGTCCCATGAAAATGAGGCTGCCATGTCTACATCTGTTCTCCCAAACTTTCCGGTTGCTACGGTCACAGGTCCTACTCCACTGCATCCTGACTCGAACATTTCAACTACTGGTGTGAGTACTGTCTTTACTACCAATTTCTCTAATCAAGACAAGGTTACAGTATTTTCTTTTGCTGCAGATAAAGAAAAGTGCGTTATGAAAAATGCTTCTAAACCCTCCCAGAATCAGACTTCTTCTTGGGCAGACCAGGTTGATAAGGCAGATACCTCCTGGTCTGTGGATTCAGCCCTGAAATCTGCTGGATGGGCACAGCTTCCTGACTCTGGATGCTGGATTTCTGGGTTTTCACCCATATCTATACCAGGGGTTCGCATGAACAGAAGGGATTTGTCTGTTTCCTCTCCCCATCCCGTTTCTAATGTTTCCTCGGACACTTCACCTCCCACACCTTCTAGTAGGGTGTGTAATGATTCAACTGTGCAAAAGAATGTTGTGCTTCAGGATTCTCCACTTGCACTCCCTTCTGATTTATTATTGACCCAGAACCCTATCCTTAGGTTGGACACTGACATCTCAAACTCTCCTCATCCAGCCAATGACGACTCCTCTTCTAGGATATTGCCATCTTCTTCCATGGAACATTTGGATACACACCTTCCTACAGATGAACCTGAAGGCCCACCACTAGGCCCTTCTACTGACAATCCATGTAACACCTCTCGTACCTATGCTTCCTTTTTTAGGGCTCCTACCTTCTCGGTCAAATGGCATAATGCTGTCAGACTTATATATAAGGGGGGTATGGAAACCTTTCCAGATCGTACGTTTGTTGCTGGGCATTTACCAAAGGAAAGTTTGCATTTTTTCTCAGCCAAAATGTATGCCTTGATTCATGTTTCTGGAGAGAAGATATTTGATGTCAGTTTTAAATTGAGCAGTGGGTTAGATACGTTTTGGGATGCTTATCATAAAGTCATGCATACTCCTTTATGGTCACCCTTTGAAATATTACCTTTAACTAAGCCAGCTCACAAAACTGTCACAGTCCTCTTTAGAAATGAGGGAGTGAGTGTCACTGACCTCATTTTTTGGTTGAAGAAATGGTGTACAGTGTTGGAGCAACCGGAAGCGATTTTTGACACCAAAGATATTTGGACTGGGGGCCGAAGAATCAGGGTAATCCTACGCTCCACTGAAGATGAGTTGCAACATCTCCCTAATTGTGTATTTTTGGGTAGAGACAGGGGAGTGCTCTTTTATGCTGGGCAGCCTAAGACAATGCTACAGATGTGGCAAGCCATGCCACATTAGCAGTGTTTGTGACCAAATACGCTGTATACTGTGTAATTCTTTTGGCAATACTAGTGCTCAATGTAAGAATGTGGCAGTCTGTGCTCTGTGTGGAGTTCTTGGCCACTCCTATGCCACCTGTCCTGATGCAGCCCATAGGCAACCAGACCCTCATGATTCTGAGATACAACGATTAATGGTGGCTATTGCCCAGAGGTCCCATTCTACAAGACCTGACTTGCCCCCCTCTTTTCCCTCTCCCCCCTCCCTCCCTGTTGATCCTGTCCCCTCTGTGTCTTTACTTACTCCCCCACCTCCTCCCCCCCTTCCAGGCCTAAGACATTCTTAGATCAAGGGGTGGTAGTCACTAGGGATTCCCAGGGTTTACCTCTTCTCCCCCCTTCCGAGATTCTGCTGGATACTGTATCCATGCCCCCTCCTCAACCTCCTCAGGAGTTACCCTTTCAGTCTCGAGTAACCAGAAGAAGGTCATACAATCCCCAACCTGCTTCCAAGGTCATGAAATTATCCAATACTCCCACTACTAATAGATTTCATGCTCTTTTGCTTGACCAGGATGTTTCTGATGCAGAGTCTGAATCTTCTCAATCAGGGGTAGAAGTCCCAGGTGGACTATCAGATATGGAACCTGAAGAAGGACAACTCCCTCATCCTAAACTAACTACCCCTGGACAAAAGAAAGGAAAGAAATATAAGCGTAAGCCTCCCTGAAGGTCCTTTTCTGAAAATTTTGTGTGGCTCCATCATTAACATTCTGTTCACTTAACGTGAACAGTATCAAGAATAAGATAAAGCAGGCTACTATTTTTTCATTTTTGAAATCTACTGTATGTAATGTCTTTTTCTTGCAAGATACATGGTTGCACACCATGACTGAGCTTTCTTATGCTGCAAAATGGTGGCATACTGGAGTATCCTATTGGTCTTTAGGTTTAGAACCCTGTACTGGGGTAGCTATTTTATTTCATGATACTGCTGTTAAAGTTTTAAAGCTAACTGATTTAATTCCAGGACGTGTGTTGATTCTGGATGTCTCATTTCAGGGAGTTTGTTTCCGATTACTTAATGTTTACACCCCTCAGACAAAGGCTGCCAGGGTAGATTTATTTCATGCTGTACAACCTTACCTTCACACTTCACACCATATAGTCGGGGGTGGTGATTTTAACTGTGGCTTGACCTATAAAGATAGGGGTAAGTTTACTACTACTAAGAAACAGTTTTGTGATATGTCCTGTTTAACTACAGTTGTACAGACAGCTAATTTAATTGATGCATATGCTCGGCTTCATGAGAAAACGGTCCCTACTTTTCATAAGCGTACATTGGCCACCTGGATATATTTTTTCTTTCTTAATAAATCATTGCCCATAAATTCAGCTTCAATTATTCCAGTAGAATTTTCTGATCACTGTGCCTTAAGAATTACTGTTAGCCCAGACCTTGCTTTGATAATGGGGAGGGGCATTTGGAGATTGAATTCTGATCTCTTAGCTCACCAGGAAATACTGCAGTATTTACGTTATTTTTTTTTCAGCTAGAAAATCTCTTTATGTAATGTATGATGACCCTTTACATTGGTGGCTTGACACAAAGCAGGATCTTGTCAATCTTCTGAAATTATTGGGGAGAACCTATCAAGAGCAGGTTTATTTCACTTATCTACAATATAGGCAACAGCTGCAATGAGTGATGTCTTTGGCCCAAACCACTAAACATGACTTTACTACCCAGATTAGACTCTTGATGGATAAAATGGTGCCCTTTCATATGACTCAATCAAATACCCTGAAGTCCCAACAACAATATGGCATACAGGCCACTTTCGCCACACTATGTTCCTTCCTTAGTTGTAGGGACAGGGTGCAGAAGAAAGTTTTTGAGGGCATTAAGGGACAGGATGGTTTATTAAAACCTTCTCACTCAGACATGATGTCTGAAGTAACTCACTATACCCAGTCCCTCTTTCAGGCACATTCAACTGATACTAATGCTGCAAAAAATTTTTTGAAAAAAGTCACAGTCCCCAGTTGTCCTCCTCCCACTCTTCAACACTTAACTGATTCCATTTCTCCACAGGAAGTGACTAGTGCTATTATATCTCTACAGTCACGCAAGGCTCCTGGGAGAGATGGTCTGACATCGGAGCTTTATAAGCTGATGGGCGAAGATTTCTCTCAGGAACTTGCTGATGTTTTCAATATTTTGTTATCATTTTCTGTATTTCCTTTAGACATGGTGGGAGGTATTTTTTTGCATAAAAAGTGGGACAAAACGGAACTTTCCAATTGGAGGCCAATTAGTCCCCTGAATGTGGATTTGAAAATACTTATGAAAATACTTAATGCATGTCTTCTGACAACAGCCCAGTTTTTTATTTCCCTGGGACAGTCCTGTGCTATTCCAGGACATGCAATCACTGACCAACTGCTATTTTAAGAGAAATTTTTGATAGGTCACAAACTATGGATCATTTAGAATTTATTTTGTCCCTGGATCAGAGGGCAGCATTTGATTCAGTGAACCATGATTGTTTGTTGCTCACCCATCAGCACTATGGGATAACCCCTTTATTTATATCATGGTTACAAAAAATTTATAGACATGCCACAGTTTCTCCTCTGGTTAATGGATGTCTCAGACCACTCCTCCCTGTTCAATGGGGAGTGAAACAGGGTTGCCCTATTAGTCCCTTATTATATGTATTTAGTATCGACCCTTTATTATGTTAATCAAATCTCATGATCGCTCCCATCACAGTCCCTGGTGTTTTACTTCCTTTTTCCACCTTAGCTTATGCAGATGACATTTGTATTTGTACTTCTACAGCTTTTTCTATTCAGACAGCTATTTCTTTATGTGACACTTTTGGGGCTCTTTCTGGCACTTCATTAAATAAACTAAAATGTATTGGGCAAGAATTAGGGGTTGCCTTTCCTACACATGCCTATATCTCTGGTATACGGTTCTCTGTAGAACCTATCTGGATTTTGGTTTTTTTTTTTGGGAGGCCCCTGCCCCAGCATCTTATAATTGGGACTTTCAGCTTGATAAAGGTAAATGTGTGGTTCAAAATTGGAATAAATTGCTGCTTAGTAAATCCAAACGTATTTATATGATTCGGACATATCTATTGCCCCTTTTTTTGTTTTTAAGTAATGTTTTCCCTCCTCCTAAGCAACAAGAAGCTCTTCTCCTTAGCATCTTTTTTCAAGCTGTGTAGGGTAGCCGTCTTAATCCACTTAAGCTAAACATTTTGTATCTACCAATTTGTAGAGGTGGATTTAATATGGTGAATCCCCTTTTGTTTTATTATTGTCAATTTGTTTTTACTAATTTTTCACCTTTATTAAAGCTGATCCCCTAAATTATGGACGTGTCTTTTCAGACAGTCTGCAGAACCGTGGTTTCAGGAGTGGACTACTGGTTCCAATCAACGTCTTAATGCTAATCCCTTGATGGCTCCCTATCTTTGTGAGGTTTTTGTTAAATTAAGGCAGTGGCAAGTCACTAGTGACTGGACAGTTTCCAAACCCAAGAAATTGGTTTACCAAGCTGTGATAGACTCTCATTTCACTGAGTTAGTTACTTTTCCAAAATGTCCAGCCCCACATCTTTCTGCATTACAGTCTCTTTTGGTCAAGAAACGAATCTCCCCTAAACTTCGTGATGTCACATGGTTATGTTGTCATGAGAAACTCAATGTCAAGGGTAATCAATACCATAAGCAATTGGATGAGTGTAATTGTTCCCATCCAGGCTGTTCTTAGCAGTTAGAAACTATGCATCACTTATATTTTTCTTGCTCTTATATTTCATCATTTTGGTCATATGTTACTGATGTTTGGCATGAACCTGCCTTTTTGACAGTATCTTATAAAAACATAATATATGGATTTTATCCTTTACTTTGGTCAGAATGGGATACAAGTACTTTGCATGTTATTTTTGCAACCTTTAAATGGTTTATTTGGTATTGTCGATGTCTCTTTACATTACAACAGAAGGTTTTTTTCATGCCAAACTTTTACAAAAGGTCACGGTAGAACTTTGTCGTATTTATTAACTTGAAGCAAAACAGTATGCTCATAGTCTTTTATTACAGAAATGGAGGAACTTACCATGTATTACAGACACTGATGTCCCATTACTTAATTCCTTTGCTTATTTAGTTTACATAGAAACATAGAATTTGATGGCAGATAAGGACCGCTTGGCCCACCTAGTCTGTCCATTTCCCCTACCTCACGGATAAGCAGCAGATCCTAGTTAACCAACAGCCTACTTCCTCCTACCCCCACACTTTAATTTCCTTATGTCTGTCCCATGCATTCTTGAATTCCCCCACTGTTTTTGACTCTATGACCTCCTCAGGAAGGCTGTTCCATGTATCCACAACCCTTTCTGTGAAGAAATACTTCCTCACATTACCTCTGAGCCATCCCCGCTCTATCTTCAAATTGTGCCCTCTTGTTTTTGCACATCTCTTTTTCTGAAAGATGCTACCCTCTTGGACTTTTTTGATTCTTTTGAGGTATTTGAAAGTTTCTGTCATGTCCCCCCTCTCCCTCCTTAAAGACATGAAAGCAGAATGATTAATTTTTAGTACTTCCAAAGGCCATCGCCCTGACAGGGACTTGAACCCTGGACCCTCAGATTAAAAGTCTGATGCTCTACCGACTGAGCTATCAGGGCCCTTTGCTGGAAAATTTTGGATTCTTGAATTTTTCTTTGTTTATTTGCTCTTATTTCTTTTGTTCTATAAGTATTTCTTAACTTTTACTCCTTCTCTTTGTGTGTGCATTAACACTGTTTTATTTTCATTATTTCTTGTGTTGAAGTTTCTATCAATAAAAAATTCCCCTACTCTTCCTGTAGAAGGAACCGCTGTCTGTCGGGCTGGAAAGATGGCTGATCCAGGTGGAGGAGGAGGAGGAGGAGGATCACGCAGCTTAGAGGTGAATGATGATAAAGTAATTTTTTGCAAGCTCTTTGGAAATCCCTGACAGTCTGGATGTTTCTACAGTTATGGCTAACCTTCAGATTTCAGTACATTTCCAGCATCACTGTTGGAGAAATTACAGAAACAGGACACTGCAAAGCTAAATCCAGCAGGTCACTCACCTGAACAGGTGGGCACTTCAGTACAACACCTTAGTGCAAAAGTTTTAGAGGAAGAAAGATTGGTGGCAGGCATACATGTATGACAAACACTTTTATTCCAGCTGTTACCAAATTAGGGCACTGTTCTCCAGGCTCTCGCTGGAGCAACACAGAAAGATTCTCAGCATTCCTCCAAGGTGTTTTAGGTGACTTAACAGATTGACTCACATGTCTGCAAAACAGATATGCCTGCAAAAGATCCAGTAATTACTGTTTCCATGTCCCATTCTGAAGAAGGAGTCCCCTAGTCTCTGGAAAGTGTCCTAATAGCAACGGGCTGGACCCAATCCTTGGACGAAGCAACCTGGGAGACTGGAGTGGCTCCAACAGTGGCAGACATATGGAAGCTAGTAAAAGTTAAATTAACTGCTGCACAAAGTAAAAATCCAGTGAAATCCCTTAAAAAAGCAGACTGACTACCAGTGAGCTGGCCTTGTTAGCTAACCAGATTACCAAGGCAACTCGCCAACCAGCAGGAGTACAGGATTCAAAATTAAGAAACAAACCACAACTATGACTATTTATATATATATATATATATATATATTTATTTATTTAAGTCTCGGAATTACAATACCTTTGAGTCAGAGACACATTTACAAAGGCTCCACGTCAGAGGGTACTCATACAGAAAATACAATACACAAAGGTTTCAGCCAAGGAATACAAAATGGGAGCAAGGATATACAGTACAAAATACAATGTGAATATAATGGCAGTAAAATACAAGCTTTGGCAGGAATCACAGCAACACACTAATTGCTACAGAAGGAGAAAGTTTGAGGAAAACACATTGAATGGCAGTAGGATATTGTGAAAGCAGTCTGAAAAGGACTTTGTTAAATACAGAAGATTAAGGAATAAAAATGGACAAAATGCAGGAGATAAGAAGGGAAGTACTAGAATAGTCAGTGCACAGGGTAGAGTAGGGGAAGTACCTGGCTAAGCAGAAACCATCTGAGATGACTTAGTCACCAGTAACAAGTAGAGGGGAGAAATGGGGGGGTGGAGGGCTGGCTACCTGCCCAGGCCAGAGATGGTCACAGCTGTCGGTATCAAGTAGGTGCTGATGGAGTTTGGATTTAAAAGGACCTAGCTTGGGTTCTGCCAGGACATCAGAAGGGAGGCCATTTAGCCAAACAGGTGCTCTATACGTGAATGCCTGCTGCCCTTGGGTAGTCCTACAGAAAGGGACTTGGTATGATGCTTTGGTGGAACTCCTCGTACCATGGGGGGTAACGGTCCAAGTAAGGAGTTTCTATGCTGAGGGAGGAGTGAGATCAAGGTATATCTTTTTAGCCAGTAGGCAGGACTGGTAGCTAAGCCTGCATTTGAAGTTGAGCCAGCTTGTTTGGTCATAGAGATCACCGGTGTGGGTGAGCCTGGTCGCACCTGTGACCAGATTGCAGGCTTTGTTTAGGCCAACCTTAATTCTATTAAGAATAGAGTCAGTTGCAGAGCTGTAGATGACAATCCCATAGTCAATTATGGAAAGGACAGAGCTTGTTACTGCAAGGTGAAGGGCAACAGTGGTCATACAGTTCCTGTGCCAGTAGAGTAGACCAATTCTTGTGTTCACAGCCCTACAGTCTAGGTTAACATGTTCATGATAGGACAGAGAGCAGTCTAAGGTTATCCCGAGATATTTGAATCTGGTAACTTGCTCCAGTGGTAGGTGGTGGCTGTTGAGGATGCTCAGGCAAGCCACCTTATGTTTGTTTTGGGGTTTGGCAAATAACATTACCTTAGTTTTTATGTAATTAATTATGAGTTTGTGGAGCGCAAACCAGGACTCTTTTAGTGAAGCTCTTTTGGACAGCATCATCTACACAGAGGAGCAGATTGCTGAAGCAGGCTTCTGGAAGGTTGTTGAAGAAAAGGCTGAAGAGAAGGGGACCAAGCATTGAACCTTGGGGGACTCAGAAGTGAATGGGTAGGCTGGCGGAAAGAGTGACAAGGATTTTGACATGCTGCGTTCTCCCACTTAGGTAACTGGTGAGCCAGGAGGTGGCCTCCTGAGAGAGACCAGTGGCAGGGAGGGCAGCTACTAGGAGGGCATAATTAACCATGTCAAAAGCTTTTGTAAAATCAATGTAAATAGACCCTACGATGTGACCACAGTCAAGAGCTTTATGGGTGATGGGGTCATGCCCTAACCGCCTGCAGAGATGGCTGCTTGGGTACGATAGGGAGTAAACTGCAGTACGGGTTAAAATCCTGTCTAATCCATGTGACAATGATTATACAGTACAGTGACTGGTAGTGGAATACTGCATGAACATCCAGAGTTAATTTAATCTCAAATAAACATCCGGATTAATTCAAATCCTCACAGTGAGTTTTTCTGAAGCTGAACTGTCAGAATACTAGAGTGGGCACTGCGATGATGGCAATAAACTCAGCTGGCCCGGCGACTGACCTGGGGTCACTAGCTAATGCTATAGACTCATAGTCCTTGTATGGATAATATATATGCCATGTTACAGGATATTTCTATAAGTCAATCCAAAATAAAGCAGGATATTGCTGGGCTAAAAGATGTAAACATCATTAAGCTGAATTCTGACACGTTTAATAATAGAATTACTGAAGTTGAAGGAAGGGTGGCAGCAGTAGAGGGATCTGTTTTAAAACTTGAGGATGAATCTAACTTTATACACCAACAATTCAAGCTATTGTGGCAAAAGGTGGACGATTTGGAAAATAGGGGTCGGAGAAACAATATTAGGATTGTAGGGGTTCCCAAAGGCTTGGAGGGTCCTAACATGACTACATCTTTACAAGAAATTATACCTAATGTTCTTCAATATAGCTGAGGTTATCCCTTGGAAACTAAGAGGGCATATAGGTCCCTGGCCCTTAAGCCAAAACCAGGTTTCCTCCCCAGACCAATTGTTGCATATTTCTTATGATTTTCTGTCAAAGAGGACATACTAAGGCTAGCAAGGGAGAAAAGGTCTATATTTTGGAATGGCAGTCGTATATCTTTTTTTCAGGGTTATTTATCGGAGGTAGTCACTCAAAGGAAAGCTTACTCCGAAATTAGAGGGGTTTTGAAACAAATGAACATCCCTTACAGAATAAATTATCCTGCTACTCTGCTTGTGACTTTTAATGGGGGGACACACAGCTTTAAAACATCTGAGGCTGCTTGGGAGTTCATATATAAAAAGATTAAATCCAAGCAAAACGGTGTACATCATTTTGAAAATACCTAATGCTCTACGGCTGCAAGCTGATGTACATGAAACTAATGGATTTTAGAATAAATCAACATTCGCAGCCAACAGACAGCCCTAAACTTAGATATAACCTCTCTGAGCTCTCCCCAAAGAAGGAATGGCAAACCATTAGTCAAAAGTGTAAAGGTCTCACCAGAAGACGTGCAAAATCCATGATGTTTAATACAAAGAGTGCTGCTGGAAAGAGGAACTTTCCTACTGTGGAGCTATACAACAACTGTTTTGCTTGCTTGGCTGACAATATGGATTTGATTCCAGCAGATGAAGGAACAGAAAAGGTTCAACCAATAAAGAGGAGTGCTGCAAAAGTCCAATCAGATGCTGGCTTTCATTACTGTGCAACGGATATCCCAGATGGCACCTCTGTACCTCAGACGAAGTCTGTCAAGTTGAACGACAATAATATGGGCTGAACTATGTTTTATTTTGATTTTTGTTAATGTCAGTCTATTTCCTAGGGGTTCGCTCCTAGCTTAGATTCCACACTCTAACACCATGCTTAATGTTAATGTATATGAAGATGGTATCGCGCAGAAGGGGGTAAGGTGCCTACTGGCTATATTCACCGTATTTATTCTACAACGATGTTCTGAAACAGCAGTTTGTGAGTTCAGTTTTGAGTTTTTAGTGACAGAGAACATGGTTTTGGTCAATATTCCATATACATCTGACATTTGCCATTAAGTTACAATTGCATAACCTATTAGGCATATATGGATAGTGACAAGATGTTATGAATAGGTATCTATGTCATTTTTTTTAACATACAATACTGGTTTTAAATGCTACAGCCCTATGTCATGTTCAGTTTGTTAAGCCCTTCCTATCATTTACTCCTTCCATGTTTATATTCTCCCCTTCTCCTACCTCTTTTCTTTTTCTTGCTCATTTGTTTATATTTTACTACTCTTCTTGATACATGTTGGTTTCTTTCTTTTTATATACAGCTACTGATTAGCAAGGAAAGAGTCACAGGTATTAGCCTGACCACATAACATTAGGAGTGCCTTAGGCAATGGCTTCACGTGTTCTATTTAACTACTGGTGAATCGGGTGTTGCATAGGGCAGCCTAATGAACTGCTTGGTGCATTGGTGCATTGGTTACTACAGTGGTCCTGTTTAACACACAGTTCTAACACCTCTCTTTTTCTGAACAGAATAGTAGTTCTTTGAACAATTTGTGATCTATCTGTAATGATACAAAAAAGTATGTTGGACAAGAGTTGTTCCTGGCTACCCCGTCTTTTAATTCTAAAACATACTTTTCTTATTTGACATTGATACTTCCTCTTCTAACCCCTTTTACCTTTGCACTAATACCATTGTTATCACCTTTGTGTGCTGTCTAATATGTTATGTATGTGGCACATGGGATATTGGCTATTAACATGTTGTATGTGTACTGGCTGTCAAGGGTGACATTCTTTTTTAATGCCGCATTTATCTAGATAAAAAGTTCATTTTTTTTCCTCTCCTATTTCATCGCGTGACTGGAATCTGTGACCAACGCCATTGGGGTTTCCCAGCTAATATGGTTTGCAGATTTAAGTGGAACTGTGTTTTGAGTTTTTTTGTATGCTATATTTTAGTTGCCATGTTGATTTGTGGACCTAATAGTCCCACCTCACAGCTTAATATGTTTAAGCTAAGAGTAACAGGTATTTTTTTAGAGTACAGTCTAACATGAAAATGCCTTTATTTTCTGTAATTTCAATTTTATTGACTGATTGTTTTTAGCTAATAATAAGTTAGGGCACCCGGTGCCACATTTTAATTTCTTAGGAAAAGTGGGTATGATGTACGGATCTGAATTATTGACTATAAGAATGTATAGGTTTGCATGTTTTGGTACAAGTACATTTGCCATTATTAAATGTAGGGAGCAAGAGTTTAAACTGCAGGGGTCTACAGATGTCCATATTATTTGTCTGGTTATTCTTAAATATAGGTTTAGGGGTCAGGAGGTTTTAGATCATTGGAAATTTTATTCATATGTTGAGACTACTAAAAAGTATCTGATAGACACTGTTATGAGCCCCATATTTTACAATGAATAACAATAAAGTTACCATTAAATGTATTTCTTGGAATGTAAATGGATTTGGGCTCACCTATTAAAAGGAAAAAGGTACTGACATATCTCCATAAACTTAATGCTAATGTGGTCCTATTACAGGAAACTCATTTATTAGGGGAAGAGGCTATTAAGTTGCAGAGATCTTGGGTGGGGAATGTTTTTCATAATTCAGTTAGTAAGAAACAAAAAGGATTGGCTATATTGATTAGGAAAACACTCAACTTTACTACTTTATCCCACAGGATGGACCCTAATGGCAGATGGCAAATTTTAGAAGGTTTATTAGATGGTGTAGAGATCACCATATGCAGTGTATATGCTCCCAATGGGGAATCTAGTGCATTTTTTTACTGAATTTTTTGATGAACTAAGCGTAATTTCTAATAAAAACCTTATGGTGGGTGGTGACTTTAATGTGATCCTGGACCACTGAACGGGTAGAAGCAATTCAGGTGGTAATAAAACAGATATTATGGCTAGTAGAATAATAAGAGATAGAATGAAGGATTTTGGCCTATCTGATGCTTGGCAGGTGATGTACCCAGACAAGAAAGATTTTTCCTTTTTTCCAATAGGCATGGCACTTATAGTAGGATTGAAATGATCCTTTTGTCTGATGAGTTACTTAATGGCTTGGTCAGAGCTGACATTGGCACAATTGTCATCTCAGACCATGTTCCTGTTTCAGTCATTTTAAATTTGGACCCTAATGCCATTAAGACATTTAATTGGAAATTTAACTGTACCCTTCTTAATGATAAGGATTTTAAGCATTGGATCTTTAAAGAAACTAAACAATTATTCAAAATAAATAATAATGGGGAAACATCTCATGCCATGGTATGGGAGGCCTATAAAGCTTACATTAGGGGCAGGATTTTAAGTTACACATCCTTCAAGAAAAAAGAGAGAGAAAAAGTATTAGCTCGAAAGGAGGAAGTGCTAAAGGTGCTGGAAAGGGAACATATAATACATAAGAGAGATAGCAGGGACCTTTTGAGGAAAATAATACTTTTGAGGTACGAAATTAACAAAATGCATATGGGGAAAGCTGAATATGCATTGTTTAGAACACAGCAGAACTACTGGGAATCAGGGGAGAAAGCTGGCAGATTATTGGCCTACAGGCTGAAGCAGATCCAAAACAGGAACAACATAACAGGTATTATGGATTAGTACAGAAGGACCTTAACTAATGTTAAATACATTAACAATGCCTTTTTGGACTTTTATAAAGATTTGTATAGGAGTAGAGGCAACAATAACCTAGACCTGTGCCATTCTTGCACACAACATTGGTGAAAGTCTCCTGGACTGAATTTCTGCAAATCGCCATCATCAGGTATCAGCTTTTTAATTTTAAATCAACTTTCTTGAAGCCTCCCCAAGGAAGCATATGCCTTACAACTAGTCTTACAAACATGGTGATGCTGGGTCCTGCAACTGAATCAACATTTTCAACATTCTCATCTGACCACTCTTAAAGCAACTGCACTTGTGGACTTTAAAGAACAAAGGAATTTTAACACATTTTGTGACTGAATCAACATTTTGTCTGACCTTTTCCAAAGGTATTGTACTTGTCTCTGAGGACTTTGAAGATCAAAGGAAACATACAGACAAAAGGATTTCACACATTGCATATGCCTACTGTCTGACCTACTCCCAAGGTATTGTACTTATCTCTGAGGACTTTGAAGAACAAAGGAAACATATAGACAAAAGGATTTTACACATTGCATATGCCCAGGCCACAGTTTATCACCTTTCAGGAACTTTAACATATTATGTGATCCTGGATCTCAACAGTACTATAGTACTTCTCTTAAACCCTCTGGCACCAAACCCTCCCAGTCTTTTTTTCATTTTTCTCTGTACTTCGCCATAGTGCTTAGCTATCCACCTTAGCCCACTAAAATCCGTGCCCACCACCCTCCTGTTGCTGCGCCACCCCGACTGCCTAGCCCACACTACTTCTCGGCTCTCTCCTGCCTCGTTAAAAAAATGCTTTGGCTTAGTCCCCACCACCTGTTCCTGCTCACCCTCACCCTCCTTTTCCCTTTATGCCAACTCCCCTCCTCTGCCTACCTTACCCCTCCACCTACTCTCACCTTTCTATACTACTACCCGAAACATTGTACCATGGCTTTTACTCTGGAAGTCTTAAACAAACATCACCCAATTAATACCTGGGAGCAAAGAGCCATATTTCCTAATTGGAAACTGCCACATCATTATAACTAACGATCACCCTCTACTGGAACTCCAGAAGACAATCCAAGCATCTTAAAAAGTACAAGCAGAAACTCACTCCAACCTATTATGAACTACGAATGGCATCGCTGAAACTCCTGCTCCTCCTACTTTTAATATCTGGTGGGATACACCCCAAACCCCTGGTCCTGTTGCACTGAAGCCGACAAAAACAGGGAAAGTTGGTAGTGGTCTCTCCATTATCACTCTAAATATCTGCAGCCTCCTTCCCAAATTGGCATCTCTTCAAACTCTCGCCGGACAAAAAAACCCTGATATACTAGCCATTGTGGAAACCTGGCTATCTCCCAGCACCCCGGATCATGCGGTCTCGCTTGAAGGCTACAATCTTTTCAGACTTGACCGGGCAAGCAAGAAAGGTGGGGGATGTGCTATCTACATAAAGGACAACCTCTCCTGTCAACGCGGCAGCTACACCCCCACAAATACGCAGATGCAACTCCTCCCTATCAAACTGCTTCTTGGTGCACAAAACAAAGTTCTCACAGTGGCCGCAGTCTATATCCCTCCAAAACACCACCGTGCCAGTATTAAGTCTGTACTTGATTTTGTTAGTCTGCAGCCCTCTGAAAATGAGCTCCTCCTCCTCGGGATTTCAATACAAACTGGCTCACCTCTGACACTGGCTCTTACAAAGATGACATCCTAGCAGCAAACCTGACTCAGATGGTAACCTCCCCACCGGAAAAATTACAAAACTGGTACAAGCACCCTTATTGACTGGGTTCTCACAAATCACCCTGACAGGATAAAAACATTAAAGTCCTCCCTGACTCCTCAGTGACCACTCCCCAGTGTCCTGTACCTGGTCCTAATAAATTTCTCAAGCCACCCCCAAAGTTATAACAAGCAGTATTGCCTTATGGGAATCTTATCAAGTTGAAAACCCATCTCCTACAACAGGACTGGACGCCAATCCTTGAATCAACTGATATTAATACCGCACTAGAATATCATTAAATCTTTCAACTCTGCATCGACTTATAAGCCCGTAAAAAAGCGTAAAATCAAAGCGCTATCAAATCCATGGATTACTGCCAAACTACTTGCCTGAGCTCAAGGTCTGGGACCACCTCTGGGCAGTTGCCAGAGACACAGGCTCACCTCATGATACCCTAAAATACAAGCAGGCATGAAATAGATGTACCTCACAAATTAGGCAAATGAAGAGCTTATTTCAAAATGCCCTTGAATCCACCTGGGGTGATGGAAGAGCTTTTGGGACAACATCCAAACATAATGGGTAAACAATCAAAATCGTCACCTACCATTATGAAAGTTGATGGATCCACCACTCTTGACCCAAAGTCTATTGCAGATGCGCTTAATAAGACATTCACAGACCTTAGTGGGGTCCTCCCCCCAGATTTCTTCTCGGACTTACCTGTGCCTAGCCTAGTATCACAAAACACGCCTCGTGACAAACCACAATTTTACTTCAAGAAAATCAAAGTGCATGAAGCACACAAGTACATAAGAAAGGCCTGCTCCAAATCCAGAACAAGTAGTGACACGCTAGATCTAAAAATCCTGTCTCTCACCCTGGATGAAGTAATTCACCCCCTTGCAAAAATTCTTAATCTGTCACTTTGCCAAAGTCAATTTCCCAACAAATGGAAATCTGCCATAGTTACACCAGTGCACAAAGGGGGGGACAAAACCTCAACAGGAAACTATAGACCAATATCAATACTCCCTCCCCTCTCCAAAGCACTTGAACGAATAGTGGCAGACCAACTCTCTGATTACCTGGACAAATACAATCTACTCTGTAATCAACAGCACGGCTTTAGGAAAGAACATAGTACAACAACAGCCTTACTTGATTTCTCTGGAGAAGTCCACTCAGCCCTGGACAAAGGGTGCCAAACAGGTGCAGTCTTTATCGATCTTACAAAAGCTTTCGACACAGTCCATCATGGCCTACTTACCTCCCTACTTTCTAGCCTAGGCCTGGCCGAAGGTCCTTGTGCTTGGGTAAAAAGTTACCTGTCCAATCGGTCACAGGCTGTAAAAATCTCTAATGAACTCTCCGACTTCAAACCAGTTCTCTCGGGTGTACCACAGGGATCAATTCTTGGACCGCTCCTCTTTAGCCTGTTCCTTAACTCCCTCCCAGATATCTGCCAGGAGAAAATAATCTTATATGCTGATGATGCTGTAATTCTCTCTTCCCACAAGGATCCAAACTCCCTATGAAAAAGCCTGCAACTTGCTTTCTCTAGTGTTGAAAGGTGGTTCCTGGATAGTAAACTTGTGCTAAACCACAATAAAACAAAAGCCATGCTCTTCTCCAATCATCAAAACAAAATAGGTATACTCCACTCACCATACAAACCTCTGCGGGGAATTACACTGGACCAAGTAAATACTTTCAAATACCTTGGCATCACTTTTGACCAAGGGCTCACCTTTGCAACCCACATTGACAACACTGCGAAAACAGTGAACCAGCCTTGGAATACTATTCCGTAACCTCAATTTCTAAATCAAGCAGCATTGAGAATAGCTATACAGAGTTCCATAATCTCAATCATTGACTATGGCCTTATTATTTATGGCTCAGCTACCTCCACTGCTCTAAGGCGATCTCAATCACTCTAAATAAGGCTTCCGGCTCCTCACGGGGCTCAAAGACTGACTCACACATGTGATCTGTACTATGAATCAGGCTGATTGAACCTATCAAATTGTCTTATTTATCTCACCTGCACAATGGCAAAAATCTATCTTGGGACTGACTCCATTATGTATTCAAAACCTACTCCTACTGAATCCTGGCTCCGACCCTCCACCAGATCTGAACGCCAACCTTTCCTGGTTCCGAGATGCCAGACTGCACAGGGACAAAGATCTTTCGCATACAGGGCCCCGACATGGTTCAATGCGCTTAGTCCACCTACTCTATCCTCAACCTCGCTTGAAGCTTTCAAATCCATGCTCTATGCCCACCTCACCACCACTAGCAACTGTGATTGCGCTAGATAAAGACTACTACTCCTCATGTCCATCCTCACATCTGAGGCCTCTTCCTCCCTGACTAATGAACCCTCTGGTACCTCTACTACTTCCTGTCTCCCACCCAAACTCACTCCCCCCCTCCTTTTTTCCTGTCCCCTCTCACTTACTCTCCCGCTCACCACCTTTCCCTCCTCTCTAGCCTCCTTTTGGTGCCTAATGATCACCCTCTCCCTGGAAGTTTCCTTAACCTCGAAATTGTCTACTCGCTTGAACCTGTTATAGCTTGTTTTCTATGAAACTTAAAAATGTTACTGCCTTAAACTGTTAATAGCAAATTTATGATGTAACATTCCTGTCTGGTTTTACCTGTAATGTGTATCGTGCTTTGTTAAATGTTCTTTGTGACGTGGAACCTTTGTAAAAGAGCCCTGGCTCAAAGGTATTAATTCCTAGACTAATAAACTAAACTAAACTAAACTAGACTTGGCTGGTCTTTTTTTTATCAAAGACCAACATGCCAAAAATCTTGGAGTCAGAAAAGCTAGACCTAGATAAAGATATTTCAATTTTAGAGATTAAAGATGCACTAGCTAATCTGCCTAAAGCTAAGGCTCCAGGATGTGATGGTCTGCCAGCTGAGTTATATGTAATTTGGAACGATGAAGTTGCTACAGTACTTCAAAAAGTTTTCACTGAATCAGAAGATAATAAAAGATTACCCCAAACAATGTCTGAAGCAATTATAACAGTCTTACTGAAAAAAGGTAAAGATTCCCTTGACCCTGCTAGTTATTGTCTTATATCCCTCTTGAACATTGATTTTAAAATCTGGGCTAAAATTCTAGCTAATAGGCTACAGAAAGTTCTAGTCTATCATATGCATAGAGATCAGGTTGGTTTTATTAAAGGGAGGGCGGGATTTGAAAATGTTAGAAGAATTTTATCCACAATATGGATGGCTACTAAAAAACAGGATGAGTCAATACAATTGTCATTGGATGCTCATAAAGCGTTTGATTCAATTGAGTGGGAATATTTATGTAGTATGTTAAAAAACTTTGGGTTGGGCGAAAGTTTTATTTCAAGGGTGGCAATAATGTACCGAGAACCTACTGCAATAATTTACACTAACAGACTTCTCTCTGAAAAGTTCTCACTGGAAAGAGAAACAGGGCAGAGTTGCCCACTCTCTCTCTCCCTTATTGTTCATCCTAGCCATAGAGCCATTGCTATGTCTAATCTGACAAAATAACGCTATTATGGGGGTGAAGTTCAGTAAAATGGAACATAAGGTTATTGCCAAGGCCACTGTTTTTCGGTTTTTACTGGAAAACCTGGTAAAATTCTGGAATTAGGGCTGGCTGAACACCGGTAAAAACAAAGATTTCATGGAATCTGCCATTTTATACTAGATCAGTAATTCTATAAAACTTGTATTATTTTTTATAATTGCTTCGTGAACTATTTTCATTTGCTTTATTTAATGCTCTGTATATTAAGCCTTCTTTTATTCTGATTATTTATACACATACTAAAAGAATGACAGCAGAATCCCGGTAAAATCCGGAAATTAGAATAACAATCACCAGTGAAATTCCGGAATCTGAAGTATTGAAAATGGAATTTCAATGTTTTAATCACCGTAAATCAGTGGCCTTGGTTATTGCTTATGCTGATGATTTACTTGTCACCTTATCTAACCCTCGTAGATCACTTAAACATACTATGGAACTCTTTGAAGAGTTTAGGAGGTTGTCTGGCCTGTCCATTAATTGGTCAAAGTCAGAAGTGCTTCCCTTAAAAGGTAATAAGGAATCTCTTAGAATCGTTTGTCAGGAAAATAATCTTAAATGGCAGGGGGAGTGCATTACCTATGTGGGGGTCTTGATCCCATGTAATTAAGATACTTTAGTAGCCTTTAATATGAAGCCTATTTTGCAGGATATGAAGTTAAACATAAAAAAAATGGGCCAAACTTAATCTGTCCTTATGGGGCAATGTGAATGCTCTGAAAATGATGTTGGCACCCAAAATACTGTACTTTCTGAATATTATTCCTATGTACATCCGTCCGCTGTGGTTTAAAAAAATGGATTCTTTATTTAGGTCATTCCTATGGGAAGGTAGGAAAGCAAGGCATAGTTTGGCAAAACTCAAAGGACACTGGCAGCAAGGGGGTATGGGCCTGCTTGATTTTAAAAAATACCAGCAAGCTTTTTTGTTTAGACAAACATGTCAGTGGTTCCTTCCTAATAGTCATACCCCTATATGGGTTAAATATGAACAGTCTAATATTTTCCCTCACTTGCTATACCACATGATTTTAGGAATAATTCCATCCTCAGTGGGATGTCATCCGTTTATGAAAAACTCTGCCAATTAAGTATCCTATTTTGCTAAACATTTGACTTCCAATTCAATACCTTTACAACTCACTCCATTATGGAGAAATCCAAACCTTAAATGTAATGGTAAAGTTCTAGTTAATCCAGTTTGGGAAAAGAAAGGTATAGCTGTATTGGGGGATATAATCAATCCTCATACAGGTACACTTCGATCTTTTATGGAATTGAAAGAGGTATACAGATTACCATATACGCAGTTTGATTCATTTTTACAGATAAGAGATGCTTCAAAGACTATTATAGGTACTAACCTGGGTATCCCAATATCTAAGGAATTTGAGAATCTAAACATTATTGCCAATAGTAAAGGAGGGTCCAGGAAATTATACCGAATCCTAATAAAGGACAGTCCTGATCTAACACTTACAGCCAAATGAACATGGGAAGGAAATCTAGGACACCTTATCCCTGATGATTTGTGGAAACATTTGTGGCATACTGCATACAAGTCTAGCTTAGATTTGCAAGGACGTCTAATTCAGTTTAAACTGCTACATGATTGGTACTATACACCTGAGAAACTGCATAGGATGGGCGTTTCCCAAGATAGTAAATGTTGGAGATATGGTTTTGGGGGAGAGAATATTTTTCATATGATGTGGGATTGTCCCCTCCTTATCCCAGCCTGGCAGGTAATATGGGAAGCTTGATACAGGAATAGTTATATTAGGAGATTTAACAATATTAGAATCTCTATTGGTATCAGAAAAAAGATGGCTGATGGTGGCATCCTTATGTTTTAAAAGATTAATATTATGCCATTGGAAAGACAAAGAGCCTCTGGATTTGGATGAAAGGATTAAAGCATTGTCTAAGGTTGCTGTTAATGAATTTATAAGTCACTGTAACAACAAAAGTGTTCATAAATTTGATGCAACCTGGGATCCCTTTTTAGTGGCTAAACTCTGCACAATATGATAGTGTTACCTCCAAATTGTATATGTTACTGTATACATATTACTGATTTTTATATTCCCCCTTCCCCTTTTTTTTTGTTCTTGTCTCCTATCTCTCTCTATATATACATACCAATTTACTTAATTGCCCTACAATGATATGTTAATTTATGAAGTTACATTATTGTGCTTTATTAGCTTGTTTTTATATTACCTTGTATCAATATATGTTAGAAGTTTACTGTGGTACATCATACACTTGTAAGCTGTTGTGTTTTACTGCATTACTTGGAAAACATACTGTATGTTTATGTTTATATTTATGTTTTGATACAGTAACAATTGTTTGAAAAAAGAGCTTTATGGGTAAAATCAGTAAATTCAAGAAGGGCTGAGGTGGTACTGTGCCCCTTCCTGAAGCCATGTTGCTGGTGGCATTGCAGATTGTACTTGGTGAGGTATTCAGTCAGTTGATTGGATAGGACCCTTTCCAAGGCTTTAGGCAGAGGGGGAAGGATGGATATTGGGTGGTAGTTGCTGTGGGAGGCCCTATCACCACTCTTGTGGACTGGAGTCACTATCGCAGCTTTCCACTGTTGGGGAAATTGTCCTAGACAGAGGGACAGATTTAGTAGTTTGATGAGGGGGGATATGATGGCGTCAAGTGCAAGGAGTAATAGCTTGAGGTCCAGAGTATCACTACTGAATTTGGATTTCCCAAGAACTCGCTGGATGTACTTTTTGGCTTCAGGATGGAGACAATCCGGAAATGAAAAGGTGGGTAGAAGTGGGACCAAGATTCAAATGTAAGCCAGACAAATTAGGAGGATTAGAGATGAAGTTAGGGGGGCAGGACACCGCTAAGGTCTGTAAAGGCGATGTTAAAGGTGTCAGCTATGAGCTGAGGTCTTGGGTTATGACACCATTAGTATTTAACATGGACGGGGGGGAAGTGTTAGGGTTACCCATGAGATCTTTTAAGTTATCCCAGAATTTCCTCCCATTCCCCCAGGTGGAGGAAGAGCTATCTTGAAAGTGGGCCATTTTAGCAAGGTGAGTCTCATGGGTGCAGGCATTCCTGGCGGTCTTGTACCTCTGCCAGTCTATAGGGCTGGCGGTGGCCCATGCTGTTTGCCAGAGGTGGTCCTGTGTGGCCATACATTTAAGGAGTGCAGAGGTGGTCCAGGGGTTACTGGAGCCTTTTTTTTTTAATTCTATTTCTGGCTCTGCTTGAGCTCTGGAGAACTCTCTCAGCCATTCACTCACCTCCAGCTCTACCTCCTGGCCTGAAACTCACAGCATCCTGGCACCAGCCTGGCTATCCCCTCGGTTATGAGCCCTCCTAAGGTGGGGCCACCCTATCCTCCCAGGGCGCTCTATCTGCAAATTCAGGCTAAGCTGGACTCGGCCCAGGGGCTGGATGAGTTCGGCTGGTGGAGTGTGGCTATAGGGTGGTGCCTCCACCTATCTCTGGGAGCGGAGGATATTTCTTGTTTTTTCCCCTCGTTATGCCCTCCCACTCCCCTGATGGAGTCCCGATGTGCAATGACACCAGGGAACATCTTGCAGTGGCTCTGCAACCCTCTACTCTGGCCCTGAAGCATTACGGTACCTGCGGTGTCCACCAGAGGTCGCTGCTGTGCCGGGCATAATCCCTGTATCCCCACGAGGAAGGAAAGCTGTCCTCTGGACACTCAATCCTTCCCTTCCCCTGCTAAACCCCAGCGATCCAGGCTCATTCCTGAACCCGGGTCACTGGCGTGGCATGAGGTAAGGCATCCAGCGCCTCAACCCTCAATACCACTGGGCCAGCGTAGTTACTGGAGCCTTTGATTACCTGTTTTCTAAAAGGTGCAAAGATATCACAGGCCATATTAAAAGTGGAAATAAAATACGTCAAGGCATGGTCAATGCTGTTGGCAGAGTTGAGGGGGACCAATCACAGTGTAGGAGGTAGTCCTGGAACAGCTTTAGCTGTCCTTTTTTGAGGATTCAACTATACGATGGTTTTACGGGGAGTTTGGGGGAGCAGTTTGACCAGCGACAGAGAACCGGAGAGTGGTCGCTAAGTGAGTCAGGTAGGACATCAGTGTTTGAGAATCTCTCTGAGTGGTTAGTAAATATAAGGTCTAACAGAGTACTATTGCCAGTCCTGTAGTTGACCCTTGTGGGAGAGGTCACAAGCTTAGAGAGGTCTAAGGCAGTGGCACCATCCCTGAATGGGCTGGCTTCAGGGGCCAACCAATGAATGTTAAAATCACCCAGTAAGACTACCTCGGAGTGATTGGGCAAGTTGGAGATGCATTCCAGGACAGAACTGAAGCCATTTGTGATGTCTCAAGGGGGACTATAAACAGAAAGTACTGTAAGTGATTTACCCTTCTTGCCTATCACAATTTTGACTGCCAGTGTCTGAGCACTATTCCCGGAGGAGAGTTTTGGAAGGACATGCCCCTGTAGTGAGTCAATTAGTTAGATGGCACATTCCCCCACCCTTTTCCCCAGTCTATCTTCCCTGAAGAGTGTGTACCCATTTAGGGTGACAGCAGAGTCTGGTATTTTGGGGGACAACCAAATTTCCACCACAGCAAGGATGTCCGGTCTCTGTTGCACAACCCAGACTTGGAGGGATTTATGTGAATATGGCAAACGCGGCAGCATGAACCCCGAAACGGTGCAGGCATGTGCGAGAATGGCAACCTGGTGCTCAGGGTAGGACAGCGAGTGTCGAAACAGCAACTCCAGTGGCTTAAAAAAAAAAAACACTGCCACCACCACCAGGGGACGCAGGATGAGGGGGAGAAGAGGATGGGACGGGCACCCAGTATGATGGGGAGAGGTGAAGGGGCTGTGTAGAGGACATGGCAGGACAGTGCCACAGATGGTGGGAATGCGGCACCACAGGGGCACAGGTGGCATGTGCACCAGGGGCAGGCAGCACGCAAGCAATGTTGTGCATGTTCAGGAGAGCCCAGGTCCTCTGGAGCAGGATGTGCCTGTTCTCCTGGGCCCAGGTGTGGATACCATCCCTGTTCAGCACCATGACCAGTCGGCTGCCAGTTCATCTGGCCATCACCTGCCTGTGCCTGGTCCTCCCCGCATCTCTGTTGTTTGGCAGTTTTTTGACTGTGTCGGGGGGGACAGCAATGTGGTCAAGTGCCACCTATGTGAGGTGGAGGTGCACCGTGGCCCCCAGGGACTCACCTGGGGACTGGGGGCCAGCACACCCATATGCTCAATCACCAGCAGTTGGAGTGGCAGGCTACCACATAACGGACCATGCCTGCACCTGCTGGCCATTCTGTGGCAGAGGGTGCAGCTGTGCATTGTGGCATCCCTAAGAAGAGGAGGACCAGAGCAGCACCTACTGCTCCACCAGTACCTCCACCCCTACCACCATCATCACCAGCAGGTCAGCCTGTAGAATGTGTGGACCCCAGAGAATGGCATGTAACACAGGCTGACTTGGCAGTTCTCTGGAGTGCTGTCGAGGATAACAACAAGAGGGTGAGTGCTGCTGGAGCAGTGGCTGGATCACATAGAGGTACATCAGTTGCAAATTATGTCCACGCTGGAACTGCTGCTGGATCACATGGGATCCCACATTAGTTTTTTTCCCTCACACAATGTGCCCCCCACACCTTCCTTGCTGTGTTATAAAATGTATTACTCCACCATCCCAGACCCTTGTATGTAATTATGCCCTTTTCTTTGTTGTCTTCCATATGCGTGACACTTTGTATTCTGAGCAGTGCAAGTATACTGTACTAAACTGCATGTGTGCAGTCAAGTCTTCTTTCCAGTCTTTGTATGTACTGCAGACACTGTCCAACTCCCTGACTTAAAAACAAACATTAATGAGAACTATGGTGGGGTGGTGAAGCATGGAGAGATACTACAAAACAGGCTTACAATACATCTAAGTAACTATTAAAAAAAATTAATGTTGTGATTCGTAACGTGAATGATCATGAATCATGATTTGTGACTGCATTTGTGACCGTGTGATGATGAAGAAACGTGAATGCCTATGGCTGTACTTCCCCGATGAGCTGTAGCTTAAAACTCCCAGACTTAAAAACACGTATCAATGAGTATAATGGTGGGGTGGTGAAGCCTGGAGAGATACTACAAAACAGACTTAAAATACATCCAAGTAACTAGAAAAAAAATTAATGTTGTGATTCATAATGTGAATGAACATGAATCGTGATTTGTGACTGCATTTGTGACCGTGATGATAAAGAACGTGATTTGTATCACGAGTGACTCGTGATGATGGTCCTGACTTAAAAATGCATATTAATGAGTATAATGTTCATGCAGAATTAAGCACCACACCTGTCCAGTACTCTGAAGGGAAGCCAAAGAAACAACTGTGACTTAAGTTACAGATGGAGATTACGCCCTAGAGAGAGGCAAATGCACAGACAGATTAAGATTGCGCTGTGCACTGAAGAGATGCAGTCACAAAAGCACAACACCTAACCATTGCTCACTATCAGAAATTCAAATCTGTAAAAGAATACCTTTGCCAGTTGGGGGGGCAGTGTACTGCACTGCTGCAGTAACAGTCACTAGTACTAGTACCAGTAAAGATACCACAAAGAAGTACAAAAATCACACAGCTGCAGTGGACAGAAGCTTCAGATTGCTGAAATTATTATGTGGCACAATAAAAGGTGTCTGATTTGATGACACGCGTCACACACGTACTCATACACACACACCAAGTAATGCATAGCAAATTGAAAACTTCAGTAATATAACCACATATTTTAAACAAACTAAAATTATGCACTGCGGCAGTAACAGTCACTAGTACTAGTACCAGTAAAGATACCACAAAGAAGTACAAAAATCACACAGCTACAGTGGATAGCAGATTCACATTGCTGAAATTATTATGTGGCACAATAAAAGGTGTCTGATTTGATGACGCGTCACACACATACTCACACACACTAAGTAATGCATTGCAAATTGAAAACTTCAGTAATATAACCACATATTTTAAACAAACTAAAATGATGCACTGCTGCACCACAACAATCAGCAAAAAAATGGCAAGAAATATTGAAAATATCACTGTGTGAACATTAACACAGTTATACAAGAAAAAAATCACCAAAACTGAAAGCACTGTCTTTTTCTCCAAGTTAATCTACCTACAACATAGATACGCCCCTCCCCCAAAGCACACTTCCACTGTCTCTCAGTACACATACTGAATGTTGTACATTAACATTCAAAATCCATACACAAACAATAAACGCTCGATGATATGAGCACAGAAGGATTTCCTATAACCGATGAACTAAAGTTTCAGTAAAAAAATGACTCAAAAAGGCTTTTTAACAGCTTTTTGAAGGTTTGAATCACAGAGAGCTCTAACAGCAGATTGTCTCCTACAGCTTCCTACACACACTACCCCAAACTGAGGCTGTGCAGAACAATCTAGAGCCCATGTGACCTGAAATCCCAAGAATCACTGCAAAATTCGCCTTTAGAGCTTAAAAACAAGGCACAGTGAGGTGAAGTACATCGTTTTCAATGTACTTCACCTTAAGAATTGATGGAGTAGTGGTTTGGGAAGGTGGAGTAACGTGAAGTCATTGTTTTCAATGGACTTCGCGTTACCCATTAATAACACGTAGTACTCCGCTTGTGTTATGGAGCACCATGACCACCTTCACTCCATGAATCACTTAGCAGAGCGAATTGGGACCACTTTGCCCATCACTAACTACAACCTCTCTGGGGCACTGAACTTACCAAACTCAGAGTCCTCTGTCACAAAACTGCCCACTTTGCAGCAGCTGCGCAACCCCGAGATCACCACTGTAATGTTCTTACCTCACTGAACTGGCCATCGCTCGAGGCTAGACTTGAAACATAGAACATAGAAACATAGACTTTGACTGCAGATAAGGACCACTTGGCCCACCTAGTCTGCCCATTTCCCTACCTACAGGATAAGCTGCAGATCCTAGTTAACCAACAGCCTACTTCCTCCTACCCCCCCACAAGAATTGCCTTATGTCTGTCCAATGCATTTTTGAATTCTCCCACAGTTTTACACCCCACAACCTCCTCACGAAGGCTATTCCATGCGCCCACTAACCTCTCTGTGAAAAAATACTTCCTCACATTGCCCCTGAGCCATCCCACCTCTATCTTTAAATTGTGTCCCCTTGTTTCTGCACATCTCCTTTTCTGAAAGATGCTACCCTCTTGGACTTTGTTGATTCCACTGAGGTACTTCAAAGTTTCTATTATGTTCCCCCTCTCCCTTCTTTCCTCAAGGGTATACATATTAAGCTCCTTTAGTCTCTCCTCATATGGCTTCTCTTGCAGACCTGCATCATTTTAGTTGCCCTCCTCTGGACTGCCTCCATCCTGTCTATGTCCTTGCATAGATGGGGTCTCCAGAACTGGATGCAGTACTCCAGATGGGGTCTCACCAACTGTCTGTACAGAGGGATAGCAACTTCCTGTTTTCTGCTGGTGATGCCTCTCCCTATACATCCCAGTATCCTCCCAGCCCTCCCTACTGCCTTCTCACATTGCTTGCTAACCTTAAGGTTATCTGATATGATTATCCCCAGGTCCCTTTCCATTTTTGTTGTTGTTACTACCCCCACTATGTAATCTTCCCCTGGGTTTTTGTTTCCCAGGTGCATTATTTTGCACTTCTTTGCATTGAATCTAAGCTGCCTTACTTCTGACCATTCCTCCAACCTTGCCAAGTCCCTTCTCATTCTTTCCACACCTCCTTGTGTATCAATCCTGTTGCAGATCTTTGTATAATCTGCAAAGATGCATACTTTTCTCTCCAGTCCCTCTGCAATGTCACTTACAAAGACATTAAAAAGGACTGGACCCAGTATTGAACTCTACAGTACCCCACTAGTAACCCCTCTTTCTTCAGAGTGGACTCTATTTACAATTACCTTATGTGTCGTGTTGTCCAGCCAGTGTTTTACCAATGCATACCCTACACTGTCTTACCTTAAAAATGGCCAAATTATCAGCCTCCCCTAGCCTAAATGGACTTCTCCAATTCAAGTCAGTTAAATGTGACCTAAGGTCTGCTGCCCACCCAGTCCTGGATGTCCCTAGGACAAGATCCCAAGCTGGTGACAGGTCCTTTGCAATCTCTGCCCTGGCCCTCTGGAATAGCTTACCTTCAGTGGTGATGAACTGCTCTGCTCTGAACTCATTTAAACATGCTGTAAAATCCCAGTTGCTAATGGTAAATCAGTACGCTTGCACATGAAATGTTGGGGCCTTATAC
This sequence comes from Neoceratodus forsteri, assembly GCA_016271365.2. NCBI lineage: Eukaryota > Metazoa > Chordata > Ceratodontiformes > Ceratodontidae > Neoceratodus > Neoceratodus forsteri. The sequence goes on from JADMNL010000024.1 coordinate 133,902,943, forward strand.
TCTCTGTGTACCCATTCTGAACTCCGGGGCCTTCCTCCCTTGCCAGGCCTTCAACAAACTAGCTCCCAACCCCACCTCTGGCCGAGTTGGTGTCCCACTCCCAGCAACGGTATTGCAATTACCCCCCAATGTTTCTGCCTGTTGATATGTTTCTGATTGCTTTTATGCCTTACCTCAGAAGTTGACTAGTGGTAGCTAGCCGTGTACACTTACTTTGTATGACTGGTTTCCTCTACTGTTACCTGTGCTGTGTCTACTGTATGCTCTTGATGTATGTACTCAATGTAATTAATGCTCTGCCCCTGTCTCCTGTATGCTTATGTGACTTTTTAAATGTAATTAATTACAGGTCACCCCTGAAAAAGGGACCTTGTTGTCTTAGTGGGTCTACCCAGTCAACAAATTTCAATCAATAAATAAATACACCAAAAAAATACCTCTGCTCATCAAAACCAAAAGGAAGGCAACACAAACAGAGGGTCCTTTAAAATGTCTGACTTAGTCACCAGTTTGGGTGAACCTGTTAAATGCTGAAATGCTGTCTGCCTAAAGTACAAAGGTGGACTGGAGAAACCCCCAGATTGGGTATATGTTGCACGTAGACTGTTGAAGAAATCACTACAATTTCTAGCAACATATATTTTTGCACTTATTCAAATGTCAAGGGAAACTCAAGCTGACATCAGTTTCAAAACAACTCAGCATTTGGAAAGGTTTTGGTCCAAATATAATTCTCTTAAATCCTCTCTCTTATGGTCTCTATTTATAACCATCCCCTTAACAAAGCTTACAGTTAAAACCATAACCATTCTGTTTAAAAATTAGGGGGTTTATATTTCTGATATTCTATCTTAGGTAAAATAAAGGGTGGATGTGAATAACCATCCCACGCCTATTTTAGATTCTGAACACATCTGGACAGGAGGATGGAAGATTAAAGGAGAAGTCTCTCATGTTGTAAGGTTATAAATTCCCTACCTCCTTGGGTCTCACCATTGTCTGCTGCCTCCATTTGCCACTTGCACTGTTCCCATCCAGATCTGGTTATTATACATGAAATTATAGCCTCCCAAAAACAATGTAGTGTTTCTCCTCCATTTTGTCATCCTAGTGACTGGAAAGGCATGTCATCAGCACAACACCCAATAGTGGTGTTGTGCTAAATGCAGAAGTTTGATTCCCCCAGAGTTTTAAGGGACACAACGTGTCAAACAGGTAATTGTACATTGCCTCTTCTGTTGGCAGAACAGGGTGTGAAAATCTGAATAGTTGAATGGGATGGTGTTGGGGGATTGCATGTCAGTTGCATTTTCTGTGCTATAATAAAAAGTTGTTAATTTTTGGCTTATTTTACTAAATCCTGACACTGCTGCGGCCCGCACTGATTGTCCACACATGATGACAAAGTGCATTCACAGCAGTATATAATGCTGAGGCTTGTGCATGGACCACTGTACCTGAGTTCAGCTAAATATGTTTCCATATACTAGAAACAAAGAAAGAAAGTTGAGCTTGGGAAACAAGTACGTTTTAGGAAACAGTGGCTAAAAAGTACTTTAATTGTGCTCCGAAAGTGGAGCTGTGATACTGGGCATATATGTATGCATATTCATAACCCTTGGAAAGACTTCTTTAAAGAAAGAGTAAGAACTAATGAGCAAGGCCCACAGCATCTCTCCAGTAGTTTCTATACTGGATGTGATAGAGGTTTTTCTTTCTATGCAGGACAACCCAAAATATTCCACAGATGTGGGTCCCTTTCACATCTCAACCTGCTTGTGATACTTTGGTTTGTGAAGTGTGTTTGGGACTAGGACATTCAAGTCAATTTTGTCATAATCCAGTCAGATGCAAACTATGTGAAGAATTAGGTCATTTTTATAAGACGTGCCCATGGGCGGACTATTATAAGGGAACATTCTATAATCAGGATGGCAAGGGTCCATGAGGCAAAACACAATAGATTCCAAGAGTAAAATTTCTGGACTATGAAAAGAGCACTTGCTCCCATGATTGGTGTGCCAAATACTAAACCTATATAACAGAAGGCACCTGCTTAACCTTTATAAAAAGAAACAGACACTGTGACAGACTCAGAAGTTCTCTTGAGTGCAGTACCACATATGGAACTTGCAGACTCTCATCAAGGTGACCAACACACTGATGTACAAAAGAGCTGTGCTTTTGTAATACGCAAGAACCCTGAGATACCCATCACCTAACTGCTATGCTCCCTCATGCACTTCCTCAGAATGACCTCAAGATGGTTGTAGAAAAAAGAAGGAGTAAGAGACCTCAACCACAGACAAAAATCTTAAAAAAAGGACATAATGGTGACCCAAAATAGCTAAGCTGTTTTTCAAGGGGACACAGAGGAGGAGGAGGAGGAGGAGGGAGACTCAGAAACTTCTACTAGCGCTTCACAAAATGATCTCAGATATGGATGGGGACACCTCAGACATTAAAATGGCAAGCAAAAGGACTAGGAGAAAAAGAGTTTATATGAGACTTTTTTTTTTGAGACTTGTCTTTTCTCTTTTTTCTTCTTAAAGCAGCAGTGCAATAATTTGGTGAACATGTTAACCTATACGTTTTTATTCTATTTTAGATTGCCTCTTATCTTTTGACTTGTATGATACCCTTTTTTCCACAATCTGAGTTCACTTTAGTACTTTTTTTCACATCTGAAATGATAAAAGGTGTGATCCTTTTAATATGGCTCAGATCAGGTTTTCATTACTATTCTCTGCTGTTTTTGAACACCTACTGTTCCATAAGGTCAAGGAGCACTGCCTGATGCATGCTAGTTCATTTTCATCACCCCAGAAGTGATTTTATACAACTGATGCACAAAAACAGCAGAGAATACTGATGAAAACCTGGGGTCCACTCAAAATGTAAAGATTATTATGCTTAATGCTAACAGCATTAAGACATATAAGAGAAGATTAACTACTTTCTCCTCACTGATTTCCTCTGGGGCACATACAGTGATTCTCCTGCAAGATACTAGACTAAACACTAATAGCAACATATATAAATTCCAGAAAGCCTGGTCCTGAGGATCATCATTATGGTCTATGGGTGATGATCCATGTTTAGGAGTGGGTACATTGTTTCACTCCATCACTATACGGATTTTGAAAGTTATGGATGTAGACCCAGTGAGATTGCTATTATTAGATACAATATGGCAGGAGATGCCTATGAGAACTGGGGTTCTGTATGTACCACAAACAAAAGTTGCACATGTAGAACTGTTTCACTTTTACAACCCTACCTACATATAACAAGACTTATTATATTAGGAGGGGACTTTAATTGCCATTGGGATATTGCTGACAAAACAGGAACGTCAAATAACTTGCATTGCAACACAATTTTTTTTAAAATAAATGATTTCTACTGCAGGTTTAAATGATATATATAGACAGATGCAACTGGAAATGGGCCATACTTATCATAGGGGAACACTGTCTTCCTGTATTGACTATATTTTTGTCTCCAGCAGATGTTTGGTGCTAGAAGCGAGTACTGTAGCCTCTGCAGTGTCAGACCATTTTGAAATTCATATCAAAATAGGAATTCTGATACAATAAACTATGGGAAAATGATGTTGGAAGCAAAATGCTTCTGTTTTAGAAAATCCTGAAGTTACAGGGAAATGGGAGGTGCTCCTTAAAGCAAGGGGCTCTGTGGCTGGTTGTTTTGAGGATTTAGCAGATTGGTGAGAGGATGCAAAACCTGGGTTACAAAACATCTTTAAAGCATTTGGGAGACAGAAAGGTAAAACAGACTATTTTAAGTATTTATAATTATGTGTACAATTATTTAGAGTAATTACCCTACAAACAGTTGAAAAGGTATCCTACAAAGAAAAAACAGGCATTTTAAGGGCCAAAATGAAAACATATTTATATGATTGGGCTAAATCTTTAAAAATTGAATAATAATTTGGTGTCTGGGGTTCTAAATCCTCACTTGATATTTTTAAAGTAAGTCAGAACTGTCAGAATTAAGGTGATCACTTCCATAAGGGACACAGAGGGAAATATACATTCTATAATCAAATATGGTCAATAGTGGAATCCAGTTTTAAAACTTTTTTTGGCACACAAGTATCAACAGCAGGTTGTATATGAGACTTAGTGCAGAGCTACTCTCTAGACTTATTGATGGAAGAAGAAAAATAAGACCTTATAAAACCTATAAGATAAGATGAATTAGAAATGGCCATAAAGCCCTTACAACACAAAACAGTTCCAGGTCCCAATGGTCTCAATATGGAATTTTATAAACATTTTTTATCTATGTTAAGGGTCATGTTAATGGCAGTTCTTAATGAGAGATTAGATACCTTTCAAGCAAAAAGTAACAGGTTTCAAATCATACTGATACTATGTTATAAAAAGCGAGCCCAGATGGATTTGGGTAATTGGAGACCCATTACTCTTTTGCACACAGATTTAAAAAATCTTGATAAAAATCTTAAGTCATATGCTGAGTAAACTAGCCAATAAAGTGCTATCCCTTAATCAAACATTTTCAATTCCTGGAAGATCTATAGGTGATAACCTAATCCAGTCAAGGGAAATGATTACTAGGGGAAGAATGGATAAACTACAAGGTGTTATTATTGCTTTAGACCAAGAGAAAACTTTCAGTTGAATCTCTTATGAGTTTCTTTTTCAGTTGCTAGCTTTCCATGGAATACCTAAACAATTTATACTTTGGATTCAGCTTCTATACCAGAAAGTATTTTTCACACCTTTGATAAATGGATTTGTTGGAGGTGACATTCAAATTACAAGAGAGGTTAGACAAGAGTGCCCCTTATATGTCTTCTGTATTGACATTAATTTACAGAGGATTAGTGAAGCCCCTGAGGTTCAGGGAATTGATGTTCACATGAACACTGCACAGCTTAAAGTCAACAGTTATGTGGATGACATTCGTCTGTTTTTTGATGATCTGCACTTGTGCCATAATGTATGGAACCTTTTACATCCTTATTTTATGATTTCAGGCCCTAAGGTTAAAGGGACACTGTCAATCCCCCTAGGCCTCAAAGTGTCCCTTGTCTAAAAACAGATTTTATGATTGCGAACGTTCTGTAAAGAGTGGTGACATAGCTAGTAGTTTGATGACATTTCTTTTTTCTTTTGAAAAGTGAAAAACAGACTGCCCACCATACTGGTGTTACCACACAAAAACAGGTTTGTTTTCCTTGATCAACTCCCACTGCATCTTTCCTGGACTTAACACCCCCAACACAGTCTAGCCACTCATGATGCAGCAGGAATTTAGGTGGTTACTGCTTCATGAGTGACTGAACTGTTTGGGGGTGCTTCTAATGTTTAGGAAGTATTCAAGAAGAATCGATTCAGGATTTGAAACAAAACAAAGTTGTTTATAAACATATATTACCATGCATTTCAGTTCTACTAAACAAGGAAACAGACAAAACAAACAGCAACATTAATGAATTTTAGAGAAGGTAAGCAATCATAAAATTGGGTTTTTAACTGGAAATAATGAGATGCAAAACAGGTTGACAGTGTCCCTTTAATGCACATAAAAGTAAAGCATTATGTGAAAGGACTGGGTCTCAAACAAGTATTTAATATACAGGTGGTAGAATCTGACCTTAAGATTTTGGGCATAAAATTTGGAGGCCATGATATCAGTAAATTAAACTGGGAAGAAAAAATTCAGGTGGGAGAAAGACTAGTCAACCAATGGAAAACAAAGCAAGTAGCCAGGAAGAAGACAGTATACCTGATAAAAACATTACTTTTGGCAAGTTTCCTATATTTATGTTCTGTATTTCCCACTCCACAAGACTTGGAAACACAATCATATAGTATGTTTTTTCAAGCACTATGGGGTAGCAGACTTAATCCTGTCCAGAAGAATTTCACATACCTTCTGATAAGAAAAGATGGCCTAGCTATGATAAACTCTATAGTTTCTTCTGCACAACTTTTTTCACTTACTTTCACAAATTTATTTTCAGTAAAGGTTATTGAATGGAATACTGTATATGGATACAGGTTTGGCTACAACCAATATAGAAGATAATATATGGGCTGTTGTTGGTAACAAGTGTGTATACCCATCGAGAGGTTGCCACGGTGACCATTTAAACCTCAAGAGCGAAGCTCGAGAGGTTTCGGTCATCTTGGCAGCCTCGAGATGGCAACACACATTTTGTTGCCAATAGTGGACCATACATTGTCTTTGCTAGTCTATGGTCCACATAAAGAGCAAAAAATATAGAGCAGGATCCTTTTTTTAAAGGTTTTTTTAATCACAGCCACTCTCTTCTGGGTCCAGCTCTCACCACTGTGGCCAGTTCAGGAAGACCTGAGGTTCACGTGATGCGCATGTGCAAACGTGTTCCATGTTGTTCTACTATCAATGTGACCTACTCATGATGGTATAACAACACTGTGTCATCACATCAAGGATACAACAACCCTGTAGATCAATCAAATGTTGATAATAATACAGTTCTACCATACATTATATTGATACTATGGGAACGGGGGAACTGAAATTTCCATACGGTCCTAAAAAGTGAACATATCCCCCAGTATATGAACATGACACTAAGGAAAATAAAACAGTGGAAGTTGATACCAGAACATTTTAAAACATACTCAAGGAAGGGTTTATAGCAACACATAATAATAACTTCTCAGAGCCCTTAGTCTTTCCCCAAGGTATCCTACTTATGACAGAAATCACTTTAAAACAGTTAGTGGAACCTAGGATTCCAGAATATGTAAGGGAGGTTGTATGGTTAACTTGCCATGGTAAAACAGGGGTAAGAGATTCACATAAACATAAGTTGGTGTCAGAAAGATACTGTCCTAGAGATACTTGCAATGGCTTGTTAGAGACTCAGTCATTTGTTTTTCAAATGCACTCATGCACATTTTTGAAAACTGATAGCACAGGCACTGAACTGCCCTGAGTATACACAAATCACATACTGTATGACACATTGATACTGGGGGTTTATACAAGAGAGTGGCAGAAGTATCATCCAAATATAATGAGAGTTATTTATGGTTTCTTCAAATATTGCATCTGGCAAGCAAGATGCAGATGGGTGATCCAACAACAGATTTGGTCTCAGAATGATGTGTTTCAATGCATTAAGCAGCCAATAACACGGTCGTATAAATATAGAAACATAGAAATTGATGGCAGATAAGGACCACTTGGCCCACCTACTCTTCCCATTTATCCTATCTACTATAATATTGCATATCTTACTTGATAGCAGGCTTTATCCCACCTTCCTATTCACCAGGGTTCCCTTATGCTTATCCCATGCATGTGAAATGGAAAAACATATGATGTCACAACCACAACATTGTTTTCGATGGAAACACTGTGAGGGGGTGGTTGTGATTTGGACAAGATATTGCTAACTCTAGTTTTATGTTTATTCATTCTATCATTCTGCTATTTGTTTTATATTATTCGTTATCTGTTCCAGTTTGTAAAGTTTTCTTGAAACTATGACCGGTAACTTTAATGTTATTGTATGAGAAACTATGTCCTCAATAAAAAATTCCCCTACTCTGTGAAAAGTGCATTGGGTTCTTTTACATCTCCCTAGACACCCACCAAGACAGGTAGAGGGGATCTCAGTTTAATATGTCATCCAAAGGACAGCATACCTCAACAGTACAGCACCCCAATATTGCACTCTGGTGGCAGTGTTTTAGGTATGAGCCCAATCCCAGTGGGGGACTAGAACCCATGATCATCTGATCCAGAAGCAGATGTGCTTCCAACTGAGCCACATTGACACCTGATTCCCATGCAACTTCCTAAAGAGATGTTTTAGTTATAAACTAAAAAAACAGGGGAAATGAGTAATATCTGCCTGGTTCCCCTGTGCAGTGGAAATGTGACAGAATACTCCATTACAGTACATTTGAGCACTCGGCCTGGAATGAAACAAATGAATGCAGCAGATGAAGTGCTCATGGAAGGCAAATATGGTCAGGGTGGCATATAGAAAAGCCCAAGACACTCTATCTAAAGCTTTCTCCACGTCCAAGGACACCAGGGTCATAGGGACTCTAGAGTCCCCTGACGCAGAGATGATATGGGTCAGGTTCATGAGATGATCAGCTGAGTTACACGTAGGCATGAAGCCCACCTGTTCAAGGCCAATAAGGCTCCCCATGCTCCATTAAGATGCTCTGCAAGGATTTTGGTGAGGAGTTCATGTCCTGATTTATGAGTGAAATATGACAGTAGTGGGCAACTTTACTAGGGTATTTTCCAGGTTTGGGATGCAATGTGATCACTGCCTTTGTCAGCATAAAGTCTGATATGCCCTCTGCATGTATGTAAGTGAATGTTCGAGATAACAAGGGAACCAACTCATGTGGAAAAGCTTTGTAAAAATTGGCAGTGAAACCATCAGGCTCCAGGGCTTTATCTGAAGTGAGGGCCATTATGGCACTGAATATTTCTGACGGAGAAATGGGCTCAGCCAGCAATGCTTTCTGCTCTGGTTGTAGGGTAGGTAAGTTAATTGAGTTTAACTAGAAGGTTCTGGAGAAGCTTCCTACAGTGTAGTGCAAAATCTGCAAAACTCCTGGGATATGTGCCTAGGTGAGGTTTTAAGTTCCCTGTCTGTATCTGATCTGATTACTTTAACAAGCTGGGCTGCAGCTTTTTTTTTTTCAAGTCGCAGGGCCATCAGCTTGCCAGCCTTTTTGCCTCGCTCAACATATTTAGCATGGTTTTTAAAAATTGCATGTTTAAGCAATAATGTACAACAGGGTGTGTGTTGTGAGACTTACCTACATCTTGCATGGCATGTCATGAGGTGCAGCCGAATGACTTTAACCACACAGGAAGTGGATAAATCCCACTACTACACCCTAAAGTGCATTATTGCGATAATAAAATTTATCTGTATAAAAAAAATTTTTAAAAATGAATTAGGTTCAAAGAAACTAAACAATAGATCAAACATGATCTTTATTGGTTGTCTGTTGCAGTATTTACTCAAAGTCATGTGACATGTTTTGACCAGTGAGGTTACAGGATTTTTGTTACCCATTTTATAATCTGTTTTTTCCTGAAGCAGTTCAGTGACACCGTATTTGTCACATAGTGAGCATAACTTGGTTCTAACATCATCTAAGGTAGCTGGGTTAAGTTTAGTCTCAATTTTTCTGATATCCTCCAGAAGTTCTTTGGCTACCTGTTCTCTCTCCCTTTTTTCTTTTGCATGTCAGCCCAATGAACTCACCTCTTATGGTTGCTTTATGTGTGTGCTGCGAATTCTATGTTACTCCACAACAAAGCCCCTGTATTGTTTTATTTATACAGTATGAGTCAGTGGTCTTCTGAAGTCACTTGACTATAAATTTACTTTTTAATAACTGGTTATTCAGTTTCCACATGGTGTCCCTAATGTGTACCTTGAGTGAAGGCCGGTTGCAGTCATATTGGGGAGTCATCAGCTATAACACTAGAGGAGATTTGACAGGAGTGTAGCATGTGGAGGAGTGGTGAACTGGTCAAAAAAGTAATCATTTTCAGACACAAGCACAACCTCACTCCTGAAGTGAAACTCCTAGTATCCAATCTCAGCATCTCAGGGATTGACTATGGTGCGATCATCTACTCTGCAGCTAACAGCACCGTACTTGAAAGAATCTCAATAGTGTTCAACTGAGCCTGAAGATTTGCCCTCAATATGAAACCAAACTCTCAAACACCATGACTTATACCTCTCCACCAACTGGATTTCTTTCCACCTCTGAGTTAACCTCTAAGCAAGAGAGCACTTTTTGGTCAAGTGTCACCGGGTGTCTGCAATCTCTTCTCCCTGATAGTGAACAAATACAGAACTCGAGCAATGAGGATCCCAAACTCCTCCTGTCCTTCGGAAAAACTACTCTTGGCCAATACCTCTTTGCAACTAGAGCAATCAAAGCCTGGAACTCCCTGCCCACAGCCATCACCACTCTCCCCCACTTCTCCCCCTTTAAGTCCCAAGTCACCACCTACTTTTTCCAGAAATTGGACTGCATGTGTACCAAGATGGTATCTGCTAGTTGCATTAGCCTGCAGTCCTTGTTGATGCCTCTTGCAATTGTGGAAATCTGTTGTTAACTCACAGCTCCTTATAATATGATCATTCTTGTTAGATCTGTTGTTTATCGTATTGGTTTGTTATTTATTGTATTTGTCTGTGGTTGAATTTGACTTGTTCTGCTGTTGTATGTGTAGCGACAAGACATGATAGGGTATGCGTAGAACAGATTTTGCTGCATGCCCAGGGGCATAGTGAGGCATGTGGCCACAGGCCAAGTGCCTTCAGCCCCTGGAAGTATGGTAAAATCTGTTCTACGCACACCCTGGAGTGCCTTATTACACTTATAAAATGGGTTATATTTTTTTAACTTTTAGTAGTGAGAAAAATAGTGTTTACATATAGAATAAAAACACATTAACTTATGCAAATGCATTATAAAATAGTCCTTCCACCTATTAGTCAATGAAGTCATTATGGATGTGCTGCAGAAAGTTTGTCATGTGCAGCCTGATGAAGGAGCACTACTCCCCCACCCCAACCCCCTGTGTATTTGTGCCATGTATTTATTGGGGAGGGGAATGGGATGGACAGGAGAGATATAGAACTGTGTTTCCTTTTTTTTTAATGTATATATATTTTTTTTTCACTTTTAATAAAACGCACAGAGTTGGGACCTGCTGTCAGCATCCGAGATGGAGGTAGGAGATGTGCTGCAGGACTGGTAAGCAGACCGAGAATCGGGTCAGGTTATCCTCTCCAATTTATCTTAGTCAGATGGAGACTGTAAGTGTGGTTTAACATTTTTTTAATGAGCACCACTGCAGGACAAAGTGACCCCTCCACTTCCCCTAATTTTAACACTGATGTTCAGTGAGTGGAAGACCAGAAGTACTTGTTGCTCAGTGGTGCCTTGCTTTCTGCAAACTGACCTTTGCAGTGTAAACATTTTAAAAAAGAAAGAAAGAAACTGAAATAAGTACGGAGACATGAGCACTACTAATAAGGAATATAGCGCATACTGAAGAGAGAGTGGGACAGTGAAGTTTACTGCAGGAAGGGAACAGCATTGGGTAGAAAAACAGAAGGTCTGACAACATGGGTGGCGGAGATGGGTCCTGTAACAGTAAGAGGCAGTTATCACAACTAAACTGCAGGGCTGAGTTTTATTTTATGCATCTGTTTTTTTTCTGTTAAAATGTCAAAGAAGTGAAGAGCTAGAGGACCACAGCTACTTATAGAATCAGAGAGTTTACAAGTTCAGGAGGCTTGTGGGCCTATTATGGAACTGGCCACCTTTTAAGGGTGGTAATCAAATTTTTTTACTACCCATGTATATATCTAGTCTCTTTTTAAAAATAGCCATGGTTTCACTTTCTACTACATCTTTTGATAAAGAATTCCAGTGTGATACTATTCATTGGGAGTACCAATGACTATGTTTGACGGTTTTGTAATGATCTCCCTTCAGTTTTAGCTTATGGGATCTAGTAGTATTATTTGATTTATGTTTAACTAGTCCAGTGGTTTCTAGGATTGACTCATTATACAGAGCTGTATAGACAAGACATAGATCACCCCTTAATCGCCTATATTGCATGGAGTACAAACCCAGTGTTTTCAATCTTGTGGCGTAGTCTAGGTTTTTCAAATTATGAGATTTTTTGGTAGCCTTTCTTTGTACTTTCTCAATCAATTTTGCTCTCTAATGAGGGCTGGAACACATAATGGGGAGCAATATTACAGATGTGGTCTAACTAAACTAACATATAGTGGCATGAGTGCTTCAGGTTGTCTGCTTTTAATATTTCTGAGAATACAACCAAGTATTTGTCGACTTTTTAACAATTGTATTACAGTGAGTTTCAAAAGATAACTTTTGAGAAATAATTACACCCAGATCTTTTTTGTGTTCAGTAGTTTGTATTATAGTGTTGTTTAGTTTATAGCTATACCCTGGATTATTTTTGTCCAGGTACATGACCTTGCATTTGGCTTCATTAAAGCTCAATTTGTTCTTTTTTACCCAGTCCTCTAGATGATAAAAATTATTTTGAAAATGTTCAGCTGATTTCTGATCTGTTCTTATGCCTCCTACCTTACAGTCATCTGTGTATTTACAGAGCTAGATATTGAGTAAGGGCAGCATAGATGTCACCAGAATGTTAAACAATATGGGTCCCAGCACTGATCTCTGGGGTATGCCACTAGTAACCAGTTCCCATGATGAAGTATATCCTCTAATAAACACTCTTTTTTTGTTTGATAACTATGAATGTACCCATCTAACTATATTCAAATGGAAATTTAAGTAGATCACACATTCTATTAATATCTTATGTGAGACTGTGTCAAAAGCCTTGGAGTAATCAAGAAAGATCATGTCAATAGATAGCCCATTATCCAGTGCAGAACTGGCAGGTTCAAAAAACCAAAGCAGATTAGTTAAGCATGGCCTACCCTGAGAGAAACCTTGCCGTGTGATGTCTATATGCCCATGATCCTGCAAGTGAGAAATAATTTTATTCTTAAGTATCTTTTCCATGACATTACCCAAACCAGACATTAAGCTAATTGGTCTGTAATTTTTAACATCGTTCTTACTACCATTTTTATGAACTGGCATAACAAATGCCTCATTCCATTCTTGTAGTGTCTTTCCCACCTTCAGTGATGTATTAAATAGCAGTGTTAATGGACCAATAATTTGAGAACTTGTTTTTTTAAGAAATTTGGGTGTGATCCCTTCAGGGCTAGTTGAACTATTTATTTTGGCGGCTATTATGGTCTCTAGGATATCAATATCCTGAATTGGTGTTAATGGCTCTGTACTTGAAATTTGTTCAACAGTTATTTCTTCTTTATTTGTAAACACACTTATAAAGTGGTCATTAAATTCCTTAGACATTTCCTTATCTCCCATAATTATGCCATTCTTTGTATTCAGTGGACCAATACTCTTATTACTTCCCTTTAATGAGCAAATATAATTAAAGAATATCTTTTTATTGTCTTTTACAGAAGTTGCCAGTTTTAGTTCCATATGCTTTTTTCTTTTGTTATTAAGCTTTTTATTGTATTTACTGCTTTTTTATAGGCAGTCCATCTACTTGGTGTTAAACATTTAACACATTATATAAATTCTTCTTTTTCCTTATATCATATGTTTGTGTTCCACCATAATGGTATCCTGTGATTGTTTTTATATTTTTTCCTATGTGGAACCCATTGATCGATACACCATTTGATTTTTTTTTATTTTGAGATTGGACTGCAAGTAGGGGGAGAACTGCCTTACCGAGGAAAAAAAATGGCGGTATTTAAAAAATCAGTGTTTGAATGGAACAGCAATTTTTTTCTGCACTGCGGTCCTGGTTTTGAGTACTTGTTTTTACCTGTGCATCAAACAGATTTGATACACAGGTGAAAACCAATCAAACGCAGGACCCATTTTAAAAAATTTAATAGAATTGAACACCTTAGAAAAAGGGATCTTGAGCACAAAGGTCCTCCAAACACAATATTATATATAAAATAAATAAATAAACAATCAATCCATGACAGGGGTTGGGAGCTGCAAAAAAGGTATATTCAGAGGAAGTGGGGTATAGGATTCTTCATGGGTCGTGGAGCACCAGGGAGTCTAGCATATCTCTCAGGGCTCTTTGTGCTGGTGATAGCCTGGCCCTTCTCTTCCTATGCAAATGTAGAAAAGTCATGTCACTCACAATCCTGTACTTCTGTAAAAAAAGTATTGTCCATACGTATACAGCTGCAGTTACAATGTTCTGTTTTATTCAGGGTGCAAAGTTTCTGTTCATATTCAAGTATTGGGCAGGTGCAGTAATTGTAGTCCACAAGTTCACAACTAAGCACCACCATGAAAAGTATGAATGAAGAGACGGCAGGTTCTAGTAGCAGTATCGGACAAGCAAGCAGCAATGATAGCAGTACGGGAGCAGCAGTTAATTTTACTGAATGCATTTTCTCCAATTTAATGGAAACAGACCTGTTTGGCATGGGTAACAACTCATTGACAGAACCGGAGGCTTACCTGGAGGAAGGAAACATATGGGAAGCTTTCTTCTCCTATGTAAAAACTGCCTTTAAGCACGAAGACTGTATTGGATGGCCAAGTCCACTGAAGCCTATTTACAAGTCAACAAGGTGCCTAGGGGACTGCATGTCACTAAGAATGCTACTTTTGGACAAGAAAAAGGGACTTTTATGGGCAAATGGCGAGAAATCTCTCACAAGGCTTCTACAAAATGGATGCACCTCATCCTGCAGGAAACTGAAGTAACTATGAAAGATGTGAAAAGAGAACTAGAGGAGGAGAGGCATTTGGTGTCATTCTTGGCAGACAGGAATTTTGAAAAATTCAAGAAGGAGCTATAAGAGGAAATTCAGAGTCGGGACAAGAAAATTTGTGCCACAAAAAAAGAGGAAATTTATCTGGGGCGAAAACAATTATCAGCAGAGACACATTTTTAGCTGGCCAAAGAAAAAGAATAATGCGAGGAAGACATGGGTATGATTTGAACCACGTTCCATTTTAAAGCAGCCTACACAAGTCATTGAGAGAAGCGTACCCGTGACCCCAGACATGAGTAGTGCCTCTGATACAAGTGCCACAAGTATTACAAGTGGTTCTGAGCAGTCTGATTTTTTTTTTAGATGAGGAACTTGTGGATGACAATCCACAGAGAAGGGGCAAGAAAAAGATCAAATACCTAGCCCAAAAAGGAGAACACGAAGGGATAACAGGAAATCACGGGGGTCAGGAAAGTCAGACACGCAAACGAAGATACCAACAACAATAGAAGATCAGGTAACAAATGGGGACAACATCATTAACTTATTGAATTACATTCTGAATGAAAGGGAGAGACAGATCTTGAACAAGGGTTTGTTGTTTGTCCCCACAACCGATATTGACTTCTTTCAAACAACTATTGACTTCTACAGACTGTGTGGAGTACAAAGTTTGAAGTGTTATTTCTCACAAGCTAGCAATATGGGGCAGCTAGATGAGTCTGTGACAGGTGCAACACAGGGGGAAATGAGTAATGGCATCAATGATAGTGATATGTTAAGACCAATACCAACTCAAGAGGTAATTGAGGCATTTGAGGAACATGTTAATCACAATGTTGAATCTGTAGTGAGTAGCTAAATGAGGAAGAAATTGAGTACATTTTTCTCACCCCAGCCCCCAGCAGGGGCCATTTTTAAAAGGTTATATGAGTGAGCTGGAAAAACTAAGGAAGGAAGACTATGCACCATTTTTCTGCAACATCACTAGTGAAGAAAGATTAACAATTGAAAGTTTAAAAAGTAACAATCTGATTATGATTAAGCCAGCTGACAAGGGTGGGTGTATGGTGGTGATGTACACCGAAGATTACCTTACTGAAGTAAAACATCAGTTGAATATGAAGGAATTTTATAAACTGGTGGAATCAGACCTCACACCCCCACCTGAAGAGTCAAATTGATGGATTCATAGAGTGGGCACATAATGCAGGGCTTATTACAGACAAGGAAAGGGGGTTCCTTGTAACAAAATCTCCTCTGAGAGCCCAATTTTATTGTTGCCAAAGGTGCATAAATACTTAGAGTATCCCCTGGCAGGCCCATCATATTAGGGATGGGCATGGTTACTGAACTCTTGGCTGTATTTGTGGATGACAACCTCAAAGCAATGGTATATGGTCTCCCTTCCTTGGTCTTGGACTCAGGGGAAGTGTTAAATGTTGTACAAAATTTGAATGTGAGGACTGATTGCATATTGATAAGCTTAGACGTAGAGTCTCACTATGCCAACATTCCCCATGAGGGAGGATTAAAGGCCCTGAGGTATTTCCTTAACAAGAGGGGGGAGGGGACTAGACCAGATACCGATTTACTGGTAGAGATGGCCAAGACAGTACTGGAAGGTAACTACCTTGCATTCATGGGAAAGTTCTACCGCCAGAAGAAAGGGACAGTCTTGGGTACCAGTCCCCCAACCCCCCCGAGTTATGCCAACCTGTACCTGGGCTTCTGGGAAGAAGAATATATATGGGACAAGATTGTGATCCCTACTGGTGCTGTGTAGGGCAATGGAAGTGTTTTATTGATGATGAGTTCATGGTGTGATGAGGGAGCATGGCAGACTTGGAGTTATTTATTGAATACCTCCATGAAAGTAACAAATATCTTAAATTCACATGCACAGCTAGTAGAGAAGAGGTTTGATTTTTGGATTTATATATATGGAAAAAAATGGACTCATTATGAGCCTTTATAGGAAACCTATAGACTGTAACACCATTTTATTGGCTAGCAGCTACCACCCTCACCATACCATGAATAATATTCCCAAAAGTCAATTCTATCACATAAAAAGGAATTGCAGCCAGGAGGAGACTTTTGCCCGTGAGTCAGAAATTTTAGAGAAAAGATTTTTGGAGAGGGGTATGAAGTAGGAGTAAATAAGAATGCAAGGTCCATCACTGAAGGAGTGAGTAGGGAAATGTTACTGAGAAAGAAAGTGGTAAACCAAAACGAAAGTGAGGAACCTGACAGAATAAATTTTACATGCACATACAGTGTATGCTCCTGGAAAATCAAGGATATTTTATATAGTAACTGGCATGTGCTGGAGGCAGATTCAAGGTTGCGGGGAACTGCCAAAATCCCTCCTAGGATGGCATATAGGAGGGCAAAAAACTTATGGGATCACTTGGTTCACTCAGTTCAACCTGTTATAAGACCTACAAATTGGTTACCCCCACCCTCGCCCAAAGCATGTAGAAAGTCGGCAGGTGAAATATTTTGGTTACATTAATGAATGTGCACAGATACAGAATCCATATGATGGGGAGACTATACACTTGTCGTACTTCATCAGCTGTGATACCATGTATGCGATTTACCTAGCCACTTGTACATGTGGGGCCTACTATGTGGGTAGAATAAAACACAAGTGGAAGCAGCATATAGGTGAACATGTAAGGGCCATTAACAATGGTAATCTTGAATATGTTTGGATGGACCATACGCAGAATGTGGTCAACAAAAAGGAACATATACCAAAGCTTACAGGCCTTGAACGAGTTTGCCTAGGAGCAAGAAGGGGAGACAGGGAATTGGCACTGAGTGGAAGAGAGAACTATTGGATATATAGATTGGGGGAAGGTGTGCGTGAAAAAGGCTTGAATAATCAAATTGAAACAGAACCCATTTTAGTAGACAGACACCCTTTCTTTACCGTGTTCTTATTTGCATTGTTGTTTTTTCTCCTAGGCCCCTGAGGTGGAAGACTGATTTATAAAAGCAGTTTGACCAATGGCACCTTTGTATAGAGTAGGCACAACTTAGTTTTGAGTTTTGATTTTTGCTCTTCTGTACTTTTTGAACTTCATGTCCTCTGTATGATAGTATAATAAAGTAGGCACCCCACTTCCCCTTCCAATCTGTTTCCTTCTTTCCTTCCTTCCCTCCTTTCCCCTTTTCCTCCACTTCTCCTTTCCATTTTTACTCATTTCCCTTCCCCCCAGTTCACTTACTCCATGCCCCTGTGTAAGCTAGGATTTAAAAGGACAGAATAATGTGTCCACTTAAAATTATCTCCAGAGCAAGAGGGGTTTTGAGTGTATATTTTTGCATTTCTGCATTATTAAATGTTTGGAAATTACATGCTGTTTTGCACAAGGCAAGACAATTCCATATGATATTTTAAAAACTGTTAACCCAGTGTATTGAGTGCAGCTGCCAGTGCTTTGATTAAAACGTTTAAATGTTTGTGTCCTCTGTGTTTTAATATTGCTTTGGTTGCACATAAGCAACGCCTTTTATTACAGTTGAATTTACTATGTGGAATTTAATTGTCTGTATCACGTGTGTATAAGCTGCTATAGAAGATTCCCGACATTAGAGGCCACCACCTTTGACAAAGCCAGCAACTGGTGAAACATTAGATGTTTTCTGCTGCTCCCCACTGCTGTGGCTTTCTGTACTTGCACTCTGCACTTTGCTCCTTGAATAAACAAAACATTGGAACTGCAGCTGTATACGTTTGGACAATTCTTTTTTACAGAAATACAGGAGGGCGAGTGCTGTGACTTTTCTACATTTGCATTGTGTGTATATCACTGAGCACCCGGTCTCGCCTGAGTGGCTCTTAGAACTAGTGCCCTTCTCCTTCCTGTTCAGTCTAGGTTGGTGGACATGGCCAGATTCTAGTCTCCCCCTAGAATCAGAGGCACCCATAGGTGAGAGAATAATGTGCTGGCTAATGACAAAGGATGGACAATCACAATTAGGGACATGAGCACCTCTTAAAAAACAGTCAGTGTTGTCTAGGGTTCCCCTAAGGAACAAATATATATTCTCTGGGTCTATGGCTTGGGACATTTGAAAGTGGGGGTTACACCCAATTAGGATTGCTATCTTTCTATGCCTAGTGCCATTCCAGGCCCCAAATGACTGTCATACCCTTTCTTTATTAAACAAGTTGCTCTTTGCAGCTAATATATGCATCTCCTGTAGAAAAACAATATTAGTATTTATTGCTTTGTATGCTTAAGAATTGGTACCTTTTGTGCAAGATTGTGCCCCTTTAGAATTCCAAGATACATATTTAATATAGCTATTCATAAAGTCATTGTATCCAACATGTATAAAACACGCTGGTTAACCTGTCTGATATACCATGCATTGAGTACTGTTAGGTAAATTATTCCCTCTCCTCAAAACTCTCCTCCCTTCCCTCACCCCGTTCCTCATCAACAATAAGCATGAACAACAAGAAACAGAAATACCAGGTAACAGGTAACATAGAATTTTACCTCAGTAAATAGTAAGGTAGGGTGGTAATGAATTTACCCTGGTCCCTGGACCTTACACCAGATGCTCTGGTCCATGGTGGTTATAACAGAGAGTGCTGGACAACCAGTTCTTGAGCGCTATGCTTTAAAGGCCTTCTGTGGCCTGTTCTTCCATCCTTTTGTCCCAAAGATTGATTGTCTAAATGCCAACACATTTTGCACTGCCTGTAATCTGCAAGGCAACCACTGCGCTGCAGTGTGGATCCCCATGTAGGGTGGCAATAGCAATAAGTATGTACTACTGGCATTGTAATGATGCAGGTGACTGATTTAAACATTAACTCAATTAAAACTGTTTATCATACTAAGCATTTTACACATACAGAGTAATGCATTTGCTTCATGAGAGTATACAGCCATTTAGGTGACTAGCTCAGAGCCCCCAACCCGATATCAGACAGTCCATGAAATGATGGGAAGGTAAACTTCAACTCAAGGAATAAAGAACTGAATCAGCAGTATCCATTTAAGAAAGCACTTGTCATAAAGCAGTATAAAGGTTGAATTGATATCCCCCCAGATGACCCGCAGGTAAACATTTGTGACTGAACTTGTTCGTATACCTCAAAAGGTATAATGGCAAAGCATGCAAAATCAATTTTTGGATAGTCAAGTAAATTTTAATACATCCTGCATTCAGAATGGATCATTTCAGTGGTCCCACAGTGTTCGATCAGGCAGGTGTAGGAGCTGTTTAAAGGTAACATGAAGCACAGCGCAATAGATCTTTCCCAGACCGGGGTACCTTGAACCCCTTCTACAAGTGACTGTTTAATGTCTATCTTCCAGTGTATTCCTGGGTTAGTGTCTATTTGCATTCTAGGGGTATTCAAGTAGTGGAGCTTCTTGCTTGTTTTATTCAGGCATCCAGGGGAAGGGGACATCTGAGGAGCATCACTGCTGCTCCATATGGCCTGATGTTGACTCCTTGTCAAATGCATAATAACCAGTTCAATGTAAATAAAGGTTTCCAAACCAAACTGGAGGGATTGTGGCCCAAATAACTTGTAAAGAGCCCTGCTGAGCCAGTCCAGTGGCGCAGAGGTCTGAGGCGCTGTGAAGCACCTTACCTCATGCCATGCTGACAACTCAAGTTTGGGAATGAGCTTAGGTTGCTGGGAACTGGTGGGGGGATGGCTGGGAGGATTGAGTAGCTGAAAGGTACCTTTTCTGTCCCGGACAGGGGTGGTTCACCTTATCAGCTTTTGGCTGTCACCTGGTGGAGGCCTGTTGGTAGCACTGATGCTCGGTGGGTGGGTGGGGGGCAGATGTACATATGGTGGGTGAAAGGAGGATGTGGTTCCACAGTGCATGTGTGTCTCCATGTACATGTACTTCTGTGCCCTGCCGTAGCTCTGGGCTAAAAGGGAGAAAAACAAGTGGAAAATGGAAGGAACCTGGCTACATGAAGCCCTGCCTGTGGTGCTGCAGCCTGCCCTGCCACTCCAATGGGAGGAGAGACTTCTGGATGATTGTCACTGGGGTGGAGAATGCCCCTCACCCTCACCCTGCCATAAGGGGCAATCCATGGGGGAAACCCCCTGGAAGGAGGGAAGCAGAAGAATGGCCAATGGCACCTAGGGACAGGGCTTAATAGCTTCCCAGTCATCCCTGGACGATAAAACCTTTTATTAACAAAAAAAACTTCCTGCCAAGAGGCTAAGCATGCCCCAGATTATTCCTTTCATCGAGCTTGCTTCACTTAATCTGGTACTCCTCTCTTTCAGTGTGCCAGGGAGCACTGCACAGGAAACAAATTGGGAAACTACTTGGGCAAATCTCATTTGGCATCTTCTGCAGATAGGAATTGCTTCTCCCTCTCATTAGTGGCTATTTATAGTCAGGCTGGGTAGAGCATTTTAAATTTGATGCCTGCTGCACATAGCTTACTTTTTGTCTCTTGATATTCAGTCTAACACATACCCGGGGGCTGAGGTTGTTAAAATATGGAGTCTACTTCCCTTCCACCATATTTATTTGGTCTCCTTTACCTTCATTTGCACATGAATGTTGTCAAGGTTGTCAATGATCTGCGGAATTATTGGACATGGCTTGTTCCTAGGATTCGGCATAGGCTGCAGTGGTCTGTGCACCCGCTCCACAATGCACTGCAGGCCACGTGGGAAGGACTGCCAATTTTATCAAGCAGTTTCTGCACAATCTGGACTGAATTCAGCCCCTCTGCATGTTCCAGGAGGCCAACAACCACTAGGTTGTTGTGGCTGCTGCAGCTCTCCTGATCCTCTAATCGATCCTCCAGTTTATGAATTTTCCTCCAGAAGCTGATCACCTCAATCTCAACTCTGTTGACCCAATCTTTGAGGGAGCTTCTATGGGCCTGTGTGTCTGGGACCCAGCTGCTAAGCTCCTCCATTGCTGGTCTAAATGTTTTAAAGTCTCCAGCTAGGTCAAGAAGAGTTTATTTTATGGAGTCAA
Source organism: Neoceratodus forsteri (assembly GCA_016271365.2). Classification (NCBI taxonomy): domain Eukaryota; kingdom Metazoa; phylum Chordata; order Ceratodontiformes; family Ceratodontidae; genus Neoceratodus; species Neoceratodus forsteri. The sequence goes on from JADMNL010000024.1 coordinate 133,924,330, forward strand.
GTTCCTTGAAAATTTGTCCAGGGTGTCCAAGTCAGCCATTCGGGCCAGGGAGGGTAGTGAAGAATTATCCTGCTTCTGGTGCTTGTGCACCTGGGATCTTGCAGGCAGAGGTAGCAGTGTGTTAATAACCTCCATTTGCTCCAGTTCTGCTGCCACAAGGTCGTTATTGCTGGTATCAGTCAACGTTGGAGAATTAGCTCAGTCACAATTGATGGTTTTAAACCACAAGTGATAACTGTGGCATAAAATAAATTAAAAAGTAATCGTGTCTCGAGGAGCTATCTGAAAATCTGCTGCTTCTTAGCACTCTATCAGGTGACTCCTTCTGACTGACACTTTTCTGAGTGGTGCTTAATTTCTCTCGATGTGCCATCTTGAACCCAGTGTTGGTGCACTGTTTCCATCTTTGCAGTCAGTCCTCTGATGGTTCAAAATCAAGTTTTCTAAGGGCAGCTGCAAGCTGTTAAGCCTTTTGTTCTAGCAGCGGCCTGCACAGCATAGCTTCCCTACCCTGAGCATGAGCAAACAACCTAAGGATGACATCTTATATATCGGCATCTTCACCCTGCCTTTTTTGTTTGCGCTCCAGGTTCTTATTCTCTTGCCAGAGTATGAGAATGTTGGCTTTCTCTCAGATAAGGCCCTTAGTGCGGACTTTGGTACATCAAAATGCACAGCCATGTCTGTATTATACATTTCTGGCAGAGTGTCGATCTGGGACAAGATCTCCACTTTTCACCGTATTGTGAAGGTGTTCGACTTGCTTGTCATCTCACAATCAGATCTAACATTCAAAAAATAAAACCTGTCACTTTTAAAGAAAACAGCTGATTGACAGCTGATGCCATACAAAGATGACAAGGAGGATGCCAATATCGATGCTGATGTGGTGCGGACATGAATGTGCATTTTTGATCTGATCCCATGAAAGCCAAATCAGCATCAACAACATGTTAATACCACTCAGACTGTCCGGTATCTGCAGAGCAATAGGTATACTATATCAACCACAAGTAACATTGGGGCCTATTCACAAATGGTGTGGTTGAGTTTCGTGCTGCATAAAACCGGCACATAGCCCACCAGCACCTGGCCGCGCACAATACCCCCACCCCGCATGCCATGCATGATCCCCATATGCCCCCCTATGCACCTGGCACACCATCTGACCATGCAGCCCCATGTCGGGGTTGACCAGGGACAAGCGAGGGGGCGTGTTAGCATTCCGCACCATTCACAATGGCGCAGATGCCTTGCATGGGGGGGCAATGGCTACACCTTCTGGAGGCAGCTGTAACCATTACATGCCCCTCTGGATGCCACCGCTGAGATCGGCGGGGATTGCAGGGGTCAATGGATCCCTCAATGTGTCTGCTGTGGCTGTGGGGCACATTTGGGAGGATGGGGATGTGCAGATGGGGTCCCCCCACACCTTGGTCCACTGTCTGCCTATGCACCTGTCAGCAATATGGTGACCAACGGGTGCAATTGATCCACTAGGAGTCCTGGTCTGGGCAGCTGATTGGCTGCGCAGTTGGGTCCACAGCCCCACACTGGACCACCCCCACATAGCTGCACACCGGGGGTGGAGCCACATAACAGAGCCAGGTGGGGACCGCTGCTTGTGAATGTGGTCCCCACATGGATCTCCAGTGGGTGAGGAGCTGCGTGGGGGGATACGTGCGATTCGCACATATCCCCTCACCATTAGTGAATAGGCCCCATTGTCTTAAAAGCTTCTGGTATTTCACATTTACTGATCTTCTTTTTAAAAAATAATTAAAGTTTTATTAGAATTTTCTTTAATAAGACAAAAACACAAATGTCCAAGCATAGCATGTAGCACTGAGGTCACAAAGCACAGAGATTTAGTTACAGATTTCAGGGAATCAATACATCTAGTAAAGGTGAGCTGTGCAACCCACCACTCCTAAGTATGGACATGTTCTAATGTTAAACACTGGCCTGCTGGGCAGAATTCTATAAAATAGCTTGTAAGGCAAATTCCAGTCAACAATGTCCTATAACTTCCTATGCTGTGCAGGAGAGGGAAGGGGGTGGCAACTGGGAATTAATCAAGAATGATACACTTGGATTCTGTTGCATTTGCATAAAAAGCTTTCTGAGTAGGTAGACTTTTACTTTCTGTCCAGATTAGTCAAGTGGGGGAGAGGGGGAAGTGAAGACAACATTCTACAGTGACAGTACTATGTTTAAAATAATAACTCATATTAATACAGTTGTCTGGAAGTGAAGGTAGTAGGAGTTTTATGGGGGGGTCATCATATGCACAACCTGGGAGCATTTCAAAGTAGTAGACCCACTTTCAGCTTACAAAGACCAGATTGTTCCTCCTCTGGAGTATCAACTCCTTAGATTACATGCCCCGTCCCCCTGAGGTGGTTGGGGCATGTAATCTAAGGAGTTAGTGTTCCAGAGGAGGTCTCAATTCATTTGCTCTCATGAGTATTTAGAATGGAAATGATGAGGTAGTGGCAGGTGCATTATTAGTTTGAGGAAGACAGCCAGGTGGAAAGGACACCCCTTTCGGCAGCTCCACAAACCGTACAAGGGCGGCACCACCAGGAGATATCAGAGGATAATAATATCAAACAAACAAGGGGAACTGAACTTGATCTTTATTTATTTATTGTTTTATTGAAATTTCAGATAACACCTTTGAGAAAAAGTTAATTTCAAAGGTTCCACGCCAGATGAACAATACATATCGGGAAACTATGAGACAGAGAACAAACAAAACAAGGAATTATACTAGACATTACAAGAGTGTATAACTAGAGAAGTTCCAGTACATGTGGCATTGTGCAATGTATGCTATGGTGCATATTTGATTAAAACCTGGAATTCAAAGGGTCAAATTAGAGAGGTTGGGTTCTTATGAAATGATCCTTTACAGGAAAATGAGAACAGACTCAGCCTAATATCTAATAATCAACAAGGCAAGGGATGGCATCAGCCCAGGGGCCTCATCAGAGGTGAGAAGGTATGGGACAAGGCATTTTAAAGTGAGCAAGGGAGCTCAGGAGATATAACGGGGTGAGGGAGGATAGGGAAAAGCCATAGAGGGGTGAGGGGAAAGAGTGGAAGGGATCAAGAGGAAATGTGAAGGAGAATGATTAGCAACTTAGAACAGTTATTTACATGCTGAGAACAGTTATGCATAAGGTCAGGATAGCATAAGGTTAGAATAAGTGCCGGTCACAAGAAGGAAGGTTATTGGAAGCAGTCACAACTGGCATCAGCAACTAGCTGTTGCTTAAGTTTAACCTGGAAGGAGCCCAAGGTGGACGCTGAAGTGATGTCATGGTGCAGGGAGTTCATCCATAGCGGGGCACGGTAGGCAAAGGACTTTTGTCCCAGAGAAGTGCAACAGTGGGGTACATTAAAAATCTGGCTAGTAGAGCTTCTGGTGCAACAACGGTTGATAGTGGGGGTAATAAGCTTTTGCACTCCTGGGGGTATTTTGCCTAAGCTTACTGTTTTGGAAAGTAAACATGTTTGGTACATGGGTTTACCTTTGAATTGGAGCCAGTAAGCCTGAGTGTACATGTTGCAGGTATGGAACAGATGGCTAAGCCAGTAAGGAGCTAGCATGCTTTGTTGAATGCAACTATTATGTGGTGAAGAGTTGTTTCAGTAGCTGATCCATAGATTGGTAAGCCGTAATCAATAAGCGAGACAAGAGAGCTTTGAATGGCCAGGTTAAGAGCCTCTGGGGTCAAACATTGCTTATGCCTATAAAGTAGCCCAATGCGGGTGTTAACAGCCTTAGCAATGTTGTCAGTGTGATAGGCATAGGTCATTGTACTTTCAATAGTAATCCCTAGATATTTAAAGAGCTGAACTAGCTCCAGGGGAAAGCCCTCTTCATTGGTGATAGAAAGAGGGTAAGTTCTGTGCCTATTTTGGGAGCTGGAAAACAGCATAGTTTTAGTCTTGTTGTAATTCATAACTAACTTGTGCTTATGGAACCATCGTTCTACAACTATGAAATTACTCTGTAGCCTAGATTCAAGAACCTTAGGGTCTGGATCACTGGTAAACAGGACAGTATAGTCAGCATATAAAAGGATGTGACCCTGACAGGAGTAAGGAAGGTTGTTGAGGAAATTGCTAAATAAAAGAGGGCCCAAGATGGACCCTTGAGGAATTCCAGATAGGACAGGTAGGCTATCTGAGAAGGTGTTTCCAATCTTCACCTGCTGTGTACGGTTGTGAAGGTAACTTTCAAATCAGGCTACACTACCATGAGCTAGGCCAATGGTGGTAAGCTGTTCGACCAGGAGGGCATGATTCACTGTGGTTAAATCAATGAAAGCAGCACTGGCCAGGTGTCCTTGACCTAAGGAGTAGTGAATAAAGCCTGTGAACTCCAGAAGGGTGGTAGTGGTGCTATGATCATTTCTGAACCCGTGTTGTTGCGGACATTGTAGCTGACATTTTTCTAATTATTCAACCAGTTGGTCAGCCAGTATACGCTCAAGAGCTTTCGAGAGTGGGGTCAGGATAGAGATATGCCTGTAGTAATTGTGCAATCCCCAGATTTATGAACTGGTGTCACAGTGGCAGATTTCCATTTCTGAAGAAATTGAGAGTATCTAAGTGACATGTTAATAATATGGGTTAGAGGTGACAGAATTTCATCCAACATAAGGGCTACAAACTTAAGATTCAGGGTGTCACCACTAAATCTTGAGTTCCCCAATACCATGAGTAAATAATTTCTGGCTTCATGGGCTGAGAGGGTATTGAAGTAGAAAGGAGGATGAGGTCTTACTTGGTACACTAAAATAATGCAAAATGTGGGGGTTGGGAGGGATCGATCTAATACAAATGTAAGGTACCATTTCAAATAGAAATCTAATAGTCTCTATGTACGACAGATCAAGTGTGATAAAATGTAACCCCTTATGACGACTGGATATGCACTCCTGATAAAACACCGTAATAAACCCGCTGAGTTCTATAATAACTCAATAGCAGGTTATTACAGCATTTTCCTCTTTGCACTCTCACTTCACTTAAACGCAAAAGGAAGCACAGTGGCTTGAGACTGTTTTTTCACTCTCTGTCCCAACAACAAAGCCATACTACCACATTTACATTTCTGCCTTCAGTGAAACTGTCTCTATCAATCAGAGCAGCAGCCACCTATATCACATTTCTGAATAAAAAGACAAACGGGAAGCAAAAACCGCTCACTGCGACAACTGCTCAGGGGCACACTCACTCTCATAAATACAACTTACATTTTTTGTCTCTATCAAAATCTTGCACCAGTTATTAAAAAAATAAAGCCTGTGCAAGGAGTGTGTTAGGAGGATTTTCCACACACCCTCAGTGTATGAGAATCTCCTAACCCCCCTCGAGCTTTGTTTTTGGGTTTATGGATTATCACACTCCCTGGGTGTGAAAAAAATCCTCATAACCATATGTGGCTGAATAGCCTCTGGACATAACATTGCAGACAAAATGTGGTGGTGATTAAGTCGCTGGGACAAAAGGTAATGGTAAAAATAGCCGCGATGCATGTTTGCCAGCAGACAAAACGTTGCCACTTTAAAATGGAGCCGGATAAGTAGCAAGGCATAAAATAAGCGGGTTCGCATCACAATTTGTGACCTAAGAATTGGGAGACATGAGTCAAATGTGGCAATGATTAGCAGTCATTGCTAATCATTGCTAACTGGCCCTGGGTCCTTTAAAAGGCCCTTTTGGGCCCTTTTGGGTGCATGTTGCTTTAAATTTTTGTTGTTATTTGTTTTTCCCCTCCTCCTCCTCCACACTATGCCCAGTCTCTCCTGATTGGACCCCACCCCCAGAGTATGCAGAGGAGAAACATGAGACTGTCCTCTTGTAGCCCATCACCCCAGCAAGCAGGTCCAGGACTTCCAACCAGAGTAGAAAAGGTAAGTTCCAGTTAATTTTTTCCATTTACTAGACTTTCTTTTTTTCAGATATTTAATATACTGTTTTGTTTTGCAGGGAGGAGTATCGCTGGGTCATGGGTTGCAAGAGGAACGAAAGGGCAGTGAGGAGCAGAGGAGGCCGAGCGAGAGGGGACCCGACCAGGACCAGACAGGGCAGGCATAGCAGCATGATGCAGATTCGGTGCTGGAGCAAGTGGCTCAGGAACAGAGCAGACCTGACGATTGGGAGTTTCCAAAAAAGTAAACACTTTCATTTTATATTGTTAGGGAGCCTGGAGGAGGAGTGAACTATGGGAGGGCATGGACTGGGCAGTGGCACGACTCTGGGGGGATGGATGGGCACTGGCGGGCATGTCATGGATTCTGGCCTGCAACTGGGGGGGGCTGCTGCAGATGATCGGGGGATGCTGAGCTGAACAAGCAGATCGAGTTTCAGACATTAAGTGCTGTGCCCTGCATGTTACAGTGATGGGAAAGTAATTTTAAGTAAATGTGTCCTGCTTTTGCAGAGGTTGTAAAGCATAACTAAGCCACAAACAAGTCACAATTTGTGCCTTTGCAGTCAGTGATGGGAAAAACATTTAAAAGTAATCTGTGCCCTGCCTTACAGAGAAAACGATAAACAAGTGTGCCCTGTAGTTTTACAGTGAATTGGAAAAGACATTTAAAAGTAACTTGTGCCCTACATTTGCAGAGATGGGAAAGGCATTTTAAAAGAATCTGTGCCCTGCCTTGAAGATCTGAAACAAAACTAAGTGTTGTGCCCTGTAGTTTTTGCAGTGATTGGAAAACAGACATTTAAAAGTAACCATGCCCTGCATTTGCAGAGATGGAAAAGACATTTAAATAAGTAATCTGTGCCCTGCCTTGCAGAGAAGCTGAAACAATAATTAAGTGTTGTGCCCTGTAGTTTTTTCAGTGATTTGAAAAGACATTTAAAAGCTTAATGTGTCCTGCTTTGCAGAGATGGGAATTAAGACACTAAAAACAAGCAGACCAGTGGGAAAGGACTGCTCTGCAGCAAATTGCAGAAACAGTTCAAAACCACAAAGTGTGTCCAGTTCGGGCGGGAAGGACAATTTTTAACAAGTGTTCATGCCCTGCTTGCAGAGAGTGGGAAAGACATAAGATCCTTACAGCATGCTATGTGCCCATATGGGAAAGGACTTTTAAAATGTTGTGCCTTGCTTAGTTTGCAAAGATTGTAATTTAACTTGATGCACTTGTGCCCCTGCTTAATTTGCAAAGACATATGTGCCCTGCTGTGTATTTGGGGAAGAAGAAAACTGTGCTCTTGCTTTATTGGAGTGTTTCACTCTGTGGACAACTATCATGTCTTAACTTGGTTATTGGCAGCCCACAGAGTGTGAAAATTTAAGTAAATTGTGATGTCCTTGCTGTTGCTTGATCAGGCATGCTTGGAAAGAACTGTGCTGCTATCACTGATGTCATTATAGGTTTGGCAGCCACAGCCGGGGAGGGGTTGGGGTCAGAAGCAAATCTGCTGAGCTGCCCATTATTCTTTAATACTAAGCCACTGAAATGGATTACTTCACACCCAGGGACAGCACCCTTGTTTTACTAACTTCAAACTTTTTAATAATTGCCGTCTTTCTGCAACATGGCTGGGGTAAAATTAACAACTGCAGAAGGATGGCACAAAAAATATGATCCAGAAACAAACTGGCTACAGCTAAGAAGTGAGGGAGACTTTGCAGTGCGTGTTAGCTGCAAAGTGTGCTGTGAATACAGAGATGAGCTACGTGGGTTGAGGAACTTCAGTGGGGCATTAATTGCAGGGATTACAGGCCCCCAGCTAAAAGTTGACACCATCTGGAAACATCTTCTGAGACAGCAGCTCAAGAAAGCTGTTAAAATTTTGAAATTTGGTAGAACAAGGTCACCACTTGATATATATTGCCATATCACAACTGGTAAGTTTAAAATAATGAGCGTAGTGGGGTAGGGGTTTGGACCCAGACCTAAAACAATTTAAATTTATTTGCAGAGAGAGCTTTCAGTAATGCAGAGGAACAGCATAGAATCATTCTAGGCAGGCTGGTAGAGATCATGTATATGATGGACAAAGAGGACATCCCTATTAAAAAGTTTGAAGTGATAGCAGAACAAGAGAAATGCCATGGAGTTCATTTGGGCAATAAATACATTAACACTGTTGATGGGAAAGAACTCACAACATGTATTGGCAAGAACCTAGAAGAAAACCTGCTGGCAACTGTCAAAAATGCTAATTATTTTTCCGTGCTTATGGACGGTAGTACTAACAGTGGTGTAATTGAAAAGGAACTGGTTTACATAATTTATGTAAATCCCATCAATGGTCAAGTGGAGACTACATTATTACGAATGAAAGCTGTATCACATGGCACAAGTGAGGGATTAAAAAATTTCATTTTAGACATTTTTACAGAGTCTGGCCTTAATATAAAAAATATGGTTGGGTTTGGGGCTGATGGGGCATCTGTCAACATGGTTGTAAGATGGGGTCTTATAAACATAGAAACATAGAATTTGATGGTAGATAAGGACCGCTTGGCCCACCTAGTCTGCCCATTTGTCTACCTAACGGATAAGCTGCAGATCCTAGTTAACCAACAGCCTACTTCCTCCTACCCCCCCACCAGAATTGCCTTATGTCTGTCCCATGCATTCTTGAAATCCCCCACTGTTTTTGACTCTACGACCTCCTCAGGAAGGCTGTTCCATGTATCCACAACCCTCTCTGTGAAGAAATACTTCCTCACATTACCTTGGAGCCATCCCCCCTCTATCTTCAAATTGTGCCCCCTTGCTTTTGCACATCTCTTTTTCTGAAAGATGCTACCCTCTTGGACTTTGTTGATTCCCTTGAGGTATTTGAAAGTTTCTATCATGTCCCCTCTCTCCCTCCTTTCCTTGAGGCTATACATCTTTAGTTCCTTTAGTCTTTCTTCATATGTCTTCTGATGCAGACCATGCATCATTTTGGTTGCCCTCCTCTAGATAACCTCTTCCCTGTCTATGTCTTTGTGGAGATGGGGTCTCCAGAACTGTACACAGTACTCCAGATGTGGTCTTACCAACTGTCTGTACAGAGGGCCAACAACTTCCTGTTTTCTACTGGTGATGCCTCTCCCTATGCATCCCAGTATCCCCCAGCCCTCCTTACTGCCTTCTCATATTGCTGTCCCACCTTTAGCTCTTCTGATATGACTACCCCAGGTCCCTTTCCATTTTTGTTGTTGTCAGTATCTCACCCCCCATTGTGTACTCTTCCCCTGGGTTTTTGTTTCCCAGGTGCATTACTTTGCACTTCTTTGCATTGAATCTAAGCTGCCATACATTTAACCATTCCTCCAACCTTGCCAAGTCCCTTTTCATCCTTTCCACCCCACCTTGTGTATCAACCCTGTTGCAGATCTTTGTGTCATCTGCAAAGAGACATACTTTCCCTTCCAGTCCCTCTGCAATGTCACTTATAAAAACATTAAAAAGGACCGGCCCCAGTACTGTGGTACCCCACTAGTAACCCTCCTTTCTTCACTGTGGACTCCATTTACTATTACCCGCTGTGTCCTGTTGTCCAACCAGTGTTTTACCCAGGCTACCACCCTAGGACCCACTCCCAGGCTGGCTAATTTGTTTATTAATCTTTTGTGTGGGACTGTGTCAAATGCCTTGCTAAAGTCTAGGTAGGCCATGTCCATGTCTTGCTGCTCTTTTAAGGGAAGACATATAGTGGTTAGTTGGTGTTCATTGTTTCTCACACAGATTAGAACTGGCCATAAAAGATGCTTTGGAACACCTATTTCAATGAGATTTCAAACTTTCTGACCCAACTGTTTTATCTCTATCACAAAAATCCTAAGAGATGCTGAGAGTTACGGTCCCTTGCCCAGGCCATGGAGATGTCAGTTGAAAAGCCCAAGAAGGCCCATGGCATACGTTGGGTATAGCATAAACTTCTTGCCTCCTGTGTTGTTACCAAATCATTCCCCATAATTTGTGCCCATTTAGACTCTATGGCCACAGACCCAACTCATGACAAGGCCAAAGTCAAGGGAGTGTTGCAAATTATGACTAAATTCCAAATGGTGGCACACCTTTTGTATTTTGAACAGCTGCTTCAGCCACTTGCCGGGTTCTCACTAGCACTTCAAAAAGAAGTAGTTGAAAATCCAGAGCTACTTAGCTCTGTTGAAACTTTGAAAAACACTTTTGACCATGCTAAGCAGAGTGGTCCCATAGGTGGCAGTGAACTTGACATTCTCTTAAAAAATGGGTCTGATGTTCTTTCAGCAGCATGTGCTCAAGTCACATACAAGGATGTGAATTTAACACATTTTAGTGGCCAAGTTGTTAAAACTTTTAATCAGCAAACTAAGAAATACATTACAAATATTAAGAATGGTTGTGAACAAAGGTTCCATTTGACTGATGAAAGTAATATCTATAACCATGCAAAAGTATTAGATACCAGACATTGGCCAGCAGTTGCAGACAGAAAGGAACTGGAGCTGTATGGTAATAGTGGCATTACTGCAGTAGCTGATCACTTTTCTGCTCTTTTGCAGCCTGAGTGTGACAGCACTCTGCTACTTGCAAAACTGCAAGAGTTTAAGATTTTTGCTGAAACCAGTTTCATCAATCTTTCTGCCTCTGCTATCCGGTCAAAGCTGGCATGTGATTTCCAGAACTCTTATCCAAATCTGTTGAAGCTTGTCAATGTGTTGAGAGTATTTCCTGTGTCTAATGCAATTGTAGAAAGGTGTTTTTCAACTATGAACAAGGTAAAAACTGACTGGAGAGCAAGTCTGGCAGAGGATACTGTAGAAACATTGATTTGCTTTAAAAAGCAGGGCCCCCCTCCAGCTGAATTCAACCCAGGCAGGGCTGTAGACATATTTTTTAGTGCTAAACCAAGACGTCCTGGTAATTTGGCAGCTGAGGATGGTGGACCACCCCAGGTCCCTCCCCCCCCATAACAGGCCAGAATTACCAGCTACATCCCTGGTGGAGAAGAGTAGCAAAATAGATTGCACCCGATCAGTGCTGGTAACTGTGTGTCTGATTATGGTCCCAGCCAGTTACTATGTGGTCAATCACAGTCCCAGAGTATGCTGGGGCAGGGATTTGTCACAGACTCATGATCACGCTCACGCTCATGCTCACTAATTCATGGTTTGCTTTGGCAGACATCCCATCTCAGCTCTTAAAATGTATGTGCTGCTGCACAAGAATTGCTGTATTCTGGAAATGGCTAAATAAAACATATATCACTCTCAGAAACTTGTGTAAATGTGTATTTTATCAATATAGGGCGAGATAAGTACATTTTATGGGGTTTTGAGCAAAAATATAAATTTTTGGTAATTGCTAATCAACTTCGGCCAATTGCTAATCATTTTATACTTTGATTAGCGAAGGCGGTAATCACTAATTTATGCCGTGAGTAGACGAATAACAATGTGCTTCATGGTATCCAGCCATCTTGATGTTTTACTCCTTTGATTGGTAGTGCCGGATCAAACTGTGTTTGTAGCATTAAATGCACTCTTCATATCATACACCATGCTTCCTCCATGCAGATCCCCTTACTACTGGCCCATCTTGACATGAAGAAGTCCTTCGGCTGTGTGTCATGGGGATTTCTCTGCATCTCTGTGTTAGAGTTTGGATTCACACTCATCAGTTCTGTGACGTCTTGGCATGCTTATATGATTCTTTCAAGTCTGTTTGGAGCCTGTTGCTCAATATCTATTGCAGACTCCTGATTTACAGAGGATTCAAGTAGGTGGACAGGAACATTGTCTGCCCTTGTATGTGGATGACATTTTACTATACTTGTGAGCCCTAGAGACTTCTTACCCCTGTGTTTTAGAGAAACTAGTTTATTTTGGCTACCTCTCCAACAATGAAATTAACCACACAAAAACTGATGTACTGTATCAGTCTTTAGTTGGTCATCCTTCACAATATTAGTTTTCAGTAATATTTTTTCTTCTATGATGATGATGTGATTAAATTAGCTTTGCTCTAGGATAGTTAAAATTAAGGACTAATAAGTCAACATTTAACTAGCAGTTTTGTGTTTACTAGACAGCCAATATTTGTTTTCTCCATTTTTTTATGAATGTAACATGTTTCGTCTGCTTGATATCATATGTTTGGTGTTTGAGTAGAAAAGAGTATGCAATAAATCAATTAAGGTATGACGTTTGAAAAATCATGTATAAATAAGTGCATGACTTCTTCACTGTCACACCCCCTGAGGAAGGGTTTACACCTGAAGCACCAGGACAAGTGGAGTGTGGTGTGTTCCTACCTCACTTTATCATTCTCTGGTAATAAAGCAATTTAAATCATCTAAATTCTCAAGTAAAGTGAGTTTTTTTGGTTTGCTTTTGGAGTACTTACCTTTGCATTTTGGTGTTGCACTGGGCTGGCTGCCCGTGTTCAAGCACCCCCACCAGAAGTGTTCGTAGATCAGCTTCCTTGGATTTGTACTTTTGTGCCTTTGGTCTGCAGAACTATCAGCGTTTCCAAAAAAACACGGTGGTAAGAAACTGATGCAGGAACATTAGACACCGCATATGTCATCTGTTATACTGTAATCCAACTGTGAAGTGGGAATTGAGGACTCGGAGGACATGAATAATTGACTGAATTTTTCCTAATTACTGTGCCAGAACTGGGAGCAGTTAAACAAAACCAAAGTAATGCAGTCTACGTCTACGAGAGGAGACTCCCAGAATACAGGTTACAGGTGAGAAAAGTCAGCAAGCTACGAGGAGAAAATCAAGAGTGCAAAGGACTTGTTAAGTGGCCCTGGAACAGGTGATGAAGAAGGATCCCAGACTTCAGGAACAGGTGATATAAAATCTTGTTTTTTAAACTAGAAAAGCTGTTGCTTAAAGACCTTGACTATACTTACACTATTATCGCCCTTCAAGAGTATCTCTCTAAAGAGCAGGCTTCACAAGGGCTCCGAATTGCTGTAATTCCATCAAGTGGGCTTGATGAGTTTGAATTCAGGGAGGAATGGTTACAAGCGACAAGCATTTGTTCAAAAACATTCCTTGAACTTATAATTAAAGCAGAAATAAAGAAACGTGAAGCTCTAAGTGAAGAATTGCAGGAGGCCAGAGAACAGGTACTTCAGTATAAAGATAGAGGTGAATACAAAGAATTTGAGACAGCGCTGCAGAAAAAACTAGAAAAATAAGAACTTGAGCTTATTTCGAGGAAGCAAGACAAACTGCTCAGAGATGCAGAAGATTATAAAAAGGACAATATTCTGAAGTGGGGGAAGCGGCAGTCTCAGTCATACAGCAGGAATAGGGGCAGATCTAGAGTAAGATTTGCCAAAAGCAGCAACCAGCAGCAGCAAAATGCTAAGCAGAGGGTCCATAAAGAACAGGAGAATGCAGGAGCTGATCACCACAGTTCAAACAAAGATGGTACAGAAGGAGGAGTTGAGGGGAAGCACAAAATTCATCCACAGAAAGGGTTTTTTTTAGACAAAAGAACCCAAATACAAACAGAAAAAGAAAGAAAAGGAAAAGGAAAACAAGGCGGGGGAAGAGGGGAGGCACCAAAAGAAACAGAAAGATCACAGAGGACAAAAACCAAGAAAACAATTTACAGATAATTAACATCTCATCTAAAATATTAACAGAAGACCAAGAAACTGTGTTAAAACATGGCCTTTCTTTTATCCCCACTCCCAAAATAAATTACTTTGAAATCAATATTGGCCTGAGAACATTCTTTCTGAAGTTAAGGCTAAAATATTTCTTTCTGAAAAAGCAATTGAAAGAACAATTTAACAATATGGGTGTGATTGAGGAAGCAATTGAACCTGAAAGAGAAGATTTTGATCTAATTTTGGAAAATATTGACAACTTGGATTTTGGAGCTACAAGCACTTCAGATGGGACTGTTGGAAGGGATTTTTCAGCAAGTGCAGGAAGAGAAATAGATGCTTTGTTGGAAATGATCACTGAGAATGGACTTTTAGATACAAATATTGGATTGATAGAGGGTGATTTGGAAGCTGAATCTCCAGGAGCAAAAGGTATGCAGGACAACACTAATCTAATGGAGATTAGAAAAACTCTTTTTAAAGGGACATCAACATTCTGCCCAAATGTAACTAATACTGCCTTACTAACCTATGAGAGAACAGTTTTACATCAAGTAAATGAGCTTCTTTCATAGAAGCAACCCCCTAAGGGTTATAATTTAACAAAAAAAGAAATGTCAGCCTTGTTAGGACTGTCTAGAAATGATGATCTAGTTATCAAATCAGCTGACAAGGGGGGAAATATAGTGGTGGTGAATAAAACACAATATATTGAAATTGTTCATAATTTACTAGATGATGTAGGCTAACAGAAGGCTATTGTATAAAATGGAGTGCCTGGGGCTGGGGGAGGGGTTACAAGGTGGGTGCAAAACTGGTTGGAAGGTAGACTACAGAGGGTGTTAGTCAATGGGGTTCCCTCAGGAATGTCAGGGGTCACTAGCGGTGTTCCCCAGGGGTCAGTGCTGGGACCCCTGATGTTCAACATCTTTATAAGAGACATAGCAGAGAGGTTGAAGGGTAGAGTGAGCCTGTTTGTGGATGATGTAAAGATTTGCAATAGAGTGGACATGCAGGATGGAGCCGAGAGGATGCAGAGGGACCTAGGGAAATTAGAGATATGGGCCAGGAAGTGGAAGTTATCTCTCAACACAACAAAATGCAAAATCATGCACCTGGGCAGAAAAAATAGGAGCGCGGAATACAGATTGGGGGACAAGCCACTAGCAGTGACCAAGGGGAGAGGGACCTGGGCATCATCATCTCACAGGACTTGAAGGTGGCTGGGCAGTGAAGGAGGGCAGTGGCAAAAGCCAGCAGTTTGTTGGATTGTATTGGGAGGAGGATCACCATCAGGAGGAAAGAGGTCTTGATACCCTTGTACTCCCAGTTGGTCAGGCCTCATCTGGAATATGGGGTCTAGTTCTGGAGGCCTTAACAAAAAGAGTATGTGGAGAGGGTGGAGAGGGGTACAAAGGAGGGCAACCAAGATGATGAAGGAGCTCAACCACTTGCCGTATGAGGAGAGACTGGGTGCCCTTGACATGCACTCCCTGGAACAGAGGAGGGAGAGAGGGGACATGATAGAGACTTTTAAGTACCTAAAAGGGATCAACAAAGTGCCTACAGAGAACCTATTCCAATTGATGGGGTGTCCCAGGAAAAGGGGTCATGATCTCCAACTCGAGGGGGGTAAGTTTAGGGCTAACATCAGGAAATACTTCTTTATCGAGAGGGTGGTGTACACATCACCTGGAATGGGTTGCCTAAAGAAGTGGAGGGTGAGAGAATACAGTGGGGTGGGGTTCAAGAGAGCTTGGCACAGACACAGAGGGCTGTTGAAGGGAGGGGGAAGGGAAATCAGAGCTAGCCTAGAGGATGCTAGGCAAATGGGCAGACTAGGTGGGCCTTTTCTGCCATCACTTTCCTATGTTCCTATGTAAACAGTTATGAAAAGCTGAACCATAATCCGATTAATGGGAACAAAAAGCATCTTTTGAAATTATTAACTGATGCGGCTAGGGATGGCATGATTTCAGAATCTGAATTTAAGTATCTGTGGTGTGAATATCCCATTATGCCAGGCTTTAGTATCTTGCCAAAAGTGCACAAGAATATGGAGACCCCTCCCCCCCCGGGGCATCCTATTGTGTCAGGGAATGGTGCAATGACAGAATTTAGGTCATTTTGTGGACTTTTTCTTAAAAAGATGGACCCAATTCCAAGTCACATGGTGCAACTCGCGGGCGTATGTGAGTTGTGCCATCGCCACTATGCCGAGGACCCTGTGCCTATTCTAAGACAGGCAGAGATTCCCTGGCACCTGTTTCCCATGACTTGCGGCAGCACTGGGGGTTGTGCCACAGGAATGGCGCAACAGGACCTG
Organism: Neoceratodus forsteri; assembly: GCA_016271365.2. Classification (NCBI taxonomy): domain Eukaryota; kingdom Metazoa; phylum Chordata; order Ceratodontiformes; family Ceratodontidae; genus Neoceratodus; species Neoceratodus forsteri. The sequence goes on from JADMNL010000024.1 coordinate 133,940,252, forward strand.
GTGCCGCAGTTCAACCCACAGTTAACCTCCCAGAGCCCCCCAGCCCTGTAACACTCCCACAGTCACCTGGGGGCCTTGGGTGGACTGGCCAGGTGGCACAGGAACATAGGGGTTATGGCGAAAAAAGGACCAGGGAGGTCTCCAAAATTCAGGGGGTGGGGTGCATGACTGTGCTGGGGGGTACGTGGGGCAGGGCAATGTGCCATACGTGGTGCTGCGGGGCGGTATCTGTCATTGTGCTGGATATATGCCCCTTAGACCAGCTAAGTGCTGGTTTAACCCCTCAGTGCCATATCTGGATTTGTAATTGCATAAGTGGGTTATGGAAGACGCCCTTTTGGAATAAGGCACAGGTGCTGCCGTAACCCACCCTTGCACCATGCCACAGTGGGTTGCAGGCATAGTGGGTGGCATGTAGCCCACCTTTGGTGCAACCCATGCAGCCACTCTTTCAAGCCAAATCTTGTAATCCCGACCTGTGTAGCTTTGTAATGAGTGCCATTTGTGCCATAGAGTTTGGCGACATCGCCTTTGTGCCACGACATGCACCTGAATCAGGCCCCATGTGATAAAGATCTGCCATTGTATTCAAAAGACACCACAGATACTTTACAGAAATTGCAGGATGTTGTATGGGATGATAAGTTCACATGGCTGAGTACAGATGTGGAATGCCTCTACGCAAGTATTAGACATGATCTTGGAATCAGAGCATGCAAATATTTTTGGGAGGGACATCCACTAGCTGTGGAAATACCAATTGACTATATTACAGGCCCTTGAATTTATTCTTATAAATAATGTCTTTGAATTTCAAAATGAAATATATCTGCAAAAATGTGGCACGGCAATGGGTGCCAGCATGGTGTCCAGTTATACTAACCTTTCTCTAGGATGGTGGGAACAGTTCTGGGTTTTGAATCAGACAAAAAATCAATTTTTCAGAAACATACATTTCAGGAAACGATATATAAATGATTGCATTTGCATCTGGGAGAGGGACTCTGACAGTATCACTGACTTTGTTTGCTGGCTTAATGAGAATGATTTGAACCTGCGTTTCACTCATGTGGCAAACAAAGATAAACTTCAGTTTCTAGATTAGAAACTGAATGGTATAGCTAAAGAAAAAATTGTCACCAAATGTTTTAGAAAAGAAACAACAACAAATGCTGTACTCAGGGCAGATAGTTCATATCCACCTAGACTGAAGGAATCTATACCGTATAGTCAGATGCTCAGAATGCGGAGAAATTGTAGCACTCATGAAGCATTCATAGAACAGGCCACAAAATTGGAAAACAGATTCCTAGCTGGGGATACTCAAGGGAGACACTAACAAGGCCCAAGGACAGAGCACGCCTGCAGGACAGATTAGATTTACTTAAACCCAAAAATATGCCATCACAGACACATCAGGGCAATATACCAGTTACATTTGTCACAGAATACAATGGACTTGCTGGCCGCATAGGTAACACTGTATACAGTAATTGGAACATACTGATGAGCGATACAGAAGTCCAGAAAGCAGTGGAGGACAAACCCAGGATCTCATTCAGCAGGGCTAGAAACATTGTGGTCCACAGCAGACTGTCAGTCCCCCCTCCCACATTCAAGAACTGGCTTCCAAGCAGACCCTTAGGCTTTTTCCAATGCAAAAGTTGCAATATTTGCAAACATACAAAAACAGGCAAACCATTTGTACACCCATTGTTTAGTGAAATCACTGTTGACTTGGAACCATTGTATATGACACCATGCTCACTGTGTATTCATTATGGTGCCAATGCGAAAACGTATATGTAGGATGTACAGCTAGACCCCTTAAGCAGCGAATCCAAGAACATTCTAGATCTATAGTAACTCAATGACTGGAGACACCAGTAGGAGCACATTTTTATGTTGGCATGCTTGCACAGCCAACATCTTGGGGTAGTGCAGATTTGGAGGTGCAGTCGCTGTTGGGCGAATGCAGGGCACGCACCAGTAGGTGTGTCCCTCATTCCCCAATCAGCCTGCATGCTGGTGCCACACCACGCAGGCAAGCACATCTAAGGAAAGGTCTGCTGCAATGCGAGCAAAGCTCGTTACACGCAGCGGACCCTTCCTACGTGCTTGCCAGCTGGAAACATGTGGCACAGTGGCCACTAAACTGCCAATTTTGGGGATGCCCAATCCCTCTGTCGGCTTACCCTACCCAAGTATGTGCCAACGGGGGAGCCCATTCCCTGTCAGCAGAATGTGTCTCCCTTCCTTTCGTTGTTTGCCAACTGGGGTGCCAAATCCCCATCAGCATCCTCCCACCCTTTCGTGTTTAATGTGCCATCGGGGAGCCCAATCCTCGCCGGCAGATGTCCCCTTCTTTCATGCCAACGGGGTGCCCAATCCCCCTGTCAGCTACTGTATCCCCCAAAAGAAAACACCTGTAAAAATAAAAAAGTCCACGATCTGTTTTTTAGCACATGTAAGCAGAAAACGTCCCTCGTAGTCTCCCACACCAGCACCCACCCACTGCACACCCTGCCTCCCCGCACCCCTCTCACCCCATACTTACCCCTGGAGCTCGATGCCACGATCTTTGATGGACTAGGAACATGTCTTCACTCTTCAAAGCCGACCATGAACTGAGGAAATGTCGGTAAGCTGTATAATGGAATATATAGGGATTTTTTCAACTTTGATGCATATCTCAGGCATTTTTTTTTTATTTTTGCACATTTTCAACATGGGGTTTTTGGGACCCCTCCTCATGAATTCTGTCACAGTTATGATGTTAATCGGTCCCGAAAGGTGATTTCACAGTCACTCGCGTGGAATCACCTTTTGGGACTGATTATCTGGAGAACAGTGGCAGTGTTCATGAGTGGGTCTCAAAAGTCCATGTTGCAAATTTGTGAAAAACTAAAACTGGCTGCTTTCTTCAGTGCGTTGCACAGCTGCTACGCGCTCGTAACTTTGCAAATTTGCAATATTTTAATGCCAGATTTTCAACATTGTCATTTTTCTACACCTCCTTGTGAACAGTATGGCTGCCATTTTCCACATCCTGGCTGAAATGTGTTTCCACACTTCCAGCACACAATACCACGGTCGCTGTGGGAAATCAGTGTTCGGGGCAGATTATGAAAATGACAGTGACACTGTTCATGAGCAGAGGTCCTAAAATGCCTATGTTGAAAATTTGGTGATGATACTCCATAAAATGACTGTTACCAGCGTGCGTTGCGCAGTTTGCATGCGCGCTCGTAACGTTGACATTGTAATATTTTCACTCTGGATTTTCACCATTAGCATTTTTCCACACCTCTTGATGAACAGTACAGCTGTCATTTTACATATCCTGCCCAAAATGTGTTTTCGAACGTCCAGCACAGAATAGCGCAGTCGCTGTGCGAAATTACTTTTTGGGACAGTTTGAAGAAATGACAGTGACACTGTACATGAGTAGAGGTTCTAAAATGCCTATGTTGAAAATTTGGTGTCAGAACTCCATAAAATGACTGTGTTACAAGTGTACGTTGCGCATTTCCCACGCACCCTTGTAACTTCACGAATTTGCAATATTTTCATGCCACATTTTCACCACTGCCATTTTTTTACACCTCCTTATGAACAGTACAGCTGTCATTTTTCACATCCTGCCAAAATTGTGTTTCTGCACTGCACTGCAAAGCCAATGCCAGCGTGACAACATTTGGCATTGACAAATGCTTGTTTTCATTGCCATGAGTCCAGTGTGGACTTATTAAATTTCATGGGCACTGAGCAGGTAAAACATTAAACAAAAGGTGGAACAGAAAAAATGATTTACTGAAATGTGAACGTTTTTGGATATATACTTTGAAATCAGTAAAACCTAAGGGCCTGAATAATGCATGGGACATTAAACCCTACCTGCTGAGGAAATGAATAATATAATATATATAAAAACCTTTCCCCCCTTTGAATGAAGTCAAATGGAATTGGGCAATGCACCAATCAGTGATTCACATTTATTGAAGGTAGTGGGGTAATTAGACAAAGAATACCACCCTTTTAAGATGCGATTGTCTTCTGGTGGTTTCCCTGGTTTCTTGAAGTAAAGATTTCATTTTTGTGTAACTCTTTCAAATAGTGTAGATATGGGTAAAGGTACCAACATAAATTAATAAAAACAATTTAAATTTAAGTTTTGAAAGCTGGACTTAGATAATTTATAGATGAAAGACAATATTTTGGCAACAAAAGTCTATATGAAGCTAATATACCCTCCCTATTTTATTTTTACAGAGCATCTATTTGTTTATTCTGGCTACACCTTTCCTCACCACTTGGAGACTTATAGCTGATCACAGGGATGGCAGATCGCTTTCATCTCCCCCACTTAACGTTTTCTATCTACTTCAGTTTTTTAATTTTCAGTAATATTTTTTCTTCTATGATGATGTGATTAAATTTGGAGGCAGTATAGCACAGTGGTCTAAGGCTCTGAGCTACAAATCTGGTGACATCCAGCAGACCAGACCTGGGTTTGAATCCCACAGCTTCCACTTGCATACTGTGTGACCCTGAGCAAGTCACTTAACCTCCTTGTGCTCCCAGGTCACTCCTGTAACAAAGCTTTCAGCTTAGTGTGCTATACCTGGTTAAACAACTAAATAATAATAAAAAAAATTGGCTTTGCTCTAGGATAGTTGAAAATTAAGGACTAAGTCAACATTTAACTAGCAGTTTTGTTTTATTAGACAGCCAATATTTGTTTTCTCCATTTTTATGTTTGCTTGCACACATGTGCAAGAAACATATTGTGGCAGCTTAGGAGAGAAGCAGGTTGTGGAGGTGCGGCACTGTTGTGGCCAATGCCACCACTGCTTTTGAGGGCTCAGCTGTATGTCACCAATACAAGTGCACGCTGGTGGTGACACTAGTTTGCAAGTGTGCCACCAACTTGAAACTATTTGGCCACCGCAATCAGAGAGCTCCCCATCAGCTTCTCATTCTGTTCTTGTCTGCATATGCAGTTTGCCGAGAGAAGCTGATACTGCGATGCTGGTGCGGACCCTGATTGTTGTGGCAAATTGGCTTTTGTGGCAATATGTTTGTCTTCCCTGTGACAGAAGCCCTGTCATGTGTTATAATTCATTGACCTATGCAGCCAATATAGTGCTATGGTTGTGTAACTGTGTTAGTTTTGGTTGTGGCCGTTCGCACTCTCTATTCCAGAGGAATTACCACCCTGTAGGGGTACAATGCAAGGAACTCTCGGAGAGGGTTCTGCCCCAGAGGTGCCACAGGACAGTTCCCATGGCTAAAGATACCTTAGGAATCCCCCTAAGGAGAGAGTGCTGCCGCTGGAGGAGGAGAGGAGGATGGTTGGGCAAAGACAAAATACTTCACAGTGAGGCTGAGAGGAACTGCTTATATAGCTCAGGAAGTGGGAGTGGCTGGCTGCTTGGCCACTGAATTACAGGCAAGCCTTTCAATTCACTGACCTACGCAGCCAGTATAGTGTTATGCTTGTGTAACTGTGTTAGTTTTGGTTGTGGCCGTTCACACTGTGTTCCAGAGGAATTACCACCCTGTAGGGGTATGAAGCAAGGAACTCTCAGAGAGGGTTCTGCCCCTAGAGGTGCCATGGGACAGTTCCCATGGCTAAAGGTATCTTAGGAATCCCCAAAAGAAATGTATCATCCTCAAAGGAGGCAACATGATGCGTATGAGCAAGCTGTAACAGTGACGTAGAAGCAGTAACTAGAACATAGTAGTAGAGAAGAATAATGATGGCTTGCTTTGAGAGAAAGGGATCCCCTAAGGACAGAGAGAATGGCAGGACATCCTCCACCTCCATCCAACAAGGGAACCTACCTAAGGAAACTAGGGGAAACAACTATGCTAACTAAGTGTTATGACCTGAGGCAACAGAGGAGAAAAAAAAAACCCTATGAGGAGAAATTCTCTGGGGATCCAAGGCCTAGGTCACCTTCCCTCCAGGCTTGGGAAAATGTATTTAGTGACGGCTCTGCAGCTGCAATTTGGAAAACCCAATTAAAGGGAGGTGGAAAACATTCCAATTTGGAGGAAGGCTCTCACTCAAACCCTCTAGCGGGAACGTCGTGGAAGGTTGCAAGAAAACTCTGCAACAATATGAGCATCCAAGGCGCAGGAGGAGAGCAACAACTGCTGAGGCACTCACCTGGCCTACCCACCCTAAATCAAACCAGGTGAACCAAAGGCAGTCATGGGGAGAATGCAGTGAAAGTGCCTTGCTATCGAAACCACTGAAGTCAATGGCCAATCGTTATAGTGGAACACTAGAGCCAAAGGAGAGCGTCGTAACCACCCTTCACCACAAGTCTTAAATTCTACACCAGCAGCTGCTGTTGTGTAGCAGGCAGCTAAAAGCAAGCTCAGGGCAAGGACATTCCCAGCTATGGGCCAGGTGAGAAGGATCCTGCCCCAAGTTGGACACGCTCGATGATGCGGACTAAATGCAGAGAGAGACTGTCGGCTGCAGGAACCTGCGCCAGATTAGAATGGCTGGCATGCCCCAGAATTGATTGAGAGCTGCAAAGCTGGTGCGCTGAATGAGCACAGCATACTGAGATCGTAATGAGCATTGAGTGCTGAGACCTTGCAAGGTCGAATGCAGATTGAGAGCAGGAGAATCCCAGGCCAAAGCCGAGGGGACGGCACTAGGCATAAAGCAATGGTTTGCGTAAGCAAGGAGCAAACGATTGCGTAAGCAAGAGTGGATCTGATAGGTCAGTAAACAGAAGTAGTAATAGGTGGACCTGCATAACAACTGTATAGCAAGTAAACAGCACTGAGTTAGGGGCAAGCCAGCCAGACATGAATAGCCAAATCAAGGTGATAAAACTCTGAGAATTTTCGGCGGCAAAGACAGGATTTAGAACAAAATTAATTAACCACATAGACCACAACCCCCCAAACACCTCCCAGTCCCCGCCGTAGGACAAACAAGAAAGGCCGAGAACCACATGCAGATATAAAAGCTAGTTTAATAGCCTCAGCAGGAGCTTCAGCTAACCTCAGAGTAAACAAGGTAGAATAGGAACGGGTGTAAACAATGCAGCAGCAGGAAGCAAGTGGGCCTGTACAGCAGTAGTTAAATGAGTACAGTGTTAAAACACAGGCACTGGGTACAATAGTAATTAAAGTAAACAGTCAGCAGCAGTGGGTGAAGTTGTAGGTAACTGAAAGCAGCAGCATGAGCTCTGAGTAGGTTTGCAGTTGCAGTGCAGTAAGTTGAGAGTTGTAACTGAAAGCAAGCAGAATGAGCTCTGTAGTAGCAGTATGTTAGGAGTTTTAAAAATAAAAGCCCCCCCCCCCAAAAGAGGAAACCAAAACACAGCAAAACAGAAAACAGGGAAAGGCCCAAAAACAAGAAACAAAACACAGGGAAGCACACAGCCGGAGGAAAGATACAAACCAGAAGCAGGAAAACAAACAGTGAAGTCCAGCAGAGACACACAGAAACAGCAGGCTTTGGGGGGGGGGGGGTAGGCTCTAGCCAGCTCAGAGGACAAACCAACATAGCCTCCAGCTGAAAAGACAAAATGCTTCACAGTGAGGCTGAGAGGAACTGCTTATATAGCTCAGGAAGTGGGAGTGGCTGGCTGCTTGGCCACTGAATTACAGGCAAGCCTTTCAATTATGATTATCCTCATCCTACTGTGGATGTCATGTTACTATATTCAGAATTCCTGGCGCCACTTCCGATCTGATGCCCTGTGTGCAGTTCCTCCTGCTGGCCTGAAGGTGACAGTGTCAATAGCAGTGCTGTCTCCCCCTACCGGTTTGGGCCCCTTTTCTTTCTGGACCCTACTGTCCTCAGCAGCCGCCTGCTCATCTGTCCTCCAGCGGAGGGATTGAGACTGAGAGCCAGAGACTAGAGTAGGGATGCCTCCATCATGTTGACTTTAGTTTCTGCTGCTTGCTGTTGCTACTAGGCACCAGCAGCCTTTTAGGCAGTCAGTCAGCCCAGCCCCGGCATCGATCAGCGATCACCGTAAGTGACTCAGACTCATTGTGCAGCCCATGGCCAGTGCCTGCAACTGCTCTACATGTCAGTGCATCTGTCCATGCCACATGGCTTACTTGCCACAGCCCACCACCAACCCTGCTGGCCTTGCCTTGCCTTTGCCTAATTTTCCCCTGCCTGCCCAGGTCGGGTGCCCCCAGCCCTTCGTACGTTCGTACCTAGCTACCGGTACCGTAGTATTGGGTCCATCTATGATCTGAAGGTCAGAGGAAAAGACGGTCATGTCACATCACATGTCACATCGGCAGGTCATCTCTCTCGCTCAAGCGAAGGCCTGAAGCCAGGTCCCTGGCCTGGAAGGAAGTAGCATGGCGTTAAGGTAAGAGGACCAACAAAATCATGACCAGCCTAAGCCAGCCAGCTCCATCCATAAATAATTTAAAAAACAGTGTAAAAATCAATTTTTTTTTTAATGACCCGCCTGGCCACCTGCTTGCCTGCCTGGCATGCTTGCTCATCTCTCTCTCTCTCTCTCTCTGACCAGGATTGGGACCAGTGCTGCACAGTGGTCATCTGGAGTGGAGGGAGGGAGGATCCAGCGCCGGCTGTCAGCAGAACATCTTGCTTGTAGCTTGTCGGATAGGCTGCTCATGCTGCTGGCATAAAAAATTAATTTATTGCCTGTTGTTTTTCAACTTATGCTGTAAAAGACAAGTAATGCTTAAGTTTTTCTGACTGAGTGGTCATTTAGTGTTAGGGCAGTGTTCACAGAAAAAGGGAGGGGGGGGACTGAGGAGGGAGGCATGCTGATGTTGATGACTCTGAGTATTATGCTATCAGAGTCACATTCCAGTCCCTGCATGCTCCGGTCACACTCCTGAGCCTCACCCAGCCTGTAGAACTTTACAAGCCATTTTACTGGGGGGGGTGCAGGTGTGTGGCTGTCTGGGAGAGTATTGTTAAGGGACACAGGTTAGTGATGGACCTGCATGTGTTAAGGTGAAATTGTTTAACCAGGAAAGGCACACTTGTTTCCAGGTGTGACTTGGGAGCACAAGGAAGTGACATGACTTGCTGAGGGTCACACAGTATAAATTCGTAGTGGGGTTAAATTGGATGGCATAGGAATGGATTAGGGAGTGGGGATGCCCTGAATACTTGGGACTGATTCAAGCTGGGTTAAGCAGGGCACTAGGCCAACAGGAACGGCTCATGAACCAGAGAAGCACTATGTACCAAGGGCACTGTGCATGGCATAGTACCATGTGAAAGACACTGTCATGCTCAGTCCCCTGTGACTGGTGCAGTCAGTTACACTCAGTGGTGCAAATGATGTTTGCCACTGAACATCTGGCTGCACAACACAACACCATAGTTTCTGGGCAGTCTCTTGCCTCTGCTGACTACTGCAAAATATTCAGCCTGGCAGATTTTGGTGGAGGAACAAACAATGCGGTGCATGTTTGCACTCTGAAATTGTGCCACCACAAACTATGAACATGTATGGTTCCCCAGGATTTGTAGCTCACCTTGCTTGCATCCCCCATGAACTTTATACTAGCTATGCTCTGACTGAAACATATTTCTCATAGAAATGTTGCCCATGTCTTACTGTGTTTACTTTCCCTGCACACCATTAAATCAGGATAATACCAGAGCAGATGTACAGCTCAGTAGTCTGGGGCAAAGAACACTTGTCACATCATGTTCACTCCTCCATCATGTCACTGTGTACAGTATTAATGCTTTAGCTGTCAAGTTCCAGTCCCAGACCCTGTAGTTTAATTGATTACTTGCCTCCAGTCTGATCTGAGAGGGTGAAGTGGTGAGGATGAGACTGGGAGTCTGTCTGAGGGTGCAGGGCTTCGCTTGTCACTTGCAATCCATTCTGGGCATGGCTGAGGGCGGGGGCAGTGTCCTCTTTTGGTGTCCAAAAATCTGGTAACTCTAGATTTGAGAAAGTGTTGAGCTGGGGGCTTGTGAGAGCCTGAGAGATGAGTGAGTTTGACCGGTCATCCGGGGACCTGTGATGCCGGTGAGTTTGACGAAGGGGGAGAGGTACAGCGCCTGAGCCCTGGCAATTCTTGCCCCAACCCCTCTGGTCATGTGTGGCAGCAGCAGTACTGATGTGGTTTTCTGGCACCAGCTAGAGTGCTGTGATTAGAGGGGCAGAGAGTGGGAAAGACAACCTACCTAACCGTGGTGTGCTTGTCCGTCCTCCAGGGGAGGGATTGAGACTGAGACCCAGAGACCAGAGTAGGGATTCAGGACAGTGCTGAGCTGGGGGCTTGTGAGAGACTGAGAGATGGGTGAGTCTGGCTAGTTAGCTGGGCACCTGCGGTGCCAGTGAGTCTGATGAAGGGGATAGGAGCAGCTTCTGAGCCCTGGCAGTTCTTGCCCCCACCCCTCTGGTCGTGTGTGGCAGCAGCAGCACTGACGTGACTTTCTGGCACCAGCTAGAGTGCTGGGGTTACAGGGGCAGAGAGTGAGAAAGACAACCTACCTGATCGTGGGGTTGCAGACACCGTATAAACTGACGCTAGCGTTTGCAAAGTATTCCTGTTTTCAGCAAAAAAATAAAACTGTTCAAGCAGCCAAAGTGCTGCTGTTCTCCAGGTTTGGCTAAGACTTCCATCATATGGCTAGAATGTTCAGGATACAATGAGCCCAAATGTTACAGCATTTTAGTTTTCTAGCCTAAACACTAACCAAGGCAGAGGCAACAGGGGAGACTCGCAGCTGCAGCAATGGCATGCAGCAAACTTGTCAGTCGTACTTGGGAGGTAATGGAGGACCCCTCCTATCCCATATTGTTCACTTAGATTAGAAATCAGAAATTTGTATGAATTGTGGGTCTCAATCAACAGCAAAACTGTATGGCCACTGTCCACAGAGATCTGGACTTATGTCTCCATGAAATGATGAGCTGTCCCATACCACATGTTACCCAATATTCTTAGGGACAATGACATTTGAGGCAAGTAGAGGTTCGGAGGTATGACTGGTAGAGCTGGGGTTATAGACGGGCAGGAATCACAGACAGAGTTGAGGAATGCACACTTTGTCAATGCTGGCCCAGGCTGAGACAGGCAGACAACTGGAGTCAGAGACATAACTGCAGTGTGAGAGAGCTGCACCTTGAAGGGCAGTGTTGATAATTTATTTATTTATTTTTATTTTTTTCCAAATTTTTTTATGTCACTTGCAAGTGCCAAACTAACCTGTGAGCTTGCCCCCCGCCTCCCCTTTAATGTCAAGCAATGCAACACAGAGGTCTGCCCTAGATGAGGCAGTGGGGTGTTTTCTTCCTAAAAGACCTCCTATGGGTTTATTTTTATGCCTTTATTAAAGATTTTCTTACTATACCCCCAGATCATTTGCAGAAAGTCTCCCCTAAACTGGGGAGGCTGTTGCTGCACATTTAAGTCTGAACTCCTAACTTCACATTCTATTTTGGGATGGGGGTTTGTGATACCCACAGCATCCTGTTCACCACTGTATTAGAAATTGGGATTTCAAGAATTGCTGGGTAGGGGTTCAGATATTGAGCAATGCATGCCATGTTCATCTTCTTTTGATCATGAAAGAATAGCTAAGTACAAGAAAATGTACTGTACAAAATTGTTTGCCATCCTGAATAATCAAAGCAGTTGTTTTGCTTTTTTTTAACTTATTTGACTAGTTTTGATTGCAGGAATTGGCTTATCTTGTGAAGGTGAGACAAGCTGTGGGAACTGCAGTTTGACTTCGCTCCCGAACCTCCTCCAAGTTCAGTCATTTATTTAAGATTATGCGTCTGTGTGGGAAATGTGCAAACTGCCCTACTTTTGAGTTTTACTGAAATGCTTCTTTGGAGATCTGTGTTTTGCAGTGATTCAAATTACAGCTTACTTGGAGTTAAAGGGCTGTGGTTATCAACCTGTCTAGCCAAATCTTACACTGAGTATGTATCAGTCCACTGTCAGTCTGAATCCTGCGCAGCGTTCACCTTTCAGCATGTCTGTGGGTACTAGGATTTGGAACTTGTGTCTCCTTTGAGGCGCCACACATCCAGGTGTGTGGGACGTCCTTCTCTTCCTTTTAAGGTTGTGGGGGTGCCATGTTGCTGCCCACCATTCCTTTGAGGGCTGCCTTAGCTAATGGTGAGGCATATAATGGACAGCAGGGCTTCTGTTAACCCCACAGGAAGGATCCCAGGAGTCCCGATTTTTGCAGTAACACAAAGCCATATGGAAAACAGAGTGATACCCAAAAAAACTCTCCCAATGTTTTGCAGCAGTGCAAGCTTCTTTCTCAAGGGTACCACCACCAGTCTAGTTAATTTATTTATAGAGTGTTCACCAGGGTCATGGTACTGTGAGCTTCAAATGTGCTACCATTAGGGGAAAGACTGTCACATTACAACCAGTTTGTTGAAAAACACAAATTGCATTATGATGTTAGTTAGCAGATACAATATTCTGGCAAAGATTTTATAGAGAATAATGCCTGTGCAGGTGTGTATTATGAGGATTTTTCACACAGCCTCTGTTTGTGTGATAATCCATAAACCCCAAGGGCGTAGCTTGAGGGGTTTATGAGATTATCAATCACCGAGGGTGTGTGAAAATCCTCATAAAACATACTCTGCACAGGCATTATTTTTTATAATAACTGTTGTAAGGTTTCAACAGAGAGAAAAACTAAGCTGTATTCGTGCAAGCGAGCGTGTCCCTGAACAACTGCCATACATGCACAATTACAGTGAAGTGTGAGCACGAAGAGGAAAATGCCGTAGTTATTATGGAATTCTGTGGGTTATTACGGCATTTTCTCAGGAATTTTTTTCCAGCTATTATAGGGGGTCATCAGTTATTATAAATAAGTAACTGTGAGTTCCAGCTATGTACTACTATTTTTATGATCTGTATATTCATGCTTATTTAGAATCCTAATCCATAATGCTTTCTCGTAATTTTTTTTATTTACATTTTCAGTCTTGTAGTTTAAATTGATTTGCAATATTTGTATAGTGGAGTTAAATAAAAAGAGCTGGTTTTAGGGCCACCTGGTGGCCTAGGGGATGTCTGTTTGTTCCCATGCAAGTGACCCGGGTTCTGCAGTGGACTCTGGTCCCTACAGCTGGTCAGCCCAACTGGAAGGCACAGCCACAGTCTGGCACCACAGTGGCCCCTAACAGTGGGTCAGAGAGCTAGTCCCCTCATGAGGAGTAGGTGGTTGTGCCTGCTGCTGTTGCTGCATGCAAGAGACCCCTTCATATTGTGTTTCACCATGGGAAGTTGGAAGGGATGCTAGGAGAGAAAAGCCCAAAATGGCACTGCCAGCATTCAAGGATGGCAGTCCATACTTTAGGCCCCCCCAATCCGGTCCAACATTTCTGGGGGCTTCTAGTGGATGGGGGGGTTGGGAGATCTACAGTTGAGAACAGATTGGTTATGGTGGGAGGAGAGAAAAACCTGGAGTTTGAAAAAAAGAAAGCTTTTGTGTTAACAGGTGTTGTATTCCTCTCCTTTGCAGCTGTTGGTACTGGAATATCCCTGGTTCTCTCTGCACTTCTGTCTCTGCTGCTCTTCACAGGAATGCAGATGTACAGCAAGCAGCTGGCCTCAACAGAATGGTTCACCATCCTGGGTGGGTTCCTGGGATTGGGACTTTTCAGCTTCTCCCTCACCGTATCCTTTCAGGAGCTCGGCTCAGGTCATTGGGTCATTCCTTCATGTGTTGCGGCAGGGTGGTATGACAGAGGCATGGCTAAAAACAAATCATTTTGATGTAGTCCTTCATCCTGGAAAAGTGGAAATAAATTAAAATAAAAAAAATAGGTGCTTATAGATGTAGGAACGCATATGCCATGACTGGAGGGTGGGTTCTATCCTGGACTCTTGCCTCGATTTTGGATACTCCCACTGCCTGATTCCCAGCCTTACTGCTGCTGGAATATGACTGTTATGGTCTATATGAACTAAACCTGATGCTAATGCAAAAAGTGAAGTCCTTCTGTCATTTTACTGGCTCTAACTGCACTGTGCAGGACAACATTTTGTATAGCATGCATGCAGTGAGCCCCGAGGTGTTTGCAGGTTCCTCAGGGAATGTACACCTGCTGACTGACTGGGTTATTTGCATATGCCTCAGAAGTTTGTTTATTCGTTTGATTTGATTTTAACAAGAGCAAAACTCATTGAGCTAGAAAACCCCTGTTTTACAAGTGTGCCCTGGGGGCAGCGCCAGCAGTACATAGTTACATGGTGAGCACTGATTGGTACTGGCTCGTGTAAGACAATTTAAGTTCAGTCTCCTCCCAGCAGGAGTCACTGTAGGTAATGGTGTAGAAGCACTGGCTGTGGGCGAGTTCTCAGGTACGGCAGTCCCAGCCTCTCCCAAGCAGGAATCACTGTAGAAAATGCTGTAGGAGTACTGGCTTTGGGAGAGTTCAGTACTACTGCAGTCCTAGCCTCTCTCAGCAGGAGTTGCTGCAGAAAATGCTGTCAGAGCATTGGCTGTGGGAAACTTCACAGCTACTACAGTCTTAGAGTCTCCCTGCAGGAGTTACTGTGGACCACGATGTAGGGGCACTGGCTGTGGGAGAGTTCACGGTTACTACAGTCCCAGCCTGTCCCAGCAGAAGTTACCATGGACCATGATGTAGGAGCACTGACTGTGTGGAATATCACAGCTACTGCAATCCCAGACTCATCCAGCAGCAGTCCATTGTAGACAGTGGTGTAGGAGCACTGCCTATGGGGAAACATGCAGTTACTCCAGTCATAGCCTCTCTAGCAGGAGTCTCTAGACAGTGATGTAGAATCACTGGCTGTTGAGGAGATAACAGCCACTGAAGTTCCAGCATATCTCAACAGCAGTCATTGTAGAAAATAGTGTAGGAGCACTGGCTTTGGGGGAGCTCACAGCTACTCCAGTCACTGCAGAGAGTGGTATAGGACCATTGGCTGTGGGGGAGCTCACAGCCACTGCTGTTCTTGCCTCTCCCAGCCAGAGCCATTATAGACATTATGTAAATGCACTGGCTATGGGTGATCTCACTGCTAGCCCGGTCCTAGCCTGTCCCAGCAGGAGTCACAGTAGACTATGGTGGTGGAACATAGATGGTGGGAATGTTTAATTCTAAGGAACCTATAATGTTCAGATAACTTAACCCAAGTCCCTCACCGAAGGTCAATCACTGTACCAGGAATGTTACTACAGTATATTGTTGACTTTGCAAATCCAGGACTTCAATAATCTAGAAAACTTGGTTTTCAGAAACAATTTCAAGCAAACATATTTCCAGAAAGTAAGTATAAACATATATACAGTACACAAATTAATTCACTGTAGATTATGTGACTGTACTTTTACTGCTTGGCTAAAAAGTTGGGGTGGAGATTTTTTAAAATCAGAGGGTAAGACCACAAATGATTGATTTTTTTTTTTGTGTCAGCATGGGATCACCCATCATTCCTGGGACCTACCCAGCTTTCTAGTGGCCACCGTAGATAAGTGAGTGCCCTTATGAGGTGTTGAGCCTGTGGGGTCACTTGGCGTCATCCCACCACTAGAGATGCTTTTCATCCTGTTGCTCCCCCATGTCAGGACCATCCATGTGCAGTGAAGATGCTGTATGCCTTAATGCCCGCACCTGGCCTTCATGAGAGGCAATCAACTGGATGGCAGCAAAGCAGCAGTACATGCTGCCCCTTCCCCCTACCCCGAGGAGGAGAGTCCTTGTTGGATGCTTAGTCCTCCTTCCCTCACTCAGCCCCAAAGCGGCCATGGTCCGTTCCCAAACCCAAGTCACTGGTGCAGCAGGCAGTGAGGCTGCCAGTGCCTCAGTTCACATCACATACAAATATATGAAACAGCCAGCAGAAGAAGGCCTTATGGTCTACTGAGTCTGCTCTGTTACGATGCCCCTGATGCAGAGATTACCATGGCCCCCACCAACTGTGACCCTCCTTTCATCCTGTCCCCCCCCCGAACCCCCACCGGTCCTTTGAGTGACCACCTCAGATAGAAGTTCATCACACCCCAACACCACTCACTCTGTAAAGAAGTGTCTCTTGATCTCATTCTTGAACCTTCCCCCTGCCAGCTCATAACAGTGCCCCCTTGTGGTCTTGTTTTCAGTGACACAGAAAAGTTCCCTGCTGTCCACCTTTGTTTATACCTTTCAGGTACTTGAAGATTTCAGTCATGTCCCTTTTCTCCCTCTGTCCTTGAGTGACCATATGTTGATTTCTCTCAGCCAGTCCTCCTATGTCCTTCCCTGCTGTCCCAGTACCTTCCTGTTACCCCCTTGCAAACTGCCTTGAGCTTGTTGATATCCTTTTTATATTTGCTTGTGTATGCAGTGCACAAGAAACATACTGAGGTAAGTAGAGCATTGCAGAGGTGTGGCAGTGTGTGGCCAATGCAGCCCACGCTTTCAGGGGCCCATCCCTCAGCTACCAATTAACAGAAAAACTGCTGATGATGGCAGTTTCAGACAGAGTGCCAGACTTAAAAGAAATGTACCACTCCAATCAGGGACAGTTTCATCATCCCTGATTGCAGCGGCAGCCCCCCACCACCACAACCAGAAACACAGAGGCAGCCAACAAGACTCTCCGTCCACACGCATTACAGTGCACAGTAATGCACATGGGTACAGTTTCCTTTTTGTTTGCTGCTGCTCCATGCCCCCGGCCCTAGTGTGCCTTTCCTGATTAAATTATTTAAATTGGTGGCTCCTGACACTGGCGGCACACTCCTGGGGAGAGGCGACATCGGGGTGTCCAATCCCGTGTCGGCATATCCCCCCCATTAAGTGGCATACTGGGAGCTCACCCCACTGTGCTGAAATATGGTGTCTCCTGCCACCCGCCACACAGTTCCCATAAGCCGGCATGGGGTGTCCAATCCCCTTGTCGGCATCCCCCCTTAGCGTGTCTTTCCTGGTTAAACAATTTCCCCTTTCTTTTCTGACACCGGGATGCTCACTTCCCGTGTCAGATGCGCACCCCCACCAGCCCGTCAACACCTCTTACCGACATTGGGATACCCAATCTGTGATTTGCCCCTCTCCCCTTCACTACTGTGGCACACTGGGAGCCCACCCCAGTGTGCCAAACATTATTTTTTTATCCTGTAAATGAAGAAAACTGTCCCTTGCTGATTTTTTTTTAAACCTGAAAAAAAAATGGTCCCTTGTTGTCTTCCCAGGCTCCAAATCCCCATCCCCACCCTCCTCTCCCACTTCTCAGCGCTGTGATCACCTGTGAAGGGAACACATCTGAACTCTTCAAAAGCCGACCACAAAATGAAGAAAATCACAGTAAGCTTTATAATGGCATCAATGAAGGGTTTCAACTTAGGTTGATATCTCAGCCATTTTTTTGAGTTAAGGCCCCAAATTTTCAACATCGGTTTCTTGGGACCCCACCTTGTGAACGCTTGAATTGTCATTTCATTTCTCATCCCAAAAGGTGATTTTGCAGTCGTTGTGCAGAATCACTTTTCAAGACCGAATATCGAAACAACAGTGCCACTGTTCATGAGATGGGGTCCCAAAAGACCATGTTGCAAATTTGGTGAAAAAACTCCAAACAATGACTGCGTTATAAGCGTGTGTTGTGCAGTTTCTATATATGCTTATAACTTTGCCAATTTTCAATATTTTCACTCCACATTTCCAACATTGCCATTTTTTCACACCTCCTTATGAAGAGCACAGCTGTCATTTTTTTGCATCCTACCCAAAATGTGTTTTTGCACCTGTAGCGCAGAATGGAGCAGTCACTGTGCGAAATCAACTTTTGGGACAGATTAACAAATTAATGAATTAATGAACAGTGGCAGTTCATGAGGTGATGTCCTAAAAATGCCATGTTGAAAAACTGGGAAAATAATTCCACAAAATGACTGCGTTACAAGTGTGCGTTACGCAGTTTCTATGCATCCTCGTGACGTCACCAATTTTTCATATTTTCACTACAGGTTTACAAAATTGCCATTTTTTTCACACCTCCTCATGAACAGTACAGCTGTCTTTTTTCACATCCTGCCCAAAATGTGTTTTCCCACCTGTTGTGCTGAATGGTGCAATCGCCATGCAAAATCACCTTTGGGGATTGAGTAACGAAATGATAGTGCCACTATTCATGAGGTGCAGTCCCAGAAAGCCCATGTTGAAAATTTGTAGTGAAAATACCAACAAACACCCAGGGCATTAGGGTTTTCAACCATAATGCCCCACCTTGTACAGACTGACAGGCATCGGAGGTGTGACTTGGGGTTGTGGGCTGCAATGCTCATGCCATTGCACCCCCACCCTGCAGCCAGTGTTGGGCATTGAAGTGTGCCTTTGGGTCTTCGGCACTAACATTCACTCCATTCTCCTATGCCGCACCCATCTCAGCTTATTTTCTTATGGAATGGGGTGAGCATAAGGGCCAAAGACCCCAAGGTACCCCATGACACCTGTCTGTGTCTTCAGGGTGAGGTGGGTGAGGTGGAATGGTGTGAGCTTCATGCCCAATGACCCAAAGCCACACCCCCAATGCCTGTCAGCCTCTGCAAGGTGGGGGTGGGGGTTGGCGTTAGTTCAGTACTTTGCTGCCATTCCTATTATGCAGCTCTCTAACTCTTGCAGTACCAATGCCAATACCAGCAAGCAAACATTCAGCATTGACAAATGCTTGTTAATCAGTGTAACACGTTTCGTCTGTTTGATAGCATATGTTTGATGTTTGAATAGAAACGAGTATGTAATAAATCAATTAAGGTATGATGTTTGAAAAATTATGTATAAGTAAGTGCATGACTTCTTCACTGCCACGCTTCCTGAGGAAGGGTTTACACCCAAAGCGCAAGTGCAAGAGCAAGTGGAGTGCGATGTGTTCCTGCCTCACTTTATCGCTCACTGGCAGTAAAGCAATCTAAATCATCTAAATTCTAGAGTAAAGTGAGTTTTTTGGTTTTCTTTTGGAGTGCTTACCTTTGGACTTTGGCTTCACAATATTTACACAGCCCTATCCTGTAAAATGGTTTTAAGGTTTCAATTAAATATTTGGGGGTCTAACTACCAGTAGATCTTAGTCAGCTTCTCAAAGTGCCAAAAAAATATTTTATTTAATGTAGTAAACAATGGGGAAAATGTAGCCCTTTGGTGCCTGGTAGACAGAATGACGCAACGAGCATACGCAAAGTTCTGTCCTCAACAATTAAGCTGGCAACCACTTAGCCACAATGCATTTTGTCCACGGCAAAGTAGCTGCTACATTTTTGACAGCAATGTTCCATCCATGTGCCCTCCTAACACACAATTGCACTGGCATTATTCTCTATTTAGTGTAGTGAATTCATCCTGTTATGCTAGGTACCAGTTGCTACAGTGTATGCTGAGTAGGAAGCTGCTGTTATGCAATGTATAGAGTTATTTGATTCTGCTTCCTGCTTCACAACACACACATGGCATTATGTTGGAGTGATCTATATGATATAGAATCACTTAGTCAACAGTAAGCTTGACTGGGCAAGCTGCAGTGTACATTATGGTCAATTCTGTATACACATTCTGCACATGGTTCAATTGCACAGATTCTAAATGCCATAAGGGGGAGTAGAAAGGACAAACCTTGAACTGCAAATACCACAGAAACAGAGAAACATATGGGAACAAGAGTGGCATTCCTGCAGGAGATGTACATCAAAACAATAAACACCAACCTATGGTGGAGTGGCTGAGTAGGCACTGTGCAATGTGCTGGACGTAGCAACAGAAAGAATGGGGTGCTAACGCCAATCTATAAGAAACATGTGTTTTCCGTAGCTAACTCTAAGGGGCACCATGAAGGCAATAATTATCACTGAGGTTCCAAATAAACAAAAACAGTTAATTAATATACCCCAAATGCTGACAACTCGAATTTAGAAACATACAAACAGATGTTGATAGCAGATTAAAACCAAGGGTCCATCCAGTCTGCCCATAAAGAGTTTCCAACGTAACTCTCCCTGAACTACCATCTTAAAGAGGTCTCTAGCCATGATACCTACCCCAACCCCCCAGCTCCTCTTATTATCAGCCCTCTGTACATGTACCAGTGATTTTTTAACCCGTTTACAGTCCCAGCCCCACAACTTTTGCAGGTAATCTGTTCCAAGGCTCTACCGCCCTCTCACTGAAGTAGAATCTTCTCCCATCTCTCCTGAAGCTTCCACCACCTAGCCTCCATTTGTGTCCTCTTGTGATTGCAGTGCTGTCTTTGGTGAACAGGTCCTCAATGTTTATTCTATTAAGTGGGTGGGGACTCCCAAACCTTGTGCAGTACTCCAGTTGTGAGCACACCAATGATGATTTATGTATTTATAAGCAGTTCTTGGTCCTACAGTATATCCTACCAGGTGCTGTGATGTATTTGTTAAAAACATACATAGAAACATACATAGATTTTGACAGCAGATAAGGACCACTTACTAACATACTAAAATGCCAGCAGAATAGCCCTAATGGTCATTCGCGTCTCCTCATTTGGTCAACCCCCACCCTGGGAGCTGACCTTGCTGCACCCCTCGCCTTCTCTGGCTTTTCCCTTCCCAGTTCCGGATATTCTCACTGCATTGTATTTTGCTTCCAGAACCCTTCCCCTGTACCTGTCCAACCCCCTCTTGAACCCCTCCACCGTCTTTGCCTCCACCAGCCCCCTAGGTAGTGCATTCCATGGCTCCACCACCCTCTCAGTGAAGTAGCACCTCCTCCTTTCTCCCCTGAATCTTCCCCTCCAGCTTCCACCCATGCCCTCTGTAGTCCCCTCCCTCCTTCCTTGAAGCATCCTGACAGCTCCTCCTTATTTACCCCTTCATGTACCTGAGGCCTCTATCATGTCCCTCTATCCTTCTCTCTTCCAATGTGTACATATTTAGCTCTTCGAGCCTCTCCTCATAGGTCCTGTCCCCCAAGCCCCAAATCATTTTGGCTGCCTCCTCTGGACCCTCTCCAGGAGTTTAATGTCCCTCTTTAAGTGTGGCCTCCAAAACTGCACGCAGTACTCGAGGTGCGGCCTCACCAAGCAGTTATACAGAGGGAGTATCACTTCCCTCCTTCTGGAGGTGATCCCCCTAGCGATGCATCCCAGCATCCTGTTGGCCTTGGCTGCTGCCCTTCTACAAGTCTCCGAGTTGTTCATCTTGACATCCACCACCACCCCAGGTCCCTCTCAGCCATCGAGACTTGTAGCATTTCACCCCCAGGGTGTACACTTGGCCCGGGTTTCTGGCCCCCAGGTACAGTACCTTGCATTTCCCTGCATTGAACCTCAGCTTCCACTTTCTAGACCATCTTTCCAGAGCCTCCAGGTTCCCCTGAAGGGCCACCTTCCCCTCCTCCCCATCCACCACCGCCCCCAGTTTTGAGTCATCCTCAAAGAGACTCATCTCACTCCTGATACCTGTCATGTCAGAGACGTAGGCGTTGAACAGGAGGGGCCCAAGGACTGATCCCTGTGGGACCCCACTAATGACCCTCCTTGGGGATGAGACTATCCCACCAACTATGACCCTCTGGGTCTGGTCCTGGAGCCAATTGCTTATCCATCTGATCATCTGGTTCCCCACCTCCATTTCTCCCAGCTTATCCAACAGGCCCTCATGAGGAACAGAGTCAAATGCCTTGCTGAAGTCTAGAAGAGGACGTCTACTAGTCTACCCAGGTCCAAGGCACTCGTCACCCAGTCATAGAACTCCACAAGGTTTGTCTGACATGATTTCCCCGGGATGAATCCATGCTGTCTATCGTCCAGGCACCCTGACTTTTCCAGGTCCCCCAGCCTCTCCTTGACAATGCCCTCCATCACCTTGCCCACCACCGACGTTAGGCTGACAGGCCTGTAGTTCTCTGCCACCTCCCATGATCTCCCCCTGTGGATAGGCACTATATGCGCCACCTTCCAGTCCTGGGGCACCCACCCTGTCCTCAGAGAGATGGTGAAAAGCTCCGCCAGGGGTTTCGCCAGGACATCCGCAAGTTCCTTCAGCACTCTGGGATGTAATTTATCTGGCACAGGTGCTTTCTCTGTCTTAAGGGACCTGAGGGCTTCCCTCACTCTCTCTGCTGTGATTTCCACTTCCGCTACCTCTTCTCCCTACTTAGCCTTCCCCCCTCCTGCCAGTGATGCCTCCCCCTCTCCCCAGACCCGCCGATCGGTAAGGTCCCCCCCTCCCAGTATCACTGTCTTCTCCCATGTATGATGCAGCACCCCATTTTCCTTGGTGAAAACTGAGGTAAAGTACTCATTTAATACCTCAGCCTGCTCCCCGGTCTTGTGCCCATCTCTCCCTGTTTTAATCCTGCTAATCTGCCCTTCACCTTCATGTTTTCCCCAATGTATCAAAGAACCCTTGTTCCCTCTCTAATTTCCCTGGCCAGGTTCTGCTCCTTCCTTGCCTTAGCTGCCCTCACCACCCTAGTGGCCCTTCTAGCCATCAGCTCATACTCCCCTCAATCCCTTTCACTCCTTGAGCACTTGAATTGCCTATAGGCTGCCTACTTTCCCCACACCACCTCCTGGACCTCCCTGGTTCACCAGCAGGGTTTTCAGGCCCTACCGCATTTTCATCTTACTCTTGCACAGGTGCTGGTAACATCCTGCATCCCACTCCTGATGATTTCCCACCTACTGTCAGCGTCCATGTCTGACCCAATCACATCCAAATGCTCCTTAAGGATCCTTCCCATTTCCTTAAAATCAGCCCCCTGAAGTCAGTTACCTCCATCTTTGTGCAGCCTTCTACCTCTCCTAGGTCCAGGCAGAACCAGACCGTGGCATGATCACTCCCCGCTAATGGGTCCCTTACCTCCAGGCCCCCAATCTGGTCACTGTCTGCCAGGACCACATCCAGTACCCACGCCTCCCTGGTCGGTTCCCCCACCTGCTGAGTTAGGAATTTGTCTTGAAAGAAATCCAATAACCTCTGTTCCCTGGCCACCGAGGATGTCATAGTCTCCCAGTCTGTTCCTGGCATGTTTAAGTACCCCAACACCACCACCCTTCCCCTGCCCAATCTGCAGTGTCTCCCAACATCTGCCACCAGACTCTCCTCCAGCTCCTCCGCCAGTGCAGGGGGTCTATACACCGCTCCTATTTTTACTCTCTTGTCCACCTTGTTATCAAGGTGACCCAAATCACCTCCACGGTTCCCTCCGGCTTCTCTACTCCCCTATGCCAATGCAGTTTTTGACTATCATTGCTACCCCTCCTCCTTCCCCCTCCCTCCTCCCCTGTCCTTCCTGAACATAGTGTAACCCTCCGATTCAGGTCCAGTAGTGTCCTGCGGTGGCCCAAGTCTCAGTGAGCGCTGCCACATCCACTGCTCCCTCAGTTAAGGCCACCTGGAGCTCAGGCATTTTATTGCCCAAGCTCCTGGCATTTCTAGCAGGACCACCTTCCACCCTTTCCCTATACTTCCATTTCCCTGCTTGTGTTCCCATGGGATTCCGTTTCCTTGGTCTGCACTTTACCAGTCGGCCTTTTCCGATTCCTCCAGCTCCCCAGTGGGGTGAGACAGAGCCCTCCTTTATTGGACCCCTCTACAGCCTTTCTCCCATCCTCCCCTTCACAAGTTTAAACCCCACTTTTCACCAATGAACCCCTCTATTTTCAACTTAGGATTCCCTCCTTCCAAATTGAGATGGAGCCTATCTCCGCATACAGCTCCTATCCTCCCAGGTCTCCCCCCAATCCCCCATCAACCCATACCCTCTGGCCTCACACCACTCCCTGAGCTACTGGCTTATCTCCCTAATCTTCCTTTTGTGTTCCCCACTAGCCCTTGGCACCAGTAGAATTTCCGAGAAGGAAATTGTGCATCCTATGTCATGACAGACCCTGGCAAGCTCCCTGAACCTTGCCTGTATCTCTAGCTCGTTATTTCCTTCAATGTCATTTGTACCCAGGTGGACCAGTATGTCTGGGGAACCCCCACAATCCTTTGCCAGCTGATATACCTCGTGCTTGGTCCTGTGCACCATTAGTCCAGGGAAGCATTTTGTTCTAACTGGCCAGACTTCTCCCTGCCTATCCCATTTGATACCCCTGATCATAGAATCCCCCAACAGGAGCACTCTGACCGCTCCGTTTCCTCCATTTCCCCCCCCCTTCCATGTCCCTCATCCTTTCTACCAGTCCCTCCACCCAGCCGGCTCCTTGTTCCTCCCCCTATCTGGGTGCCACATGCCACCCCCTCCTTATTTACCCTGGCCGCCCCTCCCCTCCGATCCTATGCCTCTCCTCCTCTCGAGTATCCTTCTGTACCTCGCTAACTCCCCCTCACTGCTTGCGACTGGTCCTTCTCCTCCATCCGCTAAACTGGCCTGGCTCGTCCTCCCTTCCTTCCTGTCTCCGTTTAGTCCCTCCTTGCTTGTCGTGCTCTCCTGGCCTAAACCCTCAGCTCCCTTTACTGTATCCTCCTTGTACTTCTGGTCCTTCTCCTTGCACTTTCCTCCCTCTTCCCCCTGCCCCTCCTGCTCTGATTCACTGCTCCCCCCATTTTCCTGCATTCCAGGTTCCTCCCCGTTCCTCCTGCTATCCGGCCCAAGTCTCCTGCCCCTCACTCCCTTTCCATCTCTAACCACCCCTGTCATGGCTACATCACCCCCTTCATCCTCAAGCAGAAGAGAATTGAAGTGGTTACTGAGCGTAAGGTCTGATCCACCTCCCTGCCTTGCTTCCCTCTGTCCAGCCCCGGCCATCTGCCTACTTCCCTGAGAATGTTGTCCCTCTGGCCCCCCTTTGTGAGGGTCCCCAGTTACCTGCCTGCTTCCTTGGTAGTGTCCTCCTTTGGGCCCTCTGCCAGGGTCCCTATGTGACCCCAAGAGTATCCTCCGCACCCTTTCCCTATGTCTCCGCCCTAGTGCTTGGTGCAACCCATGGGATATCCTGCCCTCTTCCCCAACCATACCTCCCCTTCCCCCAGCTGTCTCCCAATCTCCTCAACCTCCTCCCTTGGCCATGCCAGCAGTAGCACACTGGGCAAATCACCAACTTCCAAGCCCAGTCCAATATCATGGGCTGCCCCACACCCTGTGCACCCCACTACCCTCCCAAAGATGCCGGCCCTAATGACGTGTGGTCCCATCTTCCTCCAAGTAGGTTTCCTTGGGTGAGCCACCAGGTTCCCCACTAGTCCAAGATACACCCCTACTGCCTAATCAGGTCACCCACTAATCCTAGATGCAGTCCCACAGTAAACCAGTAACCCTGTTACTAGGTGCAGTACAACACAGTAAACTTATAAGGGAAGTGAACAACTCCCTAAGCTCCTCTCTCCCAGCCTTTAAATCTAACCCTCAGTGGCTAGAACTCACATGGCTGCACCTGCAGTCTTTTCCTCCAATTGCAGGGCAGGTGTTCCCCATAAATAAGCAGAGCTCTGGGGAGGAGGGTGGGGGAGGGTGGATTTGGGCCTACACCCAACTCTCGAGAGAGTGTATCAGCCCTATGTCTGCCCCTCCAAGCCCTGCAGCCAAAGAACCAGCCCCAAGCAAATCCCACCAAATACGTTTTAAATCAGAAGAAATAGGCCTCCACCAGTGCAGCCTGTTACACAGTGAAACATCCAACAAATGAGCCCACTTACAGCCACCAAACCAGTTTTCAAACTTCCAACAGCCCCAAAAACAATACCCTGCTAGCCCCTTAGAAGTAAGAAAGAAAAGAAATAACCTTCTACCAAGTAAAATCCACAAGAAACCCTGTAAAAACAACAAGAAGCAGCTATTGTACTGAAACACAACTGATCCTGTCCCCTTCTAGTTCCTACTGAGAAGCCAAAGCAACTAACACCACAAACCTGATTCAGCTCTACCTCCAGTCAATTAACTGAGTGAGACCTGGCCAGACCATTAACACCCTTCCCCCACTACGCACTAACCTTTGCAGCTAGTGAAGTCAGCAAAAAGGAATCAAAATTCAACTCAAAGTCCCCAAAATGTTTGCTGCCAAAAGAAACAGGTCTCCAATTCAATCAGCTTCACTAACAACACATCAAAATAGGCTTGAAATTAACAGATATAGGTCTCCAAATCAAATAACCAGTCCCAAGCAAATCCCACCAAATACGTTTTAAATCAGAAGAAATAGGCCTCCATCAGTGCAGCCTGTTACACAGTGAAACATCCAACAAATGAGCCCACTTACAGCCACCAAACCAATTTTCAAACTTCCAACAGCCCCAGAAACAATACCTTGCTAGCCCCTTAGAAGTAAGAAAGAAAAGAAATAACCTTCTACCAAGTAAAATCCACAAGAAACCCTGTAAAAACAACAAGAAGCAGCTACTGTACTGAAACACAACTGATCCTGTTCCCTTCTAGTTCCTCTTGCCCCCCCAGTCTGCCCATTTCCCTACCTATTGGATAAGCTATAGATCCTAGTTAACTAACAGCCTACTTCTTCCTACCCCCCACCAGAATTGCTTTATATCTGTCCCATGCAGTATTGAATTCCCCCACTGTTTTTGATCCCACGACCTCCTCAGGAAGGCCATTTCATGCCTCCACCATCCTCGCTGTGAAAAAATACTTCCACACATTGTCCCTGAGCCATCCCTCCTCTATCTTCAGATTGTGCCCCCTTGTTCTTGCACATCTCTTTTTCTGAAAAATGCTACCCTCTTGGACTTTGTTGATTCTCTTGAAGTACTTGAAAGTTTCTATCATGCCCCTCCTTTCCTTGATGGTATACATATTAAGCTCCTTTAGTCTCTCTTCATATGGCTTCTGGTCCAGACCCTGCACCATTTTAGTTGCCCTCCTCTGGATTGCCTCCATCCTGTCTATGTCCTTGTGGTCCAGAACTGCACACAGTATTCCAGATGGGGTCTCACCTGTCTATACAGAGAGATAATAACTTCCTGTTTTCTAGTGTTGAAGCCTCTTCCTTACATCCCAGTATCTCCCCAGCCATTTTTACTGCCTTCTCACATTGCTTGCTTACCTTTAGGTCATCTGATATGACTACCCCAGGTCCCTTTCCATTTTTGTTGTTGTTAGTACCTCTCCCCCACTGTGTACTCTTTCCCTGGGTTTTTGTTTCCCAGGTACATTACTTTGCACTTCTTTTCATGGAATCTAAGCTGCCATACATTTGACCATTCCTCCAACCCTGCCTAGTCCCTTCTCATCCTTTCCACCCCCTCTTGTGTATCAGCCCTGCTACAGATCTTTGTGTTGTCTGCCAAGAGGCATACTTTTCCTTCCAGTCCCTCTGGAATGTCACTTATAAAGACATTAAAAAGGACTGGACCCCAAACTGAACCCTGTGGCACCCCACTAGTCACCTCCCTTTTTTTGGAGTGAACTCCATTTATTATTACCCTCTGTGTCCTGCTGCCAGCCAATTTGTTACCCAGGCTATCACCCTAGGACCCACTCCCAGGCTGGCTAATTTATTTATTAATCTTTTATGTGGGACTGTGTCAAATGCCTTGCTAAAGTCTAGGTAGGCCATGTCCACAGCCCCTCCCTGGTCTACTACTTTGGTCACCCAGTCAAAGACATCTATTAGATTCATCTGACATGACCTTCTGTTGTGAATTCATGCTGCCTTGGGTCCTGTGCCCCGCTGGCCTCTAGGTATTCCACAGTTCTTTCTTTCAGAAGTGATTCCATAATTTTCCCTACCACTGAGGTCAAACTAACAGGTTTGTAGTTCCTGCCTCTGCTTTGCTCCCACTTTTGTGAAGGGGAATCACATCCACCCTCCTCCAGTTCTTAGATACCACACCATCCTCCCATGATTTGTTAAAAAGGGTAGTCAGTGGCATCACTAGTTCCCCCTATAGTTCTTTTAGAATTATGGGATGGATCCCATCAGGGCCCATTGCTTTGTCCACCTTCAGTTGTAGGAATTCTTTCAGAACCCTTTCTTCTGTGAATGGACTAGTATCGACCCCCCATCAAGAGTGCTTCTATTAATTGGATTAGGTACCTCCTGTCCTCTTCTTTTGTGAATACTGAGCAGAAATATTTGTTCAATATCCCTACTTTTTCACTGTCACCCTCTGCCCACCCACCTTCCCCTTTATTAAGCCTCACTATCCCTCCCTTAGTCTTTCTTCACTCCCTAATGTATCTTTAAAAGGTTTTTCCCCCCTTCTTAACCGAGTTGGCTATCTTTTCCTCGGTTTGGACCTTTGTTATGCTGACTGCCTTCCCCGCTTCCTTCTGCTTTAACTGGTACAGTTTTCTGTCCTGTTCCTTCTGTGTTTCCTTATACATCCTGAATGCTATCTTTTTCTCCCTAACCTTCCCCACCACCTCTTTTGAGAACCATAGTGATTTTGTTCCTTCATTTTGATTTATTTGCTTCACACAAAGGTTTGATGCCTCTGTGATGGCAGTTTTGATGTTTCCCCATTGTTCCTCTACCCCTCCTTCTTGTCCATTTGCTAGTGCTTTTCTGAGACACTCTTCCATTTTGACAAAGTCAGCCCTCCTAAAGTCCAGTACCCTTACTTTTGTATGGCTGGACTCTACGGCTGTGTTTATCATGAACCACACTGTTTGGTGGCAGTTGTTACCAGATGGCTACCAACTTCTAAATTTGAGATCCTCTCTTCATCACCATTTGACAGTACCAGGTCTAAGATTGCTCCTGCCCGAGTGGGTTCCAACACTAGCTGTCTGAGGCATGCCCCCTGTAAGGCATCGAGAATGACCCTGCTCTTGGATGTGGCTGCAGCAAAAGTGCTCCATTTAACATATGGCATATTCAGGTCCCCCATCAACAATATCTTTCCTTTTTCTGCCATCCTAAGGATACCTTCTATCATTTTCTTATCCATTTCCTCCCCCTGAGATGGGGGTCTGTATACAACACCCGTGCAGATTGTGGTGCCATTTCCTGTCTCCAGGGTGATCCACAGTGCCTCCGCTCCTCCCTGTTTACCCTTTAGTTCTGCTGCTTTGATCCCTTCCCTTATGTAGAGAGCTACTCCTCCTCCTCTTCTACCTCCTCTGTCCCTCCTGTAGACTGTGTAACCTGGTATGCTGACATCCCAGTTATGGTTTTCTATGTACCATGTTTCTGTGACTGCCACAATATCCAGGTGTCCCTCTTCCATCAAGGCCACTAGTTCAGGAAGCTTGTTACCCAGACTATGGGCATTAGTACTCATTGCCCTCCATTTTTTGATAACCTTACCCCTTTAATCCCCATCCCTATCCTTACTGCCTTTGCCTATTTCTCCATTTACCCCAGCCCTTCTCCCTATTGACTTCTCTGTCTTGGTGTTTACCTCACTAACTACCCTGTTTTTTGGGGGGACTGGGATTTTGCTGCTCCTTTTCAGTGCCACCTCCCTTGGCTAGTTTAAATGCTTGCCAATGAAGCATTTAAACCTATCACCTAGGATCCTGGTTCCCCTCCTGGATAGATGCAGACTATCGCACCAGTATAGGTCTGTATCTCTCCAGGTGGACCCCAGTCCCCAATGAAGCCAAAACCCTGAGCTCTACACCAGTTTTTCAATCATTGGTTGAATCCTATGTTGCAGAGCACCCTAGCCTCACCCATGCCATAGACAGGCAGCACCTCCGAGAAGGTTACTGTGCATGCTACTTGTCTAAGGACCCCCCAACTCCACTAACTCCTCTTGCACTGCTCTGATCCCATTCTCAGCCAGGTCATGTGTCCCTAGGTGGACAATGATGTCCAGCTTCCTCCCCCATGTAGCTGCTCCCACAATCCTGAGGATTTGCTCCCTATTCCTCCAAGCCATGGCACCAGGCAGGCACCTTACCACCCTCTCCACTCCCTCCCCAAGTTCTACCCCCTAACAATTAAGTCCACCACCAGGAGTTGTTTCTTTCCCCTGTGGGGTCCCATGCCACCTTCATGTGGGTCTCCTTAGTGGAGGTTCCCAGCATCCTCCTTGGCTCCACTGCGGGTGCCTCCTTAGAAGAATCATGCTCTGCCAGAATGGCGTATGAATTGTTTATTACTAGGCTGCTGAGATGAAATTTGTTATGTGTTTTTCTTACTTGCATATTTTTAACTCTTTGCATTCTGCACCATTTATGTACATGCATAAACTGCAATAATCAGGTCACAATGCCCGATACCCTCAACACCAAATTCTCTGATTTCACAGCATCCATGGCAAGTATTGGCTTTGGGTGGGGGTTCTCAATCATGGCCTGCTACCTCCCAACCACCCCTGGCCCCTCTACCCCCCCATTCTACTTCCAGTCAATGAGAGAGTGGTCGAGGTCAAGAAGCTCCTGTTGTCCATTACTCCAGATATCAATTCTGGGTATGATGGCCTTGACCTAAAAATGCTGAAGCTAGCAGTCCCCTATATAGCATTTCTCAGCACTAGAATCCTGAATATTTCCTTCTCATCTGGTGTTATCACTGATGTCTGGAAGACTGCCAGGGTTATCCATATTTTCAAAGCAGGTGAACACAAGTTTATGGAAAACAATTGTCCCATAGCCACCCTTTCAGTCCTTGCAAAGATCCTCCAGAGGACTATAGCATCCCGGCTCTCGGACTACATCTCCAAGTATAATCTCCTATCCCTTGTACAGAATGGGTTCAGGAAAAATCATGGCACCTCCAGAACCTTAGCCAAGCTAAAATATTTCATCAGCCTAGCCATGGATATTGGTCTCCTAACTGGTGCCATGTTAATTAATCTAACAAAGGTGTTTGACCTAGTAAATCACTTACTCCTCCACAACAAACTGGTCTCTCTTGGGATCGCCCCCCTCCCCCTGCAATTTCCTGGTTTTTCAACAATTTAACTGATAGAAAACACAAGTCTTGTTCCCCTTAGCTACCTCCAACCTTGCGGACATAACTGTTGGTGTACCACAGGGATCTATTCTGGGCGCACTTCTTTTCACCATCTATATAAATAGCCCCCAGATGTTGCCTCCTGTTGCAGCTCTCTACTGTATGCATACGACTTTGTCCTCCACCACAGTGCTGCTACTGTCCCCATTACCCACAAATCCCTCTCTGATTCCTTTGCTCAAGTTCAGTTTTGATTAATGACAAACAAGTTGATCTTAAACAGCAAAAAGACAAAAGCCACGCTCTTTGGCACAAAACCAAAACTCTGTGCAACCACCTCCAACCTCTCCCTTACCTGTGCTAGTGGGTCCCCACTGGAGGAGGTGAGCAGTTTTAAGTACCTGGAAGTGTTGCTAGACCCCTCCCTCGACATGCCCTTCATATGCCCTCACTCTGCAAATTGGTGAATGCCAAGCTGGGCATGGGTTTCGGGGTCAGGCATTGTACATTCCCTGCTGCCTGCCTGGCCATAGTTCAGGGGGACCTTCTTCCTGGACTGACTTATGGCCTCCTGGATTTCCTAGGAGCAAATAAATCCATCCTCTAAAAATGGGAAAAAACATACAACAATGTATGTTGCTTTGTCTTGGCCAGCCCTAGACTTAATCACCACTGCCACCTTTACTCTGGCCTGGGCTGGCTCTCCCCTACTGGTCAAAATACTTTTGCATTAGGCTGTTTTATTGACAAACTCCTGAGGAGTGGCTCCCCATCTTTCTTTGCCACGTATCTACAGCACCCTCTTCCCTCCTACTCACTGAAGTCAGCTGACTCTCAACCTCTCCTTGAACGGAGATGTGCCACGGGCTTTAGTAAACTGTTTTTTGCAGTCTATTCCCCCAGTTTTTGGAACGTCCTTCCTCCTAACGTAAGCTGCTTCCCCAGTCACTAACCATCCTGCAGGGCTCTGAAAGTCTTTGTATGCCCCATCAGCCCTTGCTTTTGCCCCTAATTCCATCCAAACTACTGGACATAGCTAGTCCTAGCACTGTACACTTTCCTTCCCATTGCTGGTTAATTTTAGGTTATTGCAAATGTTTATCAACTTATACTGCTACAGTTTTCAGTTTTTCTAATTTATGCTGTGTATTGTATTTTTCTATTGCCATTTTGGTGTTCGTGCTGCTCTCATTGCACTACTAAATTATAAATGTTAGTGTAAATTTTGCTCAATTTGTAAAGCTTGGGGGTGTGGCCGGCCAGCAAACATGGCAGACACTTGCTAGCACAGCTTCCTGGGACACCGAAAGTTTTTTATCTGTAATGGCTACATATTGCATCTTTAGCAAGCCTAAAACCATCAAGGTAGTTGGCACTCTGCGATGGCATCTGGGAAATCTAAAAATAAGCAGGTTAAACTGTCTTTTAACTCCCAAAATCAACATAAATCAAGAACGGACGAAGTGCACGATTCTGGGCCATGAGGCACCGAGCCAGAGTGTGTGGGAGATCAGCACAATGTCAATATGGAAGCCATCAAAAAATCCTTAGCTGGAGTTCCATCCACCCTGCTGCAGATACAGCAAGAAATGAACTCTGGTTTTGTGAATGTTACTGCCCAGCTGACTCACCTTCAGACGGTGGTGACAGATCTCACTGAAACTATGGCCATTCTTGCCTCTCAAATTTCAGAGTTGGAGCATCGGGTAGGAGAACTGGGAGACTCATACGCCGGGGTCTCAGCTGAGTGAAATGGACTCATCTTCACATAAGCAGAATTAAAAGAGCACCTAGACAACCAATGGAATAGGTCCTGACGGTCCAATGTCAGGATCATTGGCCTTCCAGAGGGGACTGAGGGCCAGGACATGGGCAAGGGACTGCATCACTGGCTGGTGGAGCAGCTGGGCCTCCTGGAGGAGTGCATGGCCTTTGAAGTCGAAAGAGCACACCACGTGGGTTCTCCTCTGAAACCAGGCAACAGACCGCGGCATTGCTTAGTGAAGTACCTCCGCTACACTGATAAAGAGGTGATTTTGCAACAGGATAAAAGAGCTGGTCCTATAACATTCGGTAACACTAAGGTCTATGTGTCTCAGGACTTTAGTAGAGACATTCAGTTGCACAGGCAGAAATTTAACCAGGTCAGGAGCATGCTATACAAGCTTGGCTGGTCATTTGCTTTTTTTACCAGGCTCACCTGCGTCTAGAGAGACTGGGCCAAAATCTGCGCTATTTCTTCTGTCCTTAAGCAGCAGACAAATGGATTGAGGAGGAGGAGGAGACCAGGAGAGAGAGGGCGCAACATGCAACACATTGACTGTTAACTACTGCAACCTAAGGAAGTACTGCTCTTTTTTTGGTTACACCCTGGGGCTCTTATGTCCTCCTGTGCTGGAGAATGGTTGACACTTGATCAAGGGAACTTTGGCTGATGAGAACTTAATCACTTTCCGTCAGGTCCCTTCATCTGGTGACTCAATTCAGGAGTTCTGACTACAGCTTAGAAGAGCCTCCCAACTGCGTCTAAGTGTAACCCCTAGATGGCGCTATCCCAGGGGCTACTACCCCTGCCTGATTTGCCACCAACAGGTTGAGGGGCCTGGATCCAATGGCGGGTGCCTCCACCCAGAGGTCAGGGTTTTCAATAGTTAAACTAACTTGGTCACAGCCCTCTGGGACACTGCAACCCCCCTTTCTTCCCACTAGTGGCCCACACAATATATCAGAATTACCTTCACAGTATACACTTACCCCCAGGTCTGGTTCCGGCACTGGGACCTCCTGTGAAATGAGACACAGTGCAACAATCACAGTACAGTACTTTAACATAGACAAATACCTCAGGCAGTATAACTTTGCTGAAACAAGCAGCTCTGATTTATTTAGGGGGATATAACAAGGACAGGGGGAAATCAGGTTAATTAGCTTATCACTCTAATAATCACCTATGGCTCTGTGCACAGGCCTATCCCTATCAGTTACTGTCCTGGGTACCCAAGCCTAGTGGCTAGTCCAAACCTGTGGCAGCTGGTAGGGGCCCTTTCACACAGAGAAAAGGAGAATTAAACAGTCAGCAGTACAGTAATTCCATTTGGATTTAATGTGGCAATTCAACAGGGAGCGACCCTGAATTAGTACTCACGACCTCTAAATAAGATAGGGTCCTTCAATGTCAGCAGGGCTCACTTGAGGTACACAAACCTCTTCACACATCCATATAAAGAAAGCACTATACCAGGCAGGCTGCATCTGTATCCCGATCGCAATTACTGCACAATACCGGGAGAACACACAGCAGATTCAGTTCCTGACAGACCGAGTGCAATTTTCAGCAATTCCTCCAGTCTTCTACAGGGTGAGCCTGGTTTCTACTCTTCAGATATCCTTTGATTCTCTTCACAGGACGGATTCAGTCCTAACAAGCTGTTACACAAGCTGCAGACCCGGAACTCTGGGCCTATACACGTTTTTGACTAAAACTGCACACTGAAAAACACAGGGCTCCTTCCTTCTTCACTGCCAAAGCTCAACTGAAACTCCAACCGACAAAACTGGGCACTTCCTTTGAGTTCCTCCCAGTTCTTGACTGGATTGGCTGTCACTCACAATAGACTGCTGCTGTTGGTCCAAAAAGGCACTGAAGTCTAAACTACATCTCCCAGAGTCACTGCCCATACAATCCTCTTGTGGCTGGCTCAGATCATGAGTCCAAGTTCTGATTCGTCCAAGGCACCATTCCAGAGCTAGCTCACCCCACACTGATTGGTCCAGTTCAGCAGTTCAAAACTAGAATGGGGAACTAGCAGACACAGTTCTGACTGCAAAGAAAGCAGGTTAGACAAACTGTAATTTCATTATTACTCTAAATAATTTCTGGCAAACAGTTACATCTTTCAGATAGGTTCCCTTTGCACTCCTAGTGACTGCAAAATGAAGTGAATTGGCAGCAGCTTGGTGGTACTCAATCAAAGAAACACACAGTCCCCCATACAAACTAATTATGTCTGCAAGCAGACAGCTCTTAAGAGACAGTACCAGAGGTTCTAAAACACTCACTGATAAATGGCTTAAATGCCAAACACCATTCAGGCTTGGAGCATTCAAGCAAGCTCCTGGAAGTCTTTTAGGAACCCCATTTGCGGGGGTTACACCCTTCCTGGCCTGGGAAAGCTTGGCGTCGCGTCAAGCAAGTACCCATAAGTTTCAACTGCAACCATATACATTTGCATTAGGCTCGCACAAGTAATCATCAGTCAATATATCATTTTACCAAGAACACATTTCTGAAACATTGCAGTACGTCACTCTTTACACAGTATTACAACATATTGTACCATAACTCAAGTTATTACCTCTTGTACATGAAACCTGAAGAGGGGCCCTTCCTATCAGTTACCTTGGGGCTGGATGGGGCAAGGCACCATATAGAGGGCAACACAAGTAACTTGAGTTAGCACTGATGCTCAGTTTGGGCAATGAGCTCGGGACACATACACTCCTTTATGGACAACATTGAGAGGCAAGTCCACAGGCCTCCCAAGGGAATCATAACTGAGGTGCACCACAGGCTTTACAGCTCGACCAGTCTTTCTAGGGGGAACTGTTATAGTCTCTGCACTCTGAGCCTCATTTTCAGCATTGTCCTCACTTGTCAGGGGAGTCTCCATGGGGGTAGAGAGGCTAGAACTTGGGGCACTTTCAGCTCCAGGAGTTACAGTTTCTGAGTCCACAACATTTGGCTCGCATGGAGAGCTTTGGACACTGGCAGTGGACTGTCAGGGCACTCAAAATACTCTTCTTGTTCGGGTGTATCACCAGTCTGCTAATCTATCATTTTCCTCCCTGAAAGCTCAAACAGTTCAACCATGCACAATGATTCCATTTCATCTGATCTGATGCTTTGCACTTCACTTTCTGGGAGCATTGGCTCCAGGGATGAAGCTGGGGGCTTAGACAGTCCAGAAGGCCCAGCTTTGTCTCCAGTATTGACTAGGGATTGCCCAAACAATTGACTCAGTTCGTAAGAAGGATAGTATTCAAAGTCACTCTCACTTTCTTCCGATATGGACTGACAGTCATGCTCAACTGGGACTTGTGGAGGGAACACTTTAACTTTGCTTCTGTAGGTGCAGACTTTCTTGATCTTTTCTTAGCAGCAGCTCTAGTCACTGGTCCAGAGGGGCATCTTCTAGGGCTCAGACTCAATTAAGATTTGTCCAATGGGCAGTAAATGATTTCTATGCATTGTTTTACATCTTTGAATTATTCTCAGGCCTTACTTTGTACACTGGCAGATCATCTAGTTTGCCCACTACAATGTGAGGGAGATGGTGCCATCTGTCAGCAATCTTGTGCTTGCCATGCAGTCCCAGATTTCTTAGCAATACCCGATCTCCCTCCTGGAGTCCCTGTGCTTTCACCTTTTTATCATACCTTTCTTTGTTGGCCAGATTTCTTTTGGCAACCATGGTTTGAGCCAGTTGGTACGCATGAGTTAGCTGGGCCTTTAACTTTTGCACATACTGTAAATAGTTGTCAGCTTGAACCCCATCAGGAGAGACCCCAAAACACACATCTACTGGTAGTCGAGCTTCTCTTCCAAACATCAGGCGGTAGGGGAGAATCCAGTGGCATCACTTTTGGTGCAGTTATAAGCATGTACCAGGGTGCTAATTTGTTGGCTCCATCTAGGCTTGTCCTTTGGGTGCAGGGTGCCTAGCATATCTAGCAAGTGCGGTTGAAACGTTCAGGCTGTGGGTCCCCTGGGGTGGTAAGGAGTGGTTCTGGACTTTGCACTCCCCACAGAGAAAGCATCTCTTTGATTAGACGACTCTCAAAGTCTCTCCTTGATCAGAATGGATTCTTTGTGGAGCCCCATAGTGAACAAAAGTTTTCTACAAGTACTTTGGCCACAGTGGATGCTTTCTGGTCTTTGGTGGGAAGCTTGGGCATATCTCGTGAAATGGTCAGTGACCACCAGCACATTACTGATATTTCTTTGATCTGACTCCAAACTCAGAAAATCAATACAGACCAGCTCCATGGGTGCACTGGTGGTGATGTTAACAAGGGGCAGCCCTCTGGGGCAAAGCTTTCCTCTGTAAGCAGCGACTACAAGTTCGAATGTGTTGCTCCACATCAGCCCCATCTTAGCCAATAGAATCTGGATCTCACCAAGTCAAGTGTTCTGTCTATACCAAGGTGCCCCATGTGGTTGTGCAAGGACCTCAGTACTGAGTCTCGAAAGGCAGTGGCAGCACTAGTTGTTGTTTGTCTACTTGTCCCCTCTGTCTACTGTTTCTCTGTATAACAGTTTATTGATCAGTTTCAACTTAGGACCTTCTTTGTATAACAGTGCAGTTCTCAAATCAGTGGAGCGTAATTTGGACACATCTTTTCCTGCATAGAGGGCTTCTAAAGCTGCTTTGATCATGGGATCGCGGGATTGAGCCCTGCGAATACTGTCATTGTCCAGCTGAGGCAGTGCACCAATGTCTATTGCAGAAAAGTGGCAATAAGCAGCAGGTATGCAATTCTCAGAGGCTCCAAGCAATCCACCTATGCAGTCCACTGTGTCCGGGACATTTGTTCCTCCCTGTCAAATTGCAGAGTGCCCAATGTCAGGTTCTGCCAATCGGACCCAATCATTCTGGGAACAGGCCTCGGGAGAGAGCATCAGCATCTATGTGGTTCAGACCTGCTCGGTATTCGAGAGCATAGTCATATGTAGATAATGCAGAAAGCCACCTATGGCCAGTGGCATCCAACTTAGCTGAGGTCTGCACATAGGTCAAAGGATTATTGTCAGTTTTACTAGTATTTTAGCCCCATACAAGTACTCATGGAATTGGTCAACAATAGCCCACTTCAAAGCTAGGAACTCTAACTTATGTACAGGATAGTTCTTTTCGGATGGGGTCAGACTTCTACTGGCAAAGGCCACTGGTCTCAGGCCATTCTCGTCTCTTGGTACAACACAGCCCCCAACTCTTGCAAGCTAGCATCAGTGTGCAGGACGTAAGGTTTTCTTGAATCGGCATAGGCCAGCACTGGAGCATGGGTAAGTTGATATATGATCTCATGAAAGCAGTCTCTCACAATCAGAGTCCAGCGGGCCCCAAATACTTCACTCGGATGAAATACACTCTTTCAGTCTTGAGGACTTGACTTTGGTATTTTTGTGGGTTGGGGATACCCTTGAGTAAGGTTAAGTAAAGGGCGGATCACTCTTGAATAGTCCTTGATGAAGCGCCGATAATAACCACAGAATCCCAGGAATCTTTGCAGTTCTTTTAGATTTTTGGGCTGTGGCCAGGTGGTCAAGGCCTCAACTTTACTTGGGTCGGTCTCTATTCCCTCGGTGGATACTATGTGTCCCACATACTTTACTGATGTTTGAAAGAATTAACACTTATCAATGGACAGTTTAAGGCCAAAGTCCTCCAGTCGGTCCAATACCTTAAATAATCTGCTCTCATGTTCCTCCAGTGAGCTGCCAAACACAATAACATCATCTAGGTATACCAGGCACTCTAGTAAGTTCATGTCCCCATTGCACGCTCCATCAATCGTTGAAAAGTGGCTGGGGCACCTGAAATCCTTGAGGCATCCTCGCTTAATTCATAGAAGCCAAGCGACAGATAAAGCCGGCCTTCTCACGGTCCTCTGGGGCCATCGGGATCTGTCAGTACCCACTGCGAGATCCAGCACAGAGAACCACTTGCTCCCGCTTAGGCAGTCCAAAGCATCCTGAATGCGGGCATTGTGTACTGATCAGGGATAGTCCGCGTTTAAGGTGCGATAATCCCACACATCCTTACTGTTCCATTCTTTTCCTCACTACCACAATGGGGAAGCATAAGGCTTCTGGATTCTTGTATTACACCAGCAGCTAACATCTCTTGCAGATGCCGTCTCACATCATCTATGTCAGCAGGTGCCAGGCGTCGAGACCTCTCATGAAATGGTCTTTCGTCATGCAGCCGGATATGTGCTCAGCTCCTTGCACGCATCCTACATCCCATTCCTTTAAAGAAAACACCTGTCTCTCTGGGCAAGCTTCTCACTGATCTTCACTTTCCATTCAGCTGGCAGCGGGGAGTCGCCAAAATCAAACAAGTCAGGCGTTACTCTGTCATTCTTCCTTGAACTCTTGCTGCTGGGTAGCACTGCAGTGTCTGCACAATGCACATTAGCCAGGATGCAACCTCTGTTTACTCGAATGTCTCTTTCAGACACATTATGAACTTGGACCATTACCCTTCTGGCATAAGCATGGGCTCTAGCGGGCAAAATACTAGGCTTGACCGGCAGTCCCTCTGGCAATTTTCCATCGCCTGGTGCATCCAACATTAATATTTTATTCTTAACATCCTTTCTGATACGGACCTCTCCTGTAAGGTACACTGGGCATTTGGCGCCAGGATCAGAGACTCAGGATCCTTCTTCCATACAATTCCGACCAGTTCCTCTGGTTCTGTTTTTCAGCATCTCTGTGCCTCATAGGCCTTCTTAATTAAAGCCGAACCTTAAAGCTCTACTAGTCTTTGACCCCTGTTTTCATAACACAACTGTGCCAGCCTTCCAACATATGGAGCATTTGTTCCAATCAACAAAGGGACACCATCATACAGTCCAGTGGGGACACACTAAGGCTAGGGTCTCTACTTGTTCGCCACTCCAGCCACGGAGGTGGGGAAAGACAGCCAAATTCGGATATACCCGGAATAGGGTAGGCCTTCTACTTAACCCCATACATGCAGTCCTTCTAATGGTTGTAAGTGGCACATCTGACAAATGCTTCTGATACCAATCCTGGAACATAATTGTCACTTGGGAGCCACTGTCTAATACAGCTCTTGTAGACACTCCATTCACCTTTACAGTGGTCTCCATGGAGGGACCCACTATTCTGGACCAGTCTGGAGAGGCGGTAGTGGGGACCTGGGCAACTGACTTGCCACAAAAGGACGTGAATTAGCATTTTTGGTGCCCTCACTGGGATCATGTTGTGCACCTCTTAACCACTGATTTCTTCTCCAAAGCTCTCCTTGTAGCCTATATGCAACTTTGTCAGTGTCTTTTGGAGACTGGCATTCCCTTTTCATGTGCCCATCTTTCCCACAATTATAGCAAAACATACTTTCTGGAGTTTGAGCTGGCCGAGGCGCCACACTGGGAGCCAGGGCGGGGGTATTACTAACTGGAAACCTGGGTGCCATCTCTGTCTGCTGCGTGATAAGCATTTGGAGACATCTCGTCAGTTTCTCCACTTCCATGGTCAAGGAATTGAGTTTGGAGCTGTTATCAGCAGGAGATACATGGGTGGGTACCCCCACCCCCATAGCAGATGCAGTCGGATATAGGTCAGGGCCCATACTTGCAGGCGTGGCCTTCATAAAGGGACTGTTTTTGAATTCCCGGATCTCTCTCAACAGTTCGCCCCATTGTGGCATATCTTTTTCCTTGTCAGAGCACTCATTGACTGTCAACCTCTGCCCCTGAACTTCACTTGATGGGTCACCTCAGTCACCCAGGTCGTAGCCACAGCTGTTGGTGCAGGTACCTCCCGAGGTCGCTTTTTCAACTCTCTAATTCTCTCATTAACTCATCATAGGAGGTGGGGATTCCAGCTCATTTGCTCATGAACTGAAGCAACAGCAGTTCTGGAGAAGGGGCAGACTTAAGGATTCTGTCCAGTCTGGTTCGGTCCAGTTCAATCGCTGGCAAACTACCCTTTCTGGAGGCATTCTTGCAACAATTTTTCCAGCCGAGAGACATACACAGACAACAACTCCCTTGGTACTGTTGTGCATTTCTTACTCTCCACCATAGGTCCTCATCAGAATCTGGGCTCCCATACATATCTCCAAGGCCTCAAGATAGGCCTAGTAGCTTCAGGGTTACTGGCTCTGCTTAGCACGGATGGTAGCCAGGGCAGGACTCGGAGGCTCTCACTAACCCTCTTTTGCTTTTCGCCTTCCGAGCATTGCCATTCTAGCACTTGGGGCAACATAGTCTATCCAGGTCTCCAGT
The DNA here is from genome assembly GCA_016271365.2 of Neoceratodus forsteri. Taxonomy (NCBI): domain Eukaryota; kingdom Metazoa; phylum Chordata; order Ceratodontiformes; family Ceratodontidae; genus Neoceratodus; species Neoceratodus forsteri. The sequence goes on from JADMNL010000024.1 coordinate 133,981,049, forward strand.
CATCCTCCCTTGGGGGTGGGGAGGGTGCCAGAGAAGATCCTCAACCTTCGGTAAGAGTCGTGACTAATGGCAGGTGCAGAAATAGGAGTCTGCATTGGTTCAGCCACCATTACGGGCACTGGAGCAGGAGAGGGTGTTGGGGGAGGAACACCTCAGGTGGCAAGAATAGTTTCTTCAAGTCCTCCACAATTTTCCCTCCCAGCAACCATTCAGCAAATTTCTCCTCAAAAGTTTCAGATAGTGGTGTGGGCTGATTCCCCCCCGGGTCTTTACTGTCCTTATTTATCACTCTCCAAGCAGTGAGGGCTCCCTCTGGGGTAATGGTCTGTGGCACTTTGGAGCTATCTATGGGATCCTTAAACTCTACTAGGGCCAGGAAAGTGTGGGTGAGCAGATTAGCATGCCGACCCACCACCACAGGGTTTTGTAAACCTTCCACCTTGGAAACTACTCCCTGCACAGTGTCCGTATTGATACCCAGGGATGTCCAGGATAAGCATAGCATTTTGGGGTCGATCTCCTCCCCAGTACACCACTCCACCAGCCGTTGCACAGCCACTTCTGTCGGGTACCCATTTTTTCTTAACAGTGGTTCGTAATATGGCCACCAGAGGACACACAATCCCAGCGGTGCCTCCAAGATGTAACCCCTAGATGGCGCTTATCCCAGGGGCTACTACCCCTGCCTGATTTGCCACCAACAGGTTGAGGGGCCTGGATCCATGGCGGGTGCCTCCACCCAGAGGTCAGGGTTGCAATAGTTAAACTAACTTGGTCACAGCCCTCTGGGACACTGCAACCCCCCTTTCTTCCCACTAGTGGCCCACACAATATATCAGAATTACCTTCACAGTATACACTTACCCCCAGGTCTGGTTCCTGCACTGGGACCTCCTGTGAAATGAGATACAGTGCAACAATCACAGTACAGTACTTTAACATAGACAAATACCTCAGGCAGTATAACTTTGCTGAAACAAGCAGCTCTGATTTATTTAGGGGATATAACAAGGACAGGGGAAATCAGGTTAATTAGCTTATCACTCTAATAATTCACTATGGCTCTGTGCACAGGCCTATCCTATCAGTTACTGTCCCTGGGTACCCAAGCCCTAGTGGCTAGTCCAAACCGTGGCAGCTGGTAGGGGCCCTTTCACAGAGAAAGGAGAATTAAACAGTCAGCAGTACAGTAATTCCATTTGTATTTAATGTGGCAATTCAACAGGGAGCGACCCTGAATTAGTACTCACGACCTCCAAATAAGATAGGGTCCTTCAATGTCAGTAGGGCTCACTTGAGGTACACAAACCCTCCTCACACATCCATATAAAAGAAAGCACTATACCAGGCAGGCTGCATCTGTATCCCGATCGCAATTACTGCACAATACCGGGAGAACACACAGCAGATTCAGTTCCTGACAGACCCGAGTGCAATTTTCAGCAATTCCTCCAGTCTTCTACAGGGTGAGCCTGGTTTCTACTCTTCAGATATCCTTTGATTCTCTTCAGAGGACGGATTCAGTCCCAACAAGCTGTTACACAAGCTGCAGACCGAACTCTGGGCCTTACACACGTTTTTTTGACTAAACTGCACACTGAAAAAGCACAGGGCTCTTCCCATCTTCACTGCCAAAGCTCAACTGAAACTCCAACCGACAAAACCGGCACTTCCTTTGAGTTCCTCCCAGTTCTTGACTGGATTGGCTGTCACTCACAATAGACTGCTGTTGGTCCAAAAGGCACTGAAGTCTACACATCTCCCAGAGTCACTGCCCATACAATCCTCTTGTGGCTGGCTCAGATCATGAGTCCAAGTTCTGATTCGTCCAAGGCACCATTCCAGAGCTAGCTCACCCCACACTGATTGGTCCAGTTCAGTAGTTCAAAACTAGAATGGGGAACTAGCAGACACAGTTCTGACTGCAAAGAAAGCAGGTTAGACAAACTGTAATTTCATTATTACTCTAAATAATTTCTGGCAAACAGTTACATCTTTCAGATAGGTTCCCTTTGCACCCTAGTGACTGCAAAAATGAAGTGAATTGGCAGCAGCTGAGTGGTACTCAATCAAAGAAACACACAGTCCCCCATACAACTAATTATGTCTGCAAGCAGACAGCTCTTGAAGAGACAGTACCAGAGGTTCTAAAACACTCACTGATAAATGGCTTAAATGCCAAACACCATTCAGGCTTGGAGCATTCAAGCAAGCTCCTGAAGTCTTTTGGGAACCCCATTTGCAGGGGGGTTACATAAGGATGCGGGTAACAGCGGGACTTCTGCTGATTATTTATACCTACATCATCTTGGAGATAAGACTGAGGCCTGCACTAATATGTGGGCCAGGCAAAGGTCAATTTCTGCTATATCTATGGCTAATTTTTCTACATGCTGAGACTGAGGGGGGAGGGGGGTTAACTGTGGCCCCCGGTTCCCTTTCTTCAGCCATCATTGTGTTGCCTAACTACAGCAACAGGGACATAGGATGCAGCTACACTGTTATTTGGCCCAGAACAATCAAATGAGTGGGCTGCTTCATTGCTGCACAGATACCCCTCGGTTTGTGTCATCCAGCTCGACAGTTCGAATGATGGTGTAACCACCCTACAAATGGGGATTCCTGAAAAGTCTTCCTTGAGCTTGCTTAAATGCTCACTGCCAGGCTGGTATCCTGCATTTTAGCAGTTTAAATATATTGCCAGGAGTACCTGTATAGCCTCTGTGTATTGTCTTTAAGAGCTGCCTGGATTGCATTCATAATTAATTTGAGAGGGAGCTCTGTTAGAAGATGTACTTGTTTGCTGATCGTTTGTTAGAGTAGTAATAATATTGCAGTTTGTTCTAACCTGCCTTCTTTGCAGCATAGACAGTTCTGTTTGTTTCCATCATACTGGTCCTGGACTGCAGAATGGGCCAATCAGTACATTTGGGACTCTAAAATGGAGCCTGCCTACAGGGGCTAGGAGGGGCCAAAACTTGTAGGAATTGTAGTTTTGGGCTTTTGGCACCTAAAATAACCTAGAGGGGAGCCTTTGTTGTGACTGACAGAACAATCAGCCAACCGAACCTTTTGGGTCTTGGGAAAGTACCACACACTGCTTGCAGTTTCAGTTAGATCTGAGTTAGGAAGTGAAGAAGTAATAGCTCGCGATAGTTTGAGCAGCAATCCATAGTGAATTCACGTGGGAGAACTGTGGAAGGCCAGAGTTTGGCCTGCATGCCTGCTGCTGTTCCTGAGAGGAAACTTGTGCTTTTTCGGACTGAATCTGAATTTGGAGAACGAATTAAGCCACTGAATTGTGACCAGGCTTTAACCTGCAGAAGACCAAGATTTGCTGAATGCGATCAGCCTGTCAGGACTTCCAGCTACCCGAACTCCCAGATTGTGCAGAGACTCTGTAATTGCGACCGGAGAGCCTATTTGCCTGGTACAGTGGAAGTTTCATATGTGAATGTGCTGTGTGCTTATAGTGGGTCGTGACTTGGTTCCCCACTGTGTGTCTAAACTGTGTTTTGCTTGCTGGAGGCTGTATCCAGCTCCATGGGCTGAATCCATATCCATTTCCATTTGCCTGGGCCCTGCTACACTGGCCCAGCCAGAATACCCGCTACGCAGATAAAGTCATCGACGAGAGACTGACCTGGGGATCAGCCCCCTGCTCAATGCCTTGAACAGGAACGATGCCTCTGTGATTCATGTGGGCCCTGCTTCTCTGGGCACTCCAGCTCAACAGCCTGCAGTCTTGATTTCATCCTGCCTGTGTCCAGTATTGGGTATCGTGAGTAAATATCAGGGTAGCTCCCTGCAGCAATAGCTAAATCTAAAAGTGTTGTCATTTGATTGTCTTTTGCCTTTTCTTTCACGAACTGAGCCCTCCAGCTCTGGATTATAAATAGTGTGTGTTGTGCATGTTGCTTTCTTCCATCACAGGGCCCCAATCAGCTGCAACGTTCCTTGCTAGCCCACCGTTTTTCCTACCTGGGTACCCAGAGTGTGTGATTGTGTAGGGACTCTGAATTGCATGCATAACTGTCTGATTAAAATAGCTTTTAAGCAAATCAACCTGATTACGCCCATCCCTTGTTCAAGTCCCCTGAATAAATCAGATTTAACATTGTTTGTATTTAACCTGGCTGTGCTTCCAGTTTGTGCCAAAAGTATTGTACTGTTGCTATTTGCTGTACTTAACCTTGTTTTACAGGGGGTCCCCAATGTCATGCTAGAGGAACCAGCCCTGGTGGTAAGTGCAAACAGTGTGGGTAATTGCCTGGTGAATAAGGGCCATTGTAAAGTAATTATTGTATATTGTTCAGGCCACTAGAAGGGAAAGAGTTGGGGGGTTAGTGTCCCAGAGGATGTGCCCAGGTTAGCTTGACCACTAACAACCCTGACCCTCGGGTGGAGGCACCTGTTTCATTACCTAGGTCCTTAACCTGCTACTAGCCAAGCAGGTAGGGTAGTAGCCCTTTGGATAGTGCCACCTAGGGTTACATAACTATCAGTGCCCTTGCCTGCGTATGGCACTGAGGTTGGGCGATGCCATCCCTATTGGATAACCATGTGGTAATTTTGACTGTCTCTACCTGACCGCGCCTGGGAGTGCAGGTGTCAGTGGGGATGCCTCAACAATATCTTGGATTTCCTCAAGAATTCCTGTGTCCTGGAGGGTGGTCCCGAGCTAATCCAACCAAGGGGACTTAGGACACTGAATGACTTAATAAGACAGCCATGTTAAGGCAGAACTTGAAGTCCCTTTTGTTTTTGTCAGCCCTAATCCTGTACAGGCTTTCATACTATTGCACACTCTGTGTTTGAATCTCATAGTATATTAATGTTCCATTAACTAATAGTGAGTAGCTGGTATATTTTCACTGACCATGTCTGAAGTTGCTGTCCCACCTCCTTAATGTTATGTTATGGTGGACATCCAGTTCACCTTCTGCCTGCTGTTTGCATTGGGAATGCTGGCAGGGATAGCCCTGCTTGGAGGGGGGGTTCAATTGTTCACGCTGGACATGTTGGTGGAGGGGGGTTGGTTTCATTGTGGCAGTTGGGGGTTCTCTCAACTTAGGTCTGAAACCTGTTTTGGGATTGAGGGAGATTTGGTTGGCTCTTGCTGTGTTTAGATGTGTCTGGGTGAGGGACTGTCCTGGTGGTACCTTTAAATGCTGAATCTGGTGGCTACCGCAACACCTCCCTGGGGTCTAGTCTGATCTCCAGTGATGAGCCATTCAAGTGAGGAATTTCATTGGGATCCCCCTGTTGGGGTCCTTGTGGTGGGGGTAATTATTTTAATTGTTGTTAAAAGGGGTAGTTCTTGTTTAACATTTGAGGAAAAGGATTCAAGATGTGCATAATAAGCAAGCAGTGGTATCTACTGGTGTGTCTGTGGTGGACAGTTATGGATGATGCTATAAATGTGTGTCCTGGAATATTACTAGCTCCAATCACTGAGGTGAAGGAGAGTTTCAGCTGAAATAAGAAGGTAGGGGCAAATTGTACAATTACAAGAGATGCATTTTCCCCTTCAGAAGCCAAAAAAAGGCCCAATTTATGGGTGGCACTTGGATTTCGGCCACCTTTTCCTCTAAAGCTCATGGGGCTTCGATTTGGATTCCTAAGGGAGTGCCAGCCCAAGTTTTGGATAGGGTGATCGACCAGGAGTGTAGATACGCTTTAGCTAGAATGAACATCACAGGCCAGGGGATAATTTTGATTGGCTCAGTTTATGCTCCAAATGTAAAGAGTCCCGTTTTTTTCCAAAGGTTAGCCTTGGTATGTCATGCTGGGATGGTCAGTGGATATTGGGGAGGAATTTTAATTGTGTTCTGGATTCAATATTGGATCGTTCTAGTAAACTCGTGGCCCCCAAAACTCAGAATGCCAAGGCCTTGGAGGATCTTCAAACTGGGTTGGACCTGGTTGATGCTTGGCGACATGTCAATCCAACCGGGCGAGATTACAGTTTTTTTGCTCATGCGCATCTTTAATATGCCAGAATCAATAGAATTCTGATATCTAGATCTATGCTGGTGCAGGTAGGGAAGTTGGCCTATACTCCAGTCCTGGTCTCGGACCATGCTATTCACTATATAACCTATAAAGGTGCGGGGAAGCCTCAGACCCCAAAGCAATGGAAACTTGACCCACTCCTCCTCAAAGATCAGGAATATTTACATTTTATGAATGGATGTATTCAGGAGTTTCTGCTGTTAAATGGCAGAGGGGAGACCTCTCACAGAACCAGATGGGAGGCTCTAAAGGCCTTCGTTAGAGGCCAAACTATTTACTTTGCAGCACACCAGAAGGGTAGTATGGTTAGAATTGGCCTTTTACTAATCAAGATTAAGGCATGTGAAAGTGTGCATAAATGAAACCCTACTCCTCTGTATACAATGTCCTCCAAAAAGCTAAAATGGAAGTTTAATACATTGTCGAGTGCCCACCTTGAAAGAACCATTCTGTTGTCAAATGCAAGGAATACTTTGATGGGGACTGAGTTGACAAATTGTTAGCATGGCAGTTAAAACATAGGGAGGCAGAAAGGACCGTGGGGCAGCTATGTAATGCTAGAGGGCGAGTTAGTGCAGCATACTTCTGAGACTGGGCAAGCATTTGGTGACTTCTATACTGCTCTTTACATGGCTGAGTGTTGCCCTGTCAAAAGAGTTAGACTCTTCTTTGCAGGCGTTCCCCTCAGAAAACTGAGTGAAGCAAGGGCAGGTGTGCTGGAGTCCCCTATCTCTAAGTGAGAAATACTTGATGCCCTTAAATCCCTTAAAAGTGGTAAGGCCCCTGGCCCCGATGGGCTCCCCCTGGACTTCCTAAAGGCTTTCAGTAGTCATCTCCTGAACCCCCTATTCGTTATGATCCAAGAAAGCCTCACCAGGGGTGAGCTGACCCCCTCCATGTGGTCTGCATCATCACAGTTCTGCCTAAGTCCAATAAAGACTCCACCAAGTGTGCCACCCATAGACCAATATCTCCTAATGGCTGATTATAAGATACTGGCTAAAGTATGGCCATGTGCCTGGAGCCTCTGTTACTCAAGATAATCCACCAAGATCAAACTAGCTTTGTGAAGGGCAGAATGGGGAAACATAACATTAGGCACACATTGAATATTATATACAGGTGGGGTCAGACTAAACTGGTCTCTATGGGGCGGCAGTGGTGGCTTGGATGCTGAAAAAGCTTTTGACCATGTGGAGTGGAGGAATCTGTTCAACACCTTGTGCAGAATGGGGGTAGGGCCAGCCTTTTGTTCTTGGATCTGTGCACTGCATACCTGTCCACAAGCCCAAATACCAATAAATGGGACACTATCTAAGCCTTTTACCCTTGAGAGAGGCACCCAGCAGGGGTGCCCCCTTCCCCCCTTTTATATGTTTTGTCTTTGGAGCCCCTAGGGGCAGCTCTTCAAGCTGACCCAAGAATTAGTGGGTTTGTGGGGGAGGGCATGAGCACAAAATTATGCGATATGCAGATGTCCCCTTCTGTCTGCTAGATCTGGCTCTCATGATCTCCTGTGGTTCATAGTTTGATGCAGAGGTTTGGTAAGATCTCAGGCCATAGGGTCAATTGGTCCAAGAGTGAGTTGCTCCGGTGGATACCCTGAACAGGGCACATTTAATAGCTAACCTGGGGCCGTTACAAATGGTTTCAAAGCCTAAATATTTGGGAGTACAATTATGGGCCTCTATGGGCCTGCTACAAATTGATTTCAGACCTCTCTCACTAAAATAGGGGAAGATTGCGAAAGATGGACAGCCCTGCCTCTCTCCTTGTTGGGTACAGTGGGAGTGGTTAAGATGACAATATTGCCGAAACGTCTTTATCTGTACCAGTCTCTCCCCATTAATCTTCCTCAGGTGCACTTTAAGCTGCTAGAATCCATTGTGCATAAATTACTGTGGTAGAGCAAAAATCAAAAGGTCAGTATTACAACGTCCCCCACTAGATGGCAGAGCAGGACTACCTAATTTCAAAGCATATTTCTGGGCTGCTTAGCTGGCATTTTTCCTACCAGAGCCACAGAATCGGAGTCGCCATGGCTGGGTTTGAGGAGGATATGCTGCATGATAGCCTTAGACATGACACCTTGGCTGGGTGCTGGGAGCCATGGATCTCAATTCAGTGGCCAACCCATTTATGGTAACCATCAGGTGGGCATGGCTACAAGCTCACCAGTTTATTGGGTTTACTGGCACTATATCCCATATGTTAGCATACACTTAGCAATGCGGTGCAGGGAAACTATTCCCGGTAGTGGTGCAGCGCCTGGGCATGGAAAGGAAGGATCTCTACTGTCAAACAGCTGTTTGACAGTGGGTCACTGAAAAGCTTCTCAGCACTTAGCAATGACTGGGGAATTTAGCCTGGTTACTTTTTTCTGTACCTATGAATATGCCAACAGTGTGGAGATACTTTATCACCACAATGTGGGTGGTCATAACTCTCCCCTTTCGAGAAAGAGTGCTTTAGGCCCCAAACTAGACAAAATTCCCTTTCTGTATACTATCGCATCATTTGGGGTCACCTTTCTCATCAGCCTGTTAGTAGTCGAGATAAATGAGCCACAGATCTTTGCCGCCTCATAGACTGACTTACCTGAAACTGGCAAGTCCTCACTACTTGAGCTGCCCCATGAACAATAAACTGCTCCAGATCCATCTAATTTCATGCACAAAGCATACATGACTATTAAAAAACTTCATAGCCTGGATGCCTCAAGGTCTGAGTTTTGCCCAAAATGTGAAATAGCCAGGGTGGACTTTCTCCATTTGGCAGTGACTCTTCCCTAAGGTCACCCTGTTCTGGCACTCAGTACATGATATAATGAGCAGGGTGCAGGAGCATGCCCAGGCTAAATCACCCTTGAACTGCTATTAGTGTGGACTAGCTCACCTTGACAGGAGGTTACACAATGCATTGTGGTCACTGGCACTCATCAATGCTAGTGTAACTCCCAGTCAACACTAAACTGAGAGGGCTACTACCCTGCCTGTGTAGCTAGTGAACAGGTTGAGGGCCTGGGTCCTATGACGTGCCCATTTTTATAAGTTGAAACTTGGGGAAAAGGTGCCACTTGACATGTTGGCTAGGCTTGGCTACTCTGCACAGGGTCCCAAACAACTCCGGACAGGAAGCATAACTGTAATGTCCAATACCAGATGGGATTCTAAAGTGTGGCTTTTATTCACATCCAACTGAATAACAAAGCATAGATGGACCCCCACGGGGCTACACTCCTGGTAATGCAGATTTATGGAGATCAGTACACATCCTCTTTACACTGAAACCCTCAGGTTTCGAAACACTCTGGGCATTCAGTAACTCAACTCTTTTGGTTTCCCTGGCTCGCTCCCCTTGCCAGCCCTCTGGACTACCTTCATTCCATGGCTCAGCTCTCGTGCCAGCCCTTGGACATTTACCATGTAGCATGGAACATTTCTCAGTGGCTCCCTAAACCACCTCTGAGCACTTCTGGCTCCATCAGGGAATCTTCTTCATCAATCCCATGTCTGGGTACTTTCCTCAGGCACTGGCCAAGTACATGAGAGAAAGCAACACGTGTTCCAAAGCAAATCCATAGAGGTGAATTTGGTTACTACTGATGGGGGTCTCCACCTCTCGCCTCATAATTCATACCCGGCCATTTCTCTGGACTTTAACACCTCATCCTCTGAAAACACTTTACTGTGTGGATTCTCTTTAAATGTATGTCACATTTGATCTACTGTCTTCCATCCCACTTTGTGCTGAACTTGAAACATACTTAAATAGTGGCTGTGTCCATTGCTCTAGACCCCCACAGAGTTAAGCAGTCCAATTCCCACAACGTTCAAAACTGTACTTGGCTGTCTTTTCCTGACCCCACGGTAACAGTCTCTTAACTTCATCTTGTCTCAGGTGAAAACACATGGGCCCTTTATCAGAGCAGACTCACCCCCTGGTGGTAGGTGCCCCACAGGCTTTTTCTTCTTCAAAGAAATCTCATCCAAAACTTCTGGTGCCTCAGCACGAACCTAAAATTAGGCAGCTTCTTCTTCCCCTAGCCGACCAGGGATTGCCCTCAGAAAGTAGGTTGATCTTCCCCATCCCCACAGGATGGGGCCCTGAACCACTGGAAGCGGTCTCTACTACTTCACTTGGCTCTTCTTGTGTTCCTCTTCAGATGAGAACACACACCTTCTAACAAAAATATAGCTCTTTGTCAGAACTGAGGGCTGGTGAAGGCCTGCAGCTGCAGCACTACCCTCTTACCACTGGAGCCCACTCACTGAACTGACTTCAAATTCCGCTAACATTCTGTTCTATCTCCCTAGCTGCAACATTCCAGTGTGGCTCATGCAGCCGCGACAGTTCTAAAATTATGTCCTCAGTCTGTCAGCTAAGACTGGAGAACAGAGTGAGACAGTGTGAAATCCATTTAACTGGAGTTTCTCCAGCTTTCTCTGCCTGCCACTAGGTCTAACTGGTATTCTTGTAACTCGGTAACAGGGGGTTACACGCACCCTGGGACAGGAAAATGACTGTCTGCAGTCATTAGCTCTCTAGACTTAGACCATCTCACCTTTGTGTTGACTACAGGAGGTAGCGCACCTCTCCTACCATGCTAGCACAGGCAGACAACACTAAGGGCCTAAAGGCCTTCACCGACACATAAGCTTCACTCTCACCACTAACTATGGGAACCCAGTGGCTCTGGTAGAACTGCCCAGAGCATGCCCCATTAGATCAGCACTGCAGCCCCTACAGCTATTCTGGACCACAGCCTGTCTATCCCTCTAGCCTCTAGGGAAAACCTGTCTGCCTCTAATTCAAATTCCTAAAAACAAACGCCCAGAGGGGACCTCCCCCAACCTTGGACACCATGTAACCACACACCAGGAGCTAATACCATACACTATGCATTACTCTCCCATACCCCCCACAACCATACCTGTGGAAGGAAAATCATATTAGTAATCAACATCTTGTACTTTAATACTACTCTCTGAAATACTACTGAGGAACCCACTGAGTCCCTCCTCCTCTTCTTGTTTTCTTCTCTCTTCATGTCTCTCTTCAGGAACCACCTGCAAGAAACAGAGAAAACAAAACACACTCTAATCTGCATACACAGTTATATTTAAACCCCTACCATCAAACACTGGAGAATCCAAAAAGATTTTTAGAAAGTAGAAACAGTATAAACAGTATAAACATTAGAAAATAGTAGAAAATAATGACATTATTTACACACACACATCAGGGGAGATGGAGGCCCAAAAGTCCCATCTAGTGACCAGTGCCCGAAGGCAAGTCCGAAGAGTCTCTCTGGGCCAGAGCCGGTGAAGCACAGTCCTAGGAGGCCAAAGTCCCGAAGGGAGAGTCTTGAGACAGTTCAACATCTGGAATTCTAGTGTAGGTGTGTATGCAATGTCATAGGAATAGAAAAGTCTGACTACCAGTCCTTGCAGAATGGAACGGTACCACCTGGTCCTCAGAAGACCTCCCTGGTAAGATTCTTCTATCGTTGCGGACATCTTCCAGAAAACAACAGGAGGGCACATCTGAAACTGCTGGCTGATGTCAGGAGATGGAACCTTGGAACAGGAACAAAAGGAAAACAGCTGGTCTGAAGTCATCCGATACCCGGCGATGGAGTCAGGATACAACTGGGCTGGTGTACTTCTGATCTGAAGTCATTTGGGCTACTGGATGAATCTGGAAGCCAGTGCACTGTAAGATGATGAATGTGGGCACCTGAGTCCTGGAACGCCAGTCTTGGTGGAACAGCATAGGTACGGTAACTGCTGGATGGTAGTACTGGCTACTACTGCCTGCTTTCACTTGTTAGGCATGGACACATCGGAGGGAGGTCTTTGTATTCTGCCAATATACAATTGGTCAGGTGCTGGAATGATTATTTCATCTGGGTGCTATAATCCACACTGTGAAAGGTTTCTCGTCCCTCATCCATACTAATAGTGCATTAAACAGTGTCCTGCCCTTTTCCACTGGCTGTATTTTCTTTGAAACATTTGTTCTTGACATGCTGTTTGCACCAGGATGCACATGTTCCATTGCTTTCCCAAATCCAGATTTCTGCTTTTCAATTTCTCACAGACTCTCTAAGGGCAGGTAAAACGATTTTCTGGATTTCATTTGCTTTCCTCGAACAGCCTTTTTACTAGTTTTGGTCAGCTTGGACCCCTGGCCTGGCTTGGTGTCAGTCCTGGTTCTGCCAGCTACACATACCAATGCAAATATAGAATGGATTCTAACCTTCCTGGTGGGACTGAGTTGCAGAGTCACTCTCTTCCATGAGTTCCTGTTGTAGAACTGAGGCTGTGAACCCATGCTTTCTTCTTCAGGCCACAGGTTCTCTCTTCTTCCTCACTGAGACTTCCAGCTCAGGAGGAGCAGTCTGCTCACTCCTGAGACTGTCCACCTTCACTGCAGAGGTCAAACCTCCCATCAAAGGCTCCCATGTCTCGTCTTCACCATGAGACTTGGGCTAGCCCCTCCAAGGGTCTACTGATGCTCTTCCAAATGCCTCTCTGTGACTCAGACTGAAACATCAGTACATTGTTCTGTAAATCTGCACCCTCTGCTTCATACCACACCTGAGGCTTTTCCAACAAGCCCGCTGTGCTATGTGCTGCCAACTGCAGATTCTCTGAATTTTTGTCCATGTGGGAGCCAAACAACTTTGGTGCTTAAATAAACCATATTTCTCTAGGCATCTAGAATAGTGAGGTGCCATGAAGAAGTCCTTCCAGCATTGTTCACATCACACAAACTTGTACTGATATCCAGGAACGCCACAGAGGAGGCAGTTGTCCCCATAGTAATATTCTCCTCAATGTCCTTGGCTTGTTAACTTACTGCTATCACAGCCCGGCATGATCTGGGTATGATTCTGAATATAATACAGAGAAAACAAACAACGCCATTGTTATTTCAAGTCCCACATCACTGAAAACTTTTTTTTCTTCAAAATGGCTCCTCTGCTGCTGTGTGTTTACATACTACCTCACTCCTGTAATGGCAGCGCAAGCTTCTATGCATCAACAATCCATAAATGGCAAGTCACTGCGATCCGATTTACACAATCACTGATAAATTTGCTCAACTGCACAAACTTTACTGTTCTTTTCCTAGCATATTTATATGATTTACTACATACTTTACGTGCTGGTACATTGTTCAGCTTGCAGTCCTTAAAGTCTCAGTATTTCAGGCACAGGATTGCCTGTCTTTGTGCAATGTAACTACCGAAGTCTTGGCAACATGCAACACATTGACTGTTAACTACTGCAACCTAAGGAAGTACTGCTCTTTTTGGTTACACCCTGGGGCTCTTATGTCCTCCTGTGCTGGAGAATGGTTGACACTTGATCAAGGAACTTTGGCTGATGAGAACTTAATCACTTTCCGTCAGGTCCTTCATCTGGTGACTCAATTCAGGAGTTCTGACTACAGCTTAGAAGAGCCTCCCAACTGCGTCTAAGTGTAACCCCTAGATGGCGCTATCCCAGGGGCTACTACCCCTGCCTGATTTGCCACCAACAGGTTGAGGGCCTGGATCAATGGCTGGTGCCTCCACCCAGAGGTCAGGGTTTGCAATAGTTAAACTAACTTGGTCACAGCCCTCTGGGACACTGCAACCCCCCTTTCTTCCCACTAGTGGCCCACACAATATATCAGAATTACCTTCACAGTATACACTTACCCCCAGGTCTGGTTCCGGCACTGGGACCTCCTGTGAAATGAGACACAGTGCAACAATCACAGTACAGTACTTTAACATAGACAAATACCTCAGGCAGTATAACTTTGCTGAAACAAGCAGCTCTGATTTATTTAGGGGATATAACAAGGACAGGGGGAAATCAGGTTAATTAGCTTATCACTCTAATAATCTACCTATGGCTCTGTGCACAGGCCTATCCCTATCAGTTACTGTCCTGGGTACCCAAGCCTAGTGGCTAGTCCAAACCTGTGGCAGCTGGTAGGGGCCCTTTCACACAGAAAAAGGAGAATTAAACAGTCAGCAGTACAGTAATTCCATTTGGATTTAATGTGGCAATTCAACAGGGAGCGACCCTGAATTAGTACTCACGACCTCCAAATAAGATAGGGTCCTTCAATGTCAGCAGGGCTCACTTGAGGTACACAAACCTCTTCACACATCCATATAAAAGAAAGCACTATACCAGGCAGGCTGCATCTGTATCCCGATCGCAATTACTGCACAATACCCGGGAGAACACACAGCAGATTCAGTTCCTGACAGACCGAGTGCAATTTTCAGCAATTCCTCCAGTCTTCTACAGGGTGAGCCTGGTTTCTACTCTTCAGATATCCTTTGATTCTCTTCACAGGACGGATTCAGTCCTAACAAGCTGTTACACAAGCTGCAGACCGGAACTCTGGGCCTTACACGTTTTTGACTAAAACTGCACACTGAAAAGCACAGGGCTCCTTCCTTCTTCACTGCCAAAGCTCAACTGAAACTCCAACCGACAAAACTGGGCACTTCCTTTGAGTTCCTCCCAGTTCTTGACTGGATTGGCTGTCACTCACAATAGACTGCTGCTGTTGGTCCAAAAGGCACTGAAGTCTAAACTACATCTCCCAGAGTCACTGCCCATACAATCCTCTTGTGGCTGGCTCAGATCATGAGTCCAAGTTCTATTCGTCCAAGGCACCATTCCAGAGCTAGCTCACCCCACACTGATTGGTCCAGTTCAGCAGTTCAAAACTAGAATGGGGAACTAGCAGACACAGTTCTGACTGCAAAGAAAGCAGGTTAGACAAACTGTAATTTCATTATTACTCTAAATAATTTCTGGCAAACAGTTACATCTTTCAGATAGGTTCCCTTTGCACTCCTAGTGACTGCAAAAATGAAGTGAATTGGCAGCAGCTTGAGTGGTACTCAATCAAAGAAACACACAGTCCCCATACAAACTAATTATGTCTGCAAGCAGACAGCTCTTAAAGACAGTACCAGAGGTTCTAAAACACTCACTGATAAATGGCTTAAATGCCAAACACCATTCAGGCTTGGAGCATTCAAGCAAGCTCCTGGAAGTCTTTTAGGAACCCCATTTGCAGGGGGGTTACACCCTTCCTGGCCTGGGAAAGCTTGACGTCCGCGTCAAGCAAGTACCCCCATAAGTTTCAACTGCAACCATATACATTTGCATTAGGCTCGCACAAGTAATCATCAGTCAATATATCATTTTACCAAGAACACATTTCTGAAACATTGCAGTACGTCACTCTTTACACAGTATTACATACACATTGTACCATAACTCAAGTTATTACCTCTTGTACATGAAACCTGAAGAGGGGCCTTCCTATCAGTTACCTTGGGGCTGGATGGGGCAAGGCACCATATAGAGGGCAACACAAGTAACTTGGAGTTAGCACTGATGCTCAGTTTGGGCAATGAGCTCGGGACACATACACTCCTTTATGGACAACATTGAGAGGCAAGTCCACAGGCCTCCCAAGGAATCATAACTGAGGTGCACCACAGGCTTTACAGCTCGACCAGTCTTTCTAGGGGGAACTGTTATAGTCTCTGCACTCTGAGCCTCATTTTCAGCATTGTCCTCACTTGTCAGGGGAGTCTCCATGGGGTAGAGAGGCTAGAACTTGGGGCACTTTCAGCTCCAGGAGTTACAGTTTCTGAGTCCACAACATTTGGCTCGCATGGAGAGCTTTGGACACTGGCAGTGGACTGTCAGGGCACTCAAAAATACTCTTCTTGTTGGTGTATCACCAGTCTGCCCAATCTATCATTTTCCTCCCTGAAAGCTCAAACAGTTCAACCATGCACAATGATTCCATTTCATCTGATCTGATGCTTTGCACTTCACTTTCTGGGAGCATTGGCTCCAGGGATGAAGCTGGGGGCTTAGACAGTCCAGAAGGCCCAGCTTTGTCTCCAGTATTGACTAGGGATTGCCCGAAACAATTGACTCAGTTCGTAAGAAGGATAGTATTCAAAGTCACTCTCACTTTCTTCCGATATGGACTGACAGTCATGCTCAACTGGGACTTGTGGAGGGAACACTTTAACTTTGCTTCTGTAGGTGCAGACTTTCTTGATCTTTTCTTAGCAGCAGCTCTAGTCACTGGTCCAGAGGGGCATCTTCTAGGGCTCAGACTCAATTAAGATTTGTCCAATGGGCAGTAAATGATTTCTATGCATTGTTTTACATCTTTGAATTATTCTCAGGCCTTACTTTGTACACTGGCAGATCATCTAGTTTGCCCACTACAATGTGAGGGAGATGGTGCCATCTGTCAGCAATCTTGTGCTTGCCATGCAGTCCCAGATTTCTTAGCAATACCCGATCTCCCTCCTGGAGTCCCTGTGCTTTCACCTTTTTATCATACCTTTCTTTGTTGGCCAGATTTCTTTTGGCAACCATGGTTTGAGCCAGTTGGTACGCATGAGTTAGCTGGGCCTTTAACTTTTGCACATACTGTAAATAGTTGTCAGCTTGAACCCCATCAGGAGAGACCCCAAAACACACATCTACCGGTAGTCGAGCTTCTCTTCCAAACATCAGGCGGTAGGGGGAGAATCCAGTGGCATCACTTTTGGTGCAGTTATAAGCATGTACCAGGGTGCTAATTTGTTGGCTCCATCTAGGCTTGTCCTTTGGGTGCAGGGTGCCTAGCATATCTAGCAAAGTGCGGTTGAAACGTTCAGGCTGTGGGTCCCCCTGGGGGTGGTAAGGAGTGGTTCTGGACTTTCGCACTCCCCACAGAGAAAGCATCTCTTTGATTAGACGACTCTCAAAGTCTCTCCCTTGATCAGAATGGATTCTTTGTGAGCCCCATAGTGAACAAAAGTTTTCTACAAGTACTTTGGCCACAGTGGATGCTTTCTGGTCTTTGGTGGGAAAGCTTGGGCATATCTCGTGAAATGGTCAGTGACCACCAGCACATTACTGATATTTCTTTGATCTGACTCCAAACTCAGAAAATCAATACAGACCAGCTCCATGGGTGCACTGGTGGTGATGTTAACAAGGGGCAGCCCTCTGGGGCAAAGCTTTCCTCTGTAAGCAGCGACTACAAGTTCGAATGTGTTGCTCCACATCAGCCCCATCTTGAGCCAATAGAATCTGGATCTCACCAAGTCAAGTGTTCTGTCTATACCAAGGTGCCCCATGTGGTTGTGCAAGGACCTCAGTACTGAGTCTCGAAAGGCAGGGGCAGCACTAGTTGTTGTTTGTCTACTTGTCCCCTCTGTCTACTGTTTCTCTGTATAACAGTTTATTGATCAGTTTCAACTTAGGACCTTCTTTGTATAACAGTGCAGTTCTCAAATCAGTGGAGCGTAATTTGGACACATCTTTTCCTGCATAGAGGGCTTCTAAAGCTGCTTTGATCATGGGATCGTGGGATTGAGCCCGCTGAATACTGTCATTGTCCAGCTGAGGCAGTGCACCAATGTCTATTGCAGAAAGTGGCAATAAGCAGCAGGTATGCAATTCTCAGAGGCTCCCAAGCAATCCACCATGCAGTCCACTGTGTCCGGGACATTTGTTCCTCCCTGTCAAACTTCCAGAGTGCCCGAATGTCAGGGTTCTGCCAATCGGACCCAATCATTCTTGGGAACAGGCCTCGGGAGAGAGCATCAGCATCTATGTGGTTCAGACCTGTTCGGTATTCTAGAGCATAGTCATATGTAGATAATGCAGAAAGCTACCTATGGCCAGTGGCATCCAACTTAGCTGAGGTCTGCACATAGGTCAAAGGATTATTGTCAGTTTTACTAGTATTTTAGCCCCATACAAGTACTCATGGAATTGGTCAAATAGCCCACTTCAAAGCTAGGAACTCTAACTTATGTACAGGATAGTTCTTTTCGGATGGGGTCAGACTTCTACTGGCAAAGGCCACTGGTCTCAGGCCATTCTCGTGCTCTTGGTACAACACAGCCCCCAACTCTTGCAAGCCTAGCATCAGTGTGCAGGACGTAAGGTTTTCTTGAATCGGCATAGGCCAGCACTGGAGCATGGGTAAGTTGATATATGATCTCATGAAAGCAGTCTCACAATCAGAGTCCAGCGGGCCCCAAATACTTCACTGGATGAAAATACACTCTTTCAGTCTTGAGGACGCTTGACTTTGGTATTTTTGTGGGTTGGGGACACCCTTGAGTAAGGTTAAGTAAAGGGCGGATCACTCTTGAATAGTCCTTGATGAAGCGCCGATAATAACACACAGAATCCCAGGAATCTTTGCAGTTCTTTTAGATTTTTGGGCTGTGGCCAGGTGGTCAAGGCCTCAACTTTACTTGGTCGGTCTCTATTCCTCGGTGGATACTATGTGTCCCACATATTTACTGATGTTTGAAGAATTAACACTTATCAATGGACAGTTTAAGGCCAAAGTCCTCCAGTCGGTCCAATACCTTAAATAATCTGCTCTCATGTTCCTCCAGTGAGCTGCCAAACACAATAACATCATCTAGGTATACCAGGCACTCTAGTAAGTTCATGTCCCCATTGCACGCTCCATCAATCGTTGAAAAGTGGCTGGGGCACTGAAATCCCTTGAGGCATCCTCGCTTGAATTCATAGAAGCCAGCGCGGACAGATAAAGGCCGTCTTCTCACGGTCCTCTGGGGCCATCGGGATCTGTAGTACCCACTCGCGGAGATCCAGCACAGAGAACCACTTGCTCCCTGCTTAGGCAGCCGTCAAAGCATCCTGAATGCGGGCATTGTGTACTGATCAGGGATAGTCCGTCGTTTAAGGTGCGATAATCCCACACATCCTTACTGTTCCATTCTTTTCCTCACTACCACAATGGGGAAGCATAAGGGCTTCTGGATTCTTGTATTACACCAGCAGCTAACATCTCTTGCAGATGCCGTCTCACATCATCTATGTCAGCAGGTGCCAGGCGAGACCTCTCATGAAATGGTCTTTCGTCATGCAGCCGGATATGTGCTCAGCTCCTTGCACGCATCCTACATCCCATTCCTTTAAAGAAAACACCTGGTTCTCTGGGCAAGCTTCTCACTGATCTTCACTTTCCATTCAGCTGGCAGCGGGAGTCGCCAAAATCAAACAAGTCAGAGCGTTACTCTGTCATTCTTCCTTGAACTCTTGCTGCTGGGTAGCACTGCAGTGTCTGCACAATGCACATTAGCCAGGATGCAACCTCTGTTTACTCGAATGTCTCTTTCAGACACATTATGAACTTGGACCATTACCCTTCTGGCATAAGCATGGGCTCTAGCGGGCAAATACTAGGCTTGACCGGCAGTCCCTCTGGCAATTTTCCATCGCCTGGTGCATCCAACATTAATATTTTATTCTTAACATCCTTTCTGATACGGACCTCTCCTGTAAGGTACACTGGGCATTTGGCGCCAGGATCAGAGACTCAGGATCCTTCTTCCATACAATTCCGACCAGTTCCTCTGGTTCTGTTTTTTCAGCATCCTCTGTGCCTCATAGGCCTTCTTAATTAAAGCCGAACTCTTAAAGCTCTACTAGTCTTTGACCCTGTTTTCATAACACAACTGTGCCAGCCTTCCAACATATATGAGCATTTGTTCCAATCAACAAAGGGACACCATCATACAGTCCAGTGGGGGACACACTAAGGCTAGGGTCTCTACTTGTTCGCCACTCCAGCCACGGAGGGAAAGACAGCCAAATTCGGATATACCCGGAATAGGGTGAGGCCTTCTCTTAACCCCATACATGCAGTCCTTCTAATGGTTGTAAGGGTACATCTGACAAATGCTTCTGATACCAATCCTGGAACATAATTGTCACTTGGGAGCCACTGTCTAATACAGCTCTTGTAGACACTCCATTCACCTTTACAGTGGTCTCCATGGAGGGACCCACTATTCTGGACCAGTCTGGAGAGGCGGTAGTGGGGACCTGGGCAACTGACCTTGCACAAAAGGACGTGAATTAGCATTTTTGGTGCCTCACTGGGATCATGTTGTGCACCTTCTTAACCACTGATTTCTTCTCCAAAGCTCTCCTTGTAGCCTATATGCAACTTTTGTCAGTGTCTTTTGGAGACTGGCATTCCCTTTCATGTGCCATCTTTCCCACAATTATAGCAAAACATACTTTCTGGAGTTTGAGCTGGCCGAGGCGCCACACTGGGAGCCAGGGCGGGGGTATTACTAACTGGAAACCTGGGTGCCATCTCTGTCTGCTGCGTGATAAGCATTTGGAGACATCTCGTCAGTTTCTCCACTTCCATGGTCAAGGAATTGAGTTTGGAGCTGTTATCAGCAGGAGATACATGGGTGGGTACCCCCACCCCCATAGCAGATGCAGTCGGATATAGGTCAGGGCCCATACTTGCAGGCGTGGCTTTCATAAAGGGACTGTTTTGAATTCTCGGATCTCTCTCAACAGTTCGCCCCATTGTGGCATATCTTTTCCTTGTCAGAGCACTCATTGACTGTCAACCTCTGCCCCTGAACTTCACTTGATGGGTCACCTCAGTCACCCAGGTCGTAGCCACAGCTGTTGGTGCAGGTACCTCCCGAGGTCGCCTTTTTCAACTCCTCAATTTCTCTCATTAACTCATCATAGGAGTGGGGATTCCAGTCGATTTGCCTCGATGAACTGAAGCAACAGCAGTTCTGAGAAGGGGCAGACTTAAGGATTCTGTCCAGTCTGGTTCGGTCCAGTTCAATCGCTGGCAAACTACCCTTTCTGGAGGCATTCTTGCAACAATTTTTCCAGCCGAGAGACATACACAGACAACAACTCCCTTGGTACTGTTGTGCATTTCTTACTCTCCACCATGGGTCCTCATCAGAATCTGGGCTCCCATACATTCTCCAAGGCCTCAAGATAGGCCTGCAGTCGCTTCAGGGTTACTGGGTCTGCTTAGCACGGATGGTAGCCAGGGCAGGACCTCGAGGCTCTCACTAACCCTCTTTTTGCTTTTCGCCTTCCGAGCATTGCCATTCTAGCACTTGGGGCAACATAGTCTATCCAGGTCTCCCAGTCATCCTCCCTTGGGGGTGGGAGGGTGCCAGAGAAGATCCTCAACCTTCGTGTAAGAGTCGTGACTAATGGCAGGTGCAGAAATAGGAGTCTGCATTGGTTCAGCCACCATTACGGGCACTGGAGCAGGAGAGGGTGTTGGGGGAGGAACACCCCCAGGTGGCAAGAATAGTTTCTTCAAGTCCTCCACAATTTTCCCCTCTCCCAGCAACCATTCAGCAAATTTCTCCTCAAAAGTTTCAGATAGTGGTGTGGGCTGATTCCCCCCCGGGTCTTTACTGTCCTTATTTATCACTCTCCAAGCAGTGAGGGCTCCCTCTGGGGTAATGGTCTGTGGCACTTTGGAGCTATCTATGGGATCCTTAAACTCTACTAGGGCCAGGAAAGTGTGGGTGAGCAGATTAGCATGCCGACCCACCACCACAGGGTTTTGTAAACCTTCCACCTTGGAAACTACTCCCTGCACAGTGTCCGTATTGATACCCAGGGGATGTCCAGGATAAGCATAGCATTTTGGGGTCGATCTCCTCCCAGTACACCACCCACCAGCCGGTGCACAGCCACTTCTGTCGGGTACCCATTTTTTCTTAACAGTGGTTCAGAATATGGCCACCAGAGGACACACAATCCCAGCGGTGCCTCCAAGATGTAACCCCTAGATGGCGCTTATCCCAGGGCTACTACCCCTGCCTGATTTGCCACCAACAGGTTGAGGGGCCTGGATCCAATGGCGGGTGCCTCCACCCAGAGGTCAGGGTTTGCAATAGTTAAACTAACTTGGTCACAGCCCTCTGGGACACTGCAACCCCTTTCTTCCCACTAGTGGCCCACACAATATATCAGAATTACCTTCACAGTATACACTTACCCCAGGTCTGGTTCCGGCACTGGGACCTCCTGTGAAATGAGATACAGTGCAACAATCACAGTACAGTACTTTAACATAGACAAATACCTCAGGCAGTATAACTTGCTGAAACAAGCAGCTCTGATTTATTTAGGGGATATAACAAGGACAGGGGAAATCAGGTTAATTAGCTTATCACTCTAATAATTCACTTATGGCTCTGTGCACAGGCCTATCCTATCAGTTACTGTCCCTGGGTACCCAAGCCCTAGTGGCTAGTCCAAACCGTGGCAGCTGGTAGGGGCCCTTTCACAGAGAAAAGGAGAATTAAACAGTCAGCAGTACAGTAATTCCATTTGGATTTAATGTGGCAATTCAACAGGGAGCGACCCTGAATTAGTACTCACGACCTCCAAATAAGATAGGGTCCTTCAATGTCAGCAGGGCTCACTTGAGGTACACAAACCTCCTCACACATCCATATAAAAGAAAGCACTATACCAGGCAGGCTGCATCTGTATCCCGATCGCAATTACTGCACAATACCCGGGAGAACACACAGCAGATTCAGTTCCTGACAGACCGAGTGCAATTTTCAGCAATTCCTCCAGTCTTCTACAGGGTGAGCCTGGTTTCTACTCTTCAGATATCCTTTGATTCTCTTCACAGGACGGATTCAGTCCCAACAAGCTGTTACACAAGCTGCAGACCGAACTCTGGGCCTTACACACGTTTTTTTGACTAAACTGCACACTGAAAAAGCACAGGGCTCCTTCCATCTTCACTGCCAAAGCTCAACTGAAACTCCAACCCGACAAAACCGGGCACTTCCTTTGAGTTCCTCCCAGTTCTTGACTGGATTGGCTGTCACTCACAATAGACTGCTGTTGGTCCAAAAGGCACTGAGTCTAAACTACATCTCCAGAGTCACTGCCCATACAATCCTCTTGTGGCTGGCTCAGATCATGAGTCCAAGTTCTGATTCGTCCAAGGCACCATTCCAGAGCTAGCTCACCCCACACTGATTGGTCCAGTTCAGCAGTTCAAAACTAGAATGGGGAACTAGCAGACACAGTTCTGACTGCAAAGAAAGCAGGTTAGACAAACTGTAATTTCATTATTACTCTAAATAATTTCTGGCAAACAGTTACATCTTTCAGATAGGTTCCCTTTGCACCCTAGTGACTGCAAAATGAAGTGAATTGGCAGCAGCTTGAGTGGTACTCAATCAAAGAAACACACAGTCCCCCATACAACTAATTATGTCTGCAAGCAGACAGCTCTTAAAGAGACAGTACCAGAGGTTCTAAAAACACTCACTGATAAATGGCTTAAATGCCAAACACCATTCAGGCTTGGAGCATTCAAGCAAGCTCCTGGAAGTCTTTTGGGAACCCCATTTGCAGGGGGGTTACATAAGGATGCGGGTAACAGCGGGACTTCTGCTGATTATTTATACCTACATCATCTTGGAGATAAGACTGAGGCCTGCACTAATATGTGGGCCAGGCAAAGGTCAATTTCTGCTATATCTATGGCTAATTTTTCTACATGCTGAGACTGAGGGGGGAGGGGGGTTAACTGTGGCCCCCGGTTCCCTTTCTTCAGCCATCATTGTGTTGCCTAACTACAGCAACAGGGACATAGGATGCAGCTACACTATTATTTGGCCCAGAACAATCAAATGAGTGGGCTGCTTCATGTGCGCACAGATACCCCTCGGTTTGTGTCATCCAGCTCGACAGTTCGAATGATAGGTGTAACCACCCTACAAATGGGGATTCCCGAAAAGTCTTCCTTGAGCTTGCTTAAATGCTCACTGCCAGGCTGGTATCCTGCATTTTAGCAGTTTAAATATATTGCCAGGGAGTACCTGTATAGCCTCTGTGTATTGTCTCTTTAAGAGCTGCCTGGATTGCATTCATAATTAATTTGAGAGGGAGCTCTGTTAGAAGATGTACTTGTTTGCTGATCGTTTGTTAGAGTAGTAATAATATTGCAGTTTGTTCTAACCTGCCTTCTTTGCAGCATAGACAGTTCTGTTTGTTTCCATCATACTGGTCCTGGACTGCAGAATGGGCCAATCAGTACATTTGGGACTCTAAAATGGAGCCTGCCTACAGGGGCTAGGAGGGGCCAAAACTTGTAGGAATTGTAGTTTTGGGCTTTTGGCACCTAAAATAACCTAGAGGGGGAGCCCTTGTTGTGACTGACAGAACAATCAGCCAACCGAACCTTTTGGGTCTTGGGGAAAGTACCACACTGCTTGCAGTTTCAGTTAGATCTGAGTTAGGAAGTGAAGAAGTAATAGCTCGCGATAGTTTGAGCAGCAATCCATAGTGAATTCACGTGGGAGAACTGTGGAAAGGCCAGAGTTTGGCCTGCATGCCTGCCTGCTGTTCCTGAGAGGAAACTTGTGCTTTTTTCGGACTGAATCTGAATTTGGAGAACGAATTAAGCCACTGAATTGTGACCAGGCTTTAACCTGCAGAAGACCGAAGATTTGCTGAATGCGATCAGCCCGTCAGGACTTCCAGCTACCTCCGAACTCCCAGATTGTGCAGAGACTCTGTAATTGCGACCGGAGAGCCATTTGCCTGGTACAGTGGAAGTTTCTTACATGTGAATGTGCTGTGTGCTTATAGTGGGTCGTGACTTGGTTCCCCACTGTGTGTCTAAACTGTGTTTTGCTTGCTGGAGGCTGTATCCAGCTCCATGGGCTGAATCCATATCCATTTCCATTTGCCTGGGCCCTGCTACACTGGCCCAGCCAGAATACCCGCTACGCAGATAAAGTCATCGACGAGAGACTGACCTGGGGATCAGCCCCCTGCTCAATGCCTTGAACAGGAACGATGCCTCTGTGATTCGTGTGGGCCCTGCTTCTCTGGGCACTCCAGCTCAACAGCCTGCAGTCTTGATTTCATCCTGCCTGTGTCCAGTATTGGGTATCGTGAGTAAATATCAGGGTAGCTCCCTGCAGCAATAGCTAAATCTAAAAGTGTTGTCATTTGATTGTCTTTTTGCCTTTTCTTTCACGAACTGAGCCCTCCAGCTCTGGATTATAAATAGTGTGTGTTGTGCATGTTGCTTTCTTCCATCACAGGGCCCCAATCAGCTGCAACGTTCCTTGCTAGCCCACCGTTTTTCCTACCTGGGTACCCAGAGTGTGTGATTGTGTAGGGACTCTGAATTGCATGCATAACTGTCTGATTAAAATAGCTTTTAAGCAAATCAACCTGATTACGCCCATCCCTTGTTCAAGTCCCCTGAATAAATCAGATTTAACATTGTTTGTATTTAACCTGGCTGTGCTTCCAGTTTGTGCCAAAAGTATTGTACTGTTGCTATTTGCTGTACTTAACCTTTGTTTTACAGGGGGTCCCCAATGTCATGCTAGAGGAACCAGCCCTGGTGGTAAGTGCAAACAGTGTGGGTAATTGCCTGGTGAATAAGGGCCATTGTGAAAGTAATTATTGTATATTGTTCAGGCCACTAGAAGGGAAAGAGTTGGGGGGTTAGTGTCCCAGAGGGATGTGCCCAGGTTAGCTTGACCACTAACAACCCTGACCCTCGGGTGGAGGCACCTGTTTCATTACCTAGGTCCCTTAACCTGCTACTAGCCAAGCAGGTAGGGGTAGTAGCCCTTTGGATAGTGCCACCTAGGGGTTACATAACTATCAGTGCCCTTGCTGCAAGCGGGCACTGAGTTGGGCCGTGCCATCCCTATTGGATAACCATGTGGTAATTTTGACTGTCTCTACCTGACCGCGCCTGGGAGTGCAGGTGTCAGTGGGGATGCCTCAACAATATCTTGGATTTCCTCAAGAATTCCCTGTGTCCTGGAGGGTGGTCCCCGGTCGCAATCCAACCAAGGGGACTTAGGACACTGAATGACTTAATAAGACAGCCATGTTAAGGCAGAACTTGAAGTCCCTTTTGGTTTTTTGTCAGCCCTAATCCTGTACAGGCTTTCATACTATTGCACACTCTGTGTTTGAATCTCATAGTATATTAATGTTCCATTAACTAATAGTGAGTAGCTGGTATATTTTCACTGACCATGTCTGAAGTTGCTGTCCCACCTCCTTAATGTTATGTTATGGTGGACATCCAGTTCACCTTCTGCCTGCTGTTTGCATTGGGAATGCTGGCAGGGATAGCCCTGCTTGGAGGGGGATTCAATTGTCTACGTTGGACATGTTGGTGGAGGGGGTTGGTTTTCATTGTGGCAGTTGGGGGGTTCTCTCAACTTAGGTCGGAAACCTGTTTTGGGATTGAGGGAGGATTTGGTTGGTACTTCCTGTGTTTAGATGTGGGTCTGGGTGAGGGGACTGTCCTGGTGGTACCTTTAAATGCTGAATCTGGTGGCTACCGCAACACCTCCCTGGGGTCTAGTCTGATCTCCAGTGATGAGCCATTCAAGTGAGGAATTTCATTGGGATCCCCCTGTTGGGGTCCTTGCGGTTGGGGGGTAATTATTTTAATTGTTGTTAAAAGTGGGGTAGTTCTTGTTTAACATTTGAGGAAAAAAGGATTCAAGATGTGCATAATAAGCAAGCAGTGGTATCTACTGGTGTGTCTGTGGTGGACAGTTATGGATGATGCTATAAAATGTGTGTCCTGGAATATTAATGGCCTCAAATCCATACTGAGGTGAAGGAGAGTTTCAGCTGAAATACGTAAGGTAGGGGGCAAATTGTACAATTACAAGAGATGCATTTTCCCCTTCAGAAGCCAAAAAAAGGCCCAATTTATGGGTGGCACTTGGATTTCGGCCACCTTTTCCTCTAAAGCTCATGGGGCTTCGATTTGGATTCCTAAGGGAGTGCCAGCCCAAGTTTTGGATAGGGTGATCGACCAGGAGTGTAGATACGCTTTAGCTAGAATGAACATCACAGGCCAGGGGATAATTTTGATTGGCTCAGTTTATGCTCCAAATGTAAAGAGTCCCGCTTTTTCCAAAGGTTAGCCTTGGTATGTCATGCTGGGAGGTCAGTGGATATTGGGAGGAATTTTAATTGTGTTCTGATTCAATATTGGATCGTTTTAGTAAACTCGTGGCCCCCAAACGTAGAATGCCAAGGCCTTGAGGATCTTCAAACTGGGTTGGACCTGGTTGATGCTTGGCGACATGTCAATCCAACGGGCGAGATTACAGTTTTTTGCTCATGCATCTTTCATATGCCAGAATCAATAGAATTTGATATCTAGATCTATGCTGGTGCAGGTAGGAAGTTGGCCTATACTCCAGTCCTGGTCTCGACCATGCTATTCACTATATAACCTATAAAGGTGCGAAGCCTCAGACCCCAAAGCAATGGAAACTTGACCCACTCCTCCTCAAAGATCAGGAATATTTACATTTTATGAATGGATGTATTCAGGAGTTTCTGCTGTTAAATGGCAGAGGGGAGACCTCTCACAGAACCAGATGGGAGGCTCTAAAGGCCTTCGTTAGAGGCCAAACTATTTACTTTGCAGCACACCAGAAGGGTAGCATGGTTAGGGAATTGGCCTTTTTACGAATCAAGATTAAGGCATGTGAAAGTGTGCATAAATGAAACCCTACTCCCTCTGTATACAATGTCCTCCAAAAGCTAAAATGGAAGTTTAATACATTGTCGAGTGCCCACCTTGAAAGAACCATTCTGTTGTCAAATGCAAGGGAATACTTTGATGGGGACTGAGCTGACAAATTGTTAGCATGGCAGTTAAAACATAGGGAGGCAGAAAGGACCGTAGGGCAGCTATGTAATGCTAGGGGCGAGTTAGTGCAGCATACTTCTGAGACTGGGCAAGCATTTGGTGACTTCTATACTGCCCTTTACATGGCTGAGTGTTGCCCTGTGCAAAAAGAGTTAGACTCCTTCTTTGCAGGAGTTCCCCTCAGAAAACTGAGTGAAGCAAGGGCAGGGGTGCTGGAGTCCCCTATCTCTAAGTGAGAAATACTTGATGCCCTTAAATCCCTTAAAAGTGGTAAGGCCCCTGGCCCCGATGGGCTCCCCCTGGACTTCCTAAAGGCTTTCAGTAGTCATCTCCTGAACCCCCTATTCGTTATGATCCAAGAAAGCCTCACCAGGGGTGAGCTGACCCCCTCCATGTGGTCTGCTATCATCACAGTTCTGCCTAAGTCCAATAAAGACCCCACCAAGTGTGCCACCTATAGACCAATATCTCTCCTAATGGCTGATTATAAGATACTGGCTAAAGCATTGGCCATGCGCCTGGAGCCTCTGTTACCCAAGATAATCCACCAAGATCAAACTAGCTTTGTGAAGGGCAGAATGGGGAAACATAACATTAGGCACACATTGAATATTATATACAGGTGGGGTCAGACTAAACGGTCTCATGGGGCGGCAGTGGTGGCCTTGGATGCTGAAAAAGCTTTTGACCATGTGGAGTGGAGGAATCTGTTCAACACCTTGTGCAGAATGGGGGTAGGGCCAGCCTTTTGTTCTTGGATCTGTGCACTGCATACCTGTCCACAAGCCCAAATACCAATAAATGGGACACTATCTAAGCCTTTTACCCTTGAGAGAGGCACTCAGCAGGGGTGCCCCCTTCCCCCCTTTTATATGTTTTGTCTTTGGAGCCCCTAGGGGCAGCTCTTCAAGCTGACCCAAGAATTAGTGGGTTTGTGGGGGGAGGGCATGAGCACAAAATTGCGATATATGCAGATGTCCCCCTTCTCTGTCTGCTAGATCTGGCTCATGATCTCCCTGTGGTTCATAGTTTGATGCAGAGGTTTGGTAAGATCTCAGGCCATAGGGTCAACTGGTCCAAGAGTGAGTTGCTCCCGGTGGATACCCTGAACAGGGCACATTTAATAGCTAACCTGGGGCCGTTACAAATGGTTTCAAAGCCTAAATATTTGGGAGTACAATTATCGGCCTCTATGGGCCTGCTACACAAATTGAATTTCAGACCCCTCCTCACCAAAATAGGAGAAGATTGCGAAAGATGGACAGCCCTGCCTCTCTCCTTGTTGGGTACAGTGGGAGTGGTTAAGATGACAATATTGCCGAAACGTCTTTATCTGTACCAGTCTCTCCCCATTAATCTTCCTCAGGTGCACTTTAAGCAGCTAGAATCCATTGTGCATAAATTACTGTGGTAGAGCAAAAATCAAAAGGTCAGTATTACAACGTCCCCCACTAGATGGCAGAGCAGGACTACCTAATTTCAAAGCATATTTCTGGGCTGCCCAGCTGGCATTTTTGCCTACCAGAGCCACAGAATCGGAGTCGCCATGGCTGGGTTTGGAGGAGGATATGCTGCATGATAGCCTTAGACATGACACCTTGGCTGGGGTGCTGGGAGCCATGGATCTCAATTCAGTGGCCAACCCATTTATGGTAACCATCAGGTGGGCATGGCTACAAGCTCACCAGTTTATTGGGTTTACTGGCACTATATCCCCATATGTTAGCATACACTTAGCAATGCGGTGCAGGGGAAACTATTCCCCGGTAGTGGTGCAGCGCCTCTGGGCATGGAAAAGGAAAGGGATCTCTACTGTCAAACAGCTGTTTGACAGTGGGTCACTGAAAAGCTTCTCAGCACTTAGCAATGACTGGGGAATTTAGCCTGGTTACTTTTTTCTGTACCTATGAATATGCCAACAGTGTGGAGATACTTTATCACCACAATGTGGGTGGTCATAACTTTCCCCTTTCGAGAAAGAGTGCTTTAGGCCCCAAACTAGACAAAAATCCCTTTCTGTATACTATCGCATCATTTGGGGTCACCTTTCTCATCAGCCTGTTAGTAGTCGAGATAAATGAGCCACAGATCTTTGCCGCCCCATAGACTGACTTACCTGGAAACTGGCAAGTTCCCACTACTTGAGCTGCTCACGCAACAATAAACTGCTCCAGATCCATCTAAATTTCATGCACAAAGCATACATGACTATTAAGAAACTTCATAGCCTGGATGCCTCAAGGTCTGAGTTTTGCCCAAAATGTGAAATAGCCAGGGTGGACTTTCTCCATTTGGCAGTGACCTGCCCTAGGGTCACCCTGTTCTGGCACTCAGTACATGATATAATGAGCAGGGTGCAGGAGCATGCCCAGGCTAAATCACCCTTGGAACTGCTATTGGGTGTGGACCCAGCTCACCCTGACAGGAGGTTACACAATGCATTGTGGTCACTGGCACTCATCAATGCTAGTGTAACCCCCAGTCAGCACTAAACTGAGAGGGCTACTACCCCTGCCTGTGTAGCTAGTGAACAGGTTGAGGGGCCTGGGTCCTATGACGCGGTGCCTCCATTTTTATAAGTTGAAACTTGGGGAAAAAGGTGCCACTTGGCATGTTGGCTAGGTTTGGCTACTCTGCACAGGGGTCCCCAAACAACTCCGGACACAGGAAGCAATAACTGTAATGTCCAATACCAGATGGGATTCTAAAGTGTGGCTTTTATTCACATCCAACTGAATAACAAAGCATAGATGGACCCCCACGGGGCTACACTCCTGGTAATGCAGATTTATGGAGATCAGTACACATCCTCTTTACACTGAAACCCTCAGGTTTCGAAACACTCTGGGCATTCAGCCCTAACTCAACTCTTTTTTGGTTTCCCTGGCTCGGCTCCCTTGCCAGCCCTCTGGACTACCTTCATTCCATGGCTCAGCTCTCGTGCCAGCCCTTGGACATTTACCATGTAGCATGGAACATTTCTCAGTGGCTCCCTAAACCACCTCTGAGCACTTCTTGGCTCCATTGGAGATCTTCTTCATCAATCCCATGTCTGGGTACTTTCCTCAGGCACTGGCCAAGTACATGAGAGAAAGCAACACGTGTTCCAAAGCAAATCCATAGAGGTGAATTTGGTTACTACTGATGGGGGGGTCTCCCACCTCTCGCTCTCATAATTCATACCCGGCCATTTCTCTGGACTTTAACACCTCATCCTCTGAAAACACTTTACTGTGTAGATTCTCTTTAAATGTATGTCACATTTGATCTACTGTTCTTCCATCCCACTTGTGCTGAACTTGAAACATACTTAAATAGTGGCTGTGTCCATTGCTCTAGACCCCCACAGAGTTAAGCAGTCCAATTCCCACAACGTTCAAAACTGTACTTGGCTGTCTTTTCCTGACCCCACGGTAACAGTCTCTTAACTTCATCTTGTCTCAGGTGAAAACACATGGGCCCTTTATCAGAGCAGACTCACCCCCTGGTGGTAGGTGCCCCACAGGCTTTTTCTTCTTCAAAGAAATCTCATCCAAAACTTCTGGTGCCTCAGCACGAACCTAAAATTAGGCAGCTTCTTCTTCCCCTAGCCGGACCAGGGGATTGCCCCAGAAAGTAGGCTGAATCCTTCCCCCCATCCCCACAGGGATGGGGCCCTGAACCACTGGAAGCGGTCTCTACTACTTCACTTGGCTCTTCTTGTGTTCCTCTTCAGATGAGAACACACACCTCTAACAAAAATATAGCTCTTTGTCAGAACTGAGGGCTATGAAGGCCTGCAGCTGCAGCACACCTCTTTACTCTACTGAGCCCACTACTGAACTGACTTCAAATTCCCCAACATTCTGTCCTAACTTCCCTAGCTGCAACATTCCAGTGTGGCTTATGCAGCTGCGACAGTTCTAAAATTATGTCATCCCTCAGTCTCAGCTAAGACTGAGAACAGAGTGAGACAGTGTGAAATCCATTTAACTGGAGTTTCTCCAGCTGCCTTCTCTGCCTGCCACTAGGTCTAACTGGTATTCTTGTAACCCCGGGTAACAGGGGGGTTACACGCACCCTGGGACAGGAAAATGACTGTCTGCAGTCATTAGCTACCTGGCTTAGGCCATCTCACCTTATGTGTTGACTACAGGGAGGTAGCGCTACCTTCTCCCCTACCATGTGCTAGCACAGGCAGACAACACTAAGGGCCTAAAGGCCTTTCACTGACATATAAGCTTCTACTCTACCCACTAACTATGGGAACCTAGTGGCTCTGGTAGAACTGCCCAGAGCATAGCCCTAATAGATCAGTACTGCAGCCCCTACAGCCATTCTGGACCACAGCCTGTCTATCCCTCTAGCCCTCTAGGGAAAACCTGTCTGCCTCTAATTCAAAATTCTCAAAAACAAAACACAGAGGGGACCTCCCCCCAACCTTGGACACCATGCAACCACACACCAGGAGCTAATACCATACACTATGCATTACTCCCACACTCCCCCACAACCATACCTGTGGAAGGAAAATTACATATAGTAATCAACATCTTGTACTTTAATACTACTCTCTAAAATACTACTGAGGAACTCCACTGAGTCCCTCCTCCTCTTCTTGTTTTCTCTTCTCTTCTCTTCATGTCTTCTTCAGGAACCACCTGCAAGAAACAGAGAAAAACAAAAACACACTCCTAATCTGCATACACAGTTATATTTAAACCCCTACCATCAAAACACTGGAGAATCCTAAAAAAGATTTTTTAGAAAAGTAGAAAAACAGTATAAACAGTATAAACATTAGAAAACAGTAGAAAACAATGACATTATTTACAATACACAATATCAGGGGGAGATGGAGTGCCCAAAAAGTCCTATCTAGTGACCACAGTGCCCGAAGGCAAGTCCATTAAAGAGTCTCTCCTGGGCCAGAGCCCGGTGAAGCACAGTCCTAGCAGGCCAAAGTCCCGAAGGGGAGAGTCTTTGAGGACAGTTCAAACATCTGGAATCTGCTAGTGTAGGGTGTGTACTGCAATGTCATAGGAATAGAAAAGTCTTGACCTACCAGTCCCTTGCAGAATGGAAACGGTACCACACCTGGTCCTCAGCCGAAGACTCTCCCTGGCAGCATTCTTCTAATACAGCTGGGCGGACATCTTCCAGAAAACAACAGGAGGGCACATCTGGAAACTGCTGGGCTGATGTCATCGAGGAGATGGAACCTTGGAACAGGAACAAAAAGGAAAACAGCTGGTCTGAAGTCATCCGATACCCAGGCGATGAGTCAGGATACAACTGGGCTGGTGTACTCTCTGGATCTGAAGTCATCTGGTGGGCCAATCGATGGAATCTGGAAAGCCAGTGCACTGTAAGATGATGAATGTGGGGCACCTGAGTCCTGGAACGCCAGTCTGGTGGAACAGCATAGGTACGGCAACTGCTGGATGGTAGCACTGGCTACCACTGCTCTGCTTTCTACTTGTTAGGCATGGACACATTCGCAGGGAGGTCTTTGCATTCTGGCCAATAGCACAACGGGTCAGGTGCTGGAATGATTACCCCATCTGGGTGCTCATAATCCACACTGTGAAAGGTTTCATGTCCCTCTCCATCCACAATTCGAATAGTGTCAATAAACAGTGTCCTGCCTCTTTTCCACTGGCTGTATTTTTCTTGAAACATTCTGTTCTTGACATGCTTGTTTGCACCAGGATGCACATGTTCCATTGCTTCTTCCCAAATCCAGGATTTCCTGCTTTTCTCAATCTCCTCACAGACTCTCTAAGGAAAGGTAGGAAACGATTCTCTATGGATTTCATTTGCTTTCCTACGAACCAGTCTTTCCTTTTTACTAGCTTTGGTCAACTTGCAACCTCTGGCCTGGCTTGGGGGTGGTCAGTCCTGGTTCTGCCAGCTACACATACTCAATGCAACATAGAATGGATCTCTAACTCTTCCTGGTGGGGACTGAGCTGCAGAGTCATCACTCTCTTCCATGAGTTCCTCTAAGCTAGGAACTGGAGGCTGTGAACCCATGCCTTCTTCTTCAGGCCACATAGGTTCCCCCTCTTCTTCTTCCTCACTGAGAATCTGTGCCCAGGAGTGAGCAGTCATGCTCACTCCTGAGACTGTCCACTCTTCACTGGGTGCAGAGGTCAAAACCTCCCATTCAAAGGCCTCCCATGTCTCGTCTTCACCTATGAGACTTGGGCTAGGCCCCTCTCTCCAAGGGTCTACTGATGCTCTTCCCGAAATGCCTCTCTGTGACTCAGACTCTGAAACATCAGCACATTGTTCTGTAAATCTGCACCCTCTTGCTTCATACCACACTCTGAGGGGCCTTCTCCAACAAGCTCCGCTTGGTGCTATGTGCTGCCAACTGCAGATTCTTGAATTTTTGTCCATGTGGGAGCCAAACAAATCTTGGGTGCTTTAAACAAACCATATTTCTCTAGGCACCCAGAACAGTGAGGTGCCATGAAGAAGTCCCTTCCAGCATTAAAGCACATCACACAAACTTGCACTGGATATCCAGGAATCGCCACATGAGGAGGCAGTTGTCCCCCATAGTAACATCTCTCAATGTCCCTTGGCTTGTTAACTTCTACTGCTATCACAGCCCGGGCATGATCTGGGTATCGGACTGGCCCTGAAGCCATAACTACAGAGAAAAACAAACAACGCTCATTGTTATTTCAAGTCCCACATCACTGAAAACTTTTTTTTCCTTTCAAAATGGCTCCTCTGCTGCTGTGTTTACATACTACCCCACCCTGTAATGGCAGCGGCAACACTCCTATGCATCAACAATCCATAAATGGGTCAAGCCACTGCGTATCCGATTTACACAATCTACTGATAAATTTGCTCAAACTGCACAAACTTGCACTGTTCTTTTTCCTAGCACATTTATATGATTTACCACATACTTTTTACGTGCTAAAGACATTGTTCTAGCTTGCAGTCCCTTAAAGTCTCAGTATTTCATAGCACAGGATTGCCTGTATTTCTTGCTGCATATCTCATACAACCCACAGTCTCTCACATGGCTCTGAAAATTATACTGTTGCTGAACCTATCATTATGCTCACAGTCTGTTGTTCAGAATTCTTGCTTTTAGTTGGTTAAACTGGCACAGTCCTTTTTTACACAGCGATTACACTGCTACACATAAATTCAGCTGGCTTTTGGTGAAATCACACAGTTTGAGCTATTTCATTTGGATAGTACTCACTATTACCAGTAGCTGTTTGCTGCAATGGAAAAAATGGCCTGCAGCCAATCGTGGAGGCCTCTGGAAGGAAGCAGGTTGACAGTCCTGCCAATTGTCCCTCTGAACACCACACTCACAGTCCAGTCGATCGAGATATGGGTTGAGCCCAAATTTAATCAGAAAAAGTCAGATTTTAACTTTTTACAGCGCTTTCAATCACCGCAACGCTCCTCCTAACAAACCAGTTTGCACACTCCATTCACTCTCTCTCTTGAATGCTGTGCAGTTGTACTAGAGCTGGCTTGGGGGTGGGACTGATTGCAGTCTCACCAATCACTCGACGCCATGCAAATGAGCCTCTTTCCTCTTGAGTGCTCTTCTCCTCACAGTGATCGTCGAGCAGGTAAAATTTAAACTGCAAACCACACTTTTTTTTTTTCAACTGACTCCACGGCGAAAGCCAATTTTAACCATTTTTCATAGCCATTAAGCACAGCAAGTCTCTTAGTCCACACAGAAAGCATTTCCAACGTCTAGGGCACAATTTTCCTTTTGCTACCCACAGTTTTCCATACTTTTTTCAGTCACAACAATACTTTTAAAAGCTGGCAAATGCTGTAATTTGATGCAGGACAAGGGCATACCCACTCGGGCTTTGCTGCTCCTTGGTAAACAGTTGGCAATATCACAACAGCACATAGACAGCAGCACACAGTGGCACATTTAGTTTACATTGCTTCAGCTTTTTGGGCTTCCCACTGCCAGATAGCCAAAATGCTAGCCATCACCTGAGCAACCTTTCTTGTTCCTTCTCCCAAATTTCAACAGAATCCCAGCGGTAGCCTCCAAGATGTAACCCCCAGTTGGCGCTAAACTGAGAGGGCTACTACCCCTGCCTGTGTAGCTAGTGAACAGGTTGAGGGGCCTGGGTCCTATGACGGGGTGCCTCCATTTTTATAAGTTGAAACTTGGGGAGAAAGGTGCCACTCGCATGTTGGCTAGGTTTGGCTACTCTGCACAGGGGCTCCCAAACAACTCCGGACACAAGAAGCAATAACTGTAATGTCCAATACCAGACATTGGGATTCTAAAGTGTGGCTTTTATTCTCATCCAACAGAATAACAAAGCATAGATGGATTCCCATGAGGCTACACTCCTGGTAATGCAGATTTATGGAGATCAGAACACATTCTCTTTACACTGAAGCCCTCAGATTTTGAAATACTCTGGGCATTCGGCCCTAACTCAACTCTTTTTCGGTTTCCCGGGCTCGGCTCCCTTGCCATCCCTCTGGACTACCTTCCTTCCATGGTTCGGCTCTCATGCCAGTCCTTGGATGCTTTCCATGTAGCATGGAACATTTCTCGGTGGCTCCCTAAACCACCTCTGAGCACTTCTGGCTCCATCAGGGAATCTTCTTCATCAGTACCATGTCTGGGTACTTTCCTCTGGCACTGGCCAAGTACCTGAGAGAAAGCAACACATATCCCAAAGCAAACCCATAGAGGTGAATTTGGTTACTACCGATGGGGGGTCTCCCACCTCTCACTCCCATAATTCATACCTGGCCATTTCTCTGGACTTTAACACCTCATCCTCTGAAAACACTTTACTGTGTAGATTCTCTTTAAATGTATATCACATTTAATCTACTGTTCTTCCATCCCACTTGTGCTGAACTTGAAACATACTTAAATAGTGGCTGTGTCCATTGCTCTAGACCCCCACATTCAAAACTGTACTTGGCTGTCTTTTCCTGACCCCACAGTAACAGTCACTTAACTTCATCTTGTCTCAGGTGAAAACACATTGGCCCTTTATCAGAGCAGACTCACCCCCTTGGTGGTAGGTGCCCCACAGGCTTTTTCTTCTTCAAAGAAATCTCATCCAAAACTTCTGGTGCCTCAGCACAAACCTAAAATTAGGCAGCTTCTTCTTCCCCTAGCCAAACCAGGGGATTGCCCCTAAAAGTAGACTGAATCCTTCCCCCCATCTCCACAGGGATGGGGCCCGAACCACTGGAAGCGGTCTCTACCACTTCACTTGGCTCTTCTTGTGTTCCTCTTCAGGTGAGAACACATACCTCTAACAAAAATATAGCTCTTTGTTAGAGCTGAGGGCTATGAGGGCCTGTAGCTGCAGCACACCTCATTACTCTACTGAGCCCACTACTGAACTGACTTCAAATTCCCCAACATTCTATCCTAACTTCCCTAGCTGCAACATTCCAGTGTGGCTTATGCAGCTGCGACAGTTCAAAAATGATGTCATCCCTCAGTCTCAGCTGAGACTGAGAACAGAGTGAGACAGTGTGAAATTCCTTTAACTGGAGTTTCACCAGCTGCCTTCCCTGCCTGCCACAAGGTCTAACTGGGATTCTTGTAACCCCGGGTAATGGGGAGTTACATTAGGAGGACAATAGCCCAGGAATGGATGTCTTCGACACCCCCCTCTATTGCCAGGTGGGTGCAGAATTTATGATCATGTATGTCTATAGAGAGAGTGCAGATGGGGTTGCAGGGCAACCTCCCAAAGTTCTTTGAAACTTGGCAGCCACTACTGGATGCAGTGGAGGCAGGAAACTTTCCCATCTGCGTTATAAGATATTCATGAGGCCAGTCTCTAACACTGCTGATTAATTATGTTATTCATCTTAACTATTTGTAAAAATTGCTGTACCTTGCTCGGTAGTTCATACATATTGTGTATTAGACCTTGCAATTCTCTTTTATGTGATGCTGTAAGCTCCTCTTAGATGCACTCTGATATTTATATTGTATGTTATGGGATATCTACACTGTATGCCATGAACCATCTAAGATGTATGTCCTATCTTATATTGCTGTATGTGCACATCTTTTTTCCACAATAAACTATTTTTGGGAAAAAAACAAAATTTGTAAAGCCTTGTTGTCTGTTTCCACTTGTTATTACTTTGTCATTTGATAATGTTTTCTGTAGTTCTTTTACTCACGACAGTTATTGTAACTCCACCAGGTCATGCCTGAAAATTGGAGTACTTTTTTAAACTCAGCTTTATTCAATAAGAAAAAGGAATTTACAGTTCATAACATCTGATGCATACCTGCATGCAAGCAATAGATTCATATTACAGTTTTAGTACAGCTTCTACATAGAGAAATGGACTGGAGCATACCATCCACAACATGTGCTAGGAGTCAGGTGATCCTGGGAAAACTGTGGAGTGGGTTTCTGACTCAGGGCATCACAGAACCAACAAGAGCTGAGCCAATTCTTGAGCTAGTGCCAACAAATGGTGAGCATGTACAGGAAATAATGGTCAGGAAGCCACTGGGTGGAAGTGACCATTGCACAGTGTAGTTCCAGTTGGATATGGGCATGGAAAGCATCCTGACTAAGACCAAAATCTTGGATTTCAGGAGGGCAGACTTCAGGAAAATGGACAAAGTGCTAAGGAGCCATCTGGTGGGCATCAGAGCTGATATGGGGGGTGGAACAAAAGTGGTCCATCATTAAGGAAGGAATACTGGTTGCCACAGATGAGTGCGTTAGGCTCAGGAGGAAGTACACAAGGGCTAAAGCACCCAGCTGGTTTAGTTCTGAGGTTACCCAGGCAGTAAGGGAAAAGAGGTTGTCCTATAGAAAATTCAGGAAGACCAAGAGAGAGGTGGATAAGGAAAATTACCTAAGGTTGACTAGTGAGTCAAGTAAGAAAGTCAGGTGAGCAAAGGCACAGAAGGAGCTGCAGATAGCTGAAGGAATTAAAAAGGGGAGAAAGCTTTCTTTCACTATATAAGTAAGAAAAGGTACAAGAAGGAAGGGATTGTTAGGATTAGGAAAGGGGTGGAGTGGGTCGAGGATAATAGGGGGAAAGCAGAGATACTAAATGATTACTTCTGTTCCATCTTCACCAGAGAGAAGGACGGACCAATGCCTTCAGGATGGAAAAGAGGAGTGGGGGAAGGGGAACACAGATGTAGTGATAGAGGAGGACAGAGTGAGGGAGTGGCTGCTGGCATTGAAGGCGGACAAATCACCAGGCCCAGATGGAGTACATCCAAGGGTAATAAAGGAACTGGCTGAGGAGCTGGCAGGGCCACTGACAGACCTATTTAATAGTTTATTAGAGACAGGCATAGTACCACAGGACTGGAGATCAGCACATGTAGTGCCGCTCCACAAAAGCAGTCCCAAGGATGACCCAGGGAATTACAGACCAGTCAGTCTGACTTCCATCATGGGCAAAGTCATGGAGACCATACTAAAGAAGAGGTTGGTGGAATATCTAGAGGAGTATGGTGTATAGGATGCAAGGCAGCATGGGTTCATGGGGGGAAATTGTGTCAAATAAATCTGATTGACTTCTTTGACTATGTCAGTAAGGCAGTAGACAGGGGCCAAGTGGTAGACATATGTGCCCCACAAAATGTTGATCAGGAAGTTGGTGGATCTCGGGTTGGGGAAAAGTTGGCCAGATAGGTGGACAACTGGCTGAAGGACAGAACCCAAAGGGTGGTTGTGGGGGGAGAGTTTTCTGGCAACCAGTGGGTTCCTGCAGGGCTCAGTGCAGCGGCTGGTGTTGTTCGATGTCTTCATCAATGACATTGGAGATGGCATTATGGGCAACATGTGCCTATTCGTGCATAACACCAAACTCTGTGGGAGAGTGGACACAGCTGAAGGGATACAGGACCTACAGGAAGATTTGGAAAAGTTAGGGAGGTGGTCTAGGATATAGCAGCTTGGCTTTAATGCCAAGAAATGCAAAGTTATGCATATTGGAGCCAAGAATCCTAAGACAGAGTACTGCCTGGATGGAGTCCAAGTATCTGCATCAGAGGAGGAGAAGGACCTGGCAGTGATGATCACTAGTGACCTGAGACACTCCTTGCAGTGCAATAAGGAAGCAGCAAAGGCAAACAAGATGCTGGGATGCATATCTAGGGGATCAGTAGTAGGAGAGAAGAGGTTATACTGCCCTTGTACAGGTCACTGGTAAGGCCGCATCTAGAGTATGGAGTTCAGTATTTGTGCCCAAACCTCAAAAAGGATATTAACCTGCTGGAGAAGGTCCAGAGGAGGGCTACAAAGATGATAGCCAGTCAGCAGGGTAAGGCATATGAGGAGAGGTTGAGGGCACTGAACATGTGCTCCCTGGAAGACAGAAGAGAGAGAGAGAGAGAGAGAGGGATATGACTGGGACCTTCAAGTACCTGAAAGGGATAAATAAGGTTGGTAAGGAGAGTCTCTTTAAGCTGAGTGGCAATCATAACATGAGGGGGCACAGTCTTAAGCTGGAGGGTGGGAAGTTTAGGAGGGAGGTCAGGAAGCACTTCTTCACAGAGAGGGTGGTGGACACTTGGAATGCATTGCCAGAAGAGGTAATCTCGTTGAAGACAGTGGACAGCTTTAAGAGAGGCTGGGACAGGCATAGAGGGAAGGTAAGGGTCATGGGTAGGGAGGAAGGTAGGAGTGGGGAGGGAAGGCAGGAACATTACCTTAAGCTATGGACCCTGCAATACGAGCAGACTTGATAGACCAAATTGCCTTCTTCTGCTGGTTTCTTCATATGTTCGTACGTATTTTGCAAAGAATATACTGTACACTGATAGACTAAAATAGGAGTTTTTATTCCTAGTGTATTTTACCTGGTTATCAAAAACAAATAATTAAATACAGTATGCCTTTAATTATTAACAATTTAAAGGCATCTTGGTGTGTGACACCCATGCCTTGAGAAAGCACACTGCGCGTTTGTGAAACGTCAGCTGGTCAATGAGGCAGTGCTACTACAATTCTGTAATTTTGAAATAAAAAAACTTTAACAATCCAGACTTCAATAACTTGGGATATTTCACATTCAAACATAGATTGGCAAACCTGAGGTGCCAAGAAAGACAAACTGATATTCCAAAATCAAGAACAAAAAAAGGGATAATTATTTCACAATAAGAGCATCTAGAATCTGGAACACTCTCACCCATAGTATTGTTAATATCTCCACTTTTCACAAATTCAAAGCTAAATTAGACACGTTCCTGGGGATAAACTAATTTTGATACCCACAAAGTGTGGGAGACAGTATCATGGGCTTACGCCTTTTTCTGTTTTATTACAGGGATTGGATACTTTTAGAGTTTATGTGTCTGCAGCCTGGCTTTTTGGTTGGATGTGCCAGTGATCAGTATAGTGGAAGGATCAGCTCACCAGTTCTGCTACTAATTCCTGTTCCTATGCTCTCCAGCCTACTGTTTCCCTTCCCCTTGGCCTTGTTGCAGTGTGCT
The DNA here is from genome assembly GCA_016271365.2 of Neoceratodus forsteri. Classification (NCBI taxonomy): domain Eukaryota; kingdom Metazoa; phylum Chordata; order Ceratodontiformes; family Ceratodontidae; genus Neoceratodus; species Neoceratodus forsteri. Next base: position 134,022,087 of record JADMNL010000024.1, read on the forward strand.
GTGGATTACAGGTTTTCCAATATTATAAATCTGTGGTCTTTCTCTTCTGCTGTGTTTAAATGTTCTGCATTTTAATCTTTTTTAACACAATCATAAAAATGCAGTTTACTTGTTGCAATACAATGAAAAGTGAAACAAAAAACACAAACTTCCAGGTTTCTCTTTCTTGCAGTATTTACCTGAGAATGCTGTGAGTAAAAAATAATAATTGTAAAAAATAAGGTATGAGTTACAGTGCAATAACGTTGACTCAGTAAAAAAAAATCTTTACTCACTGTAACCCACACCATCTTCTCTATGTTATTACATTATCTCATTATGCACAATTGCATCTTGTATGTTTGATTTCATTCCAATGATTGTTTTTTTTTTTGTAACACTTCCCATTTCTTCTCCACTAGGATGCTCCTGGGAAATGAGAGTTGACTTAGCATGGTTTTCCCAGTCACCAGCTTTTAAATAAAACAAATAAAGCTACACAACACCAATGGAGATAGAAATGGCAACAGGGGATATCTTTTTATCTACCTCCAAGAGGTCATGATATTTTCTTGTTAGTTTTGTTATACTTGATATCTTAAAGGTTAGCATCATCACAGTGGAATACTGAACCAATTGGAAAGCACTTTCACAACACAGGTGACATCACAACAGACCTGCTGAACTGAAGCCAGAAGTTTGACATCAAAGAGAAATGTTATGTGTAACCCCCCCCTACAAACAGGGATTGCTAAACTGTCTTCCCAGGCATGCCTAATGCCCACTGCCAGGTTGTTCTGTGTTCTAACCGTTTAAAAGTGCCTGCATGTGAGTGCCCTATTAGTCTCCATGCCTGTCTCTTTAAGAGCTGTCATTTTTGTAGTGTATAATTAATCTGGGTGGGGGCCGAATGGTTTCAGGCTCGAGTCCCACACGGCTGCAATACAGCCGCTTCATTCTGCCATCATTAATTGTGCAGAGGAAGCCTACTAGAATCTGTGATCGTTTTCGGATTATTTGCTTTAATAGTAATGATATAGTAGTTTGTCTAACCTGCCTTCTTTTGCAGCATGGACTTTCTGTTTTGCACCACCATCTTGGTTCTGGACTGCCAGTTTGGACCAATCAGTACCTTTGGGGACCCTAAAAGGGAGTCTGTCCCCAGAGGTCTTGTGGTAGTGAATTTCTGTAGGAATTGCAGTTTTTGCCCTTTGGTGCCTAAATGGACCTGGAGGAGGAGCCCTAACTGTGACAGACAGATGGATCAACCAACCACACCTTCTGGATCGCTGGGAAATCCCAGAGCTGCCGGCAGCAAGCAGGCAGTAGTGAGTTGGAGCTGGGAGAGTGAAAAGCTCGAGCCAGTCGAGTTGCTGCCCCGCGGGGGAGCATGGGGATTCAGCAGGAAGGCTGAGTCTGGCCTGCTTGCTTTCAGCTCTCCTTCTTGGGAGAGATTCGTGCAACCTTACTTCAGACTTTTCTCCGAATTTTTCATTGTGCCCTCAATATCGGGTACAGTGAGTCAGTGTGTAGTTGGAGTTGAGAGAGTGAACAGCTCAAGTAATTCGAGCAGCTGCTCCTGCGCAGTAGCGCAGGCGAATTGGTGGGAAGGCTGTGTCTGGCCTGCCTGCTACCATCTTCTCGAGTGAAGAAGTCTGCATTAATATCTTGGGCTTTATCCAAATTTGCTGTGATTGCGACCAGAATTCTGAATTGTGACAAAATGAATTTCATCTGGTGTGGACCGAAGATTTGCCTCAGTGCGATCGGCCTGTCAGGACTTAAGACAACCACAGAGCGTACGGTTTGCGCAGAGACACTGTCAATTGCAACCAGACTGTCATCTGAACTGTGATATTTGCCTATCCTTTACTATAATTGTGCTGAATGTGCAGTGTGGGTCGCAGTTTGGTTCCCCCCATTGCTTGAATGTATCACGCTAGCTGGAAGCTGTATCCAGCACTTTACCGGACTGTATCCGAACTGTTCACCTAGTCTGGGCCTCGCCATCTCGGCCTAGATTGCCACTCACGCTGCAGAGTTACCTCCAACAAAAGTCCTGTTGGGGGATTCGGCTCCCTGCTCAACATCAATAAACAGGAACCACCACCACGGTGTGTTATGTGGCCCCTGCTTCTCCCAGCAAACCAGCACTCCATCCTGAGGTCTCCATTTCGTCCATCCTGCATCCTTGTCTGGGTAGCAGGAGTAAACATCAGGGTAACTCCCTGCAACAAAGCTCAAATCAAAGTGTGCCACCTGATTTAATTGTTTTGATTGATCCTTATGAACTGAGCCCTCCGGCTCCAGAATACAAATTGTAGGTTAAAGTGCATGTCGTGTTTTTCCTTCCTAAGAGCCCCAACAGCAGCTGCAAAACTGGCCTACCCCGGGCAACACTTCCGGCTAGCCTGCAGACAAACTGGGTATCCAGAGTGTGTGTGACTGTGCTAGAGGGACTCTTAGAGGCATGCATGTTTAGCCTGATTAAATCAGAACCAGAATCAAACAACAGATTACTGCCCCTTCCTTGTTCACGACCCCCAATAAATCAGATCTAAATCATTTTGCATTTAAACTGGCTGTGGTGTACCTTTGTGGTGGGGATACTGTGTTGCTATTGCCTTACTCCATTGCAGGTCTTATTTTACAAAGGGTCTCCGGGCCAGAGCAGCTGATCCAGTTCTGGTGGTAAGTGCACCAAGTGTGGGGTTAACATTGCATTCTGGTGTAAATGGTGATTGTGTATTTGCTGCTCAGGACAGACCACTAGAGGGGATAGAGGAGGGCATCACTGTCCTGGAGAGCTATACCCAGAGCAGCTACGCTACCACTAACCCTGTCCTCCGGGTGGAGGCACCTGTTCACAGAACTTAGGCCCCTCACCCTGCGCTTAGTCATGCAGGCAGGGGTAGTATCCCTTGGGATAGTGCCACCTATGGGTTACATCTTGGCGGCACCACTGGGATTAGTGCCACCTAGTGGCTGGAATAATCAATGTCTCACTTTACTGGAAAATTTGGCACCAACTGGGTTTCCGCCATTGCCACAGATCATACAGATGGGCCCCCATCTGTATTTAGAATGTAGGAAACAGTAACTTAAATAAGTATTGTAATATTATTGTGTGACTCGTAGTGAAGTTATTAAGTGTATGGAAAATGCATAACTGTTGTCATTACAGAATATATATATCTATATATATATATATATATATATATATATATATATGTATATATATAGTATCATGAATAAGTATAGTAATGTTGCAAGTTAATGTTTACTGATGCATCAGTCTTTATTTTGTCTCATATAGTGATGGAACATATGTCTCGTATAGCATAATGTTGTTCTTCAAATATATTGTAGTATAGACTTGACACGGACGCCAAATTATTTCCAGGCAGGGAAGGGTGTAACTCCCCCTACAAATGGGGGTTCCTAAATTGTCTTCCCAGGCTTGCCTAATGCCCACTGCCAGGTTGTTCTGTGTTCTAACCATTTAAAAGTGCCTGCATGTGAGTGCCCTATTAGCCTCCGTGCCTGTCTCTTTAAGAGCTGTCATTTTTGTACTGTATAATTAATCTGGGTGGGGGGCCGAGTAGTTTCAGGCTTGAGTTCAGCCCCGGCTGCAATACAGCTGCTTCATTCTGCCATCGCTAATTGTGCAGAGGAAGCCCTACTAGAATCTGTGATTGTTTGCTGATTATCTGCTTTAATAGTAATGATATAGTAATTTGTCTAACCTGCCTTCTTTTGCAGCATGGACTTTCTGTTTTGCACCACCATCTTGGTTCTGGACTGCCAGTTTGGAGCAATCAGTACCTTTGGGGACCCTAAAATGAAGCCTGTCCCCAGAGGTCTTGTGGGAGTGAATTTCTGTAGGAATTGTAATTTTTGCCCTTTAGTGCCTAAATGGACCTGGAGGGGGAGCCCTAGCTCTGACAGACAGATGGATCAACCAACCGAACCTTCTGGATCACTGGGAATTCCCAGAGCTGCCGGCAGCAAGCAGGCAGTAGTGAGTTGGAGCTGGGAGAGTGAGCAGCTCGAGCCAGTTGAGCTGCTGCCCCATGGGGGGAGTGTGGAAATTCGGCAGGAAGGCTGAGTCTGGCCTGCCTGCTTCCAGCTGTCCCTCTTGGAGAGATTCATGCAACCTTACTTCGGACTTTTCTCCGAATATTTTGCTGTGCTCTGAATATCGGGTACAGTGAGTCAGTGTGTAGTTGGAGTTGAGAGAGTGAACAGCTCAAGTAATTCAAGCAGCTGCTCCTGCGTAGTAGTGTGGGGGAATTGGCGGAAAAGCTGTGTCTGGCCTGCTTGCTACCATCTTCTCGAGTGAAGAAGTCTGCATTATTATCTCAGACTTTAGCCAAATTTGCTTTGATTGTGACCAGAATTCTTAATTGTGACAAAGCCTGGTATGGACCGAAGATTTGCCTCAGTGCGATCAGCCTGTCAGGACTTAAGACAACTGCAGAGCATACGGTTTGCGCAGAGACAGTGTCAAATGCAACTGGACTGTCATCCAAACTGGGGTATTTGCCTATCCTTTACTATAATTGTGCTGAATGTGCAGTGTGGGTTGCGATTTGGTTCCCCACGTTGCTTGAATGTGTCACACTAGCTGGAAGCTGTATCCAGCACTTTACCAGACTGTATCCGAACTATTCACCTGGTCTGGGCCTCGCCATCTCAGTCTAAATTGCCACTCATGCTGCCGAGCTACATCTGACGAAAGACCCATTGGGGAATTTGGCTCCCTGCTCAACATCAACAAACAGGAACAACCACCATGGTGCATTGTGTGGGCCCTGCTTCTGCTGGCAAACCAGCACTCTATCCTGAGGTCTCCATTTCGTCCATCCTGCATCCTGGTCTGGGTAGCAAGAGTAAATATCAGGGTAGCTCCCTGCAACAAAGCTCAAATCACAGTGTGTCACCTGATTTAATTGTTTTGATTGATCCTTATGAACTGAGCCCTCCGGCTCCAGAATACAAATTGTGGGTTAAAGTGCATGTCGTGTTTTTCCTTCCTAAGAGCCCCAACAGCAGCTGCAACACTGGCCTACCCCGGGCAACACTACAGGCTAGCCTGCAGACCAACTGGGTATCCAGAGTGTGTGTGACTGTGCTAGAGGGACTCTTAGAGGATGCATGTTTAGCCTGATTAAATCAGAACCAGAATCAAACAACAGATTATATCGCCCGTGCCTTATTCACGACCCCCAATAAATCAGATCTAAATCTTTTTGCATTTAAACTGGCTGTGGTGTACCTTTGTGGTGGGGATACTGTGTTGCTATTACCTTTCTCCACTGCAGGTCTTATTTTACAGGGGGTCTCCAGGGCCAGTGCAGCTGATCCAGCCCCGTTGGTAAGTGCACCAAGTGTGGGGTTAACATTGCATTCTGGTGTAAATGGCGATTGTGTATTTGCTGATCAGGACAGGCCACTAGAGGGAATAGAGGGAGGTATCAGTGTCCTGGAGGGCTGTACCCAGAGCAGCTATGCTACCACTAACCCTGTCCTCCGGGTGGAGGCACCCGTTCACAGAACTCAGGCCCCTCACCCTGCGCTTAGTCACGCAGACAGGGATAGTATCCCTTGGGATAGCACCACCTAGGGGTTACATCATGTCTTCTTATAAACAGAAGATTTTAAACATATAGGTGTTAAAGTGATGTTGTATAAATTGAATATGCAATAGTCTGACTCAGAATACAAAGTTTATCCTCACTTGTGAGGGAGCAAGACTTTCATCCTCACTTGAGACTCTGCCACATGTGAGCTATGGTCCTGACTCCTCACACTTGAAGATAATCTACTTACTGTCAGTCAGGCTATAGGATATCCCCTATAAATACAGCCATTCTTAAAAAGTCCATGTGATAGAGGTCCCCGGTAGCACAAAAGCTGGTGATCCAAGTCCAGGAGGGGACATGGGGAAGCCATGTCAGGGCAAGGCCATGGGCTGGAGCAGCTGTCAAGGCATTTTGCCTGGGAAGAGCTGATGGCAGATATTGGAACCACAGTGACACCTGGGGGAGGCCAGGGATCTTGCTGTCGAAATGGCAGTTTGTTGACATCATGGGAGGAAGATGAGTAGAAGAAAGCTGGGAGAAAAAACCCTGCTGCCATCTGCATGATGTTCAGTACACTCAAATCCCACCACAATATCAGGCTTGGATTTCTCATGAGCTTCCCTCCCCAAGACCCTTGCTATGCAGGACAGAACCATGGGCCAGAGCCATGGGGGATAACAGAGGCATCAGGTAGGTGGAACTTGGGGCTGGGTGGTAGCCAAATCATGAACAGGAAAAATCCCTGATGACTGAAGGTGGCTGAACCAAAGGATAAAAATCAATATGGGGAAAAAAGTCCAAGAGACAGATTTCTGGCCAGTTAGCAATGAGTATATATTACACAGTCAAGCCAAATAACTCACAGATAGCAAGCACTATTTAAACATGATAATTCCCAGTAAACAGTGTAATTCCATGAATTACAGTGGGCGATTTACCTGTCAAATTTAGAAACATAGGCACTGCTGGCAGATGAAGACCAAGGTAACCAGCTGTTTCTGCAGTAGGCATGGGCTCACTCCCTATCACTCAGACAGTGGCCAGTCAAGGTGCTGAGCAAAGGAACTGTGCTGATCGGACCTCCGGGAGGAGGCAGTTGGCAGGCTATTGCAGTTAGGGTAAGCGATATGCCCTGGGGGAGTGGATGAAGGGTGCTGAGTGGGCAGTATGGAAATGATGTGTGTGACAGAGATTGGGTGGAGTTGGTTGGGGGTCCATGAGACTGCCAGGAATGGAGTATTTACAGTACATAACAGCACAGCTATGGCAGCAGGATTCACAGGCTGTCCTATGTACTCACCTCGAGGACCTCTGGGCACCAACCGGACAGTGCTTTATTGCTCCCAGTTGTGTCCATGCATCCCCCCATGTCAGGACAGTAGCCCTGCACCTCCTATACATCTGCATCTTGGAAGTCTGGGGGGCTGTTTGTGTTTGTCTGTGTCTGTAGCTAAATTTTTGGGGATTTACAAGATCTTCTGCTTGGAGTAACTACACCGTTCTTGCTCACTACATCTGTGAAGGTCTCCTGGACTGGATTTTCTGCAAAACATCACCACAAGGTATTTGCATTTTCAGTTTAAAATCAACTTTTTGGAAGCTATCCCAAGCAAAACAGAAATCAAGCAACTAGGGCTGACAAACTCCAGTGACTCTGGGTCCTGCTCGAATCCACATTTTCGTCTGGCTTGCTCTCAAGGGATCTATTTGTGGGCTTTTAAACAACCTCTTTAAATAACAAAGGAAGCACAAGGACAAGAGGATTTCACATCCTGCACTTGTACTTGAGTAAGTGTGCCCCAGGCTATCAATGTAATGGTCTGGGGAGTGCATGCCTGCAAGGTCTTGCATAGCTTAAGCCTCTTGTCCATCCCTGCCTAGCTGTGACCCTGGATGACCTCTGTCATGAGTTGAACCAATGTTGTACCAACAGTCACACCATGTCCAACAGCTGTCTGGAGGCTGCCCTCGTAACTTTTCTTGTCCTAGTTTGCCTTAACAGAATTACACTATCCTTATGGAATGAGGATGGCTCAAAAATTAATCTAGGACCGAGCACCATGATTTTACTTTCTCCAACCTTATTGTTTATAATACAAGGACACTACAAACTAATCTTGTTCTCTACCAAAAGGGCTGTCCCTACCGTTCTCTCTATATGTTTAGGAAACTACAGAACAAGTCTGCATTATCCCATCCTTTTCTAAATGTGGGGCTGTGTTTCCTTGTCATCATTGCCATTCTGCTAACTGGGGATATAGAGACAAATCCTGGGCCACTAGATGCTTATTTCTCAGCAGATGACATACATAGTATATCCAAACATGGGCTGTTAATTGCACACTTGAATCTAAGAAGTTTGATGTGTCACTTCGTGGAGCTGGAGTCATGGGTCAAACTATATAATTCTGATATCCTCTGTCTCACTGAGACCTGGCTAAAACCATCGGTTACTGACTCCCTCTGCTCCCTGCTAAATTACTCTATTATTCGAAGGGATAGGATATCGAACAAACGTGGTGGTGGAGTTGCTCTGTACTACAAAAATAATCTGACTGTCTCTCTTCTCGCTATCCTGGATGCTCAATCGGTATGTGAATACTTGCATGCTACCCTGGTGTTGGGAGCCAAGACACTGCATGTTATCTGTGTGTGTAACCCCCCAGCGGGAGGGATTGCGGGTCTAGAGTACCTGTTGGAAAATACCTCTCAGAATTTTAATCATAATGAGGTTGTCATCTTAGGGGACCTAAACTTAAACTGGCTTGGAGCAGCTCTTAGTTCTCTTCAGTCTCTGACTCATAGCTACAACCTGCGTCAGATGGTAACAGTGCCAACTAGAAGTCTGTCTTCATCACCACTAGGCACACGATTGGATTGGGTGCTGGTAAACCAGATTGAACATATCTCAGCTGCTGGTACTCTTGCTGATGCCTTAACTGACCACTCTCCTACTTTCTGCATCCTGTCCTTGGGGGCACTTCCATCTCCTCCACCTCCTCCATCTCCTTCACCACTACATTCTCACACTACAGTCTCATCACTCTCACAAACTTTGCTCACCTAGACCAAGAGGTGTTTCTGTATGACATCTCCAGAATTGATTGGTCGGAGATCTACCTATCACACTGTTCTCAGGATGCTCTTAACCTTTTCATCACGAAATTCCTTACGATTCAATGTAAACATGCCCCAAAGATCACCTGGAGAGTGAGGGGTAAACAAACAAGATGGCTAAACAAAGACTTGCTCAAAAGTTTGCACCTTAGAGATAAACTCTGGAAGCGCTACAAAACATCAGGCCAGCAAACAGATTTCAATGCTTACTGTACACTACGGAATTCATGTAAAAGACAAGTCAGAGCTGCTAAGAGCAAGTACTGTAAAGACCTACTGATTAACTCAGCCAATGATCCCAGAAAATTCTGGCCACACATCAAATCCTTCCTAGGATCCTCACAGTCAACTGCCCCTGGTGATATGCTGACAAATGATGTGCATTGCAATGACTCACAAAGCATAGCTAATTCTTTCAACCTGCATTTCTCTGGTCTCTCCCAATATACCTCTTCCTTCGATCCCACTGCAGTGTCCTCCCACTCCTCATCAGGAACCTGTCTGGATAAGTTGGAAGTGTTGTCCCCTGTGCCTCCTTATACTCCTTCAATCTATTTTAAGGCTGTGTCTAGAAAGGAAGTCCTGAAGCACCTGAGGTCCATCTCTGATCATACCAGCTCTGGCTCAGACTCCCTTGAACCCCGCTTCTTGAAACTTGCAGCTCCCCTTATTGCATTACCGCAGGCCAAAATTTAAACGTTATCACTTACAGGTGGAGTGGTCCCTTACCTCTGGAAAGCTCTTGGATCACACCTGTACTTAAAAAAGGGGATCCTAAGGTTGTCATGAACTACAGACCAATTGCCATACTCTTGGTACTGAGCAAAATCCTGGAGAAAATTGTAGCAACTCAGACAACTGACTATCTACTTAAGCACAGCCTGCTCTTGGATACCTAGCATGGCTTCAGGAAAGGACATAGCACAACGACTGCACTCCTTAAATTCACCATAGACACTCTTTCAAAAATGGATACTGGCAATCTGACTGGGGCTGTCTTTATTGACCTCACAAAGGCTTTTGACCTTGTTGATCACACTTTGCTTCTCTCCTCACTTTGACACCTGCATTTCTCCTCCTCTGTTGTTAACTGGTATGAAAGCTACCTGACAAATAGAACTCAAGTGGTGAAATTTAATTCCTCTCTATTGAATAGTACCGCCATTAACATTGGTGTACCTCAGGGCTCCATCCTAGGGCCCCTCCTATTCTCTCTTTATATAAATAACGTTGGAGCTGCTCTAAAATCTTGATCTGCTATTTTATATGCTGATGATCTTGTCATCTATACAAGTTCTACTAATATAGACACTATCAACACAACCCTTTCCTCTGACTTTAACAATATCCAAAACTGGCTATCGACCACAAACTGGCTGTCCAACACTAGCAAAACTAAAGCCATGCTGCTTGGATCGGCCCCAAAGCTCCGGGCTTGCACAACAGCACTGACAGTGCAGGACTTAGAAGGTCAATTACTGGAATGTGTGACCTCTTTCAAGTACCTGGACATCCTGCTAGATCAATCTCTTGATCTTAATCTTCATGTACAGTTTGTTTGCAGAGCTGTCAACTCCAAACTGGGTGTTGCATATAAGACTAGTTACATGCTCATGCCATTGGCTAAAATGGCCATTGCGAGGGGGATTCTGCTCTCCACCCTAACCTATGGGGCTCCCTTATTTGGAGCTGCTCATAAAACTGACCTATTCAGATGGGATATTACATATAACAACATATGTCACTATGCCTCTTCTGCTCCTCGGCTTAAACACCACTGTCAGCTTTATAATGATCTTGGTTGACTGTCTCCGTTAGCTAGTAGAAAATACTACCTTGGCTCTCTTATTGATTCTATCATTCGAAATCAGACCCCTAGGTGTATTGCAGCTATGCTTGTTCCTCAGGACACACTCCATGGTCTACGATCAGCTGATAAATCCTTTCTGAATTTGCCGAGGTGCCGCACTAGGAAAGGAACTGTTGCATTTGAGCATGCGGCTCCACAGCTGTGGAATTCCCTTCCCCTCGACATTAGACTTTCTAGCTCCCACACATGCTTTAAGAGAAAACTGCACTCGAATCTGCTGATTGCTGATACCTGTTCCTGCTTTCACCCTACCCAATGACTGATGTCTCTGGCCATACAATAGTATTTCCTCACCTATATAACCCTCTTACTGTCTTAGCCTGTCCCGGCTCCCTTTCCATGCCCATATACAATCTTGCACTGCAGGCATCTCCCTTACACTTACATACACTCATATAATCCAATTTCATGGCTTGCTCCCCTCTTCTTCACTTACCGACCTTTTCCTTAATGACACCCCCTGCTCTCAGTGGTTATTTCTTCCTTTTGTATTACCTGGTTTTGTTTTTGTGTACCTTGTTCTGTTCATATGATATGTCACCTGATAATTTATTGTCCAAGGTCCTCTCTATTCATTGCATAAGTAGGCACCTATGAACTTATGAACGGTCTACTCTGTATGTCTCTGATATATTGTATCCACTTTAACTCATTGTATGTAAAGCACTTTACTTTGTATGTTCTGATATATTGTATCTTCTTTAACTCATTGTATGTAAAGCACTTATAATTTGTTATCCTGTTAAGTTTCTGCATGTCTGTACTCTCCCAGGTCATGCCTGAAAATAGTCATTTTATGGCTAGTGCACTTACCTGGTGAACAAAAGCTAAATAAATAAATAAAATTTAACATTAGTAGGATATCAAACTGACAATTAGGAGGTGGGGGTTCACTAGACCACCAGAGATGGGGATTTTAAAATTTACTGAGAGATTGGTCCTGTGAGGGTGGGCCAGAAAACAGCTCTGCACAATGTTTCTTCATAGTCATGTGTGGTGGCATTGTACAGAGCTAATAATGAGTACATAATGGCAAGGAATGCGCCCTTGGTGTCCTGATTGCCATATGTGTTTATTAGTATGCTGGCAACTAAAAATTGCTCAAAGGGGCAAAGGGCATTATCTCTTTTGGGAAGCACTTTCCCACATTGCTTATGTGACACACTTTCCTACATGGGGCTGTGTTAGTGCAGTGGCATAGTTACTGTGCACTGCGCTCCCATAGCTACCATATTCAGACAGGTAGTGTACAGTGGTTGGAGCCCAGCACGTCTAAATATGTGCCCCAAGTCAGTCATGTGCTACCTCACACGCACTGCAAATGGTTGTGTGGTGCCAATGGCCTGCTCTGAAAATGGGGCCCCAAGGGTTCATCTAATCTGACCAAATAGATATTCCTGCCTTAGCCTTTGACCTGATGTCCTGAAGGGGTATCTACTGTGCCCCATCCCTTGAATGCCTTACTTCCCCTTTTCTCCAAGTGGAACTATCAATCCCTGTACCCTGTCTCAGCTGTGTCTAAACCCATTTATATTCCCTGCCCCCAGCCCCAGTTCTGCTGGTAGTCTGTTCCATTGCTGAACCACTCTATCAGTGAAGTAGAACTTTCTTGCAGCTCTCCTAAATTTCCCCCATTATCCTCTGTTCATGCCCCTTATTACTGCTTCCCTATTCCTATTAAAGAGCAGCTGATGCCTTTGGGAAAACTTTGGAAACATAATATTTGGACACATTTCAGCTTGTATTTCATGCGTCTTCTATAGATTTCTCCTCTTCATTATTTATTACTGAAGAAATTCCCACAAAACCAAAAACTTTATCCCTTAGAGTTCATCTGCCTCTGTAGCTTATTCCATACCTGAAATTATAATGCTGTGTTGTGCCATCACTGTTTGTTACCATGGGTATAACTGTGATGTCACAAGCAAAAAATATAACATCAGGTTGGGAAGAAGCAAAAGGAATTGATGAAGCCTCAAGGAACAATTATCCTGTTATCAAGCATATGACCGCAGTAATAAATAATGGGGATAAGAAATACAGAGCTAATGAGAAATATATTTATTTATTCATTTATTTGCTTTTGGTAACCAGGTAAGTGCACTAGACAGAACTGCCTATTTTCAGGCATGGCCCGGGAGAGTACAAATCAAGGAACAGGTAAAAACAAATACATACTGTATACAGTGTTGTACAATAGGAGATTCCAAGCAGTTATACAGAGGTGCAAGTTACATAGTACATAAAAGAGGTACATATCACACAGTATAATAGGAACAAAACAGACAAAAAGGCACAATTTACGGTTAATAATGTACAAAACATGACAGTGATTTTGGTAGGTCAGTAAGGAGACAATTCCCAAGCTGCTTTGTGTCCAGATATTATGTTTTTCAAAGTTCTTCTCTGGGCGTCAGTGGCTCTTCAAAAAGGTCCTCCTTGTTCTCTTCATTTATTCCCCTAAGGAAGTTGTAGGTCTGTATCGTGTCACCACTCGCCCTCCTGGTCTCCAGTGAGCACATGTTCAGGGCCTCTGGCCACTCCTTGTTGGATCTGCCCTGCTGGCCCTGGATAATCTTGGTAACCCTCTGCTGCACCCCCTCCAGCCTACCCTTGTCCTTCTTCAAGTGTGGACTCCAGAACTGGGTCCACTATTCCAGATGAGGCTTCACCAGTGATCAGTACAGGGTCACTTCTTTTCTCCTACAGTTAAAATCCCACTCAATAATCCTACATCCTTGTTGCCTTGATGTAATGACTCCCTCAAACAAGTGAGACAATGTAATAAGGCCTACAGCTCAAAACACAAACCAGAAGGGCAAAACCCCCCGAAAGACAGGGAGGCGTGGCCATCCGGGCAAGATGGCAGATGCTTTCTAAGTCAGCACGGACCAGGCACAAATGTAAACTAGGCAGAAATATGTTTAAAACAAAATATTGCTTTTCTTAATGATGTTAACTGCTAGAAGAAATCAGGCTCCATCAGCAAAGGTAAGCACAAGGCAGGCTAAACTACTACCTCCTACTGGAAAGGGACAAACAGCTGTAACAGCCTGCCATGAGGCACCAGCTGGCCTACAAAATATGACAGCACCATCAGACGGGATGTCTAAGTTTGAATAATCAATGATGGCCACAGAAGACAACTGCTGGAAGCACAACAAAAGGCAGGTGACGAAGAGAATCGGTCCCGCCATGCAAACTTAAGAATTATCTGCCTTCTGCAGGGGCTGGAGAGGAAAGACCCAGGCAAGCAAATACACAAATAGATGGTGCAACACCTAAAACTGGGAGACCAAGCCGTGGATTGGGAGGTGGAGAGGGCACACAGAACTGGGCCAAGGCCACAACTAGGAGAAAGATCCCGGCATTTCTTAATTAAATATTTGAGATACCAGGATAAAGAACGCATCTTGAGAGTGACTAAAACACAGAGGCCCATCAAGTTGAAGGAAGGAGGGAAGGTATTTGTAGTCCAAGACTACAGCCATGAGCTCCAGACCTGCCACCAGAAGTTCAAGGATGTTAAGTTGACTCTACATCAGGCGGGTTGGGAGTTTGCCCATCTCTATCCCTCCCGGCTGCATATCAGTAGGCCTAGGAAACCACCATGTTTCTTTGGCTCACCAATAGAAGTAAAGAAATGTATTAGATCCAAAGAGGCAGCGGCAGAAGCAAGCAACCCGAGTAAAGACCAAAGCAACACTCCATGACAGCTGTCAGAGGTAACTAACTTTGTCAAGTTCTCCCTCAGAAGACGGGTCTCCCCCCCACCAGACTCTCAGCTCTACAAGGCCACCTGACTCTCTTCTCCCCCTGTGGGCAGCATGGCACAGTAAATCTTATTTTCCACATCTCAGTGGGTACTTTTGGTTAAATTTGGTTTTATTGGGGTTCACAACAGTCTTCTAAAGGGAATGGAGAGGCCGCTTGACATCACGGCTGTAAAGGTAATGGATCCCATTGTGAACAAGTTCACTCATAGGAGAGGGTGGGAGAGGAATCACGCTGTCCTGCAAGATGGTCATTCCATCTTGACCACATGCCCAACCTCTCGCTCAACACAGTGCGTAATGGAGCTCTCAACCAGTGCATCTTTTATTTCTGGGCAGCACACCGAGAGAGAGGATAAGCCCATTACTCCACACCCTGGATTACCATTTTGGAACATTAATGAGACAGATCTAGGGGCAACTCATGGGGAAAATAGCCCTGAATATGTGTTGTCTATGCTGGCTGCATGACGAGAGTTGAACGCTCTGTGCGACAGACTGAAGAAACATGAGATGCATGCATTAAACTGCTATAATATGGGTTGGAGCATTCCTCTTCATTGCGCTGCCAACATGATGTCCCCCCCCCTTCTTTTCTACTGCCCACCCAGACTGTGTCTAGGGATGCAGGTACCAGTGGTGGGGTTGGGGGTGAGACAATGGAGGGGCTCTTGCATTCACCCCAGGAAGACTGTCACCAGAACAACCATAGTGCTTCCTGTGCACTACACTGGATAATTTCACTGAACTACCTACACAGAAACAGAATGTATAATTATTTTGCACTTGCTGTGGGCCTGGCCTGATGAGGGAAGGGGATTACACCAGGACTTCTTAGAGGTCCGAGTCAGGTGGCTGGGGTGGGAAGGGGGCCTGGAGAGAGGAGAATCTGAGGGAGACACGAGAATCAAACTGGGAAATGGAGGGGGTTGGGAGCCTTCACTCCCATCTTTCGGCTGCCTTATTGAGCACTTACAAATGCCTACTAAGCTTAGTCAAACAAAGTAAGATGCATTCAAGCCCAGCATGCATCCTACGATGCCATCAATAACAGTGGGGAACGGGGGGGCCCAAATCCAAATATGTTAACGTTTTTAGTGTTATCATTGTGTTGGGTATGTCAGAGGGGGGGTGCATGGGAGGGAGGGGCAGCAATAGGGAGGGGCAAGCAGGAAAAAAGGGGAAAATAATGGAAGCACTTTTATAGTGGTTCATGTTAAAAAGGTTTTTTTTTTCCACTATGGATACACAAGAGTTAACAATTCAGACTGCTTTTTATGGAAGGGGAAGGGGACAAGGTAGGATCAAGGAAGTGTTTAAATGGGTCTTTGGGAATGAACATACCCATGGATGAGGGTAAAGAATTTAACTATATGGAATGTGAATGGTCTAAAAATGTGGTGAAAAGAAAGCAAGTGCTGAATAGTTTCAGGAAGTTGAAAATTCAAATAACCTTGCTGCAAGAAACACATATGTCAGCTGGGGAGGCAGAGAAGCTGAGGCTGTCATGGGGGAGCACATGGGTATCTCCCATTCACTCCCCAAGGGCAAGGGGAGTATCTATTTGGCTGCCCAGAGGGTTCACGGGTACTATACTCACCTCTTATTTGGATCCTGTGGGTAGATATGCCCTAGCGTAGGTTCAGCTGTGAAACAGGAACCTATTAGCCATAGGCTCC
Source organism: Neoceratodus forsteri (assembly GCA_016271365.2). Classification (NCBI taxonomy): domain Eukaryota; kingdom Metazoa; phylum Chordata; order Ceratodontiformes; family Ceratodontidae; genus Neoceratodus; species Neoceratodus forsteri. Next base: position 134,038,090 of record JADMNL010000024.1, read on the forward strand.
ATACATGAGCCTAACATTGAGGACCTTAACATTTACCATAAACTCTTACTGGACATGGCCCCCTTCAGGGGCCTTAGATATTAGAGAGAGATTTCAATTGTATTGAGGATAAAGTGCTAGACAGGTTCTATACTGCCCGTGTCCCTTACCAGAAATGCCCAAGCTCTTCAGGAGATTGTGAGAACATGCTCTCTGATCGATATATGGAGACAATAGAACTCTATGGGCAGGGACTATAGTTTTTTCTCCCGTGCCCATCACTCCTATGCTAGGTTTGACCACCTCCTGGTCTTCTTGGGCATTGCCCTAAAAATGGAGCATGCAAGTTATGGGGTGATACTGGTGTTCAATCACGCTCCCTTAACTTCCAGGTTTAACTGGAAGGCAATGGAGAATGCCCAGAGGCCTTGGAGGCTTGATCCAGTCCTCCTTAAAGACAGAAGATACCTAGAGACTATCCATGTCTCTCTGAGGGAGTTCTGGGACAACAATAAGGCAAGCGAGACATCCCACAGGGTGAGATGGGAAGCAATGAAGGCATACATCAGTGGGCAGACTATCTCATATGCAGCCTTCAAAAAGCACACGGAAGAGAGAGACCTAAAAGAGCTGGAGGGGAAAGTACTGGCGTTAGAAGAGGCACACATAGAAAACCCGCACCCAGGATTGCACCAAAGGTTGCAATGAAGGTATAATTCAACAGCCACCTCTTTTCTTGAATGCAGTCTACTCTTAGAGATGGTTGGTCCATACTTTGATGGAGATATGGGTGGTAAACTCCTAGCATGGCAGCTGAAATGCAGGAAGGGTGAGAATACCATCAAAGGTATACATGGCATACAAGGGCCCCCTGGTCACTGACCACTAGGCTATAGGTCTTGCCTTCACAGAATTTTATAAGAACCTCTATACTTTGTGAAGTAACACCATTCCCACAACAAATGCAGGCCTTCTTTCAGAAGGCATCAGTAACTTCCATGGAGATGTTGCAGGGGAGCTGGAGAACCCTTTAGAGATTAATGAGGTACAAGATGCAATTAAGAAACTGAAATGAGTCAAGGTACCAGGCCCAGATGGGCTACCAATAGACTTTTACAAAACCTTTTAGTCTGAGCTTATAGAACCCCTCTTTGACATGAATAAGGAGAGTGTAATGGCGGATGAACTCCCACCATCCATGAGGGCTGCCACCATCATGGTTCTGCCTAAGCTGGGCAAGGACCCTGCACTATGCTTATCTTATCACCCAATATCTCTGCTTACCTCTGACTATACAATTTGGGCTAGAACCACAGTGGCAAGATTGGAACCAGTGCTGCCAAAGATTATCCACCCTGGCCAAAGTGGATTTGTTCGGGGTAGACGGGGGAACATAACATAAGGAAAACCTTAAACATCATCTATCATTGGGCAAAGACTAAGAGGTTTCACAAGGCAGCGGTACTAGCCCTAGATGCCAAAAAGGCATATGACCGTGTTGAATGGAACTACATGTTTAAAGCACTTGAGACATTTGGAGTGGGCCCTACATTGCTGTCTATGGTAAAAACCCTGTACTCCAATCTGACATCTCAGGTTCTTACAAATGGTGCCCTGTCCCCACCTTTCATGCTACAAAGAGGTACCAGACAGGGGTGCCCTTTATCCACTCTCTTATATGTCATTGCTCTGGAACCTTTAGCAGCTGCAATCCATAAACACCCGGGAGCAGTGGGATATGGCGTGAGGGGAGAACATAAGATGGCCCTCTTTGCTGATGATTTACTGTTATATTTACAGAACCCAGGTGAGAGTCTTCTGTGTATCCACTCTCTTCTTAAAGAATATGCCTCCCTGTCTGGACATAAAATTAAGTGGTCCATAAGTGAGTTATTACCAGTGGGGGGAGGGTCGACAAGCCCTGAGGGACAATGAGCTGGGAGTGCAGGTAGTATCAAAAATGAAATATCTGGGGGTTCACATCTCTGCTGATGTGGGCAAGCACTATACTCTGAACACTGAAGTCTTATTAGTTAACATAGGATCAGAATGTGAATGATGGATGGATTTATCTTTCACTGTTTTGGGGCAAGCAGCCTCCATTAAAATGACCATCCTCCCCCAATGCTTTTATCTTTTCCAGTCAATCCCCTGCCACATCCCTGACAAGTTATTTACAGAACTGAATAGTGTCCTGCACAAATTCATTTGGTGCAGGAAGAATGCGAGAATCAGTAGAAGGACCCTTCATCTTCCTCTGAACAAGGGGGGGGGGATAGGACTGTCCAATTTTAAATTCTACTACTGGACATCCCAACTGACATTCCTGCCCACGGGCATTGACTCAGCCCCTCCAGTATGGATGATTATTGAGGGAGGGGATGCGGGGGGAGATCTCTGCAGAGACATTCTGACATTAAAAACTAAACCTACTACTACCACCAAGAAGGCATATCCTAACCCATTCCAAATTCCTGTGCTTCCCCTCACTTCAGAACAGAAGGATGTCCCACTGTACCAGGCTTACGACCAATTTCTGGTCTCAGCCCCTGCCACCGGACCTCTTCACAGCCCTATCCTCGCCCCCCCCATGCACTCCCTCAGGCACTATGACACCAGCTCCTTTGCTAACCCGCATAAGACCACCACTGCATGCCAAGCAACATTCTCCTACTGCATGCCTAAATTGTGGAACTTTCTGCCCTCGGACATTCATCACGCCTCCACCGCACACCACCTTAACTCCCTCATCAATGCCCATTTTAGCTCCACATGCTCATGCACCTAATTAACCCATTCCCCTAACCCAGGCCTGTGTACTTACTAGCCAGATTGTCAAAGCTGTCTCCTTGCTTCCGGACTGCAACTAACTGGCCATGTTCTTTTAGGAATCTTTTGGATTTGCTGTTACCCATCTGTGTTTGTATTATATCATAAGCAATTTCCTAATCCTATCTGTATAGCAGTGTAGCTTCTGATGTTCCTGTGTACATTGTACTGATCCTTCACTATATGCTGTATATTATTTGTACTACCTTCAAGTCTGTGTACTATGCACAGTTCCATTCAGTGTGTGCTGCATATTATTTGTGCTGTCTCCATGTCCCCCACCCTGGACGCATCTGGAATCAAGCAGTTTGTCTGCTCGGCATGCCTTCCTGGTAAACTTTTAAATAAATAAATAAATAAAATTTACCAGAACCCTGATGAGGGCATGGAGAGATATACATGAACACACCGAGTACTGGGTGGAACTTCCCTATATGCATCCATATGGGCTACCATAAAAACAACACCACATTATAATGTTTTCCTTCATGGAGATCTGTTAAGATGGCAGAAGGCAGGCCTAAAGCAGATATTACAACTATATGAAGGGAACAGACTTCTCACGTTCGCAGGGATCCAGGCCAGATGGGATATTCCCAAAGGTGGCCTATTCATATACTTGTAGATTAGACATAGATTATAGGATCTGCTACAAGGTTCTCCTGGGAATAGGGGGAAACATATATTGAAGAAATGTTTAGACCCCAACCAAATTCAGGACCACTATCTGTGTACTATGGCACATTGCTGGGAAGGGGGTGACCCCACCTTGCATATACGGAGGGCATGGGAGGAGGAGCTGGGGATTTATCTTCCCCCAAAATTTGGAAGGACAATCCAACACTTTAATGAATGTTCTTTAATGAAAGTTCTAAGAGTAATAGACTCTGCCAAACCCAGTTAAACTTCATGCACAGGACATATATAACTCCGGTAAAGAGGCATGTTTTGGACCCCACCAAATCAAGCCTGTACCCTAAATGTCAAGCAAAGGAGGGAAAATTCCTACTTATGACCTTAATGTGCCCCAAAATTCTGGCCTTTTGGCAACAATGCTGGGGAGGGCTCCTCCAAAGTTCCCCTTGGAGTTCCCTCTGGGAGCAGACCCTGATAGAGGCATATTAGGCAGGGACCTGCCATTGTGGTCTCTTGCTCTTGTGAATGCCTGTATCACTCTGGCACAGTGTTGGATCTCAGAGCACCCCCCCCACACACACAATTCAGCAATGGACAACTAACCTATTGAGCTGCCTTTGGATGGAGTGGGCTCAAAGTACAATTACAAACAATGGTCACAAATTCACCCATATCTGTAGCAAACTAGACCAGGCCTTAGAAGATGGCATATTCCCTTAGAAACCCTACAGCACAAAGCATGGGGATCATAGGCACCAATGAAAGATATGGCAAGGCTGAATAACACCAGTAGACCTTTTAAGGTTTACGACGCACCGACCGAAAACCATGATATCCCCCCATCACCCATACGGAATTACAGTATTAACATTTTACTTGACTATGTGACTTTCATGTTTGTATCCATAATCTCAGGGCAAATGTTGTAATGCCCTGTTAATCTTGTGTGATTTAACATCATGTAATGTCCTCTTGGCCTTACAATAAAAATATTTTGCAAAAAAAAAAAAACGAAAGACATTTCCCCATACAGCTGCTGCCAAGACTGTGCTCAGGAACCCACATTACAATGAGCAAAAGCAGCAATTGGCAATGTAAAGGGATATACCAAAGAAATTTAATGAAAAAAAAGAACATTACACGCAAACACTGTAGCAATAACCATGACTGAGCCATTCTTTGATATATCCCTTCATGTTGCCAGTTGCTACTTTTGTTCATTGTAATATGGGTTCCCGAGCCCAGTCTTGGTAGCAGCAGTATGGGACATGTCCTTCTGGTTATTGCCCTTCCGGTCTGTGTTTTAAACTGTTGGTCTTATTACACTGTCTCATTTGTTTGAACAGGTCACTGATAATGACCCCCAGGTCCTTTACTTTGATTGTAGTTGCCAGCCTAACCCGTACCTCATCCAGTACTCTGTCTGTGGGTTCTTCTTTCCTTTGTGTATCACCTGCACTTCCTGGTGTTGATCTCAACAGTCATATTTTTGACCATCTCTCATCTTTCCTGATCTCTTTGTAGCTCCTTATCCCCCTCTTCACTATCTACCCTGTTGCATAACCTCTATGTTATCTGCAGACAGACCCATTTTACCATTTACCTACCCTTATGTCACTAAAAAAATATATTGAATAGGACATGTACCAGGACTGACCCCTACGGCGCCCCACTCATGACCCACTTGTTCCCCGATTTCATCCCATTTACGATCACCCTCTGCTGCCTCCCCCACAGCCAATTCCCCACCCACCTGATTAACTCTTTCCCTTCTTCCAAGTCCTCTAACTTCTTCAACAGCATCTTGTGTGGCACTAAATCAAAGGCTTTATTGAAATCAAAACAGGGTAACTCTACTGCCTGCCTTTCATTCACTGCCCTTGTGACCCAGTGAAAGAAAACTATCAAGGTGATCTTTTATGACCTCCCTTCCACTAAACTATGTTGCTTGTGATACTGTATCCCTTTTGTCCTCTAAGTAGGTCACCAGTCTTTCCATCACCAGTGTCCCCTATAGTTTACCTACTGTGGATTTAAGACTGACCAGCCTGTAATTCCTCGGATCTTCCCTATTCCCTCCTTTGTGAAGCGAGACCATGTCCACAGTCCTCCAATCCCTTGGTACCACATTCGAGTTTAGCAAGCCATTGAATAGCTCATCCAACAGCTCAAGCAGTTCTGAATACAATTTCCTGAGCACCCTTTGGTGTAAGCCATCTGGGCCTGATGCTTTATCTTCTTTTAGGGCAGTGAACCCTTTCTTACCTTATCAACTGCAATCACAACTCACTCCATTTCATGCCACCCCCATGTGGATGCCTTAATCTCATTCTCCAGTAGTGGCCCATTATCCTCCTCCACATGAATACCAAGCAGAAGTAATTGTTTAAAACATTTGCCTTCTGCCTGTCATCCTTGACTCCCCTCTCCCTCGCTAGCCTAACATTCCACCAGTCTTTTATCCCTAATGTACCAGAAGCATTCTTTTTCTCCTCCCTTGACTCCATTGGCAATCCAAAGCTCAGGGTTTGCCTTTGCTCTCCTGACCGTTACCTTGGCCTCCATTAGCTTGCTGTGGTATACCCCCCATTTCTACTTCCCTTGGGTCTTCTTGTACCATGTGAAGGCTCTTTATTGTCTCTCACCACCTACCGTACTTCTTTAGAGAACCATATCAGTCTCTTATATTTGTTACCTTTGGTGACCTTCATCGAACAAGATTTGATTGCTTCTAGAATGGTCTCTTTAATTGCATCCCGTTTATCTTCTACCCCCTTTATCCAATCCACACCCTTCAGTTTGTCCCTGATGCTTTCCCTCACTTGATCAAAATCTTCCCTTCTGAAGTCCAAAACTACAGTTTTTGAAGAGGGTTTGTAATTTATCAGAGCCTGTTCAAATCATACAATATTATGGTGGTTGAACCCCAGTGTTTCTTCCCTACCACTACTCCATGATCATTTTCAACTTGGTAAGCGCCAAATCAAGAATGGCAACCTGTCTCATGGGTTCTCTGACCAGTTGTATCAGTAAGCAGACCTGAAGTGTGTCTAGCAGGGCCTGACTTTTGGTACTCATTGCTGCTGGGTGTCCAAGTCTGTGTCAAGCAGGTTTCAATCTCCCACATATACTAAATTCCTTTTTGCTACCCCCTCCTTATCTCCTCCCCTAATTCCTTATCCCCATCATCCTCCTGTCCTGGTGGTCTTTAGACCACCCCATCCTTATCTTGTTCCCTGTAACTGTTTTCAGCTGCACCCAGATTGACTCCACCCCCTTTGATAGCCCCTTCCTCTGTAGCTTCTATGCCAGCTCTAATGCAAATGGCAACTCCTCCCGCCTTATTCTTATCTCCTCCATACAGGTTATACCCTAGTACAGCCAGATCCCAGTCATTATTCTCAGTGGACAGAGTCTCTTTAATGGTGACCAAGTCTAACTCAGCATCTGCCACCATCACCTTGAGCTTGCTAATTTTATTACCCAAGCTCCCAGTGTTCAGACAGACCATCTTCCAGCTTCCACTCTCTACTCCCTTTTCCTTACCTGTGCCCTGTCACTTGTCCTCAACCCCTCTCCTTTTCTTCCTGTTTCTCATATTACTTGCTGGTTTGTTGTGACCCCACCTTACCCTCTCCTCTTCATGTAATCAGTCCCCTTTCTGTGCTACCCCTAGTTTTCCCTTACTCCTTTCCTGTTTTCCAGGGGAATCCTAGCTAGGCTCCCCTTGTCTCCCCTCATCAATGGTTCTCCTGGCGTCAGTCTCCCCATTCAGTTTAAACATCTAGCTACACAGACATCCAGCTTCTGTCCAAGTATACCAGTTTCCTCCCTTGTGAGGTGAAGGCCATCTCCTTTATTTATTTATTTGAAACATTTCACCAGGAAAGGCATACTGAGCTACAATAGCTCATTTCCAGATGAGTTCTGGGAGAAAGGGGAAAAGGGAATACAATATAGAATATGGATACAAAATAAATATATACAAAAAGCTAAGTCTGTACATAAAACTGAATACATTTAGGCAGTATCAGATATTGTGTGGGCTATGCAAGCAGCACTTGCCAACAGGTATAGTGTATATTCAAATATTTATATACATAAACACACATTAATGTTAATTGTTCATATATATACCCACTTAACTAATACTCATATGCAAAAACATACACACACATATAGAATAATTGGGATATTACAATTTAGGGTAGCTAGTGAGAAATTTGTAGGAAAAAGAAGGAGGGGGGAGTAGGAGTGATTAGAGAGTAGGCATGGACCTTCGCCCCTCTGGGAAGCACACCTCACAAAGGGATTAGGTGGGAAAGGAGGAGCAAGGAGGGATATAGTAGGGGACAGAATAGTAAGTGAAACTGTAGGAATAAGGGAAGGGATAGAGTAGGGGACATAACACTAAGTGAGAACGTTTATTTATTTTTTATTTATTGAATTTTCTGAATTACAACCTTTGAGTCAACGACTCATTTACAAAGGCTCCAAGTCAGAGGCAAAACAATAAATAGAGGGTATAAAGTATAAGGGGTAGACATAGTATTTTAAATACAGGATTGTACAATAAGAGGTACAAGAACACAATAATACATGAATATAAGGAGCGCAAAATGCAGGAATGCAAGACCAGATGCAGAGGCAGACACTAGTGTATCAAGAGGTAGAGATATTGAGTGGGGCATAAGCTAAGGGAGAAACTGCCAAGTGACATATTTGGGTTAGGGTAGGCATAGGCACAGTCCAAGGAGACCTTATTGGAGTTGGAGGGGGGTAGGGGCAGCAGAAGATGAGGGGAACAAAAAATGTGATGCAGTCAGAGGTGACCTTGTCCTGCCATAGTTGAGAATTTTGTAGGAATAGAGGAAGGGACAGAGTGGGGGACAGAACAGTAAATCAAGAACATTATAGGAATAGGGGGAGTAAGAGTGGTTAAGAGTAAGAATGAGCCTTCACACCTCTGAGATGCACACACCTTAAAGGGATTACTCTGCATTACTTGTCTGTATTTGCTCAGCTCTATGTAACTAACTCTGGGTCGTCCCTGAAAAAAGGACCTTTGGGGACCAGTGGACTTACCTGGTTAACAAAATTTAATAAATAAATGAATAAGAGGGGGGAAATGGAGAGGGCTAGAATAGGGGACAGAATAGACACATGGCAAGTGGGTAAGTTATATAAAGGAAAGGGAGAAGGAAGGGGTGGAATGAAGCTGTGAAAGGGAAGAATTGAGGAGGATGAGTGAGGGGATGGTGGGGAAAGCCTTTCCCAGAGGAGCAGAACTCCAAGGGTAAGAACACTAATGCAATGCCTAAGGAAGGGAATGAGGGGGAAGAGCAAAGGAAAAGGGACAGAAGAAGGGACAGAGAGGAATGGAATGAAGCTATGAAAGTAAAGAACTGAGGAGGAGTGGGGAGATGGGGAGGGAGGTAAGCCCTTCCCAGAGGAGTGGAACCCCAAGGGTATGAACACTAACAGCACGCCTAAGGAGAGGAAGGAGGGGGGAAGAGCAAAGGAAAAGGAATAGAAGATGGGACAGAGAGGAATAATGAAGGGGAGAAGGGTCAGGTGCAATTGCAGGAAGGGAAGATGTAATGTCGAAGAAGATAGGACAACAAATGAATAGACTAAAGAGCCTTTTGTCCCATAAATTCACCCATACTCCCCCCCTCTCTTGACACCATGCCTTCAACCATTTGTTGAAAGCTACTTTTTCTCCTACCTCACCATTCCCTCCCCCTTGCCTCACACTGGTAGGACCTCTGAAAAGACCAGCAAAGCTGCCTTTCCCTTCAACCTGTCTTCCAGCTTCCAGAAATTCAGTTTAACTGCTTCCAGCTTCAGATTTGTCAAGTCATTAGTACCTAAGTGTACCAGGACCCCTGGTACCACCTTCATTCAACAAATTCATCTCTATTCTATCTACATCTGTTGGGTGATGCTCCTGGTAAGCATCTGGCCAAACTCCTCACTTTCCCGCTCCACACACACATACACTCACCATGGCTCAGTCATTGAGTCCCCAACTATCAGTATTCTACTGGCTACTTCCTTCTTCCTGAGACTTCTGTCATTGACACAATCAGGTTTAACAGCTAAGTTAAAAATATTGCAAACATACGCTAGTAAATATAGTTTAAAAATAAATGAGACAAAAACATAAGCAATGATATTTAGACAACTTCATAATAATAAGGTATGGAAAGTTGGAGGAATCAAACTAAATACCATCTCAAACTATACATATTTGGGCTTACAAATATCCAGTAATGGCAGTTGGAGTCAGCACCAGAAAATAACTAAAATTAAGGATAGGCAGACTGCAACCTCACTCCAAATGTTCAATAGAAAATAGGAAATATGGTGTTAATACCATCAAATCACCTATTAATGCTGTGAGGGCTAAATGTTATGCACAAGTGTTATATGGTGCAGAAATATGGGATGTTAAGGAATTTAAAACAGTAGAAATCCCACTTAATAAACTTTATAAATCAAGTTTGGGATTAAGCAATTCTACACCCACAGCAGTTATTAGAGCTGAATTAGGATTCCAAATTTAAAAGCACTTTTTCTGGGTAGAAAAATTAACTATTGGATTAAACTTTTACATCTAAAAAATTATGGGCTACATCGATTGTGCTTAAAGGAAAAGTATGACTGGCATAATCGGGACCTGATTAAGTCACAATGACTCAAAAATGTTCAAAGTATTTTAAAAGTGACACATTTAGTATTCTTAGAAAACTTACACAATAAAGGAATAACTATTAGCTTAAAATATCAAAAATGTGTAACTCAAAGGCTATTAGAGTATTAAGCCCAGCAAGACTTACAAGCCATAATAAGACTGCATACTGTACCATGATTGCATCTAAATAATGTGGCACACTATTATAGAGCATATCTAGATGTACTAACAGATCCTGATCTCAGGAAGCTCTACACTAAATATCAACTGGAGCTGTTCCCTAGTGGAGTTTTAAGTGTCAGATACAATGGGGACTATACTGTCCAAGCAAGCTGTTGCCCCTGTAACAATCAGGGTGAGGAAATTTAGAACATGTTATTTTTAACTGTACCTGGTGTCAACTGCTGAGGAAAAAGTGGTTAGATCCTTTATGGAAAATTATTCAGACAACAAATCAGCAAAGTCTTGAATATTGCATTCACCACACAGAATTAACTGATTATTACAAAAGTGGCTGGGTATTTATCTGCTATAAACAGAATAAGGGCTAAAATTATAAATAAAAATACTGAATGATTTATTTGTATGCACTCAAGCCAACTATAGTTAGAACTGTATTTATGGAATTTTATTATAACTATTTACGATCTTTTATATTGTATTTTAACTCTGTGTTATTTGTACTCAATTTTGTAAAGGTCATTTTGACTGATCAATAAAGGAATTAATTCATCCTTGAGATCCTAGTTGGATGTTGCACTCTCAGCCTGTTCCATCTTCCCAACATCCTCAACAGCCTCCCCTGGGAGAGTCAAGTGCCTGTGCCCCTTCCTGGGGTACAAAACAGTTTGCAGTTGCTACTGAAGGACATGGTTGTACACCTGCATGACTTTTATTGCCACCCTTCCCCACCACCCACCAACCCCTGGGCCAGTGGGCCTTGGCAGGAGTGGGGGTGGGGTAGGGAATGTGGTTTTGGACTCTCGTTCAACTGACTGTGCAGCAGAAATACCTCTTCCCATGATGCTACCAGCTGTGCCTGGAGCTACACAAACTTCCTGTAGATGGGACAGTGACCCACTCTGTCTCCAGAGAGTAGCTCACAGGATGGTCACCCAACCATCCCTACAGTTGGCTAGTCCCCTGTTGTACCTTCTTTTCATTCTATTACTGTCCCATTAAGTTATTGATTTCTGTGTTCTTTAAGTTCACTGATCCATTATATTATCTTTCCTATCTCACACCAGTAACTGTTTAAATCTTTCCTCATTGTTAATGCTAATGCTTCTGTAAGATAGGAGCCAGTGGAGTTCTCAGGTGGCATGGCACTGCTGCACTGTTAAAGACCACTTCTGTCAGTTGTATGTACTTACAGAACTAGATTAGAGAGAGAGAGAGACAGACAGACAGACAGCGAAAGAGAGAGAGAGATAGAGACAGAGACAGTAACAGAGACAGACAGAAAGGGGGACAGAAAAGGCAGAGAGAGAGAGAGAGAGAAAGAGACAGAGAGAGAAAGTAAGAGGGAGACAGACACAAAAGGGAGACAGAGAGAGAGAGACTGGCAGACAGACAGACAAAAAGTGTGAGAGAAACCAAGACATAGAGAGAGAGAGCGAGAGAGAGAGAGAGACAGAGATATACAGAGAGAGAATAAAGCATCAGTGAATTGAAATAAACTGAATTGAGAGAGAGGTAGAGAAACAGAGACACAGACAGAAAGAGGCAGGAAAAGAGAGAAAGAAGAGAACAAGAGACAGAGACAAAAAAACAGAGACTTAGAGAGCGAGAGACAGAGAGAGAGAGGGACAGTGGGGGTCAGAGGGAGATAAAGAGAGACAGACAGAAAGAGAATAAGACAGAGAGTGAGAAAGAGACAGGGAGAGACAGACAGAGAGAGACCGCAAGGGAGACAAAGAGTGAGGGGTTAAGTAAAGGAAGGTGAAGTGACTTTCTCAGGGAAGACAGTAAGTGGCAGTGGTGGGATTCTAACCTGGTTATCTGGTCTCACAGCTCTGTCCTTTACCCAATAAAACAAACTAGCTCCCAAAGTAATACAACAGGCTCTTGCTACTGCAGCTATGTTGGGGAGCTGCTCTTTAAGCTCACTGGAACAGCTCTGGTGTCAGAGCCCGCAGATCAGTACCTGATGCAATCACCTGTGTGGTCCTAGAAGCCTGCACACTCCAACAGTAACAAACATTTCTTTGTTGGTTCAACAAATGATATTAAACTATCCAAAGAGTCTGGGAACAGTGCCAGACTTCAGTGATGAATGCTAATGATCTCCCAAAAGACCCTACCCTAGTCTTATTCAATGTCTTGAAGTTTGTGCTAGTGTCTTTCACACCTCTCTGGATTTAAATCATAACTCTCCAGTCAATCTTTTCTTGTAATTGGTAATAAATGTGTATCTGCCTCCTGTCTGCTACTTCAAGGTGTTCCTCAAAGCTCCCTATCCCACTTCTTGTCTCAATCTATTTTCTCACTCCTAGCATCTAGTTTTTTATTTTATTAATTTGTTTTTCTGCTCAGGCTTTTTCCCTAATTAGGCCACATCACCCTTCTCCAGTCTTCTAAGGACCATCCAGACTCTATCTCATCCACCACTAGTTACACCACTACAGCCAACTTCTACCCTTATTCCCTCCAAGGCAGAGGTCTTTGTGGGGCTGTCCTCCCCCGGTGATTCAATCAGGATGCAGGGTAGGTAGCGGGCTTCAAGGAGTTTGGCCCAAGTGTCTCAGCTGTGGCTCACATTCAGAAGGTACTTGTCTATTTTTCCCCCTTGTAGTACTGACCTTCAACCATCCTGTGGTAGGACTAGCCAGTGCACAGCTTCTCCTGTGGCTGAAAGATGAACCCTTCAGGGCTCTACTGCCAGGGTCACTGATGCTGCAGAAGTGCCATCCCTACCCTCCCAATTAAAGACAGGTTGTCACTGGCAATACTTTTCAGTCATCGGCTGCTCATTTGCCAGTATCATAGACTAGTTCCTGAACTTCAGTCAGCAGCAAGGGAAGGGGAAGTGGGAGTCAGTGTGGTGAAGGTGGACTGGGAAGGCCTAGCAAGCACATCGACTTGGTTCCGGTGACTGCAGTTGTTGAATAGTGTGACTGTAGTTCTCCTGTTTAAAAGGTGATGTAAGTCTAAATTACTGCGCAGAGCAGCCACTGAACAGAGTCATGGACTGTGCCTCCAGGAGGGAGGTAAACAGGGACTGAACTTGTTGAGAGGATTATGCACTGTGGACCAGCAACAAAAATGGACTATCGAGAGAGTTAAACAGAGACTGAATGTATTGGGGGGATCGTGCACTGTTGACCAGCAACCAACAGCAAAAACTGTTTAAAACAAATTAAAAAAAAAGGACTTGTGAGGTTTTATTTATTTATTTATTGAAATCTTGGATTAATACCTTTGAGTTTACTTGCTCATTTACAAATGTTCCACATTTGAAGATACAGAAAATATTACAGATGCAGACATGATACAGTAACAAGTTTAACATAGATACAGTGTTTACAGGATTCAAGTGTTTGAAGTGATGGGTACATTGTCAGTTTAAAACACCAATTATGTGCAGCACCTGTTACAAAGAAGACAAAAAGCAGGGTAAAGAGGTACTGGGTATAGCTTCTAGGGAAGAGTTATAGGTACAGCTAGGGAAGTGTCCAGCTTAGGGGAAGTAGGATCAAGGAGGAAAAGGTGAGGGAAGGAAGCAAGTTAGAGGGGAAACTATCCAGGAGTTAGTGTGGGTGACAAGTTGGGAAAGTACGAAATCCACCCAATAGGGTTTCATTGGGGAAGGTTTGGGGTGATGATAGGGTTTGGGTTGTGAAGTAGTAGGGGAGGGAGAGGGAGAGGGAGGTTGCAAAAGTAGAAATGCTGCTGTGAATACTGATTTGTGGGTTGTAGAAGGGGAAGGGTGGGAGAGAGTGAGGTGAGGGCAGATCGGGAGGCCTAGCAAGGATACTGACTTGGGTCATGTGACTGCAACCAATGAATAGCATGGCTGCAGTTCTCCTGTAACTTACCCAGAGTAACTAGTGACCCCTCACGTGAGCAACTGTGAAGTGTGAGTGCCACGAAGCAGCAGTGTGGCATCTTACTAAGTGTGCGGGAGTCCACAGGGAAGACCACAGGGAGTTCTACCCAGGAGGGAACAGGTGAGGTGGTGAGGCTAGCCTAAAAAGCTAAAAGGGATAGGCAAACAGGAAAATGTAGGAGTGGGAAGAAGGAATGGGGACAGGGTAGCCCTGCGGAGGCAAGAGAACTAGAACTTAAAACTACTCTCTATCTGGGGTAGGCCTGCAGAGCTAGGGTACTAAGGGATTTAAAAAGCTGCTGACGCCTCAAAGAAAACTTTGAAAAATATAATAATTAGGCAGCTTGCATTCTGTGTATGTTCTAAAGATTTTTCCTCCCAATTATTTATTACTGAGGAAATTTGCATGAATATATAATCTTTATACATTAGAGTTCATCTGCCTCTATAGCTTACTCCCTACTTTAAGTCATAATCCTGTGTTGTGACATCACAGTCTGTAGCCTTGTACGTAACTGTGATGTCACAAGCAGTGCATTATGACCTCAGATAGGGAGAAAGCAGCTGGAATAGATGAACATTTCAGAAGCAAATATCCTGTTTTCATGCAAATGACCTCAGTAAAAAATAGTGGGCAGGAGAAATACAGTACTAATGTGAAATACAAGCTGGACAGTGTCTAAATATTATGTTTTGTTAAAGTTGTCCTGAAGGCATCAACTGCTCTTTAAAACTACTCCCTATCTGGGGCAGGCCTGCAGAGGCAGGGTATTAGGAGATTGTAACTACGCCCTGTCTGGGCTAGGCCTGTAGAGGCAGGGTACTAGGGGAATGTAACTACTCCCTATCTGGGGTAGGTCTGCAAAGGCAGGGTACTAGGGGACTGTAATTACTCCCCATCTGCGGTAGACCTGCACAGGGGATTGTAACTACTCCCTAGCTGGGGTAGGTCTGCAGAAGCAGGGTACTAGAGGATTGTAACTATTCCCTATCAGGGTAGGCCTGCACAGGAAGGATACTAGGGGATTTTAACTGCTCCCTATGTGGGGTAAGACTACAGAGGCTGGGTACTAGGGGATTTTATCTACTCCCTATATAAGGTAGGACTGCAGAGACAGGATACTAGAGGATTGTAACTGCTCCCTATGTGGGGTAGGACTGTAGAGGCAGGGTACAAGGGGATTGTAACTACTCCCTATCTGGGATAAGCCTGCAGAGGGAGAATACTAGGGGATTGTATCCACTCCCTATCTGGGGTAGGCCTGCAGAGACACGGTACAACAGAATTGTCACTGTGGCAATTTGGTCACTGCAATCATATTGCAGACATATTGCTGTCATATGTCTCTAAAAGTTTTATGTTTAAATTCCCAAACAGGCCAGATGCCAGGTTTACCAGAAGGATGCCCATGTATTTTTTTGAAGGCGTACTTGAATAGTGAGAATGTATATTGCAAATCTTTGACATTCCTCTTTGCCTGAGACATGGCTTGCTAGAGATAAACAGGGGTTGAATTTCAATCAGGCATTGAAATTTTCTGGGAGCCATCTCCTCCACTAATAACCTTTTACATTTCAAAAGGGAATTGGAATTTCCTAGTAAGCTGATCAAACGGAAAAAGGTGTCATTAAATGTCAAGAGATGGGAGAAACTATTGCTTGTCATCAAACATTTACACTTCAAGAAAAAAATGTTTAGAGAACAGGATCTGGAAGTCTATTGTGAATACATTTCAAGTGTCATCGTTCATCTCCATTTAAAAGAAGTCCAGGGATACTGGAACTGACCAGCCAGGAAGTTGGTGTGGTAAGCAAATCTAAATAACATTTTTGGAAAGAGCAAGAGAGACCCCTGCTGGCCTAGAAGATAAGGCCACCAGGTAACCAAGGACCAGGGTTATATAAGGCCACTCAAAACAGAGCAGAACATACTTTTTCTTGCGACATCTTTCCTGACACACAAGAGGAGTCAAACAGTCTGACTCATAGCAAGATTGCCACACACTCACACTGAAGACCAGTGGCTATAAAAAGAACAGGGACTTGGAAACTGTTGCAGAAACTAAGTAATTTTCTGGACTTTTGATTCTCCACTGACAAGATAGAAATTAGACAGTTACATTTTACAGTGCCTTTTTTTAATGTATTTTCCCAACTTTTTTTTGTCATCCTGTAAGCCAAATTTCTGAATCTTTTGTTTGTAAGTCTTGTATGGTAATTATGTAAGTACTAGGAAAAGCACTTGCTTCTAATAACTGCCTGGAAGTAATTTTGTTGTGCGTGTGAAGATTTATTAAATCTGTGAGAACCTGTTTAATGCTAAGGTGCCACTATCGCTACCAAAGTCTAGGATCCTGGAAGGGAATCTGGGTGCCTAAGTAGGAGAAATAAACAGAGTCTTGGAAGGGGTCTGTGGAGTTCAAACTAGGTTCCTGCACCACCTGGGGAAGAAGACAAAATCAGGTTTACGAGGACAGCCTCAAAGAGCTCATAACACCTGGGTCCTTCTTCCAGTGCAGCAACCAAGAAGGATTCTTTCCTAGCTACAGACTTGAGACTGAATTTAACTCTCATCCAGATTAGAGAGGAAGCCCTGGGCCCTCATGGTGAGTGTTCAGTTGTGAACTCAGTAAGCACTCCAGAAGGACACGGGAAGGGTATTCCTGTTCCCCCATGTCATGGATTGCACTTAGAGGTGGGTACTGTGAGCTCAGTGGACCCGGCCCCCAGGAATGTGTTTGTGACAGATCTGATGGCATAGCAGTGGGATCTGAGAGATATTTGTGGCACAGGCATAGAGGTCAGATTCATGGATAGTGTATCAGATTGATAAACTGTAAACAATCCACACACAAATGGCAGAGATTTGAAAAAAAAACAATTTGGTTACATATAAAGTTCCCTTCCCTGTTTTTTTTTTTACAGAGTAAGCTAGTGTAGCAGTAGTTAGGGAAGATGATGGCTTCAAACTACAGCGAATGCACTGCAGACCACTTAAGGCAGTTGTGTCAAGAAAGAGGGGTCCATTACGAGGGGCAAAACAAATTGAACCTTGTGGAGGCTGTCATGGCAGCTGATGAGCAAGCGGTTTCCCAGAACCTCGAGTCATGGCTAGTGACTGAAAAGAACAAGACCTTGGGCATGGGGATGCTGGGAGCCATCGCAGTGTCTAGTCCCAGGGAGGAGGTCAGCAAGACTAGAGGGAACCCAGAGCCACAACACCAGGGGAAGGCCATCACAGAGCTGGAGCTGGAAGGAATCAGGCTACAGCTAGAGCTGAGGAAACTGGAGATTGCAGAAAAGCAGTAGTAGTCAGAATTTGAGCAGAGAAATTTTGGAGCCAGCAGCAGAGAGAATTAGAGCAGAGAAAGTTCAAAATGAAGATGCAGGAAAAGCAACACCAGAGATAGGCCAAGGAAAAGCAGCACCAGAGAGAGGCTGAGGAACAGCACTGCCAGAGAGAATCTGAACTGGAGAGGCTAAGACTCCAACAACCAGCACCAGAGGAAGTAAGTGGCAGGGGTGAACCTGAAACTCCAAAGCTGGGATATAAATTACATTCCAAATTAATAGCTGAATTTAAAGATGGGGAGGATATGGATACATTTCTGAATTCATTTGAAAAGGTCTGTATCCAGGCCAAGATACCCAGGGAGGCCTGTAGCTTTCAGCTATCCCCCCTGCTTACTGGAAAAGGGCATGAGGCGCAAGACCAAATGTACAATGAGGACAGCAAAGACTACGAGAAACTTAAAACTGTTTTACTTAAAATGTATGAACTAATTCCTGAGGCCTACAGGGTTAAATTCTGTAAACTCAGAAAAAGCTCTGACATGAGCATTGAGGAACTCTCCACAAAGCAACATCAGTTTTTGAAAAGTTGGAGGAAGGGGGTGGAAGCAAACTCTGGGGACACTTGAGGAGGTTCTGTTACTAGAGCAGTACTTTTGGGCTTGCCCAGCAGAGTTGAAAAATTGGCTAAAGGACCTGGATCCAAAAACAGCACAGCAAGCTGCTGAGCTGTCAGATCGCTATGCCAGGAACAGGCCTACTCTGAAAGGAAGTGGGGGAGCAGGTGCTGCAGGGCAAAAAAGGGAAAAGCATGCCTTCAGGGCAGCTAAAACCCTCACTGCCTTCGCAGAAAGCGGGAAGCCCTAAGTTATCAAAAAGGGATTTCTCAGATAAAAGAAATTATGAATGTTGGTTTTGTAAACAGCCAGGGCATCTTGCCAGACAGTGTCCTAAAAAGGTACAGAGTGGTTAAAGTGTCCCTCGAAAGGAGGTGGGTGTACTGTGTATCCCTGAAAGCATGCCTGTAAACATGAGGGAGCACATACACCTGGTTACCATAAATGGGGTACAGACCCATGGGTTAAGGGACACGGGGGCATCGCTTACCCTGGTAAAAGGGAATTTGGTTGGGCCTGAACAACTTATACCAAATCAGTTTGTAACTGTGAGGGGATTCACTGGGGAGGAAAAAACCCTGCCACTAGCTAATGTTTTCCTGAACTGGGGTGAGACAGGAGAGAGAGTGCAAAAAGTAGCAGTGCAGACAACCTCGCTCTGGATGTGACTATAGGGAACAATCTCCAGAAGGGGGTGGTGTGTGTGGTTACCCACAGTCAGATGGCTAAGGCCGCTTGTAATTCCTTGAACCCCACAGAAGCCCAGTGGAAAAAAAAATAGAAGGCTGTTTCCCCAGTCTGTATCTTCTGACATGGAGAATAGTGAAAGGGAGGTAGGACTTCCCCAAGTATCAGTTCACCAGGCAGCTACACAAGGTTACTCTGAGGAGGGGGGGTAACAAACAGCCAGAAGGTTATGGATAGCAGTGACTCTGAATGCCCTGATGCTAGAGCTATGGACCCCAGTTAAGGAACTAAGAGAGGACATGTCCCATGCTTTGGAAAATGTGAAGATTCTGCAGCAGCTCAGAGGACTGACCCTAGTTTGGAGAGGCTTAGGGCTTGTGCAGAATCTGATGGGACACAGGGAGGTGACATGAGACATAGAGTATTTTGGGATGATGGACTGTTATATACACAGGATGTGAGGACAGAGGGAGGGTGATGGGCAGGCATCTTGTCATTTCCCAGGGGTATCATGAGCAGTTGCTCAAGATCGCTCATGATATCCCCATGTCTGGACATCTGGGCATCACTCGCACCATGCAGCTATTGGCCCAAAATTTCAATTGGCCCAACTTCACCCAGTAGGTGAAGGAATATTGCAGGTCTTGTCACTGGTGCCAACAAATAGGGAAGGCAGGTAGTAAAACCCAAACTGCCCTAATTCCCTTGCCCATGGAGGAGGAGCCATTCCAGAGGGTAGGAATGGATATTTTGAGACTCTTTAATACCTCAAACTCCTCCGGGAAAAGGTTTATCCTGACAAAGGTTGATTACACCACCCAATACCCAGAAGCAGTTGCCCTCTCTTCAATTAAGGCAGACAAAGTGACAAATGCCTTGCTAGGGATTTCTCCCATGTTGAGTTTCCACAGGAGGTTTTTTCTGATCAAGGGGGTAACTTCATGTCGGACCTGATGAAGTGTTAGTGGGAGAAGTGTGGAGTGGTGCAGAGTCGCATGACACCTTATCGTCCAGAAGCCAATGGGCCCGTGGAAAGATTTAATGGTACCCTAAAATCAATGCTCCAAGTATTTGCTGAACAGCATGGGAAGAACTGGGAGAAATATCATCTGCACCTGTTGTTCGCATACAGGGAGCAGCCCCAAGAGTCGACAGGGTTCTCCCTCTTCAAACTCTTCTACAGACATAGGGTGCGTGGGCCCCTAGACTTGATCTGGGAAGCCTGGGAAGGCAAGCACAACACCCAGAGAACTCCCATAGTGGTGTATGTTCTGAAGTTTAGGGAGAAGCTTAAGGAGCTTATGGGGGTGGCGCAAAGCAACCTCTCAGCTGCCCAACAGAAGCAAAAAGTCTGGTATGACCATGAAGCCAGAGCTTGTTCATACAGTGCAGGTC
Organism: Neoceratodus forsteri; assembly: GCA_016271365.2. NCBI lineage: Eukaryota > Metazoa > Chordata > Ceratodontiformes > Ceratodontidae > Neoceratodus > Neoceratodus forsteri. The sequence continues at coordinate 134,058,269 of JADMNL010000024.1, forward strand.
AGGAAGTAATGGTCCTAATTCCAGTCCGGAAGGACAAGCTGCAGGTCGAGCGGGTGGGACCATGAAAAGTAGTCTGACAGGTCAATGACATAAACTATATTGTGGAACTGCTTAATTGGAGGCATAACCATAAGATGTACCATGTCAATATGATGAATCACATGCAAATAGGGCCAACATGGTGTTCGCAGTGAGTAGCCCTGGGGAGGGGATGGACAAGGAAGACCCCTTCCTGCACTTGCTAGAAGAAAGCAAGTGGGAGTCATCTGGGAAGGAAATCAAGCTGTTGCCCCAGTTAACCCCGGAATAGACCCAGGAAGTGAAAGAGGTTTTAGAGGACTTTGCCCCTTTATTTATGGCCAAGCCCAGATGAACCCCCTTAGCGACCCATGACGTAGACACAAGGATGCAAGTGCCCATAGGGCAGACAGCCTATTGGGTGCCTGAGGCCATCCTAAAGGACATTAGGAGGGAGGCGGAGGAAATGCTGGATTTAGGGGTAATCCAGAAATCCCACAGTTCCTGGGCCTCACCCATAGTCCTCATTCCCAAGCCAGATGGGTCTATTCGCTTTTGTGTGGACTATCGTGGACTCAGTGCAATCACAAAGTCTGATGCCCACCCAATGCCATGGACAGACAAATTACTAGACAAACTGGGAGGAGTGACATACCTTATGACAATTGACTTGACAAAAGAATACTAGCATGTGGAGTTAACTGCCAGAGCTAGAGAATGATCAGCCTATATCACTCCAATAGGATTGTTAGAATTCTGGGTAATACCTTTTGGAATGAAGAACGCCCCTGCCACATTCCTAAGGTTTTTCAACCAGGTGTTACATGGTACTGAATAGTGTGCAGTGGCTTTTCTGGGTGATATTGCTATCTTCAGTACCAGCTGGAAGGCACACCTGTCCTATCTGAAGGAAGTGTTGGGCAAGATACAGGTGGCAGGGCTCACTGTCAAGGCTGAAAAGTGCCAGGTAGCTATGGTGGAGGTAACGTACCTAGGCCATGTAGTGGGGCGGGGGTAGCTTCATCCTAATCAAGCAAAGATTGAGGCAATACAGGCGTGGCCCATGCCTGAAACCCAGAAGCAAGTTAGGCACTTCCTGAGGACTTCAGGGTACTACTGAAAGTTTGTGCCAAGTTACAGTACCCTGGCAGCTCCCCTATCTGGCTTGCTAAAGAAAAAAAATCCCAAAATGGTAAACTGGGAGTCAGCCTGTGAATGAGCCTTCCAATGGCTGAAAGAGGTACTGTGCAGTGCCCCTGTGCTGGCCAGTCCAGATTACACTAGGCAGTTTGTAGTACAGATGGATGCCTCAGATGTTGGGATGGGAGCAGTCATCAACCAGACATCTAATCAGGGAAGAGACCACCTGATAGTGTACCTGAGCAAGAAGTTATTTTCCCGGGTGCAGGCATACTCCACAGCTGAAAAGGAATGCCTTGTGCTGCAATGGGCCTGAAGAAATTAGAGTCATACTTCTATGGAAGGCACTTCGAGGTACAGACTGATCACAACCCCCAGGTGTGATTAAATCAGATGGGCAAAACAAATGGATGGCTCCTCAGATGGAGTATTACCCTACAGACCTATGTCATGACAATTACACACAGGTCAGGTCTGCCAACGCAAACACAGATGGCCTGTCTTGCCAGTAAGAACAGTAACCAAATTGTGTAAACCCTGCCACACAGTAGGGGTGTGTTCCCACAATTTCAGTCCAAGGAGGGAGTGATGTGGCTATTTGACCAGTTCATCATATTTCAGACATACTGCTGTCATATTTCTCTAAAAGCTTTATGTTTAAATTGCCAAACAGGCCAAGATATCAGGTTTACCAGAAGGATGCCCATGTTTTATTTTAAGGTGAACTTGAAAGAGAAGAATGCATATTGCAAATGTTTGACATTCCTCTTTGCCTGAGAGAAGGCTTGCTAGAGATAAACAGGGGTTGAATTTCAATGGGGCACTGAAATTTCCTGGGAGCCATTTCCTCCACTAATAACCTTTTACATTTCAAAGGGAAATTGGAATTTCCTAGTAAGCTGATCGAAGGGAAAAATGTGTTATAAAAATGTCAGGAGATGGAAAAAACTATCACCTATAATAACATGTTTACACTTCAAGAGAAAAATACTTTGAGAACAGGATCTGGAAGTCTATTGTGAATACACTTCAAATGTCAAAATTCATCTCCATTTAAAAGAAGTCAGGGGATACTGGATCCAGCCAGCCAGGAAGTTGGTGTGGTGAGGAAATCTAACTTTTGGGAAAGAGCAAGAGAGACTTCTGCTGGCCTGAAAGATAAGGCCACCAGGTAACCAAGGACCAGGGTTATATAAGGCCACTGAAAACAGAGCAGAACACACTTTTTCCTGAGACACCTTTCCTGACACACAAGAGGAGTCAAACTGTTCAACTTAGAGCAAGACTGCCACACACTCACACTGAAGACCAGTGGCTACGAAAAGAATTGGGACTTGGAAACCATTGCAGAAACTCAGTTATGTTCTGGACTTTTGATTCTCCACCGACAAGGTAGAAATTAGACAGTTAAATTTTACGGTGCTTTTTTAATGTATTTTTTTCCAACTTTTCTTTGTTATCCTATAAACCAAATTTTTGAATGTTTTGTTTGTAAGTCTTGTATGATAATTATTTAAGTACTAGTAAAAGCACTTGCTTCTAATAACTGCCTGGAAGTAATTTTGGTGTGTGTGTGTGAAGGTGGGAAGATTTATTCAGTCTGTGACAGCCTGTTTAATGCTAAGGTGCCACCATCGCTAGCAAAGACTAGGATCCTGGAAGGGAATCTGGGTGCCTAAGTAGGGGAAATAAACAGGGTCTCAGGAGGTGTCTGTGGAGTTCAAACTAGGTTTCTGCACCACCTGGGGAAGAGGAAAAAATCAGGGTTACGAGGACATTCCTGAAGAACTCGTAACACCTGGGTCCTTCCTCCCAGTGCAGCAACCAAGGAGTATTCATACCTGGCTACAGACTTGAGACTGTATTTTACCCTTACCCAGATTAGAGAGGAAACCCTGGGCTCTCATGGTGAGTGTTCAGTTGTGAACTCAGTGAGTACTCTAGAAGGACATGGGGAGGGTATTCCTGTTTCCCCCATCAAAGATTGCACTTAGGAGTGGGCACTTTTAGCTCAGTGGACCTGGCCCCAAGGAGTGGGTTCATGACAGTAACTACTTCCTATCTGGGGTAGGCCTGCAGAGGCAGGATATTAGGGGATTTTACCTACTCCCTATCTGAGGTAACATAGAAACATAGAAGTTGACAGCAGATAAGGACCGCAAGGCCCATCCAGTCTGCCCATTTCTTTTTCTATCTTATGAATGTGCCATTGACCTTTGCTCTGTCAATGGCCTATCTATTCATACACATCTGTATTGCTCCCTTATGCCTATCCCATGCCTGTTTAAATCCATGCACTGTAATAATATCCACCACTTCCTGAGGTAGGCCGTTCCATGCATCCACCACCCTTTCTGTGAAAAAGAACTTCCTCACATTACCCCTTAATCGGCCTCCCTCTAATCTCATGCTGTATCCTCTTGTCCTGCTATTTTTCTTATATTGAAACATGTCAGACTTTTTCACCTTAATGCCCCTAAGGTGTTTGAATGTTTCGATCATATCACCTCTCTCCCTCCTTTGCTCTAGGGTATACATTTTGAGCTCCATTAATCTGTCTTCATATGTTTTCTGATGCAGTCCCTGCACCATTTTGGTTGCCCTTCTCTGGACTGCCTCAATTTGGCTAATGTCCTTGTGAAGGTGTGGCCTCCAGTACTGCATGCGGTACTCCAGATGGGGCCTAAACAGTGTCTTGTAAAGAGGGATTATTACCTCCCTCTTATGACTTGTGATACCCCTACTAATACACCCCAACATCCCCCTAGCCTTACCTACTGCTTTAGTGGTCTGCTTGGATGAATACAGGTCATCTGTGATGATGATGCCCAAGCCTCTTTCTTCCCTTGTGACTGCCAGCAATTCCCCTTCCAACCTTTAGGTGGCTTCAGGGCTTCTCTTCCCTATGTACATGATCTTGCACTTCTTTGCGTTAAACCCCAGTTGTCACTCTTCCGACCATTTTGCCAGTTTATCCAGATCTCTTCTAATTCTGAGCACCCCATCTGGATCATCTACTCTGTTGCAGATCTTGGTGTCATCTGCAAACCTGCAGAGGGAGGATATTAGGTGATTGTATCTACTACCTATCTGGGGTAGGCCTGCAGAGGGAGGATACTAGGGGATTGTATCTGCCCCCTATCTGAGGTAGGCCTGCAAAGGCAGGGTACAAGGGAATTATACCTACAGTACTTCCTGTCTGGGATAGGCCTGCAGAGTTAGGATACTAGGGGATTGTAACCACTCCCTATCTAGGCTTGGCCTGCAGAGGCAAGGTACTAGAGGATTGTAACTACTCACTAGCTGGGATTGGCCTGCAGAGGCATGGTACTAGAGTATTGTAACTACTCTCTAGATAGCAAAGACCTGTGGAGGCAGAGACACTGGGGATCATAACTACTCCCATCTAGGGTAATTGTGCAGAGGTGGGTTAACTAGGAGAGTGTAACTTCTGCTTAGCTGGGGAAGGAGGGTGATACATAGAAACATAGAATTTGACGGCAGATAAGGACCGCTTGGCCCACCCAGTCTGCCCATTTCTCTACCTAATGGATAAGCTGCAGATCCTAGTTAACCAGCAGCCTACTTCTTCCTACCCCAACCCCCTAGAATTGCCTTATGACTGTCCATGCGTGCTTGAATTCCACCACTGTTTTGACTCACAACCTCCTCTGAAGCCAGTTCCATTCATCCACAACCCTCTCTGTGAAAAAATACTTCCTTAAATTACCTCTGAGACGCCCCCCTCTATCTTCAAATTGTGCCCCCTTGTTCTTGCACACCTCTTTTTTTGAAAGATGCTACCCTCTTGGACTTTGTTGATTCCCTTGAGGTACTTGAAAGTTTCTATCATGTCCCCCCTCTCCCTCCTTTCCTCGAGGCTATACATATTAAGCTCCTTGAGTCTGTCTTCATATGTCTTCTGGTGCAGACCCTGCACCATTTTAGTTGCCCTCCTCTGGACAGCTTCCATCCTGTCTATGTCTTTGCAGAGATTGGGTCTCCAGAACTGCACGCAGTACTCCAGATGGGGTCTCACCAGCTGTCTGTACAGAGGGATAATAACTTCCTGTTTTCTACTGGTGGTGCCTCTCCATGTGCATCCCAGTATCCCCCCAGCCCTCCTTGCTGCCCTCTCACATTGCTTGCCCACCTTTAGGTCATCTGATATGACTACCCCCAGGTCCCTTTCCATTTTTGTTGTTGGTATCTCACCCCCCATTGTGTACTCTTCCCCTGGGTTTTTGTTTCCCAGGTGCATTACCTTGCACTTCTTAGCATTGAATCTAAGCTACCATACATTTGACCATTCGTCTAACCTTGCAAGTCCCTTCTCATCCTTTCCACCCCACCTTGTGCATCAACTCTGTTGCAGATCTTTGTGCCATCTGCAAAGAGACATACTTTTCCTTCCAGTCCCTCTGCAATGTCACTTATAAAGACATTGAAGAGGACTGGTCCTAATACTGAACCCTACGGTACCCCACTAGTAACCCCCCTTTTATAAAGACATTGAAGAGGACTGGTCCTAATACTGAACCCTGCGGTACCCCACTAGTAACCTTCCGATAGGGGAATAGTTGACTACTCCCTATCTAGATGACTACTCCCTATCTAGAGGAAGATTAAATGGATAGTATAGGGGTACTGCTAAACATGTCAAGGGTTAGTCCTAGAGGGCAGATAGGGGAGGAGGTAATATGTTCAGACAACAAGAGGAAAGTGTCAGGGTGGTGTACAGTAGGGGTTGTGGGGCAGCATTATTTCTGTGTGGAGTGAGACAGACAGGGTGTTATCCAGTATGCAGGAAGATAGGTTTCTTGAAAGCTGAAGTACAGATGCTATGGAAGGAGATGGGAATAATGGTAGAGAGGAAGGACAGTGAGTTTGGGTTAGTTGGAGTAATAGGGCATAATGTGAGGACATGTGAGAAGGGGGTCCAGATGTATCTGGACCCTCTACCCCAGAGGAAGAGGACGCCTCAAAAGGTAGGATGGAGGACTATTGGAGGAAGGGGAGGAGTTTGGCAGGGGAAGGAGGGTGTGGGTGCACTTATGGGGTACCAGAGAAGAATCATTTCCAACCACTAAGTACAGTAGGGGAGAGGGGTGACCTAAGTGAGGCACAGGTAAAGGAGGGGCATCTGGTCTGTGATGGGGATGCTGGGGAGATAACAGTGGATGGAGGAGGGAAGGATCAAGGTAAGGAAAAAAAAAAGAAGCAGGGGGTATCCAGGGGATAGAGGAGGGTGAAGTGGAGAGACAGGGAGGACAGAGATCAACTGTAGCAGCGGGTGCAGGAAGGGCAGCTGAGAATGGAGATGGGGAGGACAAGCAAGCAGATGTAGGAATGCAGGAGGAGGAAGTGGGGGAGTGACAGTAAAAGTGCGGCAGACAGGTGGGCAGAACAGAAAATAATAATGCCAGCAGGTAGATGTTCAGAAGAAGGGAAGGGTGGTGGTAGGATTATACTATTTGGGATTCAATAGTGAAGTGGTTGAGATGGGACGGGGGGAGTACAACAAAGCAGGAGAGTGGTGTGCTTCCTGGGTATGGCAGCAGAACACATATGCCCGATGGTAGACCTGCTCACACAGGGGTTAGAAGTGAAGCCTCATGTGATAGTACACCTAAGTACAAATGACCTAGCTGGATGTGAGGTAGGGACGGTGCAGGAGAGGTTCAGAGTGGGTGGGCAGGTTTGTGGGGGAAAGCTAAGTTAGCAGCCTTTTCGGAGGTGCTGCCAGTGCTGATGGCCAGAATGGTGAGGAAGCATAGCATAGAGAATTTTAATAGCTGGCTGAGGGCATGGAACATGGAAGAAGGATTTGGTACATAGGGAACTGGGAAGGAAAATGGAATGATAAAACCCTCTACACACCAGATCGACTGGATCTAAATAGGGTGGGGATCCAGAATAGTCCGGGAACAAATGGGGGGTTATATTAGCAGGAGCTTGAATTTAAACTGAAGTGGGTGCAGAAAGGGTCACAGCACCCAGGTTCTCTGGGAGGAGATGGCAGCCAGCACCCCCCTCCTCAGGATGAACTAATGAAAGGGTCAGTGAAGGGAAGGAGCAGGAAGAGTGGAAGTGGGCATTGGGAAGGGGTTTCTAAAGGACTGAGCATTCAGCTAACAAGAAAAGGGGGATCGGGTAAGGGAGGGAGTGTTGGGAACAGAAGTGAGTTAGGAGGCAAGGAAAGCAAGGGGGAAGACCAAGGGAAGAAGAAGGAATAGGCAGGTAGTCTGGCAGAGGATAGGAGAGGCATGTGGTCAAATTAGAAGGGAGGGTGTCAGGAGTGGTGGAGGATGGTGTCTCTTAATGTTAGAAGTCTAAGGAACAAAATGGATGACCTGCATGCTATGATGGCAGAGGGGAGAGTGGATCTGGTGGCAGTCACAGAGACATAGGCTACTTTGAACCACATCTGGCACCTCCCTATTCCAGGGTATGCTCTCTACAGACAGGACATGGAGAAGGGGAAAGGGGGGTGGCACTCTATATTAGAGAAGACATCACTGTCACCAGAGAGGAGACTGATGAAGGGAAAGTAGAGGCACTGTGGGTACAACTTCAAAAAACAGAGGGCAGGAAATTGAGGCTAGGTGTAGTTTGTAGGCCACAAAATCAGGATGTGGATAAGGGCAGGGAGTTGGGTGCCATGATCCAGGTAGCAACAGAAAGTTCTGGGGGTGGTGAGGGGTTTCAATTTGCCTGGGGTAGATTGGAGGGTCCTGGCCATTGCCTGTGGCAGGAGCCAGCTGATCCTGGATGCAGTTCAGATCAAGTTCCTGATTCAGGGGGTTATCAGACCTACATGAAAGGGGGGCCATGCTGGACCTGATATTAACTAATGGAGAACATGTATGGGACATCAAGATAGAGGAGCCCTTTGGGGGCAGTGACCACTGAACAGTGTGGTTCTGAGTGGATATGGTTAAGGCATCCACAGGTACTAAGATACAAGTGTTAGACTTCCAGAAGGCAGATTATAAGAATATGGAAGAGATTCTGAGAGGGATAGATAGCTAGCTAGCCTCAAGGATGGTATAGAAGTGGATCAAAAGTGGACAATGATCAAGGGCAGAATAGCGGCTGCCACTAATGCCTGTATTGTACAGAAAGCAAAAAAATCCAAAGCCATGAGACCAATTTGGTTTGATAGGGATGTGGGCCAGGCACTAAGGGAAAAGAGTGATGAGTACAGGAAGTTTAGGAAATCCCAAAGGGATGAAGATAAGGTGGAATACTTGGTGAAAGTTAAAGAGGCAGATAGGATGATCAGGCAAGTCAAGATTGGAAGGGAGTTACAAATTGTGGAAGGGATCAGGGAGGGGGAAAAGCCTTATTTCGGTATATCAGCAAGAAGAGGAACAAGATGGTAGGAAAATTAAAAGTAATACTGAAGGTAAAAGAGAGGGGGAAGGTGGAAAGCAGTGCAGAGAAGGCAGAGGTACTGATCAAATACTTCTGCTTTGTTCAGGACCAGATGGACTTCACACAAGGGTGTTGAGAGAGCTGGCAGTACAAAACAAAAAGGAGAGCACACTCACACTCAGTCAGCAGGTCATGTGAACACGGTCTGACACTTTTATTCAGTCAGAATCATTGTTTGCAGTGCAAATCAGGGCATATAGAGCTTTTCAAAGTGCTTTCTAGTTTCAGGCTTCATAGCCTCTGGATCTGTCTTGCTGCTCACTCATGGTGAGCTGATAGACGAACTAGCAGGCTTGATGGCAGGTCTATTCAAGAGCTCACTAGATACAGGGGAGGTACTGCAGGACTGGAGAACAACACATGTGGTACCGCTGCACAAAGGTGGGCCCAGAGATGACCCTGGAAACCACAAGCCAGTCGGTCTGACCTCCACTGTTGGTAAACTAATACAGACCGTTCTGAAGAAAAGGCTAGTTAGTTTCCTGGAGGCAAATGGGTTCCAAGATGAGAGGCAAGATGGGCTTGTGTCAGGGAGATCCTGTCAAAGAAACCTAATCAGAGGCAAAATGGGCTTGTGTCAGGGAGATCCTGTCAAAGAAACCTAATCAACTTCTTTGACTGGGTAATGAAGGCAGTAGACAGGGGCCCCACGACTGACATACCATACCTAGATTTCAGCAAGGCTTTTGAGTCCAAACCCCACAAGAGGTTAATGAGAAAGTTGGAGAACCCAGGGGCAGGATGCAAATTGACGAGGTGGGTGGCAAATTGATTAAGAGATAGGACACAACAGGTGGTTGGGGGAGCTCTCCGGTATGAGGTAAGTCCCAAGTGAGGTCCCACAGGGCTCAGTGCTTGGCCCCATGTTGCTTAATGTGTTTATAAGTGTCACTGGACCCTGCAGGGAATGTAAAATCTGCCTCTTTGTGGAAGACAGCAAGCTCTGTGGGAGGGTGGACGTGGTTGAAGGGGTACAGGACTTTAAAGAAGACCTAGCAAAGCTGTAAAGATGGTCTGTCATATGGTAGCTCATGTTCAAAGCAAAGAAATGCAAAGTCAGGCACATAGGAGCAAAGAACCTGAGGACTGAGTACAGCCTGGAAGGGTCAGGTCACCAATGAAGAGGAGGAAAAGGACTTGGGGGTAGCTATCAGCAGAAGCCTAAAACAATATATGCAGTGCAGAAAGGCAATACAGAATGCTTGGCTGTTTTGTGAGGAAATTCAAGCACAGATGGGAGGAGGTTATATTGCAGCTGTACAGATCACTGGTGTGACCACACCTGGAGTATTGTGTGCAACACTGAAGATCCTTCCTGAAAAATGGATATCAGCCTGCTCAAGGCAACCCAGAGGAGGGTGATAAAAATGGTCCAAGGGCATCAGGGCAAGGTGTATGAGGACAGGCTGAGTGTCCTCAAAATGTACTCACTTGAGGAGACGAGGGCGAGAGGAGACAGAATTGTAACTTTCAAGTACCTGAAATGTATCAACAAGGTGGCTTCAGGGGACCACTTTTGTTTCAGTGGGAACACGACCACAAGGTAGGTGGGTAGGTAGGTAGATAGATGATAGATAAATAGATAGATAGACAGATAGATAGATAGATAGATAGATACTGTCGATGGGCAGATAGCTAGGTTGTCAGACAGACAAAAAGGTAAATAGATAGATAGATAGACATGGACAGACAGAGACAGACAGATAGACATATAGACAGACAGACAGACTGTCAGGCAGGCAGGCAGACAGACAGATAGATACTGTCAATAGACAGACATAGATACTGTCTGCAGATAGATAGATACTGTCTGTAAACAGACAGACAAATACTGTTGATAAATAGATACTGTTGACAGATTATAGATAGATAGATAGCTAGATAGCTAGATAGATAGATAGATAGATAGCTAGATAGCTAGATAGATAGATAGATAGATAGATAGATAGATAGATATATAGATAGATAGATAGATAGCTCATTATTTCATGGTTTATGGAATCTGCTGAAAGTTGTTTTGTGGTTTGCATAGAAATGGTTTTCAAAGTTCTGCAGAATTCAAAAAACATTTTGGAAGTTGAATTGCTATTCTGCACAAATTCTACTGGTAGAATTTTACATTCTGCACAGCTCTGATAAAGATATTCCATGCTGGGGACCTTTGACATACTTGTTGCATATTGTTAGTTTTCTACACCAAGATTGTTTTTCATTTGTTTGTGGCTGTTCCCTTCCAAGCCCAAAGTCTCCTTCTCCCTAATGCCTTGGGGTGTGTTTAGATCCCTCTTCCCCATCCCCACAGCTGGGGTCCCTGTGCGGGCAGCTCAATGGGAACCTGTAATCTGTATTGGGACTGCAGAAGATCTCAAGCTTTATCCAGTCCCTTCATAAAAGGTTAGATTTGCTGTCCCATCTATTCCTCTGCCCTGTCCCCCATACACTCTCCCACTGTCAACTCTATAGACATGACATCTAATGTAGCACCACTTACACATAATATAATAAGGTCCCTTTTTAACATCATTTATGTGAATAAACAGAGGGCTTCACTTTCCAGTGCTGCCAAATCAGCACCATTTATGATCATTAACAAGTTCACACAAAAATGTAATTAAAAAATCCTTATCTTAAAAAAGAAAAAGTTAGGCTGGGTTAAGTCTAGAGCAGGGTGACATGGATAATTAGTGGTCTTCAGACCATAGCATATGAGGCTAGGTTATAGGTCTACCACAGGTATTTGCTGAAAACAAGGAGGTGAGTTTCAGTGCTTTGTGCTATGGAGTGACTTGTCATGGTCATGTTGTCTGCTGTGTTGTGGATTAGCGTGTAGAGTCACTTATCTTACAGAATGGATAAACTGTGTGTTCAGACAATTACTTATTGGCTGGTGGTATACCACTATGTGCTATATCATGGGTAAAATTGTAGACTCATCTGTTGTCTATGGGCATTCTGTGTGTTCAGTTATGAGTTAAACTGTGGAGGCATTTGTTGTCTGTGTACATTGTGTGCTATGTTATAATTAACATTTTAGAGTAATTTGTTATCCATTACATGCAGTGGGCTTCATCATGGGTTAAAATGTAGAGTTACTTGTCAATGAGTGTATGGAATGTTCATTTATGGGTTAAAGAGTAGTGTCATTTTTTTGTCTGCGGGTATACTGTGTGCTCAGTCATGGGTTAAATTGTAGAGCCTCTTATTGTTTACGGGCATATTAAATGATGAACGTTGGGTTAAGTTGCAGTGTCACTTGTTGTCTATGGGCATACTGTGTGCTCAGCTATGGGTTAATATTTAAATTTATTTACCAGGTAGGCACACTGGACTAAGGTCCAGTTTCAACCTCAATCACCACCAAATAATGACTAAAATGATGAAGATACATGCAGTCATTAGGAGATACTGAATTAAAAGTGATACACATATTAACAGTTATGTAATCCCCCTGTTACCCGGGGTTACTAGAATCCCAGTAAGACCTAGTGGTAGGCAGGGAAGGCAGCTTGTGAAACTCCAGTTAAATGGATTTCACACTGTCTCACTCTGTTCTCAGTCTCAGCTGAGACTGAGGGAAGACATCACCATAGAACTCTCGCAGCTGCATCATCACTGGAATCTGCAGTTGGAAGTTAGGACAGAATGCTGGGGAGTTTTGAAGAGAGTCTGTGTGCAGTCTTGAAGAGAGAAACAGCACAGCAGTCTGTGGACAGGCTCTCTGAGCCTTAAACTCTGTCATAGAGTTACTGTAAGAGGAGGTGTATGTTTCCACCCAAAAGAGGAACACAGTAATCTGTTTGAGAAGTGGTGGGGACCACTGTTACTGGTCCCTGTGCCCCATCCCTGAGGGGATAGGGGTGGAAAGGTTTGCCTGGCATTCCAGGGGCAACCCTCCTGGTTCTGGCTAGGGAAGAAGCTGCCTTATTTCAAGTTGTGCTGTGGCACCAGAAGCTGTGGGAAAGAAATTCCTGTGAGTAATCTCCTGTGGGGCACCTGCAACCAAAGGGTGAGTCTGCTCTGACATAGAGCCTATGTTTTCACCTGAACTGTTGTAAAGTGGGGATTGGACTGCTTGATCAGTGGGAGGCCTAGAGTAATGGGCTAAGCCAAGTAAAAGTATGTTCAAGTCCAGCACAATGGGAAAGCAAAGACAAGTAGAGGAAATGTGGGGGACTCAATCATTAGGGGGGTAGAAATGGGGGAGGAAGGGGAGAGGGAGGTAAGGTGCCTGCCTAGTGCCACTGTTTGGAGGGACAGGAAGCGAATCCTCAGGATCGTGGGAGCAGCTTCATGAGGGAGGGAGCTGGATGTCATTGTCCACCTAGGGACAAATGACCTGGCTAGGAATGGGATCAGAGCAGTGCAAGAGGAGTTTGAAGAGTTGGGAAGGGGCCTTAGACATGTAGCGCATACAGTAACCTTCTTGGAGGTGCTGTCTGTCTATGGCAAGGGTGATGCTAGGATACTCCTCACCAGGGAATTCAATGAATGGTTGAAAAACTGGTGTGGAGCTCAGGGTTTTGGCTTCATTGGGGACTGGGGAGCCACCTGGAGGGATACAGACCTACACTGGTGCGATGGTCTGCATCTGTCCAGGAGGGGGGAACCAGGATCCTAGGTGAGAGGTTTAAGTGCTTCATTGGCAAGCATTTAAACAAGCCAAGGGCGGAGGCACTGAAAAGGAGCAGGGGAAATCCCAGCCTCCCCCCACAAAACACAGTAATTAGTGAGGTAAACACCAAGGTAGAGAAGTCATTAGGGAGCAGAACAGAAGTAAATGTAAAAAAAGGAAAAGGCAGTAAGGACAGGAATGGGGCTAAAAGGTGTAAGGCCATCAAAAAGTGGAGGGTGATGAGTACCAATGCCCATAGTCTGTGTAACAAGCTCCCTGAACTAGTGGCCTTGATGGAAGAGGGTTGCCTGGATATTGTGGCAGTCACAGAAACATGCTACACAGAGAACCATGACTGGGATGTCAACATACCAGGATACACAATCTACAGGAGGGACAGGGAGGGTAAAAGAGGAGGAGGAGTAGCTCTCTGTGTAAAGGAAGGGATCAAAGCAACAGAACTAAAGAGTAAACAGGGAGCAGATGAGATGCTCTGGGTCACCCTGGAGACAGGAAATGGCACCACAATCCGCATGGGGGTTGTATACAGACCCCCATCTCAGGGGGAGGGAATGGACAAGGAAATGATAGAAGGCTTCCTTAGAATGGCAGAAAAAGGGGAGATATTGTTGATGGGGGACCTGAATATGCCAGATGTTAACTGGAGCACCTTTGCTGCAGGCACATCCAAGAGCAGGGTCATTCTTGATGCCCTACAGGGGACATGCCTCAGACAGCTAGTATTGGAACCCACTCGGGAGGAAGCAATCTTAGACCTGGTACTTTCAAATGGGGACAGAGAAAGAATCTCAGATTTAGAAGTGGGTAGCCATCTGGGAACAAGCGACCACCAATCAGTGTGGTTCACGATAAGCACAGCCATAGAATCAAGCCATACAAAAGCAAGAGTATTGAACTTTAGGTGGGCTGACTTTGGGAAAATGAGAGAGTGCCTCAGAAAAGCACTAGCAAACAGGCAAGAAGGAGGAGTGGTGGAACAATGGGGAGTAATCAAAACAGCCATCACAGAGGCAACAAGCCTTTGTGTAAAGCAAATCAACAAAACACAATGAAGGAAAAAAACGCTATGGTTCTCAAAAGAGGTGGCAGGGAATGTTAAGGAGAAAAGGATAGCATTCAGGAAATATAAGGAAACACAGAAGGAGTAGGACAGAGAACTTCATCAGTTAAAGCAGAAAGAGGCTGGGAAGGCAGTCAGAATAGCAAAGGCCCAAACCAAGGAAAGGATAGCCAACTCTGTTAAGAAGGGGGATAAGACCTTTTATAGGTACATTATGGAGTGAAGAAAGACCGAAGGAGGGATACTGAGGCTTAATAAAGGGGAGTGAATGTGGGTAGAGGGTGACAATGAAAAAGCAGGGATACTGAATGAATATTTCTGCTCAGCATTCATAAACGAAGAGGAGGGAGAGGTACCTAAACCAAACAAGAAAAACACTCTGAAGACGGGGGTCGATACCAGTCCATTTACAGTAGAAAGGGTTCTGAAAGAACAAATAAAATTGAAGGTGGACAAAGCAATGTGGCCTGATGGGATTTACCCAAGAATTCTAAAAGAACTAAGGGGTAGAACTAATGACACAGCAGACTACTCTCTTTAACAAATCATGGGAGGATGGGGCGGTACCTGAGGACTGGAGGAGGGCAGATGTGATTCCTCATCACAAAAGTGGGAGCAGGACAGAGGCAGGAAACTACAGACCAGTTAGTTTGACCTCAGTGGTAGGGAAAATGATGGAATCACTTCTGAAGGAAATAATTGTTGAGTACCTAGAGGCCAGTGGTGCACAGGATCCAAGGCAGCATGGATTCACGATGGGAAGGTCATGTCAGATGAATCTAATAGATTTCTTTGACTGGGTGACCAAAGTAGTAGACCAGGGAGGGGCTGTAGACATGGCTTACCTAGATTTTAGCAAGGCATTTGATACAGTCCCACACAAAAGATTAATACACAAGTTAACCAGCCTTGGAGTGGGTCCCAAGGTGGTAGCCTGGATAAAAAATTGGCTAAACAACAGGACACAAAGGGTAGTAGTAAATGGAGTCCACAGTGAAGAAAGGAGGGTTACTAGCGGGGTACCGCAGGGTTCAGTACTGGGACCGGTCCTTTTTAATGTCTTTATAAGTGACATTGCAGAGGAACTGGAAGGAAAAGTATGTCTCTTTGCAGACGAGACAAAGATCTGCAACAGGGTTGATACACCAGATGGAGTGGAAAGGATGAGAAGGGACTTGACAAGGTTGGAAGAATGATCAAATGTATGGCAGCTCAGATTCAATGCAAAGAAGTGCAAGGTAATGCACCTGGGAAACAAAAACCCAGGGGAAGAGTACACAATGCGGGGTGAGATACTGACAACAGTAAAAATGGAAAGGAACCTGGGGGTAATTATATTAGATGACCTAAAGGTGGGCAAGCAATGTGAGAAGGTAGTAAGGAAGGCTGGGGGGATACTGGGATGCATAGGGAGAGGCATCAATAGTAGAAAACAGGAAGTTGTTATCCCTCTGTACAGACAGTTGGTGAGACCCCATCTGGAGTACTGTGTGCAGTTCTGGAGACCCTGTCTCCGCAATGACATAGACAGAGTGGAGGCTGTCCAGAGGAGGGCAACCAAAATGGTGCAGGGTCTGCACCAGAAGACATACGAAGAAAGACTAAAGGAGCTTAATATGTATACCCTTGAGGAAAGGAGGGAGAGAGGGGACATGATAGAAACTTTCAAGTACCTCAAGGGAATCAACAAAGTCCAAGATGGTGGCATCTTTCAGAAAAAGAGATGTGCAAGAACAAGGGGGCACAATTTGAAGATAGAGGGGGGACAGCTCAGGGGTAATGTGAGGAAGTATTTTTTCACAGAGAGGGTTGAGGATGCATGGAAGAGCCTCCCTGAGGAGGTTGTGGAATCAAGAACAGTGGGAGAATTCAAGAATGCATGGGACAGACATAAGGCAGTCCTAGTGGGGGGTAGGAGGAAGTAAGCTGTTGGTTAACTAGGATCTGCAGCTTATCTGTTAGGTAGGAAAATGAGCAGACTAGGTGGGCCAAGTGGTCCTTATCTGCAGTCAAATTCTATGTTTCTATGTTTCTAAATGTGACATGCATTTACCCTTTAATCTACATTGCCAAGCTTTACTGAAAGAGATGTTTAATGTTGAGAGAAATGGCCAGGTATGAATTGTGGAAGTGAGAGGTGGGAGACCCCCCATCAGTAGTAACCACCTCTATGGATTTGCTCTGTGGCACTTTTACTTTCTCTCAGGTACTTGGCCAGTGCCTGAGGAAAGTACCCAGACATGGGATTAAAAGGAAGTTTCCCTTAAGGAGTCGAAGGCTCTTAGGTGGTTTAGGGAGCCAAAAGAAAATGTTTCCATGACAAATGGAAGGTGTTCGGGTGGCCGGCAGAGGAGCCGAGCCAGGGAAATCCCAGAATAGTGTACAAGTTCAGGCTGTGTACCCAAAGCAGTGTGTAAGTCCGGGCTGTGTGCCCCGTGGCTTCAGAGCCTGAGGGCTGAAGTGTTTCTGATTCTTTTTAATCTGCATTACCAGGAATGTAGCCCCATGGAGGTCCATCTATGCTTTCTTTGTTCTGCTTGGATGTGAATAAAGCCACACTTTAGAATCCCATTCCTGGTATTGGACATTACAGTTATTGCTTCCTGTGTTCGGATTTACTTGGGCGCCCCTGTGCAGAGCAGCCAAACCTAGCCCTTGTGCCGAGTAACCTATTCCTCCCCGAACCCAGTCCCCACCTAGTACTGCTGTCAGATTTAAACAGCATACCACCTGTCGTTTGCAAAAAGGCAGGGGTGGGGGTTACAAAATGGAGGCACCGCTTTGGATTTTAAATTTAGGGAGGAAAGGTGCTCGGGCAAGGGGCTAGTGTTTTGGTTATCTGGTAGTGGGTAGCCCAAAAAGCTGAAGCAAGGTTAACTAGTGTGTCACTGTGTGCTGTTGTCCATATTTATTTATTTATTAGCTTTTGGTAACCAGGTAAGTGCGCTAGGCAACAGACCTGCCTATTTTCAGGCACGACCCGGGAGAGCACAGGACATTGGTTACAATATGCAGAAATGCACAGACATAATATTGGTGTACAGGAGCAAAACAAGATATACATTGGGTAGCACAGTAATAGTTACATAACGGTACATTTAGGCATAGATCATAATAAGGATGTAAAATAAAGCAATTAGGGTAACCATAAGACAGCTGAGGACAGTAAAGACATCAAGGTTCATAGCCACCTAGACAAGCATATTGCATGGGAGAACATTAGTGTAGTACTCAGGGTCAGACCCGACAGTCTGCAGTGGGACAAAGCAAATTAAGAGCATTTGCATTGGCCAGGGGCTAGAAGGTGGGTGAACAGTGAGTTTTTGAATTCTCGATGGGAGGCTGAAGTTTTCACCATAAGGGGAGTGAGTTCCAGAATTTGGGAGCAAAATGGGCAAATGCCTGTTCACCCATTTTTGTCATGCAAGGTCTAGTGGAGAGCATGGGGACAGAGGAAGACCTGAGGAGTGCACGGTGTGTGAGGCAGGAGTCAGGAGGTTGGCAAGATAGACAGGGCAGGAGGTCTAGACAGGGAGTCGATAAAGCAGCCCAGGGAGTGAGCTCGAATATCCTTAGGTGACAGCCAATTTAAGCCAGCGTAAAGGAGACAATGATGGGTAAGGCGTGGGGCAGTTAAGGTGAATCTACAGATGTTGTTGTAGACAGTGTCCCATTTGTGGAGTGTAGCAGAGTTTGCAGCAAAGAGGAGGGCAGAGCATATTGGAGCTGGGGTAAGAGAATACCTCTCGCAACAGAAAGTCTAGTGGAAGGGAGTGAGGTGGCATGATGAGCTCCATAATTTTAGCATTGACCACGGCACACCAAATTGACATGTTGAGACAGGTCAAGTGTGGGATCCAAAGTGACCCCAAGGTACTTGAAGGACTCAGTGTTTAAGATGAGGCCATCAAGGCATTGAACCGGAGCCTGTTACAGGGGCAGACAGTTTCTTAGAGGATCCGAATAGCATAGCACAGGTTTTCTAGGTTCAGGACTTGGTGGTTGCTAGAGACCAGGTCTGCAGGAATTGGAAGTCATTAGTGAGAGTGGAGTTGAGCAGCAACTGATTTTGACCCAGAGTAGAGAACAAGGTCATCTGCATACATAAGAGTGCAGCTATGCCAGGACATGGTGGGAATATCATTTAGGAAGAGGGAGAAGAGTAGAGGTCCAAGAGTGGATCCCTGGGGAACTCCACGGGAGATGTTTAGGGGGGAGGAAAGGGCCTTGTGAAATGCTACTGCCTGAGTCCGATTGTCAAGATAGCTATGGATCCAGGAGAGGGCTTGGTCAGATGCTCCAATGGATTGGAGTTTCTTTAGCATGAGAGGATGGTGTACCATGTCGAAGGCTTTAGACAGGTCGATAAAGACAGCCCCAGTGAGTAGGCCACGGTCCATATTATTTCTGATGTCATTTGTAAGTTATGTAAGTGCAGAGGTGGTACTGTGACCGGGCCGGAAACCATGTTGGCACAGGGTTTGAAGATTAAACATGTCAAGGTGAGCAGCAAGCTGGTGGTGGACTATTTTTTCAAGCAGCTTACTGAGAGTGGGCAGAAGAGATATAGGGCGGTAGTTGGACATGAGTTTGACATACGCCCTTTTTGTGTATAGGGATGGTTCTGGCAGTTTTCCAGGTGGATGGGACAGTGAGCGTATGAATCGAGAGGTTAAAAAGCCAGGTGATAGGTCTGGTCAGCCAAGGTGCATACTGCTTAAGTATGCAAGGATGGATGCCCTCAGGCCCTTGACCCCAGCGTGCGGAAGGAGTTAAGTAGCTTCGAACTTCAAGGTATGTGGTTGGAGCCAGAACGAAAGGGAGGGGTGGGAGGCGAGGGAGGAGAAGAGGACAGTCAGGTTGTGGGCTAGTTAGAGTAGCGACTGGTGGAGAAGAAAAAAAGGGCATTGAAGGCGTTGGCAATGGTGTCATGGTTGGTGCAGTGAACACCTTGAATGTTCATGTCAGCTGGATTCTGTTGCTGTCGTTGCAGAGAATGTCCTTAATTTTGGACCAGTACCTCGGATTGTAGAGGTTGTTATTAGTAGGTTCCTACAGTAGGTGCTTTGGCAATCTGAATTTGTCTTTTGCAGTTGTTACGTAATGCACGATAGTCTTCAAAGTCTGCGGAGGTGGGAGATCTTCCACCTGGACCAAAGTTTGTCCTAGATTTGAGAAGTTGAAGCGGGGGCGTGTTAGCCACTTGGCTACTTTCCCTGCCATCCTATGTGTGGTGACCGGGATGTGAAGGTTTTGAAGAGAGGGGAGGACAGAGTTGAAAAATTCTGTGGCTATGTTAATGTCCTCTGTTTAGTAGAGAGGGGACCAATCAACCGGTTAAGGTCAGTTAAGAAGTCCTCATGACTTAGGCGGAGAGATTAGGAAAGGTTACAGTTTTAGCAGGAGGAGGAATGACAGTGTTCCAGACACAGTAGATGGGATAGTGGTCACTAATTGTGTCAGGTAGCACACCTGCTGAGGCAACATATTCCGTCCTGTTAGTAAGTATCCAGTCAAGGAGGTGGCACAGTTGCCCCACGTGAGACCCTTAATGGGTTCATGTATGAGCTGGGATAGATTTGCCTTGCTAGCTAAGGAGGATAGGTTAGCTGAGTTTTTCTCAGACCAGTCAAGGTTAAAATCACCAAGGCAGATAATGTCATTCTTGCCTATAACTGTAGGCAGAAACCCTAGGAGTTCAGTGATGCCTTGTGTAGCATTTTTGGGGGATGTAAGTACAAAAAATATGGAGTTTCTTTACAACCCCAAGAAGCAGTAGGGAGTGCAGGATTTCACAGTTTGGTAGGAGGGGGTCCTGCAGAAGGGTAATGTTTAGGTGAGTTTTGAAGTAGAGGGCAAGGCCACCTCCCCTTTTAGTGCCAGGATGGTCGATACGAAGCATGCTGTATCCAGGAAAGTGGCACTGAGAGTCAGGCACTGTGGGCTTAAGCCAGGTTTCTGTGATGGCGGGGCGTCCGGGACGTTAGTATAGATCAAGCCTGGAGGTCAGGCAGGTTGGCCTGGGCTTCTAGCATTCAGGTGGGCGAAAGTTAGTTCATCGGTTTTAGGGAGAGTGGTGGCGGGGGCAAGGTTATGACAGGGCGCTGAGATGGACCAGGGTTGATCTCAATGTCGCCGGATAGTATAAGAGATAGGGTTAGTAACCATAGCGGGGTGATGAGGTACGCCCTGATAGACATGCAGGGTGGTGGCTTCAGATGAAGGTGAAGGTATCTGAGTATTGGGCTAATATGCTTGCTGATGAGAGCAGAGGGAGGTAGAGGTAGTGGAGTGGCAGTAGCAAGCATGTTGGAGTAGTAGAAGTCAAACTGAGTATAAGTATTGGCAGAAGCTGTTGATGTGTTCAAGCAGTAAAGCTCAAAGAGGATAGGAAGGTAAAAGTACTCCCATGAGGGCGCTAGGAGGGAGGAGGGACATTTTGACTAGAGAAAGGAGTGAGGTGAGAGGAAAGAGACAGCAGAGGCTCCTTTAATATAAATCACCAAGTGAAAACAGCTACTAGAGAGCAGTAAAATGTGACAAGTGAGGTATTGGGAGCAAATTGCTCGAACTTAATCAGGCTCCCTCTAGTGGCAAAACAATATAAGGAGCTAATGGAAAAAAAAAGAAATCCAGACAGCAGCAAAATATCGCGAGGGCAGAGGCTATTTAAGTAATACCAGCGAAGGGTGGGGGGGATTTCAGATAGAGCACAGGTCCAGGGCTTGCAGTGACTCTAAGCTTTTAAATACAGTTACAGGCAAATACAAATAGTTTTAGCTGGTTCGTTTTAAAACTTTCAAAATCAGGCACAAAAGTAACAGTTCTGCTCCGTTTGAGCCTGGGCAGCAATTCAAGGTGCTACTCTGGCTGGGATTCATGCACTGAGCAGGGGAGCTTGTGGCCGTTTCAGAAAAGGCGCCAGATGGTCAACGGTGGTGGCAGCAGCCTGGATCAAGGTAGAATTACCTGGTGTGTCTCGGGTTCAGGGCTTCTGCGGGCAGGGATGGCTTCAGGGCAGGCCCTCACGACCTCCGGTCTCCTTGGGGAAGGGGGTGGTCTCTGGTGTGTCTCGGGTTCAGGGCTTTGCGGGCAGGGAGGAGCTTCAGGGTGAGCCTCGTGACCTCCAGTCTCCTCGGGGAGGGTGGTCTCTGGTGTGTCTTGGGTTGGGCTTCTGCATGCAGGGAGGGCTGGGGAAGGCCCTCGCGACCTCCAGTCTCCTCGGGGAGGGTGGTCTCTGGTGTGTCTGGGGTTGGGGCTTCTGCGTGCAGGGAGGAGCTTCAGGGCAGGCCCTCGTGACCTCGGTCTCCTCAGGAGAGGTGGTCTCTGGTGTTCTCGGGTTCGGGGCTTCTGCGGGCAGGGAGGGCTTCAGGGCAGGCCCTCACGACCTCCGGTCTCCTCGGGGAGGGGTGGTCTCTGGTGTGTCTCGGGTTCGGGGCTTCTGCGGGCAGGGAGGGCTTCAGGGCAGGCCCTCGCGACCTCCGGTCTCCTCGGGGAGGGGTGGTCTCTGGTGTGTCTCGGGTTGGGGCTTCTCGTGCAGGGAGGGCTTCAGGGCAGGCCCTCGCGACCTCAGGTCTCCTCAGGGGAGGGGGTGGTCTCTGGTGTGTCTCGGGTTCGGGGCTTCTGCGTGCAGGGAGGGCTTCAGGGCAGGCCCTCGTGACCTCCGGTGTCCTCGGGGAAGGGGGTGGTCTCTGGTGTGTCTCGGGTTCAGGGCTTCTGCGGGCAGGGAGGGCTTCAGGGCAGGCCCTCGCGATCTCCAGTCTCCTTGGGGAAGGGGGGTGGTCTCTGCTCCACGGCTCATTTGCATGGCATCGTGTGATTGGTGAGACTGCAATCAGTCCCACTCCCAAGCCAGCTCTACAGCGACTGCCCAGCATTCAAGAAGGAGTGTGAGTGGAGTACGTGTACTGGCTTATCAGAGGAGTGTCGCTGTGACTGAAAGCGCTGTAAAAGTTTCAAAAAATGGACTTATTCCATCTAAAATTTGGGCTCAACCCGCATCTTGATCAACTGGATTGTGAGTGTGGTGATCGGAGGGATGATCGGCAGGACTGCCAACACGTTTCTGTCCTGAGGCCTCCACGACTGGCTGCAGGCCATTTTTCCATCGCTGTAAACAGCTACTGATAACAGTGAGTACCAACAGTAATAATTGCTCAAACAAGTGATTTTTTGCCAAAAGCTAGCTGAATCTGTGTGCAGCAGTGTAGTCGCTTTGCAAATAAAGACTGTGTTAAGTTTTACCAGCAAAAGCAAGTCTGTTAAGCCATCAGCTGTGAGCATAGTTATGGGTTCAGCATCAGAATAAAGTTTCAAAGCCATGAGAGAGACTGTGAGTTGTATCGATTTATGCAGCACTAGTTACAGGCAATCCTGTGCTTGAAATACTGAGGCTTTAAGGGACTGTGAGCTAAAGCAATGTTTTCAGCAAGTGAAAAGTCTGTGTTAAATCATATAAATGTGCTAGGAAAAGAACAGTGCAAGTTTGGCAGTTTTGAGCAGAGTTATCAGTAGTGTGTGTAAATTGGATGCGCAGTGGCTTGACCCAATTTCAGAATGTTGATGCACAGAAGTGCTGCCGCCGCCATTACAGGGTGGGGTATTAATGTAAACACAGCAGCAGAGGAGCCATTTTAAAAGTAAAAGAAAGTGTTCAGTGATGTGGGACTTTCAGTAACAGTGAACATTTGTTTGCTTTTCCCTGCAGTCATGGCCTCAGGACCAGCCCACTACCTGGATCATGCCTGGGCTATGGTAGCAGCAGAAGTAAACAAGTTAAGGGACATTGAGAGGTGTGACTATGGAGGACAACTGCCTTCTCATGTGGTGATTCCTGGATACCCAGTGCAAGTGTGTTTAATTTGCTTAAATGCTGGAAGGGACGTCTTCATGGTACCTCACTGTTCGGGGTGCTTAGAGAAATATGGCTTGTTTAAAGCACCCAAGATGCATTTGGCTCCCACATGGACAAAAGTTCAAGAATTTGTAGTTGGCAGCACACAGCACCAGGCAGAGCCTGTTGGAGAAGGCCCCTCAGGGGAGTGTGGCACAAAGCTAGAGGGTGCAGATTTTCAGACAGAACAAAATGCTGATGTTTCAGATGCTGGATCACAGAGAGACAATTCAGACAGAGCATCAGTAGACCTTTGGAGAGGGGGGCCTAGCCCAAGTCTCATAGGAGAAGATGAGATGAGGGAGGCCTTTGAATGGGAGGTATCAACCTCTGCGCCCAGCGAAGAATGGATAGTCTCAGGAGTGAGGACGACTGCTCACTCCTGGGCACAGATTCTTGGTGAGGAAGAAGAAGAGGGGGAACCTTTGTGGCCTTGTGAAAAAAGGAACGGGTACACACCCTCATGCTCTTGCCTATGAGGAATGCATGGAAGAGAGTGGTGATGCCACTGCCCTGGCTGT
Organism: Neoceratodus forsteri; assembly: GCA_016271365.2. Classification (NCBI taxonomy): domain Eukaryota; kingdom Metazoa; phylum Chordata; order Ceratodontiformes; family Ceratodontidae; genus Neoceratodus; species Neoceratodus forsteri. The sequence goes on from JADMNL010000024.1 coordinate 134,081,971, forward strand.
GCAAGAAGAAGTCGGGGATCCATTTTTTGTCTTGTTGAGAATGCGTAGCTGGCAGAACCAGGACTGGCTGCCCCCAAGCCAGGCCAGCGGTCTCAGGTTGACCAAAGCTAGTAAAGAGGAGAGACTGGTTTGTTGGAAGGCGAATGAGATCTATTGGATGTCCTTTCCTACCTTTCCACGAAGAGTCTGGGAGGAGATTGAGAACAGCAGGAAATCCTGGATTTGGGCTGAGGCAATGAAATGTGTGCATTCTGGTGCAAACAAGCATGTCAGGAACAGAATGTTTCATGAAAATTACACCCAGTGGAAAAAAGACAGGACACTGTTTATGGACACTTTTCGAATAGTGGATGGAGAGGGACGTGAAACCTTTCACAGTGTGAATTATGTGCGCCCAGATGGGGTAATAATTCAAGCTCCTGACCCGTTGTGCTATTGGCCTCAATGCAAAGACCTCCCTGCAAATGTGCCCGTGCCTACCAGATGGAAAACAGAGCAGTGGTAGTCAGTGCTGCCACTCCAGCCATTGCAGTGCCTTTGTTGTTCCGCCAGTATGGACATCCAGGACTCAGGTGCCCCACATTCATCAGTTCTACAGTGTACTGCTTTCCAGAATCCATCGACTGGCCCACCAGATGACTTCAGATCCAGAGAGGACGCCAGCCCAGCTGTATCCTGATCCATTGCCCGGTAACCGGATGACGTCAGACGAGCTGTTTTCCTTTTTGTTTCTGTTCCAAGGTTCCATCTCCAGAGATGACATCATCCCAGCAGTTTCCAGATGTGCCCTCCCGTAGTTCCCGGAAGATGTCCGCCGAGCTGTATCGCAAGAATCCTTCCAGAGAGAGTCTTCGGCCGAGGAGCAGGTCGGTGTGTGTTGTTCATTCTACAAGGGGCTGGTAAGTCCAAACTTTTCTACCCTTATGACATTGCAATACACACTCTACACTAGCAGACTCCAGATATGTGAACTGTCCTGAAAGACTCTCCCCTTCAGGACTTTGGCCTGCTAGAACTGTGCTTCGCCGGGCTCTGGCCCAGGAGAGACTCTTTAATGGACTAGCCTTTGGGCACTGTGGTCACTAGATGAGACTTTTAGGGCACTCCATCCCCCAAATGTGTATTGTAAATAATGTCATTGTTTTTCTACTGTCTTCTAATGTTTATACTGTTTTTCTACCTTTTCTAAAAAAAAAATCTTTTTGGGATTCTCCAGTGTTTTGATGGTAGGGGTTTAGATAGACTGTGTATGCAGATTAGGAGTGTGTGTTGTCTTTCTTTTTCTTGCAGGTGTTCCTGAAGAAGATAGAAGAGAAGACAAGAAGAGGAGGAGGGGCTCATCGGAGTTCCTCACTAGTACTTTAGTGTGTAGTATTTAAAGTACTGTTGTTGTTGTTACTGTGTAGTAACCCTTTTCTTCCACAGGTATGGTTGTGGGGGAGTGAGGGAGTAATGTAATGGTATGGTATCAGCTCCTGGTGTGTGGTTGCATGGTACCCAAGGTCGGGGAGGTCCCCTGTTTGTTTTATTTTGGGATGTGAGTTAGAGGCAGACAGATTTTCCCTAGAGGGCTAGGGGGGATAGACAGGCTGTGGTCCTGAATGGCCGTAGGGACTGCAGTGCTGATCTATTAGGGCTATGCTCTGGACAGTTCTACCAGAGTCACTAGGCACCCATAGTTAGTGTGTAGAGTAGAGGCTGATATGTCAGCCAAAGGCCTCTAGGCCCTTAGTGTTGCCTGCCTGTGCTAGCACATGATACGAGGGGGCCTGATCACCCCCCTTCGCAGGTAGCACATAGGGTGAGATGGCCTAAGCTGGGTAAATAATGACTACGGACAGTCATTTTCCTGGCCCAGGGTGAGTGTAACCCCCCTGTTACCTGGGGTTACTAGAATCCCAGTAAGACCTAGTGGTAGGCAGAGAAGGCAGCTTGTGAAACTCCAGTTAAATGGATTTCACACTGTCTCTCTCTGTTCTCAGTCTCAGCTGAGACTGAGGGATGACATCACCATAGAACTCTCGCAGCTGCATGAGCCACACTGGAATCTGCAGTTGGAAGTTAGGATAGAATGTTGGGGAGTTTTGAAGAGATTCTGTGTGTAGTCTTGAAGAGAGAAGCAGCACAGCAGTCTGTGGGCAGGCTCTTTGAGCAATAAGCTCTGTCATACAGCTACTGTAAGTGGAAGTGTGTGTTTCCACCAAAAGAGGAACACAGTAATCTGTTTGTGAAGTGGCGGAGACCACTGTTACTGGTCCCTGTGCCCCATCCCTGAGGGGATGGGGGTGGAAAGGTTTGCCTGGCATTCCAGGGGCAACCCTCCTGGTTCTGGCTAGGGAAGAAGCTGCCTTATTTCAAGTTTTGCTGTGGCACCAGAAGCTGTGGGAAAGAAGTTCCTGAGTAATCACCTGTGGGGGACCTGCAACCAAAGGGTGAGTCTGCTCTGACATAGGGCCTATGTTTTCACCTAAACTGTTGTAAAGTGGGGATTGGACTGCTTGATCAGTGGGAGGCCTAGATCAATGGGCTAAGCCATGTAAAAGTATGTTCAAGTCCAGCACAAAGAGTAAGGTAAAGTGGGGATTGGACTGCTCAATCAGTGGGAGGCCTAGAGTAATGGGCTAAGCCAAGTAAAAGTATGTTCAAGTCCAGCACAATGGGAAAACAAAGACAAGTAGAAGAAACGTGACATGCATTTACCCTTTAATCTACATTGCCAAGCTTTACAGAAAGAGATGTTTAATGTCCAGAGAAATGGCTGGTTATGAATTGTGGAAGCAAGAGGTGGGAGACCCCCCCCATCAGTAGTAACCAAATTCACCTCTTCGGATTTGCTCTGTGGCACTTTTACTTTCTCCCGGGTACTTGGCCAGTGCCTGAGGAAAGTACCCAGATGTGGGATTAAAAGGAAGTTTCCCTTAAGGTGTCGAAGGCTCTTAGGTGGTTTAGGGAGCCAAAAGAAAATGTTTCCATGACAAATGGAAGGTGTTCAAGTGGCCAGCAGTGGAGTCGAGCCAGGGAAATCACAGAATAGTGTACAAGTTTGGGCTGTGTACCCAAAGCAGCGTGTAAGTCCAGGCTGTGTGCCCGGTTGGTTCAGAGCCTGAGGGCTGAAGTGTTTCTGATTCTTTTTAATCTGCATTACCAGGAATGTAGCCCCATGGGGGTCTGTCTATGCTTTGTTTGTTCTGCTTAGATGTGAATACAGCCACACTTTAGAATCCCATTCCTGGTATTGGACATTACAGTTATTGCTTCCTGTGTTCGGATTTACTTGTGTGCCCCTGTGCAGAGTAGCCAAACCTAGCCCTTGTGCCACGTAACCTATTCCTCCCTGAACCCAGTCCCCACCTGGTACTGCTGTCAGATTTAAACAGCATACCACCTGTCGTTTGCAAAAAGGCAGGGGTGGGGGTTACAGTTACATTTACAAATCAGTTTTTCCAGAACATTTTTGCAAAACAAAAATGTAAAAACTGAGTGAGATTTAATATTTCTGAGATGCTCAGGAAGAGTGTTCCAGATTAGAGGGGCAGCATCGGAAAAGGCTCTCAAACCCATAGTTGTATAAACGTGATTAGTAGTAAGATATCTTTGATCTGCAGACTGCAAGTAACAAGACAATGGTTTAGCAATCAATAAATCAGAGGCAATAAAACCTGAACAGTTTATGACCTAATTTATTAAACAACTCAAAAGGCATTATAATGAACAGTGGTGGGTACGTGCTGGGGTTAGTAAAACAAAGGGGAAAATATTGTTACATGCCACATAAAGACTGGAAATGTCCTTGATAGCCACATTCAAAAATATGTTAGGATTCATACTAGAATATAAGAAACAGCAAGAGAGCAAGGTCAGTGTAAAGCTGTCCTTCTGCTTTTCAGTGATAATAATCTTGGCAGTGAGCTCCATCAATGAAAATATCCAGACTATTTTTAAAAGTACTAATATTACTACTGTCAATGGTATTCTTAGATAAATAATTCCAAAGTCCCAGCACCAGTTGAGTGTAAAATGTTTCCTCTTAATTGTTCTAAGGAGCTTAGCATGCAATTGTATATTATGACTGTGAACTTCAAATTTATTGATCTTAATATTTAAATTCAGACTTTAAATTAAATCGCAGTTGTTTAGAGCTGTATACAGCAACAAGAGGTCATCCCTCCTCCTTCTTCTATGAAGACTATGTTGACCCAAATTCTCTAGTCTTTCTGAGTAGTTTAGATCCTCATAACCCTTAACCATTCTTGTTTCTTTGTTCCGTACTTTCTCAGTTTTATTCTTATTGCCTTCTGACTGAGCATGCCAAAGTTGCGAATAGTAATCTAAATGCAATCCCACATGTGTCCTGTATAATGGTAACATGACAGTGCTAGATTTTATGTATAAATTCCTTGAATATTAGATTGAAAATGTCTTTAGTCTTTTTAAACACTGCATTACACAATCTCCCATTTTAAAAATCAGCAGTGTATGTGTAACATCACAATCATGAGACTGGTCTCATAGAAAACAAACTCTGGTTGCAGCCAACATGGCTGCAGTAGCACTATAAGGGGCCAAGACAAAGAGTGTGAATGTAACTCAGTGATGGAGTTTTTCCACTTTTTTTTCCTCCCAGAGGGCTCCTTCACAAACAACAAATCTTGCTATTGATACAGCAATTGCACCTGCCCATTCCAGTCTCTGGCAGATCTCCTATCCCCTTCCATCACCCAGTTACAGTCACACTCTTTGTGTCAGTCCCTTATAGCACTGCTGCATTTGTCTTTCAGTACACTGACACGCAGATCTGTCACCATGTTGGTAGGGGGCATCTTGCAGCACTGGCTAAGCTGCCTGTCAAAACAGCCCATTTGAGAAGTGTCTCATTTTCAGTGTGGGATCTGCATCAACCAAATTTTACAGCTCGGGATGAGTGGAGCACTTGGAAAGTCAAGTGACTGTCAGTGGCTGGGGTGGAATTCAAACACCCTACCTTCTAAAAACAATACTAGCACCTTAGCAAGGGAAGTTTTATCACATTTGAGTATTCATTTTACTCTCAAAACAGCCTTTCTAGTGCCAGGTCCAGCATGTGAACTGCAGGAGTATGGAAGCAAATTTACTTCAGGGGTTATGTATCCAAGATCTTCCTCATGTGGCCCCTCACTTTGCTGAATTAACCTGGAATATCTGATTGTCTTAACAGTATATAGCCCAACTAATGAGCATCTCATTTTAAGTGCAGTATCTGCAGAATAGCTTGGAGCTTCCAGCAACGTGTTATGAACGAACTTGGTACGTTCCACAGATCTGGGTTTCATACCCACAAACTCCACTTGCATACTGTGTGACCCTGAGCAAATCACTTAACCTCCCTGTACTTCCTGGTCACTCCTGCAAACGGGCTTTGTGTCCAGTGGGTCATACCCAATTAGCAAAGAATAAAAAAGAATTGTAAGATCTCAGTGGTCCCTAGACTCCGGAAAGCAGGCCTAAGTTTGGGCAGCTATGCTAGTGTAGTCATCAGGTGGGTTTAAATGTGATTTATGCAGAAATGCAGCATTTGATCATATGAACATGTCTCCAAATCCTTTCCTCCCTTTGCATGGAGTGAATGAGATGGTATGGGGAGATGCTGCCATGCAGATACAGTATGTCACCAAGGGGGTACCCGGCAACACCAGATGAGCTGCTTGCCAATAAAACCCAACACAGAAGCATCTAATTTTCAGCACGGGATCTGCTGCAAAGTAATTTTACAGCTGGGGGTAAGTTAAGTACAAGGAGGTTAAGGGGTTGTCATTGGCTGGGGTGGGATCGAACACCATATCCCCTCAGTACAGTACTAGCATCTTACCAAAGGCAGTTTCAGCTCATGTAAATATTTATTTTCCTCTAACAAAAAAAAACTTTCTACAGCTTGTGATTCCTGTATGTTTTGCTTATACCAGGTTGAATAGAAAAGTTGTGGTATTGTTCCAACAGAGCCATAATGTATTGAAATATAAAAGGAAGAACAATTTTCTTCGATTCATTTGCAACCACCACTGCATTTTCTTGCAGGTTTGGTTATAGGAAAGTTCTTTGTTCTAGCATTTATCTTTCAGTACACTTCATTCACCCGGGGAATACAGCTCTGGCTAAGCTGCCTGTCAAGACAGCCCAATGGAGAAGGGTCTCAATTTCAGTGCTGGTTCTGCTGCAACCCTGTTTTATAGGTGGGGGTGGAGGAATGAGTGAAGCACAGAGAAGTCAAGTGCCTGTCAGAGGCTGTGGAGGGATTTGAACACCACAGCTCTTGGCTGTATGCACCACCACTGGATGATGCTAGCTTCCAGGTACCTGACTGCAGAAGCAACCTTTTCCTGATCTCATTGGTTCTGCCCTAGGGACAGTACATTTTTTTAAATATTCCCAACATCATTCCAGAAGGTAAACTTGATTTTTCTCTTGATCTAGAAGGATGATGACAATACCCAAATGTTATAAGCAATGCTTTGTAAATCCAGAAGATGTTATGTCAATACAATCCATTATAAATCCAGAATAGGTTATGCCTCTCTAATCCATTCTTTTTAGGTACAGTTTATTTTACCAAAGACATCACAACCAAGAAACAATGTCTCATGAAATATCTGAGCTAAATAATAAAAAGTGATCAGAACTTACAACCTGTGGATCTAAATTGTCTGTACTATTGCAGTGAAGTAATATGACATTTGCAGTAAGAGGTGAGATAGGTTGTTTATACTAAATAACAGACCTATGCCACCACATTGAAGGCTGAAGATAACCTACCAGTATAATCAAGGGTTAAAACTCAGATCTGCAAACTTGAGAGCAGTAGGGGCATGGAAATGCAAGTAATTAAACAGATATGCCCAGAGATACAGGCATTGAAACACAGCCTTTGATGGCAGATAAGGACCGCTTGGTCCACCCAGTCTGCCCCTTTCTCTACCTATTGGATAAGCTGCAAATCCTAGTTAACCAACAGCCTACTTCTTCCTAACCCCCACCATAATTGTTTTATATCTGTCCCATGCAATATTAAATTCCCTCACTGTTTTTGACCCAACCTCCTCAGGAAGGTGGTTCCATGTGTACATCCTCTCCATGAAAAAATGCTTCCTCACATTGCCTCTGAGCAACTCTTTCTTCAAATTGTGCCCCCTTCTTCTTGCACATCTCCTTTTCTGAAAGATGCTACCCTCTTGGACTTTGTTGATTCCCTTGAGGTACTTGAAAGTTTCTATCATGTCCTCCCTCTCCCTCCTTTCCTCGAGGGTATCCATATTAAGCTCCTTTAGTCTTTCTTCGTACGGCTTCTGGTGGCAGACCCTGCACCATTTTAGTTGCCCTCCTCTGGACTGCCTCCATTCTGTCTATGTCTTTGCAGAGATGGGGTCTCCAGAACTACATGTAGTACTCCAGATGGGGTCTCACCAACTGTCTGTACAGAGGGATAACAACTTCTTGTTTTCTACTGGTAATGCCTCTCCCTAAACATCCCAGTATCCCCCCAGCCCACCTTACTGCCTTCTCACATTGCTTGCTTACCTTTAGGTCATCTGATATGACTACCCCAGGTCCCTTTCCATTTTTGTTGTTGTTAGTACCTCCCCCCATTGTGTACTCTTCCCTTGAGTTTTTGTTTCCCAGGTGCATTACTTTGCATTTCCTTGCATTGAATTTGTGTTGCCATACATTTGACCATTCCTCCAACCTTGCCAAGTCCCTTCTCGTCCTCTTCACCCCTTCCCACCGTGTATCAACCCTGTTGCAGATCTTTGTATCATCTGCAAAGAGGCATACTTTTTCTCCCAGTCCCTCTGCAATGTCAGTTATAAAGACATTAAAAAGTACCAGTCCCAGTACCGAACCATGCTGTACCCAGCAAGTAACCCCCCTTTCTGCAGAGTGGACTCCATTTACTATTACCCTCTGCATCCTGTTGTTCAGCCAATTGTTTACCCTGTCTACCACCATGGGACCTACTCCCAGGCTGGCTAATTTGTTTATTAATCATTTGTGTGGGACTGTGTCAAATGCCTTGCTAAAGTCTAGGTAGGCCATGTCCATAGCTCCTCCCTGGTATACTGCTTTGGTCACCCAGTCAAAGAACTCAATTAGATTTGTCTGACATGACCTTCCCGCTGTGAATCCATGCTGCCTTGGATCTTGTGCCCCCCTGGCCTCTAGGTACTCAACAATTCCTTCTTTCAGAAGTGATTCCATCACTTTACCTACAACCGAGGTCAAACTAAGAGGTCTGTAGTTTCCTGCCTCTGCTTTGCTCCCACTTTTGTGAAGGGGAATCACATCCGCACTCCTCCAGTCCTCAGGTACCATACCATCCTCCCATGATTTGTTAAAAAGGGTAGTCAGTGGTGTCACTAGTTCTCCCCTTAGTTCTTCTAGAATTCTGGGGTGAATCCCATCAAGTCCCATTGCTTTGTCCACCTTCAGTTTCAGGAGTCCTTTCAGAATCCTTTCTTCTGTGAATGGACTGGTATCGACCCCCCTATCCAGAGTGCTTCTATTGATTGGATTAGCTACCTCCCCCTCCTCTTCTTTTGTGAGTACTGAACAGAATTATTCATTCAGTTTCCCTGCTTTTTCACTGTCACACTCTGCCCATGCACCCTCCCCTTTATTAAGCCTCACTATTCCTCCCTTGGTTTTTCTTTGCTCCCTAATGTACCTGTAAAAGGTTTTATCCCCCTTCTTAACTGAGTTGGCTATCTTTTCCTCAGTTTGGGCCTTTGCTTTTCTGACTGCCTTCCCCACTTCCTTCTGCTTTAACTGGTACAGTTCTCTATCCTGCTCCTTCTGTGTTTTCCTATACTTCCTGAATGCTATCTTTTTCTCTCTCTAATCTTCCCCGCCACCTCTTTTGAGAACTATAGTGGTTTTCTCCTTCATTTTGATTTGTTTATTTGCTTCAGACAAAGGCTTGTTGCCTCTGTGATGGCAGTTTTGATGTCTCCCCATTTTTCCTCCATCTCTCCTTCTTGCCCGTTTGCTAGTGCTTTTCTCAGGCATTCTCCCATTTTACCAAAGTTAGCCCTCCTAAAGTCCTGTACCCTCATATATGCATGGCGCGACTCTACGGCTCCATTTATCATGAACCACACTGTTTGGTGGTCACTTGTTCCCAGATGGCTACCCACTTCTAAATCTGAGATCTTCTCTCTGTCCCCATTTGAGAGTACCTGGTCTAAGATTGCTCCCTCCCGAGTAGGTTCCAACTCCAGCTGTCTGAGGCATGCCCCCTGTAGGGCATCAAAATTACCCTGTTCTTGGATGTGGCTGCAGCAAAGGTGCTCCAGTTAACATCTGGCATATTCAGGTCCCCCATCAACAATATCTCCCCTTTTTCTGCCATCCTAAGGACGTCTTCTATCATTTCCTTGTCCATTCCCGCCCCCCGAGATGGGGGTCTGTATTCAACACCCATATGGATTGTGGTACCATTTCCTGTCTCCAGGGTGACCCACAGTGCCTCCTCTCCTCCCTGTTTATCCTTTAGTTCCATTGCTTTGATCGCTTCCCTTACATAGAAAGCTACTTCTCCTCCTCTTCTACCTTTCCTGTCCCTCCTATAGATTGTGTGCCCTGGTATGTTCACATCCCAGTCATAGTTCTCTGCATTCCATGTTTCTGTGACTGCCATGATATCCAGAATTCCCTCTTCCATCAAGGCCACTAGTTCAGGGAGAAGGTTACCCAGACTATGGGTGTTGGGACTCATTGCCCTTCATTTATTGATGGTCTTACCCCTTTCGGCCCCATCCACATCCTTACTGCCTTTGCCTTTTTCTCCATTTACCCCTCCCTTTCTCCCTATCGACTTCTCTATTTTGATGTTTACCTCGCTAACTACCCTGTTTTGTGGGGGGAGGATTTTCCTGCTCCTTTTCAGTTCCTCCCCCCTTGGCTAGTTTAAATGCTTGCCAATGAAGCATTTAAACCTATTACCTAGGGTCCTAGTTCGCCTCCTGGAGAGATGCAGGCCATTGCGCCAGTATAGGCCTGTATCCCTCCAACTGGACCCCACTCCCCAGTGAAGCCAAAACCCTGAGCTCAGCACCATTTTTTCAACTATTGATTGAATTCCATGGTGTGGAGCACTCCAGCCTCACCTATGGCATAGACAGGCAGCACCTCCAAGAAGGTTACTGTGCATGTTACTTGCCTAAGGCCCTTCCCCAACTCCACAAACTCCCCCTGCACTGCTCTGATCCCATTCTCAGTCAGGTCATTTTGTCCCTAGGTGGACAATGACATCCAGCTCCCTCCCCCATGCATCTGCTCCCATGATTCTGAGGATTCGCTCCCTGTCCCTCCAAGCCTTGGCACTGGGCAGGAACCTTACCTCCCTCTCCCCCCTCCCACAGTTCTACAGCCCCTAACAATCAAGTTCACAATGTTTCCTTCCCCTGTAGGGTCCTGTGCCACCCTTCTGTGGGTCTCCTTTGTGGAGGTACCCTGCATCCTCCTTGGTCTCCACTTTGGGTGCCTCCATAGAGGAACCACGCTCTGCCAGAATGGCATATGAATTATGGAGAGGTACAACTGAAGGGATGCACCTCTGTTCCACCACCCTCACCCTCCCTGAGCCCACTGTGGTCCAAACACTCCTCTTTCTTGGCAATATCTGAAGCAGCAGTGGCGGCCCTGGTAATCCCTGGGTGAGAGAGGAGGTCCCCTGAATCCTGACCAACTCAGCCTGGAGACAAGCAACCTCTGCCCTCAGCCCAGATGGGTGCCTGCAGATAGGACAAGACTGCATCTTCCAGAATGTTTCCCAGAAGACTGCCACACCACAGCCACTGCACTGCACCACTCCCATCATGTCTCATTTGTTGCCCCTCAACTGTTGTTTTGTAAGCTTACTATTTCCTCTCTCTGTTTTCTTTTTTTGTTTGTTTTTTTCTCCCTGTTTTCCTATGGCCTCTGTGCCCTTACAGCTCCTGCCTTTCCTGTTCTGGGGCAGGACATTTCCTGTATTTCTCAGTAGTCTCCTTCTTACTTGCTCAGAGACAGATCTCCAGCAGCTAACCCGTTTCTTCCTTCTCCTTCTTTCCCTACCTTTCTCTCCTTCTGTAGTGACTTACAGTTTCTCTCTCCTCCTCTTGTATGTGCCTTTGTGGACTTAGTTGCTAGCTACACCCTTTGTAATTCTGCCTGTATACCAGTAGGCTATTACTTGTGCTTTGCTGCCTAAGTGTTCCTGTGTCTTTAAGTAGGTGTGGCCTGGTCTTCCACTATAAGGTAGAGCACCCAGGGTGGTTGGGGAATGGGGTGAGTGGGGGTTGTTCATTTGGTACTCAGTGTCTACAAAAAACAATCACTAATCTGGTAAAAAAAAGACTTTCTTCTGTACCATACAGGGCAAAAACACGGCTCTAGTTTAAGGTAGCTGGTACCTGCTCGCCCTCTCTCAGCATCTGCAGCAAACAGAGTCTACAATCAACTCCTGTTTGTAATCCACAGTCCCTCAAGCCTTCTTTGGCTCCTTCCCTTATCAGACACCTCTTTCACAGAATTTCAGTAACAGCTCTAGACACAAATGACTGCAAATATTCTCCCAGCCAGACTTCCTCCCTGGCAAATTAAAGTTACACTAAGTAAAGACAACCCCAAAAACAGAGAACCAAAACACTGACTTCTACTTTCTATTACAGGCCCCTGAATTGAGAATTCAGTTCAATGTACTCAGTAAATCACCTCCTTGCTGTAGGGTAGCTGCTCTCCCTCTCTCAGCTTCTGCAACAGAGTCCGCAGTCAACTCTTGTTTGCATTCCATAGTCCCTCAAGCCTTCTTTAGCTCCTCCTATCAGATACCTCTTTCACAGAGTTTCAGTAACAGCTTTAGTTACAAATGACTGCAAATATTCTCCCAGCTAGATTACCTCCCTGGCAAATTAACGTTGCACTAAGTAAAGACAACCCCAAAAACAGAGAATCAAAACACTGACTTCTACTTATCATTACAGGCCCCTGAATTGAGAATTCAATTCAGTGTACTCAGTAAATCACTTCTTTGCTGTAGGGTAGCTGCTCTCCCTCTCTCAGCTTCTGCATCTCTGGTCTGAATTTCCATTCACCAAGCTGTAGCTAATTTCTCTGTTTTAATGCTGCTTCACTAAGTTAAATAAACTGGAGACTGATATTTGAGACAGGGAAGTAGTAGCTGGCTGCCTTGAAAAGAAAGAAGCAGTTTAAAATTATTCATTTACAGTATTTACGATAACACAGTGTTGCAAATGCTTCATGCAAATGAGAGGACAAGAAGGATTCTTTCATTGGCTCTGTTACTAAGGGGGGGCATGTCAAAAGTCAGTTTTACTTTTCAAACAGCAAACTCCACACTTCAGAAAATCTATTTTGTCATTCATGCAAAAATGAGTAACTCCTGTTCATGAACAAGTTTAGCTCTGTCTGGCAGGCTGCAGAGAAACAGAGAGAGATAGCAATAACATAAGAGTCCAGATGTACTGCAGGCAAGCTGACAGAAAATAAAGGAGAAGGCAGACACAAACAGACCACAATTTTAAATGAGATAACCTGGACCAAAGCACTGATGTATGTCTACTCTGAAGCATTCAAGGAGGAAGATAGTCCCCATAACAAATCAGTTCTCTCTCTCTCTCCCTCTCTCTCTCTCTCTCTCTCTCTCTCTCTCTCTCTCTCTCTCATCCCAAAACACCTGCAGGGCTCTGCCCATGCAGCCATAAAACTGCAGCTAGACAACACCCAGTTTTTGATTCATATTTTTACAAGCCATAGCAATATGCTCAGAGAAACAAAGAACTGGGCCCAACAGTACTTTAAATACTTAAACACTGTAACTTGGTTAGGAAGGGAATCATAAGGACAATGATATGATGTGTTTGATCATTACTGATTTAGCACTGAATAGTGTTAATTTGTTGTTTTTTAACACATAGAAACATTGTAGTTTCACTAGTCTGTGGTTATAGTGAGTGCTCATTTATAGGCTAAATTGCAGATTCACTTCTTGATTATGGGCATATTGAATGTTCATTTATGGGTTAGGTTGTAGAGTCACATGCTGTCTATGGGCATATTAAATGTGCATTTATGCGTTAGGTTGTATAGTCACTTGTCTAGAGGCATACTGAATGTTCATTTATGTGATAAGTTGTAGTCTCACTTGTCTATGGGCATACTGAAGGTACATTTATGGACTAAATTGTACAGCTACTTATCATCATGCATATTAAACACTCATTTATGGGTTAAGCTGTAGAGTGACTTGTTGTCTATGGTCATAATGAATGTTCATTTATGGATTAAGTTGCTGAGTCACTTGTCTATTTGTGGGTTAAGTTGTAGTGTCACTTGGCTGTAGGCATATTGGATGCTCATTTATAGCTTAAACTGTTAACTCACTTGTTGTCTATGAGTATACTGAGTGTTAATTTATGGGTTAAGTTGTAGAGTAACTTGTTGTCTTTGGGCACATTAACCCTTGCTGTGTTGTAGGCTAATATATCAGTCCAGAATCACTGTGCATTCTAATTCTCTTGGCAACCTAAAGGTGAAATAGTCATTTATGGGTTACATTTTAGTGTCACTTCTTTATGGATATACTGACTGCTTTTGTTATGGATTATTGTGCTAGTAGCTCCAAAAATAGCAGACAGAAAATATAATTAATTTTAAAGGATGTCAGCTGTTATTTTTTATTCCTAAAATATTTTTCATTTTCCTTTGGCTCATTAGAAGGATTTCTACCTGATACTAGTAGGTGTGATATAGAAAGCAGTGCTCTACTTGGAGACTGAGATATCTAGTTCTGGTCCACCATGTATCTCATCTGGTACTGTGACCTCACTTATTGCACCATCACACTTCACATATCTTGCAGCAGGTGACTGGTTCTTCCTGGTCAATTGTGATTTCACACACAGTGAGGACATAGGCCTGATGATGTACGGGGAGGACTAGAAGTAGCTGTGTCATCCTCCAGGTAGAGTATTGTTCCACACATCACACCTAGCATTGTCAGGTAGAACTTTCTCTAATTGGAAAAGGAAAAAAAAAACTTCAGATAAAAGATGTTATGGTTCACTGCTTTGGAAAATTACTATAAACGTCAGTCAGCACCCTAAGTGTCGTTACTTGTTCTCTATTTGTGCATTGTGTGCTTAGTATTTAATTAAATTGTATTTATTTATTTATTTGCATTTGATTACTGTTTCAGAGCACTGGACCAAAGTCCAGTTTCAATCTAAACCTGGGCTTAAAGATACCCTAAATTACAAAAATACATGCAGTAATAAGAAAATACAAGGTACAAAATGGTAAATATATAATCAGTCACAATTACAAATCAATTTTTCTGGAAGATATTTGCAAAACTAAAATGTAAAAACTGGGTGAGACATAATAGCTCTGATATACTCAGGAAGAGTGTTGAAATTAGAAGGGCAGTGTTGAAAAAGGCCCTCAGGCCCATATTTGTATAAAAGTGATTAGTAGTAAGATATCTTTGATTTGAAGAGTGGAAGTCACAAGACAAGTGTTTAATAACCAATAAATCATAGAGCGCAACAAAGCTTGAGCAGCTCATAATTGAATTTATTAAATAATGCAAAACATACTGATTTCTTGCTTAAGAAGAAACCTAATTGGTATTTTTAAACAACAGAGCTGGGTATATGATGGGGCTAATACTAAACAGAGAGAGGAAAGAGTAAGTATACAAAACAACGGTTAAGGGACAACAAATAAGACATGATGGGAGTGGTGCAGTGCAGTGCAGTGGCTGTAGAGCAGCAGTCTTCTGGGAGATGTTCTGGAGGATGCGGTGTTGTTCCATCTGCAGGCACCTCTCTGGGCTGAGAGAGGAGGTTGCTCATTTCCAGGCTGAATTGGCCAGGATTCAGGGGACCTCCTCTCCCATCCAGGGACCACCAGGGCCACTGCCGCTGCCTCAGAGATTGCCAAGAAAGAGGAGAGGTTGGATCACAGTGGGCTAAGGGAGGGTGAGGGTGGTGGAACAGAGGCACATCCCTCCAGTTGTACCTCTCCACAATTCATATGCCATTCTGGCAGAGTGTGATTCCTCTATGGAGGCACCCACAGTGGAGACCAAGGAGGATGCTGGGAACCTCCACAAAAGAGACCCGCAGGAGGGTGGCATGGGACCACACAGGGGAAGGAAACAACTCCTGGTGGGGGACTCCATTATTAGAGGGATAGAACTGGGAGAGGATGGGGAGAGGGAGGTAAGGTGCCTGTCTGGTGCCATAGCTTGGAAGGACAGGGAGCGAATCCTCAGGATTGTGGGAGCAGCTGCACAGGGGAGGGAGCTGGATGTCACTGTCCACCTAAGGACAAATGACCTGGCTGGAAAAGGGATCAGAACAGTGCAGAAAGAGTCTGTGGAGTTGAGGAGGGGCCTTAGACAAGTAGCACACACAGTAACCTTCTCAGAGGTGTTGCCTGTCTATGGTACGGGTGAGGCTAGGATACTCCACACCATGGGATTCAATCAGTGGTTAAAAAACTGGTGCAGAGCTCAGGGTTTCAGCTTCATTGGGGACTGGGGGTCCACCTGGAGGGATACAGGCCTATACTGGTGTGATGATCTGCATCTCTCCTGGAGGGAAACCAGGATCCTAGGTAAGAGGTTTAAATGCTTCATTGCCAAGCATTTAAACTAGACAAGTGGGGAGGCACTGAAAAGGAGAAGGTAAAACCTAGCTCCCGCCCAAAAATCTGGGTAGTAAGTAAGGTAAAAACCAAGATACAGCAGTCGATAGGGAGAAGAGCTGGGGTAAATGGAGAAAAAAACAAAGGCAGTAAGGACAGGGATGGGGCAAAAGGGGATAAGGCCATCACAAAATGGAGGGTAATGAGTACCAATGCCTGTAGTCTAGGTAACAAGATCCCTGAGCTAGTGGCCTTGATAGAAGAGGGGTGCCTGGATATCATGGTAGTCACAGAAACATGGTACACAGAAAACCATGACTGGGATGTCAACATACCAGGGTACACAATCTACAGGAGGGACAGGGAAGGTAGAAGAGGAGGAGGAGTATCTCTCTTTGTAAGGGAAGGGGTCAAGCAATGAAACTAAAGGGTAAAAAGGGAGGAGAGGAGGCATTATTGGTCACCCTGGAGACTGGAAATGGTACCACAATCCACACAGGGGTTGTATACAGACCCCCATCACAGGGGAAGGAAATGGACAAGGAAATGATAGACAACATCCTTAGGATGGCAGAGAAAGGACAGATATTGCTGATGGGGAACCTGAATATGCCAGATGTTAACTGGAGCACCTTTGCTGCAGTCACATCGAAGAGCAGGGCCATTCTTGATGCCCTACAGGGGGGATGCCTCAGACAGCTAGTGTTGGAACTCGCTCAGGAGGGAGCAATCTTGGACCTGGTACTCTCAAATTGGGATGGAGAGAGAATCTCAGATCTAGACGTGGGTAGCCATCTAGGAACAAGTGACCAAACAGTGTGGTTCACAATAAACTCAGTTGTAGAGTCAAGCCATACAAAAGTGAAGGTACTGGACTTCAGGAGGGCTGATTTTGTCAAAATGGGATCATGCCTCAGAAAGGCACTAGCAAACAGGCAAGAAGGTGAAGTGGAGCAACAACAGAGAAACATCACAACTGCCATCACAGAGGCAACAAGCCTTTGTGTGAAGCAAATAAACAAATCAAAGCAAAAGAAGAAACTACTATGGTTCTCAAAAGAAGTGGCAGGGAAGGTAAGAGAGAAAAAGATAGCATTCAGAAAGTATAAGGAAACACAGAAGGAGCAGGACCTAGAACTGTACCAGTTAAAGCATAAGGAAGCGGGGAAGGCAGTCAGAATAGCAAAGGCCCAAACCCAGGAAAAGATAGCCAACTTGGTTAAGAAGGGGGATAAAACCTTTTATAGGTACATTAGGGAGTGAAGAAAGACTAAGGGAGGGATACTGAGGCTGAATAAAGAGGAGGGTGGGTGGGCAGAGAAGGACAGTGAAAAAGCAGGGAAACTGAATGAATACTTCTGCTCAGTATTCACAAAGGAAGAGGAATGGGAGATACCTAATCTATTCAATAGAAGTACTCTGGATAGAGGGGTTGATATCAGTCCTTTCACAGAAGAAAGGGTTCTCAAAGAACTCCTAAAACTGAAGGTGGACAAAGCAATGGGGCCTGATGGGATTCACCTTATAATTCTAAAAGAATTAAGGGGAGAACTAGTAACACCACCTGCTACCCTTTTTAACAAATCATTGGAGGGTGGTGTGGTACCTGAGGACAGCAGGATGGTGGATGTGATTCCCCTTCACAAAAGTGGGAGCAAGACAGAGGCAGGAAACTACAGACCTGTCAGTTTGACCTCAGTGGTAGGGAAAATGATGGAATCACTTCTAAAGGAAAGAATTGCTGAGTACCTAGAGGCCAATGGGGCATAGGACCCAAGGCAGCATGGATTCACAGCGGGAAGGTCATGTCAGATGAATCTAATCAATTTCTTTGACTGGGTGACCAAAGTAGTAGACCAGTGAAGGGCTGTGGACATGGCCTACCTAGACTTTAGCAAGACATTTGACACAGTCCCACACAAAAGATTAATAAACAAATTAGCCAGCCTGGGAGTGGGTCCCATGGTGTTAGCCTGGGTAAAACATGGGCTGGACAACAGGACACAGAGGGTAATAGTAAATGGAGTCCACTCTGTAGAAAGGGGGGTTACTTACGGGGTACATCATGGTTCAGTAGTGGGTCCGGTCCTTATTAATGTTTTAATAAGTGACATTGCAGAGGGACTGGAAGGAAAAGTATGTCTCTTTGCAGACGACACAATGATCTGCAACAGGGTTGATACAGAAGGTGGGGTGGAAAGGATGAGAAGGGACTTGGCAAGGTTGGAGGAATGGTCAGATGTATGGCAGCTTAGATTCAATGAAAAGAAGTGCAAAGTAATGCACCTGGGAAACAAAAACTCATGGGAAGAGTACACAATGGGGGGTGAGATACTGACAACAACAAAAATGGACAGGGACCTGGGGTAGTTATATCAGATGACCTAAAGGTGGGCATGTGTAATCGGTGGGTTACCCCAGGGGTCGGGTTGGTGGTATTTTTGTGTTATTAGCGCTGTGCAGTTCCTCCATATGTAACCCCCTACCTGGGACCTGGGCTCGGAGAGAAAACTTTTGCTTGGTATTTTGGCTAGGTTTGACTTCTAGTCAGGGGCACCCAAGTAACTCCAGACACAGGAAGCAATAACTGTAATGTCCAATACCAGAAGTTGGGATTCTAAAGTGTCGCTTTTATTCACATCCAAAAGAATAACAAAGCACAGATGGACCCCCATGGGCTATACTCCTGGTAATGCAGATTTATGGAGATCAGAACACATCCTTTTTACACTGAAACCCCTCGGGTCTCGAAACATTCTGGGCGCTCCACCCTAGCTCAACTCTTTTCCAGTTTCCCTTGCTCGGCTCCATTGCCAGCCCTTTGGACACTTTCCATATAGCATGGAACATTTACTGGTGGCTCCCTAAACCACCTATGAGCACTTCTGGCTCCATCAGGGAATCTTCCTCATCAATCCCACATCTGGGTACTTTCCTCAGGCACTGACCAAGTACCTGAGAGAAAGCAACAGGTGTCCCAAAACAAACCCGTAGAGGTGAATTTGGTTACTACTGATCAGGAGTCTCCCACCTCTCACTCCCATAATTCATACCCGGCCATTTCTCTGGACTGTAACACCTCATCCTTGAAACACTTTGCTATGTAGATTCTCGTTAAATGTATGCCACATCCAATCTACTGTTTTTCCATCCTGTTTGTGCTGAATTTGAACATAATTAAAAAGTGGCTGTGTCCATTACTCTAGATCCACCACAGAGTTAAGCAATCCAATCCCCACATCTTCCAAACTGTACTTGGCTGTCTTTTCCTGACCCCACAGTAACAGTCACTTTAGTTTCATCTTGTCTCAGGTGAAAACACATTGGCCCTTTAGCAGAGCGAACTCACCCCTTCATTGCAGGTGCCCCACAGGCATTGTCTCTTCCAAAGAAATCTCGTCCAGAACTTCTGGTGCCTCAGCATGAACTTAAACTCAGGCAGCTTCTTGTTTCCTAGCCGGACCAGGGGGTTTGCCCCTGGAAACAGTCTGATTCCTTTCCCCCATCCCCGCAGGGTCCTGAACTACTGAAAGCTGTCTCTACCACTTCACTTGGCTCTTCTTGTGCTCCTCTCCAGGTGAGAACACACACCTCTACAAAAAAATAATAGCTCTTTGACAGAGCTTAGAACTCTGAGGGCCTGCTTACAGCAGAGCACCTCCTTCCTCTACTACAGACTGCAACAGACTTGACTTCAAATTCCCCAGCATTCTACTCTAACCTCTTACTGCAACATTCCAGTGTGGCTTATGCAGCTGTGACAGTTCTAAATGATGTCATAGCTCCAGCTCAGCAGAGACTGAAAACAGAGAAAGACATAGTGAAATCCATTTAACTGGGGTTTCACTAGCTGCCTGCCCCTGCCTGCCACTAGGCCTTACTAGGGTTCTAGTAACCCCGGGTAATGGGGGGTTACACATGCAATGTGAGAAGGCAGTACGGAGGGCTGGGGAGATACTGGGATGCATAGGGAGAGGCATCACCAGTAGAAAACAGGAAGTTGTTATCCCTCTGTACAGACAGTTGGTGAGACCACATCTTGAGTACTGCATGCAGTTCTGGAGATCCCATCTCTGCAAAGACATAGACGGGGTGGAGGCTGTCCAGAGGAGGGCAACCAAAATGGTACTGGGTCTGCACCAGAAAACATATGAAGAAAGACTAAAGGAGCTTAATATGTATAGCCTCGAGGAAAGGAGGGATAGGGGGGACATGATAGAAAATTTCAAGTACCTCAAGGGAATCAACAAAGTCCAAGAGGGTAGCATCTTTCAGAAAAAAGATGTGTGAGAGAACAAGGGGGCACAATTTGAAGATAGAGGGGGGAATCACTAAGAGGTAATGTGAGGAAGTATTGTTTCATGGAGAAGGTTGTAGATGCATGGAACAGCCTTCCTGAGGAGGTCATGGAGTCAAAAACAGTGGGGGAATTCAAGAATGCATTGGATAGACATAGGTCAATTCTAGTGGGGGATAGGAGGAAATAGGCTGTTGGTGAACCAGGATCTTCAGCTTATCCATTAGGTAGAGAAATGGGCAGACTATGTTGGCCAAGTGGTCCTTATCTGCCATCAAATTCTCTGTTTCTATGTTTCTAGTAAAACAAAGTGGTAGATATTGTTCTATGCCACATAAAGACTGGAAATGTCCTTGATAGCCACATTCAAAAATATACTAGAATTCATACTAGGATATAAGAGACTGCAAGAGACTAAGATCCATGCAGCGCTGTCCCCGTTTCTCAGTGATAGTAGTCTGTATAGTGTGCTCCACCCACAAGCAGATTCAACATATCTTTAAAAATATTTATATTAACACTGTCAATGATATTAATGGGTACGTAATTAGAAAACCATAGCACCTGTTAAGTGTGAAACATTTCTTCTTAGTTTTTGTAAACAGCCTAGTACACAGTTTTTTTAACTATGACCACAGATTTTAAATTAGTTGTGCTTAAACTCTTAATTCAAACTTCTCATTAGATCCAAGTTAAGATTTTATTTAGTAAAAAGATTTCCCCTTCCTCCCTCTCCTATGAAGACTATGTAAACCCAGACTTTCTAGTCTTTTCATGTCATTTAAATCCTCATAACCCTTAATCATTCTTGTTGCTTTGTCCTGTACTTTCTCAGTTTTATTCTTATTACCCTCTGTCAACTATGAACAGTAAGGAAGCAAGCAAGCAAACCTTTATTTATTAAGCATCCATTCCCCGAGGCTCTGGACGCTATACATTGTAAAACAACATGAATTAACATACAGGCACAAATAGTAAAATAAGATACAAAAGAACTACAATATTAAATTTAGAAAGATAACTAAGTGATGAAGTCTATCTAAAAAATATGTGTAAATTTAAGCAGCCAATAAATTAGAATATATGAAAAGCTCCCTTAAAAAGATGGGACTTCAGAACCCTCTTAAAGGCTTCCAGTGGGGGGCCTCCCTCAAAACATTTGGAAGCAAATTCCACAGGATCAGGCTAGCTATGTCAAAGGCCTTCTCACCAGAGGACTTCAACCGAACCCTGTGAACCATTAAAAGGCCTGCCTCAGAGGAATGAAGAGGGCAAGAGGTCTCATGAGGAAACAGTAGGTCATGCAGGTACAGGTAGCTAGTAATAATCGAAATAAGATCCCACGTGTGTCCTGTATAATGCTAACATGACACTATTTTTTTCTACAACATACTTGTGTATTAGATTCAAAATGTTGTAAGTGTTTTTGAACTCTGCATTTCACAACCTCCCATTTTTAAAATCAGCAGTGTAGTTGTAACATAATCAACAAAAAGAAGAATAGATCCAATCACAAATACTAAAGCAAATAGACAACACCCAGTTTTTGATTAATATTTTTAAAAACAGTATCAATATGCCCATAGAAAGAAAGAGTTGTATCCAACAATACTCCAAACGCTTAAACTACATAACTTGGTCAGGATAGGAACCATAAGGACAAGGATATGACATGTTTGATGAGCATTAGTAATATAATTTGAATTTGATTTAGTACCCAATAAGATTTATTTGTTGTTTATTTAACATAAAGAACAATGTATTGCCACTTGGTGTCTATGGGTATAGTGAGTGCTCAGTTATGGATTAAATTATAGAGTCACTTGTTGTCTATGAGCATATTGAATGTTAATTTACAGATTAAATTGTAGAGTCACTTGTTTCAAAGGGTTTACTGAATGTTCATTTATGGGTTAGGTTGTAAAGTTACTTGTTGATTATCGACATATTAAGTGTACATTTGTGGGTGAGGCTAAGGTGTCACTTGTCATTGGTCATACTGAATGTTTATTTAGGGGTTAAGTGGAAGAGCATATTAAATGTTCATTTATGGGTTAAGTTGTAATGTAATTTGTCAATGGGCATTCTGAATATACATTTATTGGTTAAGTTGTAGAGTCATGTTTTGTCTATGGTCATATTAAATATTAATTTATGGGTTAAGTTATAGAGTCACGTGTTGCCTATGGGCATATTACATGGTAATTTATGGGTTAAAGTTTTATGTTACTTGTTGTCTATGGGTGTACTGAATGCTCATTTATGGGTTATGGTGTAGTATCAGTTGTCTATGGGCATACTGAAAGTTAAGTTATGAATCAAGGTGTACAGTCACTTGTCTCCGGGATTATTAAATGCTCATTTATGGGTTAAGTTGTAGTGTCACTTGTTGTCTATGGGTATACTGAGTGTTCATTTATGGGTACAGTTGTAGAATAACTTGTGTATGGACATAATAAATGTTCATTCATGGGTTATGTTTTGGTGTCACTTGTTGTCTGCGGGTGTATTGAATATTCATTTATGGGTTAAAGTGCTAGTAATTCCAAAAATAGCAGACAGAAAATATTAATTTTAAAGGTTGTCAGTTGTTATTTTTTTATTTCTGAAGTTTTTTTTTTCCATTGCGTTATTATAAGCTATTCTACCTGATAGTATTAGGTAAGATTTAAAAAGCTGTACTTTACCTGGAGACTAATATATCTAGTTCTAGTCCACTGTGTATCTCATCAGTATTGTGACCTCACGTATTGTGGTATCATATGTCACATATCTTGTAGTAAGTGACTGGCTCTTCTTGGTCAGTTGTGATTTCACTCACGGTGAGATCGGCCTGATGATGCACAGGGAGGACTAGAGCTAGATATGTCAGCCTCCAGGTAGAGTACTGTTCTACAGTTCCATGTCATGATAGCGATCGCAAAACAGCAAATGAATGTATATCGCTGAAAGCAATACAGCAATATACAAACACAAGTGACCTGACTACCGTCTTTCGGATGAGACGTTAAACCGAGGTCCCATCTGCCTGGATTGGTGGTAGTTCAGGTGAATGTTAAAGATCCCATGGCACTTCTCGAAAAGAGTAAGGGAATTTCCCCGGTGTCCTGGCCAAATTTCCCACATTCACTAAAAATACCACTAACAGCTTAATCTGGTTCAAGGTCAGTTGGCATTTGTCTGTATCCCCCTCCCCCGGGTCATGCCTGAAAATAGGCAGGATTTGTCTAGTGCACTTACCAGGTCAACAAAAACTAACTAAATAAATAAATAAATAAGTGTTATTGGGGGGGGCTGCACCCCCCGCACCACCCCTCATGGAGGCTTTGCCCTCCCTGCACCCCCTGAATAATGACTGTTAACTCCAGGGGGGTGCATGTCGAGAAGGGGGTGAAACACAGACTTAAAAAAGAAAACAGAGCCACAAGCAGAGGCAAAGCAACCACTCCCAGCAGGTCCTGAACCCAGTTCCTGCTGCACCGTAGCCAGCCACCTTCACCACCACAACGCAGGGCTAGCTCGGCTGCAGTAGGATCCCACCACCCATGCAAACCCTCCCTCCTATCCCTCCCCTCCACCTCCCTATCTCTCTCCTTCTGGTTGCTCTGCTTGCTATATGGTTGTTACCCTAGCAGGGTAGCCCTTCATGATAGCACTATAAATGAGTTGCTGTTTCCATAGTCGCTTATTTATTATTGCTTTCATCACTGGCTACCCTGTTCCACACATCATACCAAGTATTGTCAGGTAGAACATCTTCTAACTGGCAAAAAGGTAAAAAATACTTCAGGTAAAAGACTTTCATTTCACTGCTTTTGAAAGTTAATATAAACTTAAGTTAGTAGACTAGCCATTTAAGGTATATTACTTGTTATCTATTTGCATAATGTGTGCTTAGTTATGGGTTAAATTATATTTATTTTTAATTCATTTATTTATTTGTATTTGTTTACTGTTTCAGAACACTGGTAGATCAAGCTCCAATTTCAGTCTCAACCTGAGGCTAAAGATACCTCAAATTAGAAAAATGCATGCAGTAATAAGAAAATTCAAAGTACAAAATGGTAAACATATAATCAGTCACATTTACAAAGATTTTTTTCTGGAAGATATTTGCAAAACTGAAATGTAAAAACTGGGTGAGATGTAGGACTTCTGAGATGCTCAGGAAAAGTGTTCCAAATTTGAGGGCCAGCATTGGAAAAGGCACTCAAACCCATATTTGTAACAAATGATTAGTAGTAAGATATCTTTGATTTGCAGAGCACAAATCACAAGGCAAGTGTTTAAACAACCAATAAATCATTGAGGGCAACAAAACCTGAACAGTTTATGATGTAATGTATTATACAACCCAAAGATACTGATTTCTTTCTGAAGGAGACATCCAACCTAATTGGTATTATAAACAACAGTGCTGGGTATGTGATGGGGCTAGTAAAATAAAGTGGCAAATATTGTTCTATGCCACATAAAGACTGGAAATGTCCTTGATAGCCACATTAAAAAATATGTTAAGATTCATATTAGTATATAAGAGACAGCAAGAGTCCTCATGGATGAAGCACTGTCCCCCTGTTTCTCAGTGGTATGAGTCTGTGTAATGTGCTTCATCCATGAGGATATTCAACGTATCTTTAAAATCACTGTCAATTATATTCTGGAGTAAGGTATTCCAAAGCCATAGCACCCGTTGAGTGTAAAAACATTTCATCTAAGTTGTTCTAAACCGAGTAGTATTCATTTGTTTATTATGACCACCAACATTTGAGGGTTTTCTTTTAAAAAAGGTTTCAATTTAGTTTTTTGTTTTCTCCAGAAAAAAGATGGCTTACACATTTAACTTACAAATAGCACTGTTGATCTGAAAAGTGTTAGGACTGCGAAAATAAACACAATGTGCGGTGCTCAGCAGAGCACTCATCTGAATAAGAAGATTTGACATGCATGGTAATATTTATGTCAACAGTAGTTGAAAACTAGATTTTTGGAAAAACATTTTTGTTGCACTGCTGATTTAAGTTAGTACTCTAGCTCTTTAAAGTGTACTGTCACTTGATAACCTATGAGAATACTGTGTGCTCAGTTATGGATTAATCTGTTGAGTCATTTGTGGTTGATGGGTATACTGAGTGTTCATTTATAGGCTAAGTTGTAGTATCACTTGTTGTCTGTGAGGATATGGTGTGTTCATTTACGGGTTAAATCATGCAGTCACTTGTCTTCGAGCATACTGTGTGCTCAGCTACAGCTTAAACAACAGTGTTGCTTGTTGTATATGGACATATTGTGTGCTCAGTTATGTCTTACATTGTAGAGTCACTTGTTGTCTATTGGGTATATTGAATGTTCATTTATGGGTTAATTTGCAATGTACAGTAACTTCTTTGCTATAGTTATATTGACTGTTTATTTATGGTTGTGTTGATGAATCACTTGATGTCTATGAGTATCGTGCATGCTCAGTTACAGGTTAATTGTAGAGCTACTTGTTATCTGTGGGTATACTGTTTGCTTAGTTATGGGTTAAGTTGCACTTATTTATTTATGTATGTATGTTTTTATTTAGTTATTTATTAACATTTGCTTACTGGTTCAGAGCACTAGACCAAGGTCCAGTTTCAGTCTCAACACAGACAAAAAGATAGCACAAATTACAAAAATACATGCAGTAATATGAAGATTACAAAATAACAAAATGATAAGCATACAATCAGTCACAATTACAGGTCAACTTTTCAGGAAGATATTTGCAGAACTTAAATGTAAAAACTGGGTGAGACATAATATTTCTGAGATGCTCAGGAAGAGTTTTCCAAATTAGAGGAGCGGCATTGGAAAAGGCCCTCAAAACCATATTTGTATAAACATGATTCATAGTAACATATTTCTTGATTTGTAGAACACAGGTAATGAGACAAGAGTTTAACAGTTAATAAATCATAGAGGGCAACAAAAGTTGAACATTTTTTTTTAAAACCCAAAAGGTATTGACTTCTTGTTGAAGGAGATATCCAACCTAATTGATATTATAAAGAACAGTGCTGGGTACGTGATGGGGCTACTAAAACAAAAGTGACAACTATTATTCTATGCCATATAAAGACTGGATAAGTCCTTGATAGCCACATTCAAAAATATACTAGGATTCCTACTACTGTAGGATATAAGAGACAGCAAGAGACCAAGGTCCATGTAAAGCTGAACCGTTCCACTTCTTAGCAGTAGTAGCGAGTGTAATGTGCTCCATTCAAAAGGATATCCAATCTATATTTAAAAGTGTTTATATTATCACTATTACTGATATTCTGGGGTAAGGAATTTAAAAGCTCTAGCACCCGTTGAGTGTAAAATAATTTCTTCTTAGTTGTTCTAAAGAGCCTAGTACACAGCAGTTTATTATGACCACAGACTCCAAATTAGTTGTGCTTGCACTCTTATTGCAAACATCTCATTAAATCACAGTTGGTTAGGATTTTATATAGTAAAAATAGTTCATCCTTCATCCTTCTCCTATGAAGACTTTGTTGACTCAAGCTCTCTAGTCTTTCCGAGTAGTTTAAATCCTCATAACCCTTAATCATTCTTGTTTCTTTGTTCTGTACTTTCTCAGTTTTAATATTATCACCCTCTGATTGAGCATCCCAAAATTGCAAACAGTAATCTAAATGAGATCTCACATATGTCCTGTATGATGGTAACATAACAGTACTAGATTTTTGTACAAACCGACTGTGTAATAGTTTAAAAATGTTATTTAACAATGCATTGCACTGCCTCCCATTACTAAAATTAGCAGTGTAAATATAACACAATCAACAAAAAGAAAAATAGACCCAATCACAATTGCAAGATGAGTCTCATAGGAAATAAATTGCTTAAGCTTATAGACAACAACCAGTTTTTCATTACTATTTTTACAAACTGCAGTAATATTTTTGGACAAACAAAGAGTTGGGTTCAACAGTACCACTAAATATGGGAACTGCATAACTTGATCATGAGGGAACCCAGAAGGATCACTGATATGAAGTTATTGATAACCATTAGTAATATAATTTGAATTTGAGTTTAAACTGAGTAACATTGATTCATTGTTTTTAACATACTGTAGAGAAACATTGTAGAGCTGGGGAGGTTTAAAGACAGTCAGGCACTATTCCCCCACTAGGTTCAGGGCACTGCATCCTTTTGAGTGTCCCCCTTTATCATCAGAGACCTATATAAGGTGTTGAGCCTTAGGGATATTTAGGAGGCATGGGAGAAGGGGAGAGTTGGGCCTGGTGGGGGAAGGGCGGATTGAGGTTGTGGGGACCAGGAGGTGCCCTGGGGCAAAATGGAGCCATGACAGAGGTATCTCCTGTCTTGTCCCCATACCCAAGGTGTCCAAAGTAAGTGGGCAGGAGCTGAGGTCATCCTCGACAACCCATCCTACCTGGGCAGTGTTATGTAATGCCAGATCTATTAAGAACAAGACAGCTATTATAGCTGATTTTGTTGGAACAACAGATCTGGCATGCATCACCAAGCCCTGGCTGGATGAAAATGCAGATCCTGTATTGGCCTCTGCTGTTCCGGCTGGGTTTTCGGTAATACATCGCCCAAGGTTGGATAGTAGGGACGATGGTGTAGCCATTATATTTAAGATGGAAATAGACCTTGT
Organism: Neoceratodus forsteri; assembly: GCA_016271365.2. Classification (NCBI taxonomy): domain Eukaryota; kingdom Metazoa; phylum Chordata; order Ceratodontiformes; family Ceratodontidae; genus Neoceratodus; species Neoceratodus forsteri. The sequence continues at coordinate 134,109,609 of JADMNL010000024.1, forward strand.
GGATGTGCTAGTGGGGTCCACCAGATCCTTTGAGTATGTCCTGGGAGAAGGGGTAGGTTGTGGGATACTCCTCATCTACTGTCTACCAGGTGATGGTGGAGAATTCCTGAGGTAGTGGACTTTATTGTCGACATGGTACTGAGGTCCCCAGATGGATAGTTCTGGGGGACTGCAATGCCTGGGTCAATGATGAACTCTCACAATTTGATCAAAGTCTTCTCCAGCTAACGAGGATACTGGGTCTTAAACATGTGGTTACCTCCCCAACCCATACAAGGGGTCACTCGTTGGATCTGGTGTTTCTCCTGGGGCTGGAGATCACTGATTTGTGGGTGGAATTAGTCAGTTGGTCTGACCATCACACCATCAGGTTCAGTTTCAGGGCTCTCCCAATGGGCCTGTCCCTACAGAGATGGTCCAATACCACCCATTAAGGGGAGTTACCCCAGATGCTCTATCAGTGGTGCTGGACCTATTGGGATTGTTGGGTGAATGCATGAGTCCAGGGGATCTTGTATTGGCCTTTAATAGGGCAGTGGGCGATGACCTGGACATGACTGTTCCTGTTGGTGTTTGATCTCTCACTCTTTGCCCAAGGAACCCTTTGTTTGATGGTTCCCTGAAGGAGTTGAGGCAAGTTGGTTGAAGGATGGAGAAAGCATGGTGGAGGTCCGGCCTGGTGCTGACAGGCTTAGGTTGATGGAGCATTATAAGGGCTATCTATCAGAACTCACCCGTAAGAAGGCAGAATTCCTGTCCAGGAAAATTTCTGCTGCACGGAATCAACCATCTCAGCTCTTCCGGACTGTTGACAGATTGTGCAATCCAATCTGTCTTCAGCCCAGAGGAGCCTTTTCTCAGGTTAAATGTGAGGAGTTTGCTCGATTCTTCATAGATAAGGTTGCCAACATCAGGTCCAGCATCAGCCTGGCTCCCTCTATGAGGGATTGCAGAGGTCAGAGGGAGGTGGCGAGCACTCAGTCTATTTGGACGGACTTTAGCCGACCAGAATTCATGGACATTGTGAAGATCATCCAGACTTTGTGCCCAACCAGTTGTAGTTTGGATCCAGGCCCTACACCCCTATTAGTGGATTGTGTCGATGTTATCTGCCTCATCCTAGCTGAAATTGTCTGGAGTTCCTTGGAGAGGGGGTCTTTCCTGATCTCCTCAAAGAGGTGGTCATACAACCACGCCTTAAGAAATCCTTCTTGGATCCAGACTGTCTAGCTAACTACCAGCCTGTCTCTCACCTGCCATTTGTCATCAAGGTTATTGAGAAGGTGGTTGTGTTGCAACTGGACAATCACCTTGTGACCCACAATGTCTATGATGCTCTCCAGTCCAGATTAAGGAAGAGACACAGCACCAAGTCTGCACTTGTCCGAGTATTGAATGATCTTCTAATAGCAAGAGATCGAAAGGCTCATACCATCATGGTCCTTCTTGATCTCTCTGCAGCATTTGACACTGTAGACCATGGTGTGCTCTTGAGTGCTTGCAGCTCCTCTGTGGGCTGTCAGGTACAGTCCTCAAATGGTTTCAATCTTTCCCTCATGGACAGGTCTCAGAGGGTGATCACTGGAATTTATTCATCTGGTGCTCTCCCCCTGTCCAATGGGATGCCAGAGGGCTCCATTCTGGCACCCATGTTGTTTGCTGTGTATATGCTGCCATTGGTAGATATCATTAAGTGATACAGTTTGAGTTTTCACTGCTATGCAGATGATACTCAACGGTATATGTCCTTTCTGCCTAGACAGTTGATGCAGTCTCTGTGCTAAACAACTGTCTTGCTGAGATCAAGGACTGGATGAGCACCAGCTGGCTGAGACTGAATCTGGACAAGATTGAAGTGATGGTAGTAGACCCAGGTCATCCAGGGGTGGGTTTGGGAGCTGGACAGGTGTCGGGCCTATGGATTGATGGTGTTCAGCTCACTACCTCAGACTGGGTGCATAACCTGGGCATTATTTTTGATGATGGCTTGACCCTGAAATCTTAGGTTAAATCCTCATTTTCCCAGCTGAGGAATATTGCCCATGTGAAACACCTGGTTCCTCTGTATGACCTTCCAACATTGGTCCATGCCTTTGTCACCACCTGCCTTGCCTACTGCAATGCCTTCTACCTAGGGCTTCCAGGGGTTGATATCTGCTGCCTGCAGCTAATGCAGAATGCTGTGGCCAGGCTTCTGACTGAGACATTGAGGGCCAGTCACATTATGCATGTGCTACACGAACTATACTGGCTGCCTGTTCAGTGGTGGATCACCTTTAAGGTTGACTTGTTAACCTTTAAAGCCCTACACAAGCAGGGAAATGGCTACCTTCAAGACCTCCTGACTCCCTACTGCTCCCTCCATCCTCTCTGATCCACCAATGAGGAATTGCTAGAGATTCCCAGGGTTCATTTAAAAACATCTGGTTCCCATGCTTTTTCGTTTGTGGCACCCACCATGTGGAAATTCTCTGCCTCATCAGTTAAGAGAATGCCTGGCTGTCGATAGATTCAAAACTGACTTAAAAACATATTTGTTCAATTTAGCCTTCCTCGATGAAGTTTAATTTATTGATATATTCATTATTTTTAGATCAAGTTTTTATGCTGTATTTTGTATTTTAATTGTGCAGCACCTTGGATTTGAAAGGTGCTATATAAATAAAGTTTGATTGATTGAGTTGCTGTCTATGGATATACTGAGTGTTCATTTATGACTTAAGCTATAGAGACACTTGTTGTCTATGGGCATAATGAACGTTCATTTATGGGTTAAGTTATAGAGTCACTTGTTGTCTGTGGGCATACTGAATGTTTATATATGGGTTAAGTTATAGAGTCATTTGTTGTCTGTGGGTATACTAAACATTTACGTATGGGTTACATTGTGGAGGCTCTAGTTGTCCTTTGAGCAAAGAGTGCACTCCGGTACACAAGCTGCAGTAAAAATGGACATGTCCCCAGACTAGCAGGTTTACAGTTTTCTCACCCTGGTCCTGAAAGGGTGATACTTGCACTTTTATGGCATTCCTGATGATTTTATTTATGTACCACAAGAATAGTGAGTTAAATAATATTCCTCCCTCAAAAAAAAAACACCCACACACAAGGGCTAGGATTTTGAAAGGGTTTTTGTGAGTGCTAATGGGGTTTGTGCCTCATTATTAGTGGTTAGTACCTCAAAAGCAGGGGACTCACCAAATGTGCTATATTGAAAGGCACAGTAAGGGAAGCACTAACCCATTAGTAAGTGACACAAAGGTATGCCAGTGCACCTATGCAGATTGCCTGACTGCACTTGCAAGTAGGTGCACTGGCATACACAAATCTGGTCCTATGTATGTGGCATTGTGTCCCCACCACCACCACCATCGCGGTTCTGACAGTGTTATGGAAACAGAATTTGTTGGCAGAAAAGGACCAGTAGGCCCATGCAGTCTGCCCAAATTGTTCCCTGTCTATTACTACATCCTGGACCCTCTCTAGTCACCAGTCATAAGCCAGCAATGGTAGTCCACCCATTCCCTGATCACAACTCTGATAGTTGCAAAACATCCCCTAAGTAGTCTTGTGGCCCCTACATCACTGATCGCTGTTCCAACAGTGCTAAATCCCAACACTGGCAGTCCAATGGCTTCCCAACCCCTGATCCCCATGCCATCAACCCCCACCAACAATACAGCATCGAGATGGCAATTGGCACTCACCCACCACTCACTGCCATCATCAGCCACTGTCTGCTGCACACAGTACATGCAATATCAATTAAGTATTTGATAACAACTACACTGCTTCCACACAGAATGAGTAACAATTCCCATTACACTGGGGACCAAGTAATATGTATGGCATCATAAGGTGGCATGGCACAAAACCTGGGGGATATCCTTGACACCAACCGCCATAGACCATGACATGATCATGGCTGGACTACTAATGCTGGGATTTAATACATTCAAAATGGCAATCAGGGGTAGGGGACATTACACTGCCAGTGAATATTTAGTACAGCATTAGATTAGCAATCAAGTGGGGAGGCAGCACAACCTTTAAGGTGCCTGTCTGCTTCTGACCTGGAATGAGGCCATAATGAATGCAAATAATCCCTTAGCACCTTGCCTGTCCTATGGGGTCATTTGCATGGGGGTGACAAATATGGACAATTGCTCCACAGGATCAATTGCCATTCACAAATGTTACGAGTTTGTTTGCTTCTGGCATCCCTGTGGCTCCCTACTGGCCACATACCTCATGTTTCCAGTAGCGGGTGGGGGTTGCAATGAGCAAAAGGGTTAGTGCCTACCTACCTCAGCCAGTATATTGAAACATGCTTGCAGCACTCACAGTGCACTTCAAACGTGTTCCAATATAGTTATAGTTTGCTACAAGCACTGATTTTGTCCTGGAGCAAACATTTTCTGAGGTCTTTGAATATCATTGCCACATTGAGTATATTAAACCAATCCTATAAATTGCAAAGTAATTCTACTGACCATCAGCCAGTTAGATTTGAGTCTCAAAGGTTGGTATGCCACTGTTAAAGATTGCTGAGTTAGAGTCCATATGGTGTTCAGAAATAAGCATTACTAAAGAACAGGTTTTAGCCATATTCCGGTAATGGCCATGAGACCTTCCAGAGTATGAAATTGACTAGCAATGTAATGAAATTTAAAGAATTAGCAGCAGACACTGCCCAGTCATATTCAAGGATATCCAATTGGTCATGTTGCTCAAATAGACATGGGGATACACAGGAAAGGTAGCTCGAGACATGCAGTACACAGCTTTATTGCCAACTATGTCCTCCTTAGAAGACAGATGGCAGCAGCATACAGGAGTTGGGGTGGGGGCAAAAACAGGGCACCCAAAATGAACAGTGGTATAAGGGAAAAAAGCTGTAAGGAGAGACTGATAACACTTAACATGTTCACCCTGGATAAAAGAAGGCTAAGAGGGGATATAATCTCAGTTTTTCACATACACAAGTCTATTGACAAGATCAGACAGATATGTTTGATCTGGTGTCCTTTAGCAGAACATGGTGACATATTCTGAAGCCCCTGAAGCAGGACATGAGGACACGCTCTAAAGCCCTGAAATCCCTCCAGCATGATGTGGGGATGCATCCTGAAGCCCCTCCTGCAGGACATGGGGACATGCCCTGAAGCCCATCCAGCAGGATGCAGAGGCAGTCTCTGAAGCCCCTCCAGCAGGATGTGGGGACACACCCTGAAGCCCCTCAAGCAGGACATGGGGACATGCACTGAAGCCCCTTCAATGGGACATGGAAAAATGCCCTGAAGCCCCTCCACCTTGACACAGGGACATGCCCTGAAGCCCCACCAGCAGATCATGGGGACATGCCCTGAACCTACGCCAGCAGGACACAGGGACATGCCCTGAAGTCTTTCCAGCAGAATATGGGGACATTCCCTGAGGCCCCTCCAGCAGGACACAGGGACATGTCCTGAAGCTGGGAGGGTAAATTTATGGGGTAATGTTAGGAGGCACTTTTTCTCCCAGTGGCTGGTAAAGCTATGGAACCAGCTAAGAGTGGAGACAGTAGACATGAAGGCTGTACATGCCTTTAAGGTAAGTCTAGACACATTTCTGCTTACCAAGAGAATCACCAGATACCCTGGGAATTGTTAGAGAATCCCTATAAATTGATACATCTTTGTACGGCATACTTCTATTACACCTGCCTGTGAACTAGGGGTGGGATGGGTGGTGTTTGGACATGATAGACCTAGAGTCCCTTCTGGCCTTAAATTCCGATGTTACTATACAAACACACAAAGTTACACATTCGTGTAAACAAACATGGCTTTTGCAGTCATATTTATGTGTCCTGCTTGATGTGCTCTCTTTTAAGATTGTATATTTTTATTTTACAATTTCTTTTTAACCCAAAATAGCCCATCTGAGAAGCAATATCTTTTTCTGAGTAAAGGTGCTGTCTTTGCCAAGTTTTATATCTGGCAGAGACTGAAGCACAAGGAGATGAAGGGGCTTGCTAAGGGTCTCAGAGAAAGCTGCTACAGTGGTGGATTTAAAGGCTAAGGTTGACAGCTTCACAGGCATGTGCTCTAACTAACGCAGCACACCACCTTTGCTATCATTTGGATGTGCTTTTCAATCTAATGCCAGCTGTATGCCTACTGAAATTGAAACACCTTGTATATTTATTACAAAAAAAGATGAATGAAAGTAATTCACAAACAAAACACTAGAAAGAAAAATGAAACATAAAGTCTGCAAAGTAATTCAGTCCAGCCAATGGGTTCCCAAACATAAGATGGATGAGAAAAGCAGAGGACTAATAATGAATCTAAAGTGAGGCTTTTCTGACAAAGACATAACAATACAAACTGGAGCTGCCCTCATTCAGTATTCTAGTGCTACTTTACGATGTTATAAAATCATACTTTTTTCAACTTTTCTTTTAAAGGAACAGGAATGCCAATTGTTCATCACTGTCAGAGACCCTGACAGTTTGCAAGTGGTATGGAACACCCAACCACCACAACTACCACCACCACCACTACACACTGAGGAGTCGATGGGCAGATGGAGCCTCGCAGGGTTCCAAGAGGCAACCATACTGATGCTTTAATTAATTGCATAGGTTCATCTGTGGTGACAGCTACATCCACTGAGGGACTGAACATGATATTAAAAGTAATTACTGTCTCAAGGGTTTAGACACCCCCAATGGTCCTCCTGTTCTAGAGTTATCATGAAGAGTGCATGTTATATGAGATTTCAGGACTGCCAAGGTTCCCAATGAATCTTGCTTTGACCTTTTAGCAGCAGTAAGTGTACCTCTCAGCTATCCCAAATTAGGAGGAACCACCCATATTTCTTATTTTACTTATCAGAACTTCTCTAGCCATACCTTCTCAACTGCTTCCCATTAGGAGTGACATCCCTCATTTTACCACTCAGAAGTTTCAATCTCTCTGTCCACACCTCCAACTGTCTCACATTAGGAGGGACAGCCCTCATTTTACTCCATAACTCCTTGGAACATACCTCTCAAATCTCCCACATTAGGAAGAACATTCCTCATTTCACCTCTTAGAAACCCTCCATCCAAACTTTTCAACTGTCCCACATTAGGAGAAGTATCTTCCATTTTATTGATAAGAACCCCCTCTGTATGCTTTTCAATTATCCCGCATTAGGAAAGATGTCCCTCCTATTAACACACAAAACCCATGTGCATACATGTCTACTGTCCAACAGTAGGAGGCATTTTCCTCATTTTATCACACACTGCATAACTATCAGATGTCTCAAATTAGGAGGAACAGTCCTCATTTAACCACTTCAAACCCATGTGCAAGTCATTCAACAGTACTACGTTACATGCAATGGTATCTTATTTTACTGTTCAGTACAACTAAGAGGCTCATACAACTGACCCACATTATGAAGGATGTCCCTCCTTTTACCCCTCAGAATCACTCAGTCCAAATTTTTCAACTGTCCCACATTAGGAAGCATGCCCCTCCTTTTACCATTCAGAAACCCCAACTATCTATACTGCTCAACTGTCCCACATTAGGAGCAACACTCCTCATTTTGCCTCTCAGAAACCCTCTTTCCATACCACTCAACTGTCCCACATTAGGAGGGACACCCCTTATTTTACCTCTCAGAAACTCTATGTCAGCACTGGCCCGGTAGTGCTGAGAACTGAGGCATCTGCCTTACCTCGCATCATGCAGCAACCTAGGTTTGGAAGTGAGCTCGGGACACCAGGGGCTAACCAGAGAGGAGAGGATTGAGCATCTGGAGGACTGCTCTTCTTTCCTGGGGGGGGATTGTAGATCCACAGCATCTAGTAGCTCCCATGGAGACTGGGAGTGCTACAGTGGGGGACACTTAAGAATGGTGGAGGCATCAGCAGAGATCCTGCAGGCAGGTGCAGGAGCATGCTCACACGTGCTGGACATCATTGCCCATCCATGCCTTTGGAGGAAATGAACAAGGAAAAACCCAGCACATGAGAGGGTGAAGATGAGCACTCCAGTGGCCCCGCACCCAATGCTGGACTTGGCCCAGTTGGGTCCCTGATATCCTTCACCTCTCCCCACCTACCAACTGAACTGACAGAGCACCAAGGTAGGTGGTAGTGGCCCCACTTCGGGGGGGTACAAGCCGGGGGTGGGGTTAATGACAGGTGTGGGGGTAGGAGAGGAACTCCAGATGGGGACATGACCTCGGGGGGGTCTCAGGCTGGGTGGAAAACAACCGACCAGAGTGGCTACATCTGAGGGAGGTCTCAGGAGCTGGTGACTGGAGGGAAAAAACTGAAAAAAAACCTCTGTCTGTACTGCTCAATTGTCCCACACTAGGAGAGACACCCCTCATTTTACCACTCACAACCCCTCTGTCCACACCTCTCAACTGTCCCATATTAGTAGGGACATCACTCAGTTTACCCCTCAGAACCCTTTTGTCCATACCTCTCAACTTCATACACCCATGGCACTGGATAGTGGAAAATATAATACCCATGTTCATCCAACCTGATACCAGCTCTCCTCTTTGCTGCCAGAGAATCAAAGATGCCTTGTGGCACCCCTTGCCCCCACCCCACTCCCAAGTTTCAGCACTTTTCCCAGAGTTTCTGTGTCACAGCCCTACCCCTTCTATTGTGTGACATTGGGAGGGATGCCCTTCATTTAACCCCTCAAACAACCCTTGTTCTTCCTCTCAACTCTCACATTAGAAGTTATGTCCATCATTTGTACCCATCAGAACCCCTCTGTCCATACCTCTCAACTGTTCCTTATTTGGAGGGATGTCCCTCATTTTAATCCTCAGAACCCTTCTGCCTGTACCTCTCAATTGTCCCACATTAGGAAGGACAACCCTCATTTTACCCCTTAGAACCTCCCTGTCCATACCTTTCAATTGTCCCACTTTATTTATTCATGCATTTATTTATTGTTGGCCGGGAAAGGAGTGCCATTCAATTTTCCCTATTTTCAGCCTCATCAAGAGGGAGGTACAGATGCAAACTGACATACTGAATCAGGTTAAGCTGTTGGTGGTAATTTTTGTGAATGGGGGAAATTTGGCCTGAACACCCGGAAAATTCATTTACTCTTTTTTGAGAAGTGCCATGGGATCTTTAACATCCACCTGAACAACCACCAGAATAGGCAGACAAGACCTCAGCTTATAGGACCTCAGTTTAACATCTCATCCAAAAGATGGCACCTCAGGAGTGCCGCATGCCTCATGCTGCATTACATGTCAGTACTGGAGTTAATCCCAAGTTGATGGTGTGGGGCTATAACCCACATACTTCTGATCTTCTGACCTCAGAGGTAAGTGTACAACAATGTCATTAAGGGGAAATTCCTTCATTTTACCCCTCAGAACTCATCTGTTCATACCTCTCAGTGGTCCCATATCAGAAGGGATGTCCTTCATTTTACCTCTCAGAACCCCACTGTCTAGACTTTTCAACTGTCCTAAATTATAAAGAGTGTCCCTCATTTAAATACTCAGAACCCCTCTGTCCATTCCTCTCAACTGTCCCACATCAGAAGGGACATCCTTCATTTTTTCCCCTAAGACTTACTCTGACCACAGTTCTCAAACGTCCCATATTAGAAATGATGTCCCTCATTTTATTTTTCAGAACCCCCTCTATTCCTGCCTCTTAAGTGTTCCACATTAACAGGTACACCTTTCATTTTACCTCTGCCCCCTCTGCCCCACATAAGGAAGGAGCTGTTGCACATTGAATGCTGACACTTTACAGTGCAAGTTTAAATTTATCATATGCTGCTCACTCAACATCAAGCGCCATGAACACGACAGCACTGATTTGCAAAGGGCTCCGATCTACCTCTGTCATTTGACAATGTGTCCTAGATTCTCACTGTTCTCCACATTTCGAGGGACAGAGACCTACCTTTACGTGATTAAAGGTTGAGATAGATGGCAGTCGGGTTCGTCTGTTAATAACAGTTCACTGTTTTGCTAACTAGCGGGGTAGTTCTGGAACAGCATTTGCTACTAGAATGCACTTAAAGATTTTAAGGAATAAGATCAAATAAATATCTAAGAGCTGGGTGCTTACATGTAGTGTCTGCTTAAGAAATATTTATTTCCATGATATCGTGACTTTCTGTTGATGGTAAGAACTCCTGCCATTTTTACACACACAAAAAATCAATTATGAAACCAGAAATAAACACATCCCAGAGTGCTAGCGAGAATACGAGAGTAGCTAGATTAGTCAGTGTTATTTTAAGATAGAGTTTCACTTCCTAATAGTGCCACAAAGCACAGACTGAGAGGGTGACACGCAGGACTCTCGCATTTGCCCATATCAGAACAGTTTTGAAAGAGAACCCGTGTGGAGAGGGAGGGACGGAAGGAAGGAAGGAGGACGAACCATGGAGTCTCACTCGGGCACTGCAAGTTGTCCTTACTAATGACCTTGTCCTAATGTACGAATGCAACAGTTTGATACAAGAAGTGAATAAAAAGATAAATGGACAATTCTCTTTTAAAAAAGTAGATCAGTGTTGTACAGGAACATTATCCAAACTCCCTAAAACTGTCAGCGCTATCATCATAAAAAAAATATTTTACTGATCTACTGTCTGTATAAACTGCTGCATAGTACAGTATCGAGCAACTTATCTGTAGCTACCAACAGATTAGTCGCAGTTGCTCAACAGTAGGCTCTCTCCCTCTTTCTAGTCCGAGCTTTGAAAGAAACTGCAGAGACTCCCTTCCCCCCCCGCCACACACACACACACACCTTCTGCCCTGTACCTGCTCCTGCCAACCTAGATTAGATTCAAAGGCAAAAGCCGAGTTCCAGAAAGTAGAGAAAAACTCGGATGTGGAAACGCCGAGTTCAAATTTGAGAGCACCAGACATCTTTCATCATTCCCAGCAAGCATACATGTTGCTGAGTTACTACTGAGGTCTACCAGACCCAGTCGTCTACTTCAACAGCTCTGCAACCTGTGTACTCCTGGACAGCTCGGGACACTGGATCCTAAAGGGGGATTGTTTACAGATATATATAATTTGACGTTTTTTATCTATAGATGGACGAATGAATCCAAGCTTACCTGGTTTAGGTCTCCACGGTGGCGCTTGTGTCAGTCCCCACTCAGCAGTGCCAGCTGAGTGCCCTAGCTAGTCCCAGGGCTACTCTCCAGAGATGGTGGTGCTGAAGAAACAGTCTCGGTATTAGTTCGAGTGCTTCTGTCCAGGGATGTTGGCGCTGAAACGGCTGCCCCGGCTCTGGGCTGCTGTCCAGGGTTATTGGTGCTGAAACTGTGCTACCCGTCTCCAGTCAAAGGGCTGCAGTCCAGGAGTGGTGGTGCTGAAGCAACTGCCCGATCTTAATCACAGGGCTGCTGTCCAGATGGTAGTGCTGAAGCTGCTGCCCGATTAGCACTGTGCTCTCCTCCTTTCATCCCCCAGAGTCCGGCGGTTAGCCAGCTCAGCGGCTCCGCGAACCACAAACCCAGAAGGAATTCCGTCTCATGTCAGGACTTACACGTCTAGACAGACTGCCCCTTACTGTTTATTCTGTGTGAGAGGTTACGAAAACACAACAAATAGTAACAGGAGGCAGTAGCTGTGTTCAGTCCAGTGCAAAGCAGGCTGGCTCACATGCTCAACATGCCCGTGGAGGCTGCATGCACGGCATAGCCTGTAGATCCTGGTTGGTACCTCTGCCATTGACTTCCCATCATCAAACGGCAGGGCTAGGGAGACCTCTTTGGGAAGGCACCCGTCCTAAGCTGACAGCGAGATCGAGAGAGAAAAACACTGAATGAGTTCTGAAAAGAAGCCTGCTTCCCGGGAAGTTGGCGGGAGAGGGCTGCGCCCGTTTCTTTTTTCTTTTTCTTTTTTTTTTGTAGACACCGTCTTAGATTCAGTTCAGACACCTTGGTGTCCAGAATGCGGCTCGAAACAAGACAGCCCCATCCTCAGCCGAATGTCCTCGGGTGGAGCTGGGATCTGCTCACACTGTTACCCATGTTTTTTTAGGAACTCAAATATTTATTTCCGAAGGGACGAACTCCTTTTCACAGATCGATGGGACTTGTTGCTCAGGAGAAGCAGTCAGTCAATACGAGAACAGTGGCAGGTTACCACATGGCTGCATAATCTCTTCCAGATGCGAAATCCTAGTCCTCCTCTTGGAGTTGGCTGCTGCTGTCTCTCTCCGGGATTTATCGTCTTTGCTAGGTGTCCTGGCCCTGAAACAGGTGTTCCATGTTAATACTCTCATCCAATCTCTCCGCCACTGTTCTCTCTCTGGAATGCAACGCCCCTCCCGTCCCTCCCAGCCTCTCTGACAGGTCTCTCTCTCTCGCTCTCTCTCCCTCTGTCCTTCTGTGCTACTCCATCGGTGACGATCTGCATAGTTCTTCTGTTCCATTTCCCACGACTGTCGAGCTGACATCTCTCCGAGAATTTGAACATTGAAGAGACTCCCGTTCAAGTCTGAGCTTTCGGGTTGTTGTGCTGCCAGCATAGCTATCTGTCGCCTTATAGAGAAAAGAATACTAAACAAAAAATAACTGTATGACCCAAGATAGGGCTAATAAGCCTAACAGCACCAAAATCTGCCAAATAATTCACAATCTTTAACGCGAATACTGACATTATTTATATATTTGTTTGTTGTTTTTTTGTTGTTATTTAACCAGGACTAGCACACTAAGCTGAACGCTTTTTTACAGGTGCGACCTGGGAGCACAAGGAAGTTAAGTGACTTGCTCAGGGTCATACAGTCTACAAGTGGAAGCTGTGGGATTCAAACCCAGGTCTGGTCTGCTGGATGTCACCAGATTTGCAGCTCAGAGCCTTAAACCACTGTGCTATACTGCCTCCTTAAAACTATATATATATATATATATATATATATATATATATATATATATATATATATATATATATATATATATATATATATATATATATATATATATATATATATATATATATATATATATATATATATATATATATATATATATATATATATATGAAATAAAAATCTCACATGTCCCACAATGCAAAGCATCATGGGCTGCATATGCAAATCACCACAGAATATTATGCTGGTTCAACTTTAGGCAGAAATGCATGGTGCGGAAAGGCCTCTCACACAGTTTGCAAAGGGTGCCAACAGAAGACACAGACACATGTTTCATCCTACCAGGACTCATCAGTATGCCTCCTCTGTTTGATACCCCAGTGGAATGAACCAGCTACCCTAAAATGGACCATCTTAGGGTAGCTGGTTCATTCCACTGGGGTATCAAACAGAGGAGGCATACTTATGAGTCCTGGTAGGACGAAACATGTGTCTGTGCCTTCTGTTGGCACCCTTTGCAAACTGTGTGAGAGGCCTTCCGGCACCATGCATTTCTGCTTAAAGTTGAACCAGCATAATATTCTGTGGTGATTTGCTTATGCAGCCCATGATGCTTTGCATTGTGGGGGCATGTGTGATTTTGTATTTCTTTGAAACTTGGCTTCCCAGCCAAATGCCCTTTGAGGCAACCATTGCCTCAGTGCTTACACAGAGGTTCTTTGTCATATATATATATATATATATATATATATATATATATATATATTCTCACCAAGTGCCTTTTCTCTGGTTTCATCGATATGTTACCATTTTATGTCTATGGTTTAAACTTTCCAAAAACATTTGTTTTCCATTAGTTGAAGGGGATGCAAGAAAAATAAATGTGCTTTAATACGTCTGCAAGCCCTGAACCAAATAAAGATTAAGCCCCTGTCTGCATGAGGTTTAAAATTAAATAACCTCCAAACTATCGTTTGTTTAACCATTATGTTAGCAGGGGATATAGAGACAAACCTAGGTCCTAAGGGGAGGGATATAAACATTTTATATGACAATGCAAGAAGTTTAAAAAAATAAAGTGGACCTTCTGAGAACATGGGTGGCTGTTGAAAAACCAGATGTCATTTCATTAACTGAAACATGGCTAAATAGCAATATAAAAACACAGAAAATTGATCTAGAAGGCTACTACGCTCACATATTAGATATGGTAGGGAAGAGTTCTGTTGTACACCAAATGGGAACTAGGACAAACAGTGATAATGTATGCAAAACAAACTGACAAAATTGATTGTCTATTAGTAGATGTTCAGGGACTAAACCTAATTTGGGGGGTAATTTATCCCCCATCAAGGTAAACATGGGTTCCTTCAACTCTCTTTCCCAGACGGTAATGAGTAATTCAAATGTGGAAGGACCTACTATTAACAGGGGACTACAATGCAGCCTGGCGACAGATAAGGGGTAATGCTTTGGAAAAAAAAATTCAATCATTGAATGTAATGCAAGTCATAGTAACCCCTACCAGGAAAAGTAGCCTATTAAGCAAAGGAAATATTTTGGATCTTATCTTTGTTTCCCAGAGGATTAAATCCCCGGGAGATAAAGGTATCCTGGGTGACCACAGCTCAATAGCAGGTGCATTTATAGTACAGGAACAAAATTTATGTCATGTGGAACTAGAACCTATGGCTAGGAAAAGTAGATCCTTTAAAAACTATTCTAAAGGAAGATTGATTGCTGAACTAGTGAAAATAAACTGGAACCAAATATTTCTAATTCCAGATATAGATTTGGCCATAGAGGACTTCACAAAATCTGTCTTACAGGTGTGTAATAAAGTAGCCACATTTACTAAAAAAGAGCAATGAAAAGACCAGGTCCCATGAATCACTGAACAATTAAAGAAATAAATCAGAATTAAAAACTGTTTATGGAAATTGGCAAACAAAACAGCTACAGAATTATGGAATAAATAAAAAAAACAGCTAAGAATAAACTAAAGCAACATTTAAGAAATACAAAACAAAATTTCTATAAAAATAAAATTCAATTAACTACAAATCCAAGTCAATATAGATATTTAATAAAATCCATAGTCTCTCCAGTTAAAAATAAGCCCCTAGTACAGATGGTTAGTAATGGAGTACTACAGAGTTCAAAAATATCAGCTGATATTCTAAATACATATTTCACCACATTGCCAGACATAAAAATTCAAACTCCAAAAATTTAGTTAAAAACAATTTAAAGGAAAAGGCAGATGAGGACAAACCCAAATTTAGGTTCAGTGGTATACAGTGTAGTCAGGTAAAGAAACATATAAGACAGATGCAAACAAATAAAGCATGTGGTCTGGATGGCATTGAAAATAGATTTTTGAAAGATGAAAATGACACAATTGCCCCTCTAATAACCAAATTGTTAAATTGGAGCTCAATGGAAAGGAAATGTCTCAGTTCCTAGAAATTAGCCACAATAGTCCCTATGTATAATGATGGTCAAAAAACAG